>OX381612.1:11218359-11869582 GCA_947459985.1 Diloba caeruleocephala | reverse complement strand
ACGGTCGGCTGTTTAGTGAATGAGACAGCGCGAGTCTCTTTATGTGATCTAACGTGATTTTATCGTCTGGATCGACCAGAACGTGCCTCGGGCGGCGTACTCTACTGATACGGGAGGGTTGGTAATCGGCGGCTGATACCACAAGGGGGACAGAATCGATATAGCGTTTGAACGCTTGTTTCATAAATTACCTGATGGTCGGCAAGTTAAGATCGAAATGTAGACCTAGGCTTGGCATCAATAGTACTTGTAGAGGGGTTGGTGATGGTAGCCTGCGAAGTAGGTTGGAAAGAAGGTATGAAAGCATTTGTGTGAGTAAGTGAGTTTGTGTTTTCCGATCAAACTGATCAATCTGCATGTGATTAAAATTACTGCCTTTTGCAATAGGTGACTGGAAGGTGTTTTGAGGTAATTTCAAGGGACACGACGGTTTAGGGACTGGTGTAGTTGTCTAGGTATTATTCCTGTTGTACATAAGTATTCCGTGTGGTGTCCGGTTTAAGAATATAGCAACATTCCATCGCCTCCCGTGGATGTCGTATAAGGTGACTAACGGCCAAATACTGAAACGCCCTACAATATTATCACACGTTTAGAAGACGCTTACGGCAGTATCTGATAGATGCTCAGCGGAAACAAGATATGGTCAAAATAAACGTTTAAATAATATAATAACAGACACGACTAACTATTTTTTCAACAATTAAGCCTCACTTGAATATGTTAAGTCTGTGTCTGTTTCTATTATCTTTATATATATTATTAATGTATAAACACTAATATACATGAGATGGCTCTTGCTTGCGCTGGTACATTCATTTGCTGACTTTCCTGTTCCCGGTACTCGGGAGGGTGCCAAATTATGAACTGTCGCTAAACTTTCCGACGCACTCGGCTGACTGTAGCGTATTGTGAATTTTGTGCACGGATTAATGCACAGCCATTGCTCGATACAGTTGACGACCCGTATTTTTATTAATTTATTACATTTTTAGTTCATGATGATTTTATTTCTACAACACTTTGTACATCTATACATAAAAACACACACACTTATTTTATTTATTACTTACCTACATACTACTTTCACTATTATTATTTGCTACACGTAGGTATTTTTTATTTATCCATGTTCTATAAAACTGACTTATATCCGTAACACGTCACTACTTAAGGTCCAGTTGAAAACCAGCGCCAGGCACTAGTGGTCTGGTATCTTTGCTGAACTGGGCCTGTTTGGCGCAGCTGTGGGGCACACAAAAATGATTTCTTTGTTTTTATTGTATTTTTTTTTTAAATTCAGTTTATGTGTACCACGTTGTCTGTGTCAAATAAATGTATTTTCTTTCTTTCATATTTAACACCCGCAAAACTATTTGTAACGCTGTAAGGGACTCTAAGCCAAAGGGATGGGCAGCAGCGTCCCTTCTGTAGAACTGCAGCTATACTGCGTTCACCAACTATTCTCTACAACAGTTTGAGCATTCAATTTCTAGGTACTACGAATTTATATTGAATAAATTCTTTTCATTTTGTCTTTCTTTCTTTTAAAAAACGTGGCCCCACACTAGGATTTCCTGTGTCGTGGGTGCGTTTACAGACATGAATTCCATATACAATACACTCAGACCCATAACTATCTGCAAATCATACAAATATTTGTTCCATGCGGGAATCGAACCCACGTAGCGCAGCAGCCGACTGTATCAGCCACTGCACCAGCCGTGCCGGCATCAATTGCAAGTTTCTGGTATATAACGTTGGCTTCTTGATCGTGTGTACGCTTGTAATTAATCTAAACTAATCTAGTAGTCTATGCATCGAAAAATACTACTATATATTATGTTTTTTATCGCATAATTATGGTAGACCTGCGTTTTAAAATGTTCACATAATTCTTATACGCGATGACATTGCACCATCCGGACAATAATTATATCCCCTACAAGCGAACAATATACGGTATTATCGTATCATATTCGTAGGTATATTACTGTTATCGATTACACGGAAACGACCTGCGGCTTAAACCAATTACTCTGTAGGCGTCGGAGGGTATTGTGCAAGCAAATAACATGGTCGAAGCTCAAAGTGCTGCGATAATTATCAAAAGAGCAGTGACCGCCGCGAGCTCTGCGTGACACCCGCCTCGGATGCTATTATTTCCGAAACAAGAACAATTATTCTTTATTGCTGGAACGACCTGCGTTGATTTATCATTGCGCAATTGTACACGTGTATTGTTCGGAAACAATTTCTCAAAAACCAATTTAACAAATTGCTACTTGTCTTCCATATTGTTAATATGGCTATATTATTTCATTATTTCAGAATATCTTTCGTGGAGAAAACTAAATTGCTAAATGGATAGATAAATATATTGTTTGACTATATTATATTTATATATATCTATTATTAAATACTTCTGTAGGCTGACACATAATAACAACGGTAACGATATCACTTACTGCCTATTATTCAAAGTACCCACGCAGAGTACACTCACGATAAGGCTCTTGTTCGTTTGCCATAATCGCCTCGCTTGGCAGACAGGTTGGCGCAAAGGCGCTGCAGCCCATCCTCCGGCTAATCCCATAGTCGCCTTTTACGAAACCCACGGGATGAGTTGGGTTGGTACTATTCCTTACCGGCACTACACGGCTGGCACCGAATTTCTCATGCATACATAATACGGAAATATTACTATTCACGGGCGTTCAAAGCTTTATGACATATAATAAAATAAAATGTTCTGTACTGAATGCGGTTTGGTAATAAACTATTACTACATGGAACAATGTAGCTATTAGGTATGTACCCTGCGGCAGCTGTAGTGATAGACTTCACAGGTGTGCACAAAGATATACTTCGTGTATAATGCATATATCCAGTATTGATATCTTACACATAAGCACAGTTTGGCTGAAACTTTTTTGCACAAAGGAATGAATAAATAGTAAAAAAAAATATTTCTTACTAAAGTATTCGTGTCAATTTAATTATTAGAAAAAAAAAATGTCTACAAAATAGTTCAGAGATGTAAGGTGCCATGTGATACTGGTTATAAATACCTCAGCGTTTGTGGTACACCACAAGATATTTAATTTGATGTCCGTAAGTAGTTGAGTTCGTTTTCCTATTTCGTTCAAATCATAGCTCGTCCACAAATTTTAAGTGGCACAACGAGCTATTGAGCGGGCTATGCTTGGCGTTACGCTGAAGGATCGAATCCGACACGAGGTGATCAGACAGAGAACCAAAGCCACTGATATAGCCCAAAACCCAGGCAATAGGCTGACCATATTAGCCGTAGAACCGATGGCCATGTAGGCAAACAATCATGTTCTTGAGTGGAGACCGCGGCTCGGCAAACGTAGTGTAGGACGACCTTAGGTTCGGTGGATTACGATCTTCTCAGGGTTGCTGGAATGAGCTGGACGAGAAAAACCAAGGCTCGTGCTCAGTCGCGTGACATTGAAGAGGCCTGTGTCCAGCAGTGGACTGCTATGGGCTTTTGATGATGATGATAATGTTCAAATCATAAAAATTGTATGTGGCTATTTTAGAAGGAACTCAGGGAAATCGACAGATTTCTTCTTCTATCTGCACTTCTGAACACTACCTATGGCGATGGCGATATACTACTCTGTCAAGAAAGTAACGGAAAAAGATACGCAAAATGTTTGTTATTCATCCAAATTTATTTTATCACCTTCAAAGTATGCTCCTTCAGAAATGATACACTTACGCCAACGAATAGATAATCCAATCATCAAAAAATTTTTTAAACGCTGTTTCCGGAATTGAGTTCAGTTCTCAGTTGAAAACGGGTGCCACGAAGTGGTAATTTGAAATTAGGAAAAAGAATGAAGTCGGCTGGAGCCATATCTGGTGCATATGGTCATTGCTCGATGGTATTTGTTGAGTGTTTGGTCAAAAATTCGTTCACCATGATGGCCGTGTGTGAAGGCACATTATCGTGGTGCAAAATCCAAGAAATTTCTTTCCACAAATCTGGCCTTTTTCTTCGAATTTGTTCTCTTAAATGCCGCATAACGCTCAAATAATATTCCTTATTTACCGTTTGACCTTCCGGCAAGAATTCCGAGTGCACAACACCGCGATAGTCAAAGAAAACAGTCAACATGACTTTGACTTTTGATCGACTTTGGCATGGATTTTTCGGTTTCGGTTCTGTTGGAAGGCACCACTCCTAAGCTTGTTGACTAGTTTGCATGTCAAACTCGAAAACCCACGTCTCGTCACCAGTAACAATGCGTTTCATGAATGTTGGGTCGGAATTGACTCGTTCTAGCATGTCCTCAGCGACTCTCATGCGATTGAGTTTTTGAAGAAAATTCAGGTCTTTTGGGATTAGCCGAGCGGTAACATGTTTCATACCCAAATGATAAGTTAAAATGGTACGGATCGACTCGTGAGATACAGAAAGTTCCGCGGCTATCTCTCTCAAAGTTGAATGAGGATTTTCAGTCACTATTTCCTTCACTTTTGCGATGTTAACTTCAGTTGCAGACGTTGATGGCCTACCAGAGCGAGGCAAATCTTCTATCACATCTCGACCGCTTTTGAACGCTTTGTACCACTCATAAGCACGTGTGTTTGATAAAGTCGATTCACCGTAAGCCTTCTGTAACATTTTCAGTGACTCCGAACTCTTTGTTCGGTGTTTTTGTCCATAATGAAATTCGCTATACACACTAGATATGATATAACTAAAAACCGCACTGTATTTAATATAAATAACAGATGCAGCTCAAACTCCGCGCCAAAATGGAAAACAGTTGTGCCAATCTAACAACAACAATATGATTCTAGGATTTCTTCAGTGTCGTGCGCGTTACCAGATATAAATCTCACATGCACAAACACACAGACCCGAAACAACTATCTGCAGGCATACCAATATTTGTTCCCTGCGGGGATCGAACCCGCGAAATGAAGCACAGAAAGCCCATTGCCACTGCTTTGTGCCTTTGAAATATATTCCAACAGGCACGTTAGTCAACATCGTTTATGATTCACTTCTAACTTAATAAAAATCGTTTCTTCCGCTTGTCTTAGCATTGTCAATAATATTATTATCTCGAGCTTGCGCCAGTATCCTGCTATCTACCTTTGTCTTGAACGTCGTCGATAACCAGTTCAATAGCTCTCAAATCATCCTGCATAATATCCAGTCGGCGTACTTACGATCATCATTACTATACATCATTTCAGCCGAGTCAAGTCCACTGCTGGACACAGGCCTCCCCCAAATAAAGATCGCCACGATGACCGGTCTGAATGTGTTGTGTGGTCATTGGGGGATATTACCATCACGCTTGCCAGACGAGTTGGTGATCGCAGTTGAGTTGATAGTGTACTCGAAGGACGCTGTTTCCCATACTCCGGCTAACCCCATAGTCGCCTTTTACGACACCCACGGGAGGAGATGGGATGGTGCCATTTGTAGCCGGCCGGCGGAAAGGTTATTGTCGCGGACACAGTAGTAGACTTTTGTAACTACACGTCATGACGGCTGGTAAGTCAGCAGCTTGCTACGATGGGTTTCTCTTTTGCCATATAACTTGTTGGAAATTTACATAAATAATAATTAACAGATGTGCCTCGGGCACCGTGCGTTATGTGTGTTCACGAAATCGCTTGCGAAAAGTATTATACAAGTTTTAAAAAATAATTTCTAGTTGAGAAACTATGCACTGAATAAAGTTTTTCCAGTTAAGATCACGTGAGCAGAATTCTTTTAGCTGCAAAGGTGCATTGTCGGTGCAATATTACCATATTCTTGAAAGAAAGTGAACTTAGTTTGTATTGTGGCTCACGTGCTGGCAATTCGGCGACCTTTCGTTTTCCTCACATCGTATGAAGGCAGGTTAAGTTGAGCTGAGTTCGTGAATCTACATCGCTCTTCCTCCGTGACTTACGATGCATGCACTCAGTGCATAGAGATGACTAATTCTGATTTCCAAATGTTGATATTCATCTATGTAACAACTCGAAACCAGTGGTTCGTATAATTTGTGGGAAATATGAGCTGGGAAAATATCCAAACGATTCTCCATTCAGAACAAGTGGACAAAGAAGCAGTTATTAAAGAACTACCTATATTATATTCAGAATAGACACCGTCTTAAAAAAAAACTATTTACGTTCTATAATTTCAAACTAGCTGGATTTTGCTTATGCTTTCTGTCCAGTGGTAATAACGACTATGGTATGCTATGCTACTCGTATAAAGCCGCAATAGTCTGGCGAAGCAGGACTGGCGTGGGGTCATGAGTTCGAACTGCATCAACTGCACTAAAGCTGTCCTAACACTAGTATAGGTATCAGCTTTGTTGGAGAGGTTTAAATGAATACTAGTCAGGTGCAATTCACATTGCTAGTAACCTACGACGATGTATAGCATATTTTATATAACATAATTTTTATGTTAAACCTCTATACTTTGTCTGCTATTTTACACAAATGTATTCTAAAACTGAACTCCCGCTCCGTGCGGAGAAGCGGCGCGGCGCGGCTATAGCTTATCTACTCGGAAGCGCGGCACTCGGGTAGAAAACAATTAATTACCGCCTTCCATCCATTACTCTATATTAACAATATTATGTAGTTCATGAATTATTATTAAGCGCACTGTTTCCACCACGCCTTATTACAATTAACCCCAGTCAGACTTACCTAAATATTATATTACCTACAATTCAATAATCTATTTAGCTGTTATCGTCTATACCTATAGTAACGCATTATTGTAGGTAATCATATAGCTTGTAAAACATAGAACATATCCGTAATGCAACACGAGGAAGTTAAACCAATAAAATGATCAAAATTGCTATACATAAAGCATAACCGAGTGACTAATGTTGTTCAGAAACCTGTCATTATGTATATATTAAGATACGTTACACGGTTACTCGCAGTCTCGGGATGTTACGAGTATACGAGCATACGAATTAAGCATTCATAAGTTCGTGAACTGTAAAGTAGGTTGAAATTAATTATTTCAATGTTGTTGCTTTTAAATATTAAATAACTAGACGACACAGCAGCAGTGTGGGATGTTATATAACTAGAATTTAATCACAGTTGGTACCTACTACATGGGCTTTATGGTATAGTAATTTTTATTAATTTTATATTCAAACTCGATTACCATATTTAAATTTCATCAGTAGCGGTCATCATATTGGCAATAAATACTATTTCATATCATATTTGAATATGAATCTAGTAAAGAAATCAATCACCTCTCAGTGGAAAGTCCACCAGCTTGTAGTCGGGGTTACAAAGCTGGCTTGAGCAGCAGGAATGAATACAGTGGCGTAACAGAGAAATCCTTGGAAAGTAATAATATATGCTCTGATAATAAAGTAAAAAAGCTTCATTTAAATAAATCTGAGAGCAGTTGATGAAGCAGCTCTCAAAATCAATAAAAAAAAAACAAATTTACTGATACCTACCGTGAAATGCACATTTATCTATAACTTTCTTATGAATATACAACGTTGTCGCGTTGACAAACTAACGTCATTAGACGTTGGTGAAAGTTTACGTCATCACAAACGCGCAAAATTTGCGCAAATTGCCTTTTGTGTTGTGTCTGGTGTTCATATGTCGTCGTCCGGGAAATGAGATTCTTTACTAATGCCATAGTAGTGGCAAAGGCTATTTAAATGCAGGCTACAAAAAATTACACAAACAGTTTGTTGTTGCAACAAGGAATCTGACGAGAAATGATCTTCTTGTTGTGTAAGATTGAATACAGACGTAGTCTATCACATACAATTCTATTAGAAATTCACTGCGCAGAAATCTGCGGCACTTAAAGTTGCGTTTGTTTAATTGACTCGGTTATTAGAAGGAGACAGCGAGATGCTTTTAGTCAATTGTAAAAAAAGATTTTCACAGTTTCAAATATTTTTATGAAACGGCTCCATCAAATCTAAATGTTTTGCATAAATGCTTCAATTTTCAATTTACTTTAGAATACAAAACGAGGAAATCCCAAATTGTGTGATGATTGAAATTGAGAGGGAAACTGAAGAAAATATGGATTGATTGTGACACAGATGACATAGCTGTAAAGAAGGAACTCCTCTCAATTGACGGCTAATAAAGATTTAACTCTTTTAATTTAGGTGAACTTATTATTTATACAAGCGACTATGCAACATTATTAAAGATCATATACCCTATTAATTCATATACATCGATTTGTATAAGTAATAACTAAAATTAATTTGATCGGTTTAATTTATAAATTTTTTATTACATCTTGGTATTTCCATACTACAATAGGCATTGAAGTTCACGTCAGAGCGTGACGCTTCCCCGTCAATAGAATTTACATTAGATCTGCAGGCTACCGTGACAGTAGGAGTTGCGAATGTTGTGTATAGGACTCTACTAATTGCAATATAATATGTAATCTCGGTACGCAGTATGTAATCCAACAAGTCTCTGATTAAAATATCTGGGAAGCCAACGGCGTAATGAGCGTATTTCTTTGCACAGAGAGTTTCTGTGTCAGTTTCCTTGTACGTGTAATCTCAAATTTACATGACTTCTAAGTCAAATTTATTCTTTTTATATTAGTGCATTCGAAAATCTACCGCAGATTACAACTATACAGTATGTGGAAAAGTAATATACTTTTTAAATGACCAAATCAATATTGAAACTTCTCGACAGACCATTCAACTTTCTCGATAATAAACCGCAACGTCGTCATTCTCGGTCATTTCAATCTTCCGTTTTGTCAATTACATAATTTGGTTTATCGTAAAAATATAGGTGGTCATTCAGTATGTTTACTATTTGCTGTGTATCATGTCATCAGTGGGCAGCATTCCTCAAAGGAATAAAAACATAATATAAACATCTTTGTCACCCGTGGTGGTTGGCAACTGGGCTTATCCCTGTTGTAAACTCTATATTTATTTATTCTATATCTGCTTGCTACGGAGGGAAGTGGAACGTATATTCTTTCCTACTCCTCCTTTTTCTTTTCTGATTGATTTCGTTGCGGGTTCCAAGACACTTCCTCACGACCTTCATTCATCGCTTTACTTTCCCGTGGTCGCCATTATAGATCCTGGCTTACAGGAGTTGCAGAGGTTGGGAATGGGCAGCGGGCTTGTCAAAAAAAAACCGCACTGGAGCAAAATTCACGTAAACTATTTCTGTTACTAATGTAACACTGTTAAAAACAGAGCTATTTAAAAATAAGTAGGTAGTATCATTAATCTAGTAGCTCTGATTGTACTTGCGACACCTCATTAATAATGAAGACCTAGTTATGAATGAGTATTGTTTTGCGACCTAGAATTGTTTACAACCTCATTACGTCGTATCTGGTGCGATGTGCAATATTTGTTAGTATGTACTCGTTAGTTTTTCATTGTGTTTATGTTGCGATCTAATTAATGCCGATAGAACGATAAAAGTCAACGATTCATTGCGAACAATGGGAGATTTTCGGCTATGTTTCAGTGTGAACTATTTTTGTATATACCATTCATAATACATTTTACTACGGACATTATAAAACTCGTAATAACTTAATAAGTCTTACGAAATATTTATTTTGTGCAATCAGAGTACGTTTCACTGATATCAATAGTTGACGATGCCGTGGCTGATACTGTCGGCTGCTGCGCTTCGGGTCGCGGGTTCGATTCCCACACGGAACAAATATTTGTATCTGCAGGTTGCTGTACCGGTTCGGTGCATTGTGTGTGGAATTTGTACCTGTAAACGTTCCCATAATACAGGACAAATCAAAATTTAAAAAATAAATGTACATCAACGGCATTAACATAATTTATTTTGGTTATTATTTTAGCAACTTTTTTGTGTTGGATGCCTATCAGCTGTGGACCTCAATAAGCTGTGATATTTCCGCATTCGTTGATGTCTGTACTCTGATTACATCACAACTCAAATATGTGGGTTCCTTAAGTATTGCGGAGTTAATGAGTATTGTTTATTCATTAACTCCGCAATACTTAAGCCCTTAGGCCTGTTTTACAGATCCAAAATAAAAATTCAAGTAAACTTGAGTTGAGATTGCGTTAATCATATATGAATCCTACTAACTAACTGTAATAATAGGTCCAGCATTGAT
This sequence comes from Diloba caeruleocephala, assembly GCA_947459985.1. Lineage (NCBI taxonomy): Eukaryota > Metazoa > Arthropoda > Insecta > Lepidoptera > Noctuidae > Diloba > Diloba caeruleocephala. Next base: position 11,859,429 of record OX381612.1, on the reverse strand, counting down.
ATTCCATTAATGCAATCTTCTTCAAAGTCTAACCAGTGATGACATATGAGACAGAGACGTGGTCACTCACCATGGGCCTTATAAGAAAGTTCAAGGTCACTCAGCGAGCTATGGAGAGAGCTATGCTTGATGTTTCTCTACGAAATCGAATCAGAAATGAGGAGATCCGTAGAAGAACTAAATTTGTCGACATAGCTGAAAGGATTAGTAAACTGAAGTGGCAATGGGCGGGCACAATGCTCGTAGAACTGATGGCCGTTGGGGTAGAAAGGTTCGCGAATGGGCATCGCGCACTGGAAAACGCAGCGTGGGATGACCTCCAACGAGGTGGACAGACGACCTGGTCAAGGGCGCTGGGAGCCATTGGATACGGGTAGAATTTAACCGCTCGATGTGAACATCTATGGGCTAGGCCTTTGTTCAGCAGTGGACGTCTTTTGGCTGATATGATGATGATGCAATGTCGACTCAAGTTCTACTTGAGTTTGAATTTGCGATCAAGCTTTCAAGCGCGTTTGTACGAAAAATTTTGCTTAGAACCAGTTCATCGGTTCCTTCAATGGATGACAACCTGTACAATATATCCAGATAATCCTAGGATAAGGAATATGTTCTAGTGTGATCTTACAAGAACCTGGAGCACCCCTTCGATGCCGAAGTTGACCGCTCCAGTGGTTTTAGCTGGGCGAAGGAAGTTCCATGTAGAATTACCACTGGACATCAATAAAAAAAAAGGATATATGTACTAGTTGCAGAACGCCTTAAAAAGCATTTGATTAAAATCCGGTAATACAAAAGATTAGTTACGTCATCCATAAATTAAAAGATCCCTAACTTTCAGCAGCTTTTAACAGCTTTCTAGTGAGCAATCAATGTATCTAACACTACTCGATGTTGTACTGTAATCTCGGTTGCCGCACATCCTTCTTTGAAAGATTTTGGGCACAGCGCAGCGGCTGCAGATATCATAAACTTAAGGAGGACTATGCGACGACTATGCTGGTACCAATGGCCTAGTATATAATGCAAAAAAGAGCCAATGCATGTATAAACTGTCCAATATACCACCTGTAAAATTGAATGGAATCGCCCTAAAAATGGTAGATAATTTTAAATATCTAGGTCATGTTGTAACATCAGATTTACGTGACGACTTAGACATTGAGCGGGAGCGGAGGGCTTTGTCGGTGCGCGCTAATATGATATGTCATAGGTTCGCGCGCTGTTCCACAGGAGCTAAAATAACACTATTTTCAGCGTATTGTACATCATTTTATGCATGCAGCCTATGGGATTCATATACTCGGGCATCATATGGAGCCCTCCGAGTTCAATATAATAATGCATTCAGGATGCTGATGGGGCTGCCGCGGTACTGCAGTACCTCTGGTATGTTCGCGGAGGCGCGCGTCGATGGCTTTAATGCGATTATGCGTAAGCGTATAGCTTCGTTGGTAGGCAGGGTTCGCGGCAGCACTAACGGTATCCTGAAAATGATAGCGAATAGGGTAGACTGCCCATTTATAATTAATATTATAAAATTTCATGTAAACACATATATATATACACATATGTGTACATATATATGTATTATTTTATTTTATTTGTAATATTGTTAATTGAATTTTATTGATTTTATTTGTAATGTCGTTGATCTTAAAGGGGATTCTATTGTAAGATGAGATTAAATTTTAATATTTGATAGCTAACTACATTACTAACCATTTCAAGAATCATACATTATTTTTATTTTTTATTTCTGCTAACAATAACGGATCTATGTTTTCTGATCATTAAATGAATTATTATTGTTATTATATTATAAACATTTTAACATAAAATTCGTACACAAAATCAATAATATTTGTATTAGTGTGCTAAACTTTCTTCGTCATTATTAATTTTAATGTTAGTGAAGAGTCCTTTGTAGGAAATTAAATATTAATTATTATTTCGTGACATTTTAATTATGTTCTAAGGCTGCAATGTTGTTTGGAATGAAGATTAAAAATATCTGTATTGTCTTAACTTTAACGGTATTAAGCTCGTTGTATTTTTGAGAATACTACTGAAAATATAAAGAAGACTACAATATGTGTATAGTGAGTATGTAATTCTTCGCAATTCCATGTTATTATTCATCAATCTAAACCTTATTTATTGATTTCGATATATATGTAAACAAGTTCCTATAAGTCTATATGCAAATGTTATTCTAATATTTTTGCTTCGAAAACTCTAATTTTGTCCTATCAGTATTTCAAAGTAATTTCTCTTTTTCTTTGAATAAACATGTCTTATTTAATAAAGCTATATGTTATTTCGAACCTGCCCTATAAAATAGCACTTTGCGGCCTTGACCTATATTTATTTTTTGCATCAAAATATTTTATAACCAAAACAAAACGAGTGTTGCTAAAGCTGACTGGTTTGCGTGTTTGAAATCACAAGTAGTGTGAGTGATGTCATGAAATTTATCGCCGCCTAAGTATTATCTAAGCCAAAGAGATCACACACTCTTTCACTTCCTCATGGCTATCGAGCAGTGATGTTATGTCATCATTTCGGCCGATTGAAGTCCACTGCTGGACACAGGCCTCCTCCAAGATCACGACCGATATGGGTGTGTTGTGTCCTCATTGGGGGGTCTTGCCATACTATCATTTAAATGTGAGTTAGATCGTCGTAACAAGTAAGTACAATTAGTAGGCGTGGAAATAATAGACAGATATTATGCACTTACAAGCCACCCACGCATAAGTAATAGGTATCGACTATTTGAATAAGCACCAGCTCCGCCCTTGTGCATGTTACTCCAAATATCAAACTGGTATGTGTACGAATACATCATTTAAAATTATGCCGCGATTAAAGAATTCGAGCTTAATGTAAGCTGTCGCCTACAGCAGATATATATCGAAATTGTGTTACCACTAAAGGTCTAGCACCGTAATCAAGAGATACAATGCGAGGAGGTACCTATGTAGTGTTGGGTACACATCATTTATCAACTTTCAAAGGAGTTTGATTTGATTTGTATTGTTGTCACTCGGTTGTTGTTTATCTGCAATCAATCAATAAATTTCACGGTATCGTACACTGATGCCATCTTTTGAAACTAGAACACGTCACTCGGTTTGAACTAAGTACCTACCAAGTTTTTATTACACGAATTATCAGGTGCAGAAAGTATTAAATTAAATCACACTATCAAATGTCGGTGCTAAAAACATCTTTGGGTCTGCAGATAGCGCCTCACAAAACCGAGGCGCTATGGTTCCTCAAACTGCCGCGAAGTAGAAAACCACCCAGTTAAATGACCGATACACGTTGGTGACGCGCAAATCAGGGTGGATCAGTATATGAAGTACAGACGTTGGGGCTTCGAAGAGTTTTTTTTTTAAATTTAAAGTTACCCCACTCTAGTATTTCTCCTGTGTCGTGGGTGCGTTTACAGACATGAATTCCACATACAATACACCTAGATCCGGAACAACTACCTACAGATCATACAAATATTGTTCCCTGTGGAAATCGAACCCACGACCCGGAGCGCAGCAGTCGAATGTATCAGCCACTGCACCAACCGTGCCGTCAAAGAGAGAGCCTTCTATGAGGGAGACGTATGGTCCGTGACCCTCTACAGGGCGCCTTGCCAAAGCACGACAATTGGAGTGCAGTGGTCCTTGAGCGAGAGAGTCATGCTCCAGAAGGAAACTGCAGAGCGAGATCGGGAGATGGCCATCGCTATATGGCAGGAGTCCTCGGGGGTCGCGGATGCGCAGATTGGGGAGCCTCTGTGCTCATACCGAGTAACCCTCGCGAAGACAGCGATGCTCACATGGTCACGTGAAACTGTATGCGCAACACAGCGTACAGCGAGGTTTGGGGGGATCTTTTACAATCTTCCCCGAGAAGTGCTTGGAATTACAGTCGCCTCCACTCCGCTAGAGGGGGTTTAAAGTTATCCCCTCCGAAATGAAATGAAAAAACCAATGCTGCATGATTTGATCTACTTTAAAATTAATCAATTACAATGTTTTCAAATTATCAAATAGTTTTTAGTGAGTTGTAAAGCTAAAAGCGCCAATACTTAGGTACCTACCATTTTACATTTAGCTATTATTTTTATAACCTATCTAGGACCTACATTCAACTCATTCGCGTGTCGCCGCTCAGTGGGTCGATGGTAACGTTGCTTGTTGATACCCTGTTGCTGGTCCATGCAGGGCGGGAGCGGGCTTTGATCTTCATAGTTGTTCAGTTGCGTAGTGAAGTGAAGTTAACCACCGCGCGCGCGGTTCAGTTTATCAATTATTATCATATTCATTATTATTATTTATATGGAGTCAGGGTGTTTCAATATGACATTAATTAACTTAATCTTTAGTACGGCACCGATACTGAACGTGGCTTGAATGTGTGCGTGTGTGTTATACAACTTGTTGGGGAACGTATCAATGTACACGTATTTAAAGCACTAAATATAGCTAAATAAAATGAATAATTAATTTGCTGGAATACTTAGATGACAAATTGTTGTGTTATCAAAACAGAAGAACATTCTTACACACTCATTGCAATTTCAGCAGTCAAAAACATATAGGAGATACACATTATTTCGTAGTATACGCATTTCGAGTTCAAACTTCTGTTTTGAACTTCTGATTGGTACTCGAGTATCCTGCACACACCACCCACACTCCACATATCGACCGAACGACTGAGCTGAGTTGAGCAATCACCCACCACCGGGCAAAACTACCAAAAGTGTGTGTGTCAGCTCCGATGCACGACTGGAGTTTACTCCCAATTGTCGCAGTAATTAATAGGCAGTGAGGGTTAAGAAAAACACGGGTGTTTATATGTACGATATAAATCATATATAATGAATTATATCCTACCTAGTAACTGCATCCCCCTGTTCGTCGGATTTTCTTCCACCGTCACTTAAACTAGATCTTTCCATATTTTATATGTATTTATTTAATCACTCCTCTGCGTATTAATAATTAATAATAACGATATTAAATATCAATATTTATATATATTATATGAAATAATATAAAACTTTGACATTTGACACATACATAACTTTAAAGCAGAAGGTGCGCAAGGTAGGTGCGCAGAAAAACGTATGCATTTTAGCCGTTTGAGAAAATTTCACTCATAATGTTTTCATACCGGGTCCTTATACGAGTATATAAATCGATTCTTAAGGAGTAAACTCCAATAAACTTCAAAAAACCGACTTTAGTGTTTTTTATTAAAAATTAGGCCAAATATATGAATTTTACCGTAAAATACGTATTTTATTAGGGTAATTTTACCGGTTTCCATCCCTAGTTTTCTCCTGTGTCGTGGGTACAGTCTACACACATAAATTTCACATACAAACTCCCAGACTCGAAACCACTATCTGTAGATCATACAAAATATTTATTCCGTGCGGGGATTGAACCCGCGACACATATAAAAGCCAATCGCTTAGCCACTGCAGTTTTATACACAGCTTAGATTAAAATATCATACGATTTGCAACGTTTATGTTCAAAAACATACTTAACTATATATTTTTATAGTATTTTGATGGTATCGTACACACGGCTACACATCAAACTATACTAATCTAGTTTAAGTTCGTACGGAAAGCCTATACAATGCAAGATCAGCTTATACTGGAAATGTATAGCTTGATGTGTACAATCAATCTAAGCTTTATACAATTATAAATAGACGTTTTAAGAATATTCGTTTAACAAGCAATTGTGAAAGCAAAATCATAAATTGTAATTATTATATAGATCGCAGTTAGATAATACAATCCCAAAACCCCGGACATTTTCAATGTAATATTTAGCCGGCAGGAGTAACTTCCTCGGGGCGAAAGAAATACATGCTGTATTTTTACCGGGTGGCGATAGATAGGCATATTTTTAAATAATCTATGTATTCCTATCAATGAAAAGCGGCTATGGTAACAGATTCATTTGAAAAATGCATTTTGGACTCGGTCCTAGGCTTGGGTTATAGTAAAAGACTGTCTTAGTAAATTTTACAGTTATTTCCCAGAAAACTCACTGTAACTTTTAACTAGTAACTATATAACTTAAAACAAATAAATACTTTTTTAAATACATGATCCCATACTTATCTTTGTCCAATCCAAACCATATGGACAAATGTTGATCCCGTGATTGAGCATAAAAAATCCCAGTATCCCGGGATTAATAAAAAATCTCAGGATTGTATCTAGTCGAAGTGTTATATTCTAAACAACAAGAAGTTATTTAACTAGCATAACTTTATAATGACTGAGTAATTAGAAGAATTGTGTAAAATAACATTTAGAAATTACGAACAAAGCATAAAGAATGGGAGATTATGTGAAATATTGTTTAAAGTTGTACATCCATTAGCTTTCACTGTCCCACGGTCAAAAGTAGATAGTCAACAACGAAACTGCTTTTATTGTGATGATTCAGCTTATCAAACAAATCTTAGCTGACTTTAAATATAAATTCTTTACAAAACTAGCTTACCGCGATAGATATCGAAGTACCCAGTTACGCTACTTTGTGAAAAGCAGAGTAAACTTTGTGAAAAGACAACTATGAATTATATTTTATGTACTATATACTTAGGTTACCTAACTTGTCCTAAACACATTTGAAATGTAATAATAAATTAAAACAACAGTTTGCGGATTTTACTTTAAAAAATCGTTGTGTTAATCATCAATCATACTATGATATGTACAGACATTTAGAAACAAAATAATATTTTTGTTTTTGGAAATGTGGTCCAATTAATTAAAGATAAAGTTAGGTACTTAAAATAATTAAATAATAATCTTAGCCAAAAGACTACCATTGCTAGACATAGGCCTCCCTCAAAGATTGCCACAATGATCGGTCCTGCGTTACTCGCAGCCAGCGGATTCCTGCAACCTTCACCAAGTCGTCGTTCCCTCTCGTGGGGAAGACCTGGTGAAGGTTGCGTGGTCTGCCCATACTGCGTCTTTTGGTACGCAGTCGCCACTCGACAATTTTTCGGCCCTATCGGCCATCCGTTCTACGAGCAATGTGCCCCGCCCACTACCACTTAAGTTTAGTAATTCTTCAGGCTATGTTAATTACCTTGGATCTTTTGCAAATCTTCTCATTTTTGCCTCGATCTCGCAGGGAATCTCCGAGCATAGCCCTCTTGATTGCCCTTTGGCTGACCTTAAGCCATATAAGGTCCACGGTGAGCGACCACGACTCAGTACTATAAGTCTGTCTGTGGTATTGTGAAGCACAAGATACTGCGCTGTTTCTCGAACGCTACCTAGCGGACTCGGATTCGTCGACTATTGACCTCTTTCTCGAAGTTGAACCTACCTAACTGGACAATTTGCCCCAAGTATACATAATCGTCAGCAGCTTCGAGTAATATAGAATGAATATGAGAATAAATCAGATATCAAAGACTTTGAGATCTGTCTACTGAGCCGCCGCTACATGACACATCATCTGAAGACTGCATAATCATTGCACGCCATTCCTCCATGAGCCTAAAAGGTCACGAAGTGTTTGGATCTGTATATACGACGGCTCTTAAAGAACTTAGAACCGACTAAATAGACAGTTTCTACGAACCCATCGTTATAATCGTCCATGTCGCTTCCTAGGCAATCGAAACGCTTTTGGAGTTCAAGCTGGAAGCTTTCGGGGTTTTGGTATTGGACAGAGCGTAGACCTCATATGTCCAGATCTGTCTAGCTTGACAAAAATGCCTTCGATGTGCCTCTTACCATACAACGGTTCTTTTGGATAGCAAATTAATTTTTGATAGGCACGTTGCTTCCATATCACCAATAAAACTTTTCGTATGTTCGGATTTATTTTGTGTGTGACTAAAGATTTTAAACTTCTATCTACAGTCCTACTTCTCTATAAAGCCAATGTTCGACCAATTCTTGCGTATGCATCTGCAATGTGGAATCCACAATATCGCCTCTATATTGACCAAATACAAAGGATTTTAAATACATTAATGAAACACGACACATGGAGAAACAATAAGCAATATAATTCTCAAGTTATAATGAATTTGCCATCAGTAGAGACACGACGAGCCGAAAGTGAGTTTGTATTTCTGAATAAAATTACACGTAACCAACTTGACTCCCCTCATCTTCTTTCGGCCGAAATTAATAATCTATCTAATGCAAAATCTTTGGATTTCGGATTAGGGAATTGTCTGTTTTTGTGTTAAATGTGATCCTAACACAAAAATGGAGGTAATTCAAAATGTTGAATCTAAAGATTTTTGATTAGATTGATTATTAGTTTCGGCCGTTAGTAAAATAAGTTGAAGATGTCCACGCATAGTGCACGTAAATCTCTCTTCTGTATTCGCTTTGCCAGGACTAAATATGTGCGTATGACAAAGTAGCGTCTACCAGTGAATGCGATTGTATAAATGTCTTTCACCTCAGCTCAAGAAATCTGTCCAAGATATTCTTGCGCCTATATTATGGTTTGCATTTATAGTTTTAAATTTTATTCTTTATTTAATATGTTTTTTCTCCCCAGGCCTTTTCTCAACTAGGTCGAGGTCGTCACTATTAGCCTTGTATTTTTTTATTGTATACTTTTTGTGTTTATTTGTTCTATTTCATTATCATCCGTCGTAACTACAAAAGTGTATTATAAATATGTGGAAACAGTTTTATGTATTGCTTTTTTGTACAAATTTCATACCATACTGTAAAGTAAACGAACAGTCGTTTCACAAATAAAGAAAAAACAAAAAATAGACCTACGCTGCTCTAGTTGATACACTCTCGATCTATAGCACGTTGTTCACGAGGCACTCGTGGATGATAAGGCCAACACCACCCTGGTTTTGATCGCCTTCCCAGAAATAGAGCAAGTTACCGGATTTGAGGACTGTCCGTGTCCTGACCCACTCTTCGGAGTGCGGATTATACACAATATCCCACTGCAACCCGCTCAAGATTTTTTAAATTTTAATTAAACATGCCCCACACTAGGATTTATCCTGTCTCCACCCCCTATTGCTTCGGACTGGGCCGAGGAGTTGGGAGTTACGGAAGGGGAGCTGGGCCGAGCCTTTGCCGCCTGAAGAGTCGCAACACCGCACCGGATCCAGACGGTATACCGGGCCGTGCGTGGGTGTATGCACTGCGGTCTCTTAGGGACCGCTTGAGGCGGCTGTTCACCAGTTGCCTCCGTAGTAGTGTGTTCCCGTCCGGCTGGAAGGAAGCCGGATTGGTTCTCTTGAAGAAGGTAGGAAGGGCTGCAGAGTCTCCCGCTGCATACCGTCTCATTTGCCTGCTCGACGAGGCTTCGAAGCTATTCGAAAGAATACTTACTAATAATAAATACCCGAAGACTCGTTGAGCACATGTCGCGAGTTGGCAGCACCAATGAAAAAAATAGGATTTATCCTATATCGTGGGTGCGTTTACAGACATAAATTCCACATACAATACACTTAGACCCAGAACAACTACCTGCAGATCATATAAATATTTGTTCCGTGCGGGAATCAAACCCACGACCCGGAGCGCAGCAGCCGACTGTATCAGCCACTGCAATAACCGTGCCGTCGAAATCAATTCCACCTGTGATATTATTTGCATTCGAATTAGCTGCTTGGATTTTATTTCAATGTGTAAAAGAGATGTTTAAAACATTTTGCAAAACCTGATTTGTTGAACATTTTAATAAATGATCGAGAAATTATTGTCATGTACCGGAACACCCTAATGTTATATAAAGTATGAAAGTTGTATATTTTATTGCAAATCACAAAATTACTTACGAAACAGATATTAGATATATAGACAGATTATTTAAGCGGGCAGCAGTAAATACCTAATTGGCCTGAATAGTTCATCACATCTGATGGTTACACAATTTGGAGCATTCTTTTAAAACATTAACCTCTAAAGTGGCTAAATCCGCTGGTGGCGAGACTTAATAGATTTTGAATTGTGTTTGGTATTGAGCCCGTTAATGAGACAATTATATAACTTACGTTTTTTCCCTAAATGTTTCTTTATGCGTAGTATGGTCAGAAATATCTTATAAATCAACGTCGGTAGATCCGGAGCTCACAAAATAATAAATGAGCCATATTATTCAGTTATTACCTAAGCCGTCTTTACTGCATTTTTTATTGCCCTTTGTAGAGTATGTGTACTAGGCCACAAAAAAGTTACGTGGGTCATCGCAGATTCGGCGGAGAACTGCTCGCGCATGCTTGAACATGTTCGCGACCGTGAAGCACATCTAAGGGAGCTCAGATTAAGCGGAGAACTGCTCCAAAATATTCCCACTGATATATAAATAACGTCCTTATCGAATTCAAATAGAGTTCTAATATTATGCAAGCGATAATTTGTTCTAGCGCACAGCAGCGTATACTCGAGCACGCTTGATGTGCCTCACGGTCACGAACATGCTCGAGCATGCGCGAGCAGTTCTCCGCCGAATCTGCGGTCAAGACCATGTTCGTACGAGCGGTTCTTTGCCTGCTCTGCGCTGACCCTCACCCCGCGTAGTTCCTTCTCATGCTATAGTAGCTATACTTGCTACTAGTAAACCGGTCCTACCTTAGCAGAAATTTGGTACAAGTACCTAAAATTTCCTTATGGCTCTTCGGGCAAAAAGGTTCTCAAATATCAAAGGAGTCGGTGCACCGGAAAACGTAGTATAGGACGGTCTCCGAGATGGACAGACAACCTGGAGAAAGTCGCTGAGACTGGGTGTCGTTGGATGCGGACGGCATGTAACATGTCGCTGTGGAAATGTATGGGGCTTTTGTTTAGTTAGCAATGGACGTCTTTCTGTTGATATGACAATGATGAAAAATGTCTGGAGAACCACAGTACGCTGTGTTGAAAATATGGTTACGCTATGTTTGGTAGTATTGGTGCATTTATAGAAAGACAGATGGACGTTCGCTTTGGGACTTTCTTTTATACTACAGATGTATTTACTAATCATATTTTTGATAAGTATATACGCATTCGTTTATAAGCTATCGTTTCTACGTGCGTTTCGTCACCTGAATTAAATAAATATCGAATTATGTTGAATATTAATTTCGCGTGACAGTTTTTAACTCGAATCAAGAACTTGTGAAAACATCATAAAATTTAAATACATTTCGTATTTGATGAGGATACAAAACACGTTTTTGTGGTGAAGTGGAAGTAATTTATTGTCACTAGGCCTACTTAGCTGTGTTAGTAAACTAATAATAATGACCGACACTTTCTTTATATTACCTAAGCGTGTACTCTCTGTAGAAACTGGCGAGCTTACAGTTATAAAGTACTATACATTATAAAATAATAGCATCACCGCAATTTAACAAAAATCCGTGTGTTATCCGGATTAAGAATATAGCACGACTCCAGCTCCACGCGTGGATCTGCTAAAAGGCGACAAAAGGAATCTAAACCAGAGGGCTTTGACTTTGAGGGATGGGCAGCAGCATCCCTTCTGTGAAACAGTAACCATACTACGCTCACCAACCCGCCTGCCAAGCGTGGTCAGTACTGTAAATTTCCCCTAAAATAACAATTGTGGAAATCTATGGGGGAGGCCTCTGTTCTACAGAGGACGTCGTTTGGCTGACATGGTAATGATGATGCATGTTACAAATTGTTTTATCCATATCTAATGAAAACATTACAATGAAGTCTACGTACGCAGATTATAGTTAGCTCACGTTGTTAACATTATGTTTTAACGTTTTTAGAGTATCTAAGTATTAGTGATTTCTTATTTTGTTTCTTTATTTTTTTGTGGTAGTTCGCACAGGTTGACACTGTCTGTATAACGTTACATAAATTAACGGATTATTTTATAATATAATTTATATAATAAATATATAGAGATATATATCCAGACAGTAAAAGTAATCACAGTTAAAGGTACTAATATATTAATTTAAAGCCTATAACTGTCCTACTGTTTGGTCAACGGCCTCTTCTCAGATAAGCAGTGCAATTATGTAATAACTCACTTCTGAATACGCCGTAAAAAATATTAAAAACAATATGAAATCAGAAATTTTATTGCGGCTTTAGAAGTGAGCAGAACTCACTAGCTATCTCACTTCTGAATCCGCATTAAAAAGTAGTAATAACAATACGAAGTTAGAGGTCGTTACGCTTGCTCACAGCGTGTTGGCTATTTCGGACTCTTAGATCCAAGTTACCCACGATGTCTTATTTATTTATATATACTCTTTATTGCACACAAGAAAAACAGAAGTTTTGAATTAAGTAAAATGACAATATACCTTATCGCTACCCGCGATCTCTTCCAGGCCACCTTAGCATGGAAAATGGTAGATAGAAGTAATTATGAGGCAGTCAGAGGTGTAACTATATATACTAATATAAATAAATATTATACTAAATACATGATAATTTAATAAATAGTAACTATTAAAGCGTGGCGATTATGGCAAAACCCCCCAATGAGCCCACAACACATCCATATCGGTGGTTGTGGTGATCTTTGGGGAGGCCTGTGTCCAACAGTGGACTTCAATCGGCCGAAATGATGAACTATTAAAACTTGAAATGAAAATAAATTAAATTAATTTTAATGAAAAGAGTTAAAGCAAGTCAAAATAGAATAGTAGAATTTAAACGACAGATAAATAAGCCTTTACTAGTTTCTTAAAACGCTTTTTTTTCTGTAATTGACCGGGTTCATCTTATTAGTACCGGTAATGCATTCCACTAACGAGCATTTGACATTAAAAACATCACATTGGTTATGAACCGGCAACCTAGTGTTCCAGAAGCGAGTCCGTAAACCTTCGGTCCACCCCGACATGTTCTTAGCTACTAGCTTGTTTTCAAAATATTCCGAGCTCCGGCGGATCCTAGTTGCGGAAGACATGGAGTGACTCATGTACCACAATACAGGTCACGCCACGATAGCAGCGTAAAGGCCTGGAGCATGGAGGATTGGCCGGAGAGGCGCCATGGCGTCCTCACCTTCCAGCTTACGCAGATACTCTTGGGACACGGATGTTTCGGGAAGTATCTGTTTAAAAGGCGTGGCATCAATGAGGAGCTCTAGTGTGATCTTACGTGGACCTGCAGCCCCCTTTGGTGCCGGAGCTGTCCGCTCTAGTGATTTTAGCCGGTAGGAGTCCGGCATGGCCCTTCATCCTTCCCCAGGGTGAGGGAAGTTTATGTAGAATTTACACTGAAGACAAATAATAAAAAAGGCCGGAGGACACGGCGCAGCACACGTTGGAGGAGTGCTCAGGATGGGTGACGTAGCGCCGTGATCATGCCGCGGTGTTCGAAAGAGATGACCATTGGCTGAGGACCATTAGTATAGTTCTCTCCATGGTCCGCACCGGGCACCGGAGGGTACTTGCCGATCTTAGGCCTCCATTAGATGCAGACTGAGGGCGAAGACTAGGGGGGCTATCACCCGAACAGAGACAGATCCGAGAAGTGGACGCGCCGTGTTCCGCTCGCGTCTCTCTAGAGTATTGTGCGGCAATTTTTTTTTAAATGGTTGAACCATTTAAAAAAAAATTGGCCCGCTGCCCATTCCCTACCACTGCAACTCCTGTAAGCCAGGATCTACAATGGCGACCACCGAAAAGAACACCGATCAATGAAGATCGGTGTGTCCCAGAGAAATGAATAACTGTCTTGGAACCCGCACCGAAATTAATCAAAAAAGAAAATGGAAGAGTAGGAAAGAATATACGTTCCAGTTCCACTTCCCTCCGTAGCAAGCAGGAGACAGAGAAAAACGATAGGCCATAGGAACAATAAATGGGAGTTTACCACAGGGTTAAGCCCAGTTGCCAAGCACCACGGGTACAATTTTTTTTATTTACGGGTCCTATTTTGTGAGCTATTGCGACTGATTCCAATAGTAGGTATGGCAAAAACACTTGAACGCACGGAAATTCGTCCTAGTCGCAACATGGTCTGTATAGTAAACAACCCCGGATGTAACTTGCATGCTGTCAAACATAATATTGCGTTCATCTTGCCAAAGAATACACTCCCACAGGATATGATGTGCAGACTGTTCATATTCACAGTCCGGTGTTGAACATTTGCAGAATGGTGAGGTAACAAGCTTGAAGCTAAATAATTTACTCTTAAAGTTACCATGACCGGTGAGAAATTGAGCCACGCAATGATCAACTTCCAACCATGCACTTGCCAGCCGCTCACGAATGGATGGAAAGTACTGGTATAGGTGACGGCCCTTAATAGACGTGTCCCACCTGCATTGCCATTCGGCCAAGAGTTCCTCCCAAACACCAGTCTGTGGTTTAAACAATCTGCAGATCCTAACACGATCGCGTTGTAGCAGAAATTCCGCGTCCATGTTGTGCGGCTAGTCAAGCCGCATAGTGAGGAGGGGCCTGCCAGAAAGATTGATGGACCGAGACCTGTCGGGGATGTGGTGAATCTGCGAAAGAATCCCGCACCACTGGTGTAAGGAAGTTCGAAGGAACATCATGGTGGTTTTAGCCGGTAAGATTCAAAAGATCAACTCCCAGAGTGTTATCCAACTGAGAGAGTTTTTATCCAATTTTAGTTTGTCATTTGCGACCATATCTTTGTTGGATAATGAGATGAGGTTTATTAATATTAAATACAATTTCGCAAATAAAAGCTTAATTTTTGTTTGCGTCAGCCATTGTTGTTCATCAATAAGAAATCAATCAGAAAAAAATCGCTTCACTAAGTTTTCAAATTGGCTCTCAAGTTTGCAATACGTATTCATCATTACATCCAAAGTAACCTTTTCGTATCGAAAGTTACAGAAATATTATATTACATCCTAATATAGGTGTTATTACTTTATATTATACTACCTACATATGTGACAAGATATTGATATTGAAAATATATTGTTTAGCGTGAAATATTATTTTCTCCCATTTAATAGCAGTCTCAACAAACAAACGAGTGGAAAGTTTAAACAAAAGCTACGCGCCTCTAGTCATGTGTCTGATGTGCGCTCCACGTCTAGACTTAGAAACTGGAAGTGATGTGAAATGATTCAAAATTTCACCGATAACGGCGGAGCGGCGTGGCCGCGGCTGTAGTCGTAACACGTGTGTCTCGGCAATGGATGATGAATCCTTAATAGCCATCATTCTCTTCCGACGAATCATGTAAACGAGCGCCTCGCATCATCACGCACCGGTTGCGTCACTGGGGGAAAGTGCATTAATGAATTTATTGTTTAAATATTGTATTTAAATAAATTCACACGCGCAGCGTTTGGTATTACAGAAGGTAACGCTTCATTACTTGTAGTTTGAAGTAATTTGCTTCATTATTCACAGTCATACTCGAGGAAACATGGTTTTAACAGCTTTTAATTTGCATACTGCAGGTATGTATGAGTACAGATAGTAAAACACAAGGCATTTAAGTGAATAAATATTTTGAAATTACTTCCATATTTACTAAGGCAAAAGTAAACTAGAGCACGTATCAATCCAATGCTTATTGAAGTACCGCCAGACGTCAATGGAGGGAAAGGATATTTTATTAATAAAACTGCTACTTCGACAAGTACAACTATTTTATCCATTTTAAAAGTAGTATAAAGCACTTGAATGTGCGCTTTACGACACTATGTTCGTTTCCTTAACCCTTTAAGAATGATAAACGTAAACATTAAAATGGGTTTGTTTGTCCTAAAATCTATTACTTCACACATAAATATTCAAATGGTGCGAGCGACTTATGAAAATTTCCGCATTGAGAAGAGCCTGCTTGTATGTAACATACATTAAAAAGGGATTGCGTAGAAATGCAGTCATTTACATACCAGATGACCATCTACAAAGATAAAGAAGCCGACGTAACTACATCTTCACTTTTATACAAAGTCAGTCACATCTAAATGAAGCTTTTACTTGACATGAAGAATAATAGAACCTCGTGCAGTGAAATATAGTGAAAGGTACATATATATATAAGGCTATAAATGTGCGCATTATAGAGATTATCTATGCAATTTTCACATGTTAGAGAAATCAATTTATGAAGCTTGCATGCCGTTAAGTTTTTAATTTAAAATTAGTTATGCATAATTTTCACAAAATAAGTTTAACGACCCAATATATAAGATTTAAAAACAATGCCTTCCTAGATGTATCTGGCATCTGGCGTTAGTTGCAACAGCTAGGGTTGTCAATTTTCCTACTACAGTAATGATAGCATCCACATAACAACTTTAAAACGTCCACTGCTGAACATAGCCTCCCAATCAGCTAAAGTGTACAGTCATACGGATGGGTAAGTGTAGTATGTTGTTTTTAGCTCGCAGAAGGACGCTGATGACCATCTTCTAGATACTCTTCGCCTTATACGACAACAATCGGTGGGCTTACGTATTCTTTGCCAAGAACAACACGACCAAGTAGCTACAGTCGGGGCCTCCAGTTATTATATATGGCCAAAATTAATAAACAGACTAATCTAAAATCTCTGGATTTGGGATTGAGGATTTGTCTGTTTTGTGTGATCAAAACACAAAAACAGAAGTTCAAAATCTTAAATCCAAAGATTTTGGATTAGCTTGATTATTAATTTCTGTCATTACTAGTCATTTATGATCATTTCGATAGAAATGTACATATCGACCTTGTTAATCACACAATTACGGCTCTGTTTAAAAGCCAGCACTGTAAACGTATAATAAATTAACACTGGTACTCACTGGGCGCATCTTGCCGGATCTCGAGGATCACTTGAAGCACTATGTTACAGCAACGTGTATGGTATCGACGACGGCGATGCCAGGTGGTTGTCGCGCACGTGTGGATGCGACCCGGTATCTACATGCACTGCGCCAATGTAAGAGCACTCAGCACCGTTCTCCGTCGGTCGTCCACCGCTGCTGTTGCGTCCGCGCAGTGCCCAAACAACCACTGATTGTATATAATATGACATCCGATATACAAGGAAGTTGTTACTATATCAATAATGTTTACGTGACCCAACTACCTGCATTGACTTAATGGAACAACAGCAAAGATAATGCAATTGAATAAAGATGTTTATAAACTATATTTTCAGCAGACAAATTAACTTTTTTAAACTATTATCACCTCAAACAAAATCCATACATACAGTCTAAAAACTGTGTAAAGAAAAAATATGTATTTAAAGATGAGAGATGTTACCTATCTGACAATTTATTATGAAGCACATCGCCCGCCATTAACATAGTGACCTTAATTTTGGTTACATGGTAATCCGCTAAGTAGGTACTAAGTACACGTAAGTAATATATCATTCAAACCCAGCTTAACATGAAAAATTATTCATTCAACTGGTTTAGGGACGATAAGTTACCGCTGAAAAGTTAATTATAAAATGAATATTGTTAGTTTTCGCGATTATTACACATTATAATAAAACACTTTTAAACGGATTATATCGCGAAGATTTTAGATTTTTGTTTTTCCTGTCATCTCGACTACTTTGCGGCATTCTAGCGGTCATCCTGCAACCACGATGACCGTGATGAAAACAAAAATCGAAAATATACGCGATATCATCAACTTTTCATACCACCGATTTACGAAACAAGCAAGTCGTTCCTACTACTAGTAAGCTTCATGCCTGATCATTACAACTGTAATGCTATGCAGGACCAGTTCACCTCACCTCAAGACATTAGTTATAGTCTCTTATGACCAGTCATTTCACTAGCTGTAGCCCTTTAAACCAGTACACAGGAATGTCTAAAGTTTAAACACTAGGTACAGCTTCGCAGCAGACACTGCATTGCTATCTTCCTAACCAGACTCTTGCAATAAGAGATCAGTAATTACTAATTAGCCTTACTTATTGGCGTGTGGTGCCTGCTCAGAATACCACCAACCCATCTCCTTCCGTGGGTGTCGTAAAAGTCGACTAAGGGATTAAGCCGGAGGATGGGCAGCAGCGTCCTTCGAATACATTAACAACTCAACTGCGATCGCCAACCCATCTGCCAAGCGTGGCGATTATGGCAAAACCCCCCATTGAGCCCACAGCACAGCCATATCGGTTGTTGTGGTGATCTTTGGGGGAGGCTTGTGTCCAACGGTGGACTTCATTTGGCCGAAATAATGAATTAGCCTTACTATTTATCTTAAATGTGAAATTTGGTATGTAGGTACTATGAATGTTTGAGGATCCATCACGCTCAAAGGTTGAACGGATTCTAATGATGTTTGGCAAAGAGGTAGATTATGTCCTAGAATATGATATGGTTTAGAGGATTATTATTTGAATTATTAACAAAGAACAATTATTAATAATTAAAATGTACATTTCTTTCAATTCAATTATTAGTTTAACCTTTAAACATTTATTGGTTTATTCTTGATTTAAGGATTGTATGGGTGTTTGAGCTTAGAGAATTGCACTACAGCCCTCTGATCTCGCGAAGTGTAGACCAACCGTCTCGCTATATCTTTGAAAAGCAGACGTGCATTCAGACCCCATCACTCAGGCGTTTCGTTTCATTTATTACAGTCTAAAAACGACAGACAAAAAGACATTTTCAAAGTTTTACACACAGAGGGTAAAATAATAATTAGGATTTAGTCTAGATCTCAAACTGACCGAAGCAATGGAATTCATCATCCTCCCGATGATGTCGAAAAGGCGACTAAGGGACTCTAAACCGTGGAACTGTATTATTCTGCGCTCAGCCGCTCACCAACCCGGCTGCCAAGCATGATTAGTATTGGCAACCCCCAAATTGATGACACAATTGTTGAATTCTATGGGGGAGGCCTTTGTTCAGCAGTGGACGTCCTACAGCTGATATAATGATGATAATAATTGGTCATTTCGAAATTAATGATCTTTTTTTTTCACCTAACAATGCATCTGCAAGCGAGCTCACCATGCGCTTTGGCATCGCACAGTTGGTGTGTCTATCGAAATAGACTGGAAACACAATTGTGGACGCCACCATTGTATTTTGATATAATTAGATCCATAACTGACTTTAAACTGTAACTAAAAAGACTATAATTGAAGCCTACAGTTCCGCATGAACAGAACATTTCGTAAGGATTAGGAGCTAATTCATAAATTACCCGCAACATTTGCTTTGTAAAACGCTATTTTCCCCGCTAGTGTTAATTCAGTGTGTAAAGGTACTAACGCGTACTTGATTATTACTACGACTAACCGCTTGTAAATCTTGAGTGCAAACAAGAACGCAAGCATACGCAATGCTCGTCAACTGAATTCGGCACGCCTATGTAACGTTGGTAATGCATTTTCTCGTGTAACCCTACCGAACACTACAAAGACAGTGTTAAAGATGTGTGACTAATATGAATAAAATGAATGTGAAGTCTAAACGATTTCAAACGCGAAATATGTAAGTATGTGGTCTGTTTGATTATGATCAAGTTGTTATAATAACAAGTATGTGTCACTTAAATGCACGCAAACATCGCGCATTTGTTGGATTTTTATGATGAAGAGAATAAGATTATGAACTTCACACTAGTCCTTCGTAAATGTAAGCTAGAAAGTGGTTTCGAACGACCCTTTAACCTTGTTATTTCTACATCCCAGCTTTCTTGCCCTATTATGTAGCTCTATCTAAATACTTTGTTTGGTCTTTGATCATGGCTCCTCAATTGATATTTAGTTTAAGACTTGGTAAGTTTGAATTATCCTAAGCCTTAAATATTGTTTTTAAAAGCAGTATTGCAACTACTAGGATAAAACTCAGGAAATATGTTTATGGGGAAAACTTTCTTTGAAAATTTTCTTCGTAAATATTTTTTACTTTTAGTGGAAGAGTATAACATATTGGTGAGTCATGTTATTTTTATGTGAAACATGGACATTATTGTTTTGATGATCCGATTTACCTGTAGGTTTTTCAGTAAAAGTATGAGTACAATTCGAAACTACTTTATTTTTTCAACCATGATTTTATTTGGTTTTACTTAGCTATACCACAGATATTATAATATATAGTTAATACGTACGAATCATATACAACAAGAGATTATAATTTGAAGGAAATAAAAAGGATTTTTTCTTTGGATTGTGATCATTACTTTTGGTACATAAAAACAAAAAGGCTTAATAAATATCTTTTTGGAGTAAACATTACCCTATGTATTAATCTTATAAATATATTAGGTCCACGATGAAGTTTCAATGACTAATCAAATGTGCAAAAAAATATGAGTGCATTTAACCATAACGCGCGGTTGAATAAAAACTTTCGTCATAAATAATTATTTAATTCTGTCACATAAATAAGTAATGTTTTAAGTTTGTGTAAAAACTGATGAAATAATAATTCGCTGTAGTAAACTATTCGGGGTCAAAGCGCAGCGACCGAGGGGCGCGGCCTGGCGCGTCGTCCACGGTCTTGCGCGCGATGTATGGACTTTCTTTTCCGTAACCTTAAACCGGGTCCACACAGCACAGGCTTGGCGAGAGCGGATCTTTATGCGAGAATCGAGATTTGTTTGAAAGTTCTAGCTCTTCGAAAGGATTATATTTTGTAGAACTAGAGTCGGAAGTGAATCCGGTCTCACTTGGTCCTATTTTCATGTCTCTGACAAACCGACAACCAACGATGATATGATTTATAGGAATATCAAAATCGGCCTGTAGGTAGAATGTTTAATCAAAACACTGATATCGAATTAAATATTGCAAACACGTGTCGTATAACCTTTAGGCGCGATACATTGACAACAATTCCCACAGCAAGTGATTCGCAATTTATTGAATAATATTATTATAATGGAAAACCATCTTTGTATTAACATTTCCTACAAATGTTTGGTGGTATGCACCTTGACGCCTCTGATCGGCTCTTTACTATACCCAATTCTTCCCATCATACTGAAACGTGTTTAGAGCTAAAAATCTAAGCAGACAGATTACGTAAGCCAAACCTACCTAATCTCCGTGAACATTCTCAATAAATTCAAAAATAAATTAAACGAAATAACTAACTTTACTTAGTTCTAACTTCTTCTTTGCTTTCTTGACCCGATGACAGCGCTATCTTATCAATAGCTAATTGTGCGCTCCGTAGATAAGAAGCAGTGATAAGATAATCAGTAGATAAGATATGAGCAGTATCCTCATACGAGCACTGCAATCTCTTTATAGGGATTCTAGTGCTTGTGTAAGGATAAACGGGGCGTACACTGAATGGTTTAGTATCGAAAAAGGTGTTAGACAGGGATGTGTAGCGTCACCGTGGCTGTTTAATCTGTTCATGAACAATTGCTTGACAGATTTAAAAGAGAATGAAAGTGGGTTGAGAACGAATGAGTTACTCGTCAAATGTTTTCTCTATGCTGATGACCAAGTATTACTTGCGTCCTCGGCAGAGGAGTTGCAGGAGATGGTAACTGCTATGAGTGGAGCTCTTGTTAGAAAGGGAATGAAGATAAATGTAAAGAAGACGAAAGTGATGGTGTTTGAAAGAGATGAGGCAGTGACAGACTGCAATATCGTGATTGGAGATGAACAAATTGAACAGGTGAATGAGTTTGTGTATCTGGGTTCAAAGTTTACAAGAGATGGAAAGTGTGAGAGTGATATTGAAAGAAGAGTGAATGCAGGAAACATGGTGAATGGAGCTTTGCACTCCTTTATGAACAGTCGGAAGGTGTCTAACAAGGCTCGTTTGGCTGTGCATGAGGGGGTGTTGGTTCCGACACTCATGTACGGAAGTGAAAGTTGGGTATGGCAGAAGAAACATGAAAGCAGAATAAATGCAGTTGAGATGAGAGCGTTAAGAAGTATGATAGGAGTTAAACTGAGTGACAGGATAAGGAATAGTGAGATAAGAAAACGTTGTGGTCTGAAAGAAGATGTAGTGACAAAAATTGAGAAAGGTATGCTGAGATGGTTTGGCCATGTTGAGAGAATGAATGAAGAACGATTGACGAAAAAAGTGTATAAGGCGAGTGTGAATGAAAGTGCTGGAAGGGGTAGACCTAGGCGGACGTTTCAAGACCAAATCAGGGACGTCTTGGAAAAAGACCAGGTCAAGAGTACCCTAAACCGAAGAGCATGTATGAAGGGAATAATGAAAGTGGACGAAGCGAAACAAGTATGTAAGGATCGTAGCAAGTGGAAAGAAGTGGTCTCTGCCTACCCCTACGGGAGAGAGGCGTGATTATATGTATGTATGTATGTATGTAGATAAGAACAGTAATGAAGAACCAGTAAGTTTTCGGTTGCTTCGGGTAGGTTAGCTTAGCGGAAAAAAGCTAATTAGGATGTAGAAATATGACCCTCATACCTACATACATACCATACCTGAGTTCAGAAAAATACAAAGTAGTGTGAAAACAAATGGTTTCGTCGCAAGTTGTCGAAGTTTCAAGTTGACGGGTTCAATATATAGCATAACTAAAAAGAAAACAACAGCGGTATCCCATATTTACAATCAACTCTAACTAAAGGTTAACTACCGGTCAAAGCGGCGCGGCGCGGGGCAGTATCGACGTCGCAATTAATTTAGTCATCGGTTTCCAATGAATAATTAATGAAAATAAGTTCACTAGATTCCTTAAATAGGCTTAGAATATAACCCATTTTTTGTGCATAATGAATAACATAATTAACATACATAATTAGTCAGTTTAGTGTTCTATAATAGACACTCATCAAGGGATTTTTAAAGCTAATAAAACATCGGTCTCTATTGTTTTCTTGTGTAGAAACTAAGAGAGAGTTTATTTACACGTAAATTCTTAGTCGGTTTTGCATTAATAATAAGTACCAATCAAGAATTGAAAATATGAGTGTAAAATTCGTTTCTGTCAATAGAGATATCATATAACAATTAATAATTGATTTGATGAACACGCAGCGTACAGCTCTACCGCACCGCGCCGTAGAACAGAATCGGTGACATGTGTCATATTATCTTTACGTGATAAGTTAAAAGTTTAGTTTATGTATATTTTCTTGACTAATTAATTGATAAACGTAATGTTAAATTATACGTTTATTCAAGATGATAATTTATTTATAACGAGAGTCTCCAGTAAACATATCATTTTACGTAATTATATATTATTCAACTAGATCTCATAATTTTTGTTATGAAATGTGAAGCATCACAATTTAAGTTTCGTTGGTTCGTTTCGTGAAGAGAATTTGTAATAGAAGTTGGTTATTTAGTAATCCGTGTTATTCCCGCCCGACAGAGAATAGACCACCCATCTTCACCAATGGTTGGCTTCGTAATAGGCGACTAAGAGTTGATATCAAGAAGATGTGCAGCAACATCCTCCCGTGTGCAATCACCAATTTGCCTGCAAAACGTGGTGATTATGGCAATATCCCCTGTGACCGCTCATTGTAGTGATCATAGGGAAGCCCAGATTCAGCAGTGGACGTTTACATGCTGATGTGTGTGCCAAGCCGGAGGCCTTTGGCCGGCTCTGGCACAAGGTCTGATCACTAACCACACGAAAATAAAGAAAGAAAGTAAGATTATAAGTAGGTATATTTTGGTGGAGCATATTTGTGCAGGACGAAATTTCTCTTTCTCATGTTCGATAAAAATGTATATTTTCACATATCTTTAGATATCTCTTTTTAACATGGCTAATCTTGTGGTCCCGGCACCGATATTTAAAAATAGAATATGCAATAAAAAAACGTGTCCCGTTCAGCCCAGTCACCTGTCGGCACAGCTTTTGACGAAGTAATCGGATTTATTGTTTTATTGTAATTTCGTCATAGTGCGAGGCTTTCTCCTGGTGTGTCATATTCATACATGCACACGTCTGTTTATTTTACAGATTTCTCCATCCACAGACATACCCACGCGAGTCGCGCAGTCTCAAGAATATAAGAACAATTAGAGACTCATCAATGAACTGTTTACACACTTATTACCACGTAGTACTCGACATGTTGCGAAATATTACAGTAGGTAATGTCTGAAAGGCCGATGGCATTCCAAACGTAGTGTTATTTGAATTGTGTGTCAAGTAACACATGCGATTTATATGACACAACATAATTTATGACGCTTCAGTGATTTGTTTTGATGATAGTAAATGACTGGCGGTTAATTAAGATCTTTTATGTAAGTCTTTTATTACAACACATTAGATTTTCCACTGTGTCCAGTCCCCGATGCTGGATACAGTGATTTATATACGTATATATATGATTACAGTTCGGCTGCCAAGAGCATGCGTTCATGACATCTGCATTAGAGTGATTTCTTTTTGAGGTTCTGAACGTTTGAAGGAAAAAACGGCGGAACCCTTATAGGAGCACTCGTGTGTCTGTCTGTCTGTCCGTCTATCAGAGCCGATTTGATCCGAATCTACTGGACTAAGTTGAACCTTAGTACACATACGGATTAAGGCTACCCTATTGAACCCGAAGGCGAATTTTGAGGATCTCTTTTGGGGGGCAATATAGATAATTAAAGAATAAAATTTTGCAAACTCTAACGTGTTACATATGAAATGGATGGGCTTGTTGTAAGGGTCCCGAATATATTTATTTTACATTTTTGTACCATTTCCCAAGCCTTATCTCCGAAACTACTAAGCCTAAAATGTAGATAACAGCTCTTTACCTATAATTTACAGGAAAACCTATAAGAAGTCTATGGTCTTAAAGCAACATGGTAAATCTTTCAATATTGTACGTACAGCGTAAACGTAAGTTACGTTTGAAGTTGGAATGTATGGGAGAACATGTTTTTCAACTACGATGCTTATTTTTCTATTGCTGTGCCATTTTCACAAAAACTTCCTACCTATTTTGAAATAAATAAAATCCTACCTAGCCTACTTGTCATAGTCATTCATTACAAAGCTATTGTGTAATTTTCCTACGTGTTTAAATTACGCGTGAATTCGTTATATTAACTATAAAGTATATAATAACAATTTACCTACATTCCAAAGAGATAAAAATGCTTGAGAATGAGATGATTACTCACAGTTAGTACCGCATGAACTGAGATGTTGCCAGTTGCTAATGTCAATGGCACATATTTCAATCCCTTATCTACTAAAAAGAAATTATATTTTAACTTATGTACTATTATATTGTATAATACTTTTCTAAAAATGATTTTCTATTGGACAGTTTTGAATGGATATAATCTTATTTACCTAGTTACTTAACTTATCGCAGAACACCGCTGGTTATGGACAAAGACATCTCCCGGAGCTAGTAACAATGACGTGCAATTACCTGAAATATTGTTTCCCTATTTTAACTGTAAGGTTTTTGTATGTGAACCTTACAGTTATAAGGGTAAGCGAATTAGAAACAGTAAAATAAATT
This sequence comes from Diloba caeruleocephala, assembly GCA_947459985.1. Lineage (NCBI taxonomy): Eukaryota > Metazoa > Arthropoda > Insecta > Lepidoptera > Noctuidae > Diloba > Diloba caeruleocephala. The sequence goes on along the minus strand of OX381612.1, from coordinate 11,834,060 downwards.
CTGTTGAAGGACCTTTGTCCTTGACCCTTAAAATCATAAAACTGTTTTTCAGCCAAAATCCCGCTTGTCTAATCATTTTTAAAAAAACAGGTTATATAAGTTCGTGTTTATTTTGAACCTAAAGCACATTTTGTTAAGAAAATATCACACAGAAAATGACACCGCTACTGGGACTATGGGTAAAAATAACTTTAAAGGATTTTTCATATCGGTAACCTAATCTTCTCTGTACTGGTGTACGTTAGTTTAAACACTGGTTTATTGCCAGATCCTTCCTCATAAAATACAATCAAATTTTATAAAGTAGTACATAAATGTAAAAAAATTAAAGAATATTCGATTTCTCTATTCTACACATACAGACCATGTCGTGTCTGTAGCGTGGTGTCCCGTAGTCTCCCACGAAACTTCGGCTACATGACACCCTCCCCACCCACACGAATAAAAAAGCAAACACTTTGACATTTCGAAATTGGACTTCAGAATGGTTAGTTATTTTTTATTGATATAAGAAGATTTTATTTAACTGAATACAACATTACTATAATCTGATATCGTCATTTCTCAATTTTCCATACCAAAACTCCCAGAATCCCTGTATTCGTAATCCTGTAACACCGGGCCATGCCCATGGTCAGACGTGTAATACCCATATTTTATATGATTTTGCCTGGTTTCCATTAAGTAAAGCTATTACTTGGACTGAAAAAAGATACAAGATCCATGGTTTTTTTAGAAGTTATGAGTTACAAGAACACTTAATATAAGTTGTTTTAAAATACTTTATTTGTTAAGACAATTATTTAACCTTTCAAAGTGCATCAAGTTAATTTATAAATTAAAACGAGACTAAAATGTTCACTTTCTTAGGTTTAATAAATACACTTTGTAAAACGTATTGTTTACCAACCACTGTTAATACAACTTCATTTATGACACACATCGTGGAAACAACCTTTGCAACCATAACCCCAACATAAAGGCTTAGGCAACAGTTCGGATCATGACAAGTATTTTGATAAACAGGATATTTTAAATAATGCTAAGAACCTACAAAACTATTGTTTTGCCATATTTACTCGTACACGTTCACGTGTGCCATCGCAACGCTTGTGAAAATAAAAGGGTACTTACAATATTGTAAGTATAATATCTTGTAATATTATTCTTAAGATTATGGTGATTGTGACGTAGCAATGATAAATAATGACATTAATTAATTGTAAACAAAGTAATCGAAAAAAAAAAATGTAATCTTTCGTAACTAATTGTATTATATATAAAAATTGTGGCATAATTTTCGCATGCCTACTAAACGGCAGTATATGACGGACTTATACTGTTGTGTAAGAAACTATAATGTAATGTAATTAAAACTTGGTTAATATTTGGATTAGTTATAATTAATGACAAAGTTTATCTTCTAGTACTCTATGTGGATACGTTGTGTCTTACTAAGCTAATGGTACCTATAATATTAAGTTACATATTACGACCAAAGGAGAATTACTAGAAACAGTATTAAAAACAAACTTTACTGCATAACTACATAATTTATCTTCAATTGGTTGGCACTAATATTAATGACGTTTTCTTTATAAATTCATAATACTCAGTCAGAGTATAGAAATATTTAATATTTAGTTGGAAATTACGAGATGATCTGCCATAAGTGATTAATGTTTTCAATTAATTTCAACTTTTCTTAAGTGCACATTGAACTATTCCCCTTTAATATTGTATTGTTTTGTATACCACTTTGAAACTCGTTGATACGTTCTGTCATTTACAGTTCTATTGAGCATTGGTGAGGGGTGCTACGTAGAGCAGCTGCGCTAGGTTATTTCTTGCGTACTTGCCGCGTAGAGGAGCCCCATGCCCTTGGCGACCCCATAAAGACTCCCAGGTTTCATGGTGTTTCCGCACACTTTCCGCTGAGTTGATGCGACTCTCCTGCAAATGTGATTATGTGTTGTAATAAGAGGATATTGCACAACGAAATTGTACAACTCTATACAGGAATGAAAAAATCTGTATTGAAATCTAGCTTTCAACTTAAAAACAAAAATAACTTAAGGATTAGATAAAATTAACTGGTTTGTTTCGTTTAATTGTCTCCGTGACAGCAACAATGTTTCATGTAGATGTAATCTCACCTCTTTCTGTATGCATTTCACCCGCATTTGATGTTTCAATTCTCTCAAATAGTCAACTTTGACCATATCGTTGTCGCGCCATCTGCAAAAATTTTTATCAAGTATCAGTATGTACAATAGCTTACCTGAGTTAACCAAACGTAAACCTTTATTATCTTTTATTTTCCAATCAGCTTTAGACAAAAACAACGGGATTACAATTTGGTTATCAATATTACAGATCAGCATCGCTAAAGGCCTATTGTAAGGAGGTCAGGGTTCATAGGCAACATAAAATAAATTACCATTAATCTGAACGACGTACCTACCTACTCACCGATATCCATCACGATACGTCAACGTAATTATCGATAACTGGAAGTCTTGCGGCGCGTATCACCGCACTAATGAAATCCGTTAATCTTGGCGTGTCGTTTGTACCTCGACCGATAGAAAGCCGTGATGCAATCTTACTGCTTTACCGGATTGTTCACCAAACATTGCCTACCGTTAGATATGTAACTCGAAATATCGCGCCGGAAATGTATTCGTAAATATTCATTAGGTAAACTCAGAATATTCAAGATCAAGAAATCACTATTGAAGATACACACAATTAGCAACTGTGTAGGTAGTACACAGATCCAAATAACTACGTACATTTTTGTAGTGATAAGCAAAGAGCTTAAAAAACCTTTTTCAAGTATTAGAATAGTTGATTTGATTTCATACACGATTTTGGTCGAAACAAAATTGTGCTGCATTATAACAATACAACCAATCAATACATACTTATATCACATTACTGAAGTCGTCATATGAGAATAGGCAATGGAATTTCCGAATCGCGGTTCATAATCCAATCTCACAATAATATTTTACAAAAAAAAAGTGTTACGACATCCACTGACATTTTGTACGCGAATAAATTTACGATTCAGTTAAACGTGTCACGCAACGTTAAGAGCCTCCGGCAAATTGCTTGCGTTTTGAAGACTACTCTTTATGATGCCAACGAATCCAATCGATATATAAAAAGGGCCAAATGCCGTGATTTTTTATCATTATTAATTCTAATAATGTCTTAAGTTTTCGCGAGTATTACACATTATAATAAAACGTTTTTTTTTTCACTTGATTCTTACATAGCATGTTACATTATTTTGTCACTGCAGCAGTTTTCACAATGCATATTTTCTATCAGAAATCAAGGTTAAAGAAAATAACAGAATTAATAATAATAAAACACTTTTAAACGGATTCTATCGCGTATATTTTAGATTTTTGTTTTTCCTGACGTTTCGAACACTTTGCAGGGTTAGTGGTCGCAGGATGACTGACAGGAAAAACAAAAATCTAAAATATACGCGATAGAATCCGTTTAAAAGTGTTTTATTATTATTAATTCTGTTATTTTCTTTAACCTTGATTTCTGATAGAAAATATGCATTGTGAAAACTGCTGCAGTGACAAAATAATGTAACATGCTATGTAAGAATCAAGTGAAAAAAAAAACCAGCACATAAATATAAAAGGTGCAATACTCACTGACACGATTGATCCGGAGGTCTTGTTACATCGCTGGACGGCAGAGTGCGTGCGCCGACCCGTCGTCTTCTAGCAAGAAGCGGTACAAGTTCCACACCGCCGGTTACGTGCAAAATAGCTTTCTCAGGCGTAAGCTTCTTCTCGACTATACCTACCGTATCTCCGCTGTCAAAACTGTCATCAAGTACGACTCTTGTCACTTTTCCTCCATTAGATAATCTTTTTACAAATTTAGTTTTCTTTGGACTGCATCTGCTATCGCCATTAACACCATAATTAACTTCGTGTTCAGCTCTTACATCTACACTGTATCTTCTTCGTTCTGAAGATTTTTTATGCGGACTGTTTGCGTATTTAATGTTTGGCAACTTGTCAACTCTGGATAACTTCACAATTTCTTTAGTAGGCGAAGCTTCTCTAATATCATCGTCTCCCTTTACTTTAGGTAAAGTAAGCGAAGATTTTTCATTGCGCCGATGGGCCCGATTTAATTTAGTAAAAATTTCATTATCCGTCCAACCCTGAAATAATAAAATACTATATTTCATTCCGAATCAATATTTACATATTTTGCAAATATGCGTAATTGTTTTAGAATTACCATAGACTTAGAGAAATTTAGCCCAATATTTCGAGGATTCCTCCATATTGTTCCACCTGGTCCAGGTTTACCCCACGGTCCTTCCATGGTGTGCTGAAAATATTAAATTAGCCTGTAAACTTTATTATACTTTAAAATACAAATATATTTATTACTTTACCATTTTGCGTTCGTATTCCAAAACGTGTTTCTTTTCTTCCCTTATTGCTTTCTTTTTTTTGGTTACCATCTCATCTGAAACGTACATGTACTACTTTGAATTCTTGTTTACATGTAACCAAGTACCAACCTATTCAAGTATACCCAGTAAACAATTAGATGTTACCAAGGACAGAAGTGCTTATCTGATCTTTGACTTTATCACTAATCAAATTAGATAGATATGAAAAAAATTAAAAAATATCTACACTAAAATAAAAATATCTTTATAAAACTGATATTATTCATAACATTAAAAGCGTAATTTATGCTTAGGTTTTGATCAATATTCGTTACTAATAAATTGTAATAATTTGATTTTGTATTTAATGAATGAGTGAAAGGATTGAAGATAGAGGGAAAGTGTCGAATCTGTCTGCCGATGTAGTTTTACTGGTATATTATGAAATTTCTACAAATCTGCACTTATAGATATCTTTGACATCATAAGGCGAGTTATCTACTAACTAAAATTAGCAACTGTATCCTTAGATACATTTCATATTTTTTATTTATTTAACATTATTTATCCCTCACAAAGATATTCTTAATAATAAAATTATGTTAATATTGTGTTAGGTGTAAGGGTGAAAATCTCCTGCAAATTACTATATCTTACGCCAGTCCTGGCCTTAGTGTGCTAGTTACTACGACACTCACTCACTCGATCACTCTATCTCTTGTATGGCCCACCGCGTCTCCTTTTTTATATAACGCGTACCAGTTTGCTATAGTTGGGGCCACCTGCTGTAATCTCATACTTATAATACATAAAGCTTTTTTATATTAAGTGCTACTTTAAAATTGACAAAATGGATTTTTTTAGGAGTTGGAGTGGAGTTTTATACCTAATATCTGCTTATAATTCTGTTGTTCCTGTGGTGGTTGTTTATATCGTATGTCGTTATCGACGCTTTGACGCAACGGCTCAGAGAAGCATATCTGTGGGTCCTCTCGTAGCTTCACCGGAGTGCGCCTCTGCCGGCAATGCGGTGATGACGCCCACCGCCGACAAGCCTCGAAATATGGTACACCCTGCGGACAGGGAACACTTATACCAATCAGATGTAACTTTATACTAAGTAAGTTTATTGACGGAACGTTCTCCCTCAGTACTAAGAGTTTGATTCCAGCATCGGGGCAATATGTTTGGGGCCTACATGCATTAGACAGATTTTTTACACTTGATTTGTGTAGAACATTACATCCAGAACGCAGAGTAATGATCTGTTAAGGAAACTCTATTAGGACATGCCTTCCCTCATATAGGGGTTTTGACACGGAATATAGAGACCTCCAGCATTGTCATGCCTATATACATTTTCCACAGTAAGCTATTTCTGAGTAATACGTTACTAAATGTAAATATAAATTTTTAGTAAATAAATTAATAAATAAATTTAGTAAATTAGTATGCATATAGAGTTGTTGTACAATATTGTGCCTTATGAATGTATCAACAAATTCAAAGGGTTTGGAAGGAACGAACCAACCCAATCATATTTTTTAATTACAGTTGATCACTGCAATCACAAGGGCAATCAAATTTATTTTCCTACAGACAACAGATGGAACCATGTGCATACCAACCAAATTAACACATTTTAAAACATATTTTTTACAGTCAACAATCAGTTTTGTAATAAAATCGTGTCGTATAATTGTGGCGATTACGTTCAAGGAACACGGTTAACATTTAAAAGAGAGGAAATTGCTGATGATGAAAATACAAAATACTTGAAATGTATGTCAGCAAATTTCATATCCTCAATACGACACAAGCAGTCATTCGCACATTTTTTATTTATCTTCGTTTCGTAACACTGCGTCGTCGTTCCCGCCTTAATGGCATTTAAGTAATGAATGACCCTTTACCTTATAAAGATTTATAGCCATTGGTCTGTCGCCATATCATACTATTTTTACGTACCTACCAATTAATAAAGTAAGTAGCCAGATAACAGCTACTATTACTCAGAGTGCGTATGCGTATCGTTTTCTATGAACGTCGTGGGATTTAGAACATGCTTCGCTCAATGTAGCGTATTTAAATGGCTTGGGGTCACGAATCAAAATAGGTCATGCATCCTTCATCTTTTCTTTATGGGAAATTTTATTACAGATAGTGCGATAATAACTAACTTGTTATTGATATCGATCCTAAATATCAATTACTTTTCTAATCATCTAAACAAAAGGTTTATTGTTAACAACTCCACCGTTTCTAAACTGAAGCGCCTACTAAGCTAATTAATCAAGATATATTTAAATAATAACATAATCACTCGTGACAATTTAATTGAGGCATATTTATCAAATTGCATGTTTACTTACTGTTGAGCGAGACGAATCAAAGTAATTTATATTTAGTAACATTTAAATACAGATCTCCAAATTGTTAACAGCCAAATAATTATTCCAATTAAATGCTTATTTTAATCAGTCACGCGTGTAATAATTATTACAAAGAGTTGGTCCAGAGATGCTAAACTTTTTAAAAAGATATTGTAAGCTTCGCAACTAACTAACATACGTAGATAAAAAATATTGAAACTTAATTTTAACCTAGGTAAATACATATAAACGATGCGTTGGGTTAAAACTTTGCAGACACACTAATAAGAGTTTTATGACAACACAATATTGTGATATTAATTTTCGAAAACCTTCAAACCCGGTACCCGAACTGGTAGAACTCTAGTGGTCTAGCTTAGGTAAACAATTTGAGATTTGCGGTTACTGCTGAAACAAAAGTTGTTAAAAAAGATAAGTTTTTAGGAATTGAAAACACATGATGTGGTTGTAAAAACAGAAGTGGAGTCCTAGTCATCTAGCTTAATCTTTGGAGATAGGAAGTTGCTGTTTGGACAAAAGAAGCAGGAGCATAAGCACTTATGAAACTATTCATAAAAAACTTGTATAACAACACAAGTGTTAAAAATATTTTTCCACCAGTAAGTACTACTCGTCGAATGTAATCAACTCATAAAGTTAAATATCTTAAATATATTGAGAGCCTATATAGTTAAGTTTGTAATGCATGCATTTGCTAACACATTCATCATACGGAGGCGTAGATGCACCGCACGAGCCAGAACTCGTACAACACCTATTCGTTCAAATATAATTTATACATTTTCTATTGTTGTGTTGCACTTTATTACGTTATTATTTCATATGAGTCTTAACACACATGAAAGTGACTTGAGGTTGAATACCTCTGTTTTCTTTTTTTTGTCGTGAGGAAATCCTTACGGACTTCCTCCGCCTTGGGAAGGGCGAAGGGGCATGGCGGACTCTTAACGGCTACAACCCCACGGTGTGATTCCACGTACCTCTGGCTGGGGGTGAGGTGTTCGCCTTGTCAGCATTAGACCGCACCCCCGGCAGGTATCGGCCCGTCACTGTTTGACGGCCCCATCTCTGTGTGACCTGGCTGGACGTATCTATCTTCAGAGAGGCGCGCGCAGAGGTTGAATACCTCTGACAATGAGATAGATGACGGAGATTTATCACTACAGGCATAAGGCATTCCTATTTCAATGTCGTAGCGTATGGTCGCTTTCTCTGTACAACTTTTATATAATTATGACAAAAAGAGTTTATATCAATCAAGGAACAGGCAATGTGTAAGTATTTTATATGTATTATTTTATAATGCTTGGCCAACAGATAAGTGATCAGAGAAAGACGTTATTAGCAATGTCCTAAATGGACAACAGCTATTCAACCCTAATCTGCGTTGCATGTACGATGATTATACATACAATGCGACGGAGGTATAGGTACATGAAAAGGACACCACATGCTACGATAGTTTTCTCTTTTTATTTTATCCGCGTTTATGTATCTTTTCAAACCGATTCCGAGTTCTACGCGCCAGATTATTAAAGGCATCATCAGTATGTTTATTGTCTATCTTCCTTGTCATTAAGGTATGGCACCTGCTACTGGCATTATCATTTACATTCCTGCCAAAAATCGCCTAAGTTTTCAATTTTCTTACGGTGAAGACGAAATTAAGTAGAGGGTTATAACTTTAATTCGTGAAACGTATCAAATAGATTCAGAAATTAGTGTAGCTATAAAGAAAATACGTTATAGTTGAGTGACGATGGAAGATATGCAACCGCAAATATGAATACGTCCATTCGTACCTGATGCATATCGTAGCAAATTAAATAAACACATATTATTTATACATACCCTGAGTTCGTCCTCGGGAAATATCCCTTTATCCCGGAGATTTGTGAATCGTATGCCTCGCGCGTTAGGAGCACCGCCCCCCGCGCGGCCCCAAGGCTGATATGTCGCCAGCTCTTCACGAGCCTGTTGAAAAATAAATTAATAATATGCAATCCGCTCCGTGTACCTAAACTTAAAATAATGGAAGCCATCCTTTATATATAATTACGCACCAACCACTCTAGTGAGCTCTCTCGAGCCCCTCGGGTCTTGGAGAGTTTGTAGAGCTATCTTAAGGGTACCTCAAAGAGTAAAGCGTACTCCGGGCCTTTTTTTTTTTTATTGATGTCCAGTGGAAATTCTATATGGAACTTCCTTCGCCCCGGGGAAGGGCGAAGGGATATGCCGGACTCCTACCGGCTAAAACCACTGGAGCGGTCATCTTCGGCACCGAAGGGGGCCTCCAGGTCCTCGTAAGATCACACTGGAGCCCTCCGGGCCTATATATGCTATACTAACGGCCGAATACTCAAACGCCATTTAACATTAAGTCCCCATTTTAACTGTTCGAGAAACCTGTTTTTGGTACAAAACTGGGCGCCTTAAATTGTTTAAGCGGGGACTCAACGTTAAATGGCGTTTGAGTATTCGGCCGTAACTGTTTTTAATTGCGTAGCATAAGAAAATCTGAACTCTTACTTCAGTTAAAAATACCTTCAATTAAATAAATAGGATCTGAGCACATTACCCATCCAGTAGTGGGAGGTTTCCTTTCGGAAAGGAGGTTTAAACTGTTGCCGCTAAGCAATGCTTTTTTCTGGAAGAGGGCCAGATTAGTACCCCCGTTGCAAAGCGACATTAAGTAACATCATCATCTTCCAAAAGTTTCGCGTAATAATATGGAGATTATTGTATCTGACTACTAACGGCCGAAATTAATAATCGATCTAATCCAAAATCTTTGGATTTCAGATTACGGATATGTCTGTTTTTTAATTTAAATGTGATCGTAACACAACAACGGATGAATTTCTAGTAGTAGTTGTAGTAGGATCCGTTTTAGTAAGTTATCCGATTATGTAATCCTGTGGTGGGCCATAAGGATTCAGGGGCCGGGTTTCACCTGGCCTCCCCCTTGTTACGCTTATGATTGCCGCTTAAACAAGGCTCTCTGGTGTAGCTATAAAACATAATGATTAATAATAATTATTGTGTTATGAAGTGGCCAATGCCGCGCCTTCTATTTCATCAGTCATGTGGGAGGCAAGATATAAATCTCATAGATGTCATAATGCTTGCCATGTTATCATGTTACTTGGGAAAATAATATTTGGAAATAGCGAAATAGCTGTATTGCGAAAACCGCAGCGAGCGATGGTAGTCAGGGTGATAAGGGTCTCCTATGAGGCGGGGAGCCTCCTTGCCGGATCACCGCCCTGGGATCTACAAGTGAGAGCCCTCGCCATCATCCCAAGGCAGAGGAAGTCCATGAGGCTTTCTTCACGATAAAAAATGGGGGATATTACCATAGTTAACTGTTAGTGATCGCAGTATATTATTATTAGCGCACGGGAAGATGCTGCTGCCTATCCTCTTGATATTAACTCTTAGTCGGCTTTCACGACACCTATGAGTGGAAGGGCTTGCAAGCAACATGGAACAACAATAAAGTGACAAAAAGTATCTAAGTTACTCGTACATAAATGAACTTAACTTATATACTTACAGGTTAGACATGTAACTATTATATGGAAATTTATTTAAAGTTGATTGGTAGAGAATGATAGAAAAACAAATAATGAGTGTAAGAAAGAATATACGTTTCACTTCCTTCTGTAGCAAGCAGGAGACAGAGAAAAACATGCGCACAATAAATGGTTTCCAACTAGGCTAAGCCTGTTGCCAAGCAAATGGGAACAAAAATGTTTTCATATTTATTTACTATTTGGCCTTTGTTGTGAGCTGTGACTGATTACAATAGCAGGTATTATAAAAACGTTTGAACGCACGAAAATTCGTCCTAGTTGCAACAAGGTCTGTATAGTAAACAACTCCGTATGTAACTTGCAAGCTGGCAAACAATATTGCATTCATCTTGCCAAATACACTCCCAGTTCATATTCACAGTCCAGTGTTGAACATTTGCAGCATGGTGAGGCAACAAGCTTGAAGCTAAATAATTACTCTTATAGTTACCATGACCCGTGAGAAATTGAGCCACGCACTGATCAACTTTCAACCATGCACTTGCCAGCCGCTCACGACGGATGGAAAGAGCTAGTATAGGTGACGGCCCTTAATAGACGTGTCCCACTTGCATTGCCTATTCAACAAATGAGAAATTTCTCTCCAATACATGACCACGGTAGCATTCTGACTCCTTTCTGTTAACAGTAATGTTATTGAATTTAATGCTTGGTGATGCCTTAAGACTGACCTTTTAAAATTAATTGACAGATGTTTTGTTGTGCAAACGTTAAGCGATTCCGTTCGCCCCACCTAGACGTTAAACATAAACAAGTATCCGCCAATTTTTCAAGGCCCGCCTATGTACTTGACTAAATAAGTAGATGGCCGTCGTCTGCATAACCAATCAATAAACAGTCATAGGGAAATGGAATCGCTAGAAAATCATAGAAACCTATGTTCCATAGATAAGGACCAATAACGGATCTTTAAGGATAATAAAGATAAGAAAAGGCAATAAAGATCCCATCGAGAGTTCCTTCGACCCAGCATGATGACCAGGTTTAAGTGTTGCAGAATCGTGTACGAAATGTGAGTATACGAGTGTAGATGTTTTTGAAGCAACCATCAGTTTTTATTTTAAGTAGTAGCATAGGCCACCACGCATTGTTAAAAGGCACCAGAGATATCAAGGATGATGCCTATCACATACTTATGTTCTGATGAATTTATTATTATCCTAACAGAGATTGCTGCGTCAATAGTAGATTTTCCTATTGTAAAGCCGAATTGGTTGTCATGAAATTTCGGTACATCTGGCAGCAAACGTGGAATTAACTACAAGACGCTCGAGAAGTATACCTAAAGATTTTAATAAATTTATAGGCTGGTACGATTTAGGATCATCCGGGGGCTTGTCACTACTTTTTGGTATTATGCGTATAAAACCGGCCATATATGAGGGAAAATGCCTTCAGCAATACAACGACTCATCATCATCATCATATCGGCCATTTATACGTCCACTGCTGAACAAAGGCCTCCCCCATAGATTTTCACAACTGTGTCATCATTTTGGGGAGTACATGCCAATACTCACCACGCTTGGCAGGCGGGTTGGTGAGCGCAGTATGGCTACAGGTTCACAAAAGGGACGCTGCTGCCCATCCCTCTCATTTAGATTCCCCTAGTCGCCTTTTACGACATCCACGGGAGGAGATGGAGTGGTGCCATATTCTTAATCTGGACACCACACGGAACGACTAAGAACATCAAAAAACATCAAAACAATAACAAAACACTTTTAAACGGATAATCCGTTTCGCGTATATTATGGATTTTTGTTTTTATTTGGATACTTGTTTATGTTTTATTATGAGTAATAATCGCGATAATCTAAGACGTTTATGAATTCGTCAGTGGATGGAAGGTCTGACTCTGGAGACACCAGTGGCTTAGCAGCCCACGATCTGATTTGTTAATGATACGCATTATCATTTTCAGGTAGATCATCGGCAGTATTGAAAAGAGCCTCCGCACTTCGCCTTCATATGGTTAGTAGCCAATCTTGTGTCAGAGTTGTTCAATTTCTATGGACTCTGTAAAAAAATCGTTTAGAAAGGATTTATTTGTACCTGCCTACTTGTATATTGGCAGTAATGCGGATAAGTTACCTTCCGCTGTTGTTCACGTTTGTCTCGTGCCTTCTGCTCTCGCTTTTCGCGGGCTAATCGCTCGCCCTCCGCCCTCGTCCTCTCGGCCTGACGCCGCTCTCTAGCCCGACGACGGAGTGACCCTGACGTCGGAGCACTCAGCCTCCTGCTTACACATGCATTCGTGTATATTGTATATTGACAAATAATATGTTTCACTACGACACATTTGGATATTTTTTTACATTTAAATTTATTTATTTATAAATCTCAAAATTGTTACTTATAGTAAATTTTTTTGTTTCCTCAATTAATATTAAAATTGTTTTGTATTATTAATAAAAATCTTTGATTTATATAATATTTTATAATTTTGCTTTTTTAATTTTTAATTCGATTTTGTGATCTGGTAACTCAATTTTTCCTGTATCGTGGGTATCTACAGTTTACAGACATACATTTCACATGCACAAACATCTAATCAATTCAAAGGAACACAAAAAGCTGATCAGTATTGTAACAAATTCAAGAAGTATTGACACACTTAAACGTCAATTTACACGGAGCTTTCTTTATATCAAGAGGAAGCGCATTCCAGAGTTGTATTGCTGATACAGCGAAGGAATTGGACATAAACCCTGTATAGTGGGATAGAATGTTAAGGATTAAATTTTCGGAAGCACGAAGGTTATGACCGTGGAAGCCAATTTTATATATCAGTAGGCACTATTTTGCACTGATAATTTGTCTCCGACGACATCTACCTTTGATTGATCCCGGGGCTCCCGGCCCATAAATATGTTATCATCATATCGACGGCGTGGTTGGCGTAGTTATTAAGCGATTAACTTTCAACGCTACGGATCGCGGGTCAGATTTACGCACGACACAAATATTACTATGGCCTTCAGGTAGTTGATCCAGGCCTGAGTGTTTATGAATTTATGGCGGTAATCTATACGCACAACACAGGAGAAATCCTCGTGTGAAAGTACATCTCTACCTGTATCTTTGGGGACTGCAGGACTTTTTTTAGACGAGCTATTTGACAAGTACCTACCGATATATTAATTTATTTCGTAATACTTTCATCAAATTATTTTTCGAAGCTTGTCGTAAAATATTATGTTCTTAAATAACTCCTTCTTTGTAGCGAAAGCGTAAGATTTGTCCACACTAAACACCATAAAACTATAACTTACCTACGCAATCTTCGTGAGTGCAAAGCAAACATTTAAACTGTAGTTTCACTAAACTTAACAAATAATTTCATAACAAATAACTGAGTACGCAACAAATTCTAATAAGTATGAATGCAGGAAGGAATGTGCACACACTAAAAGTAATCATTTCAGGAGTCCGATAGTGACTGAACGGCTTGCCGCCGACTACTGAAGGAGTAGCATAGGCGCTGTCGCTTCAACTGAAACTGTGAACTTTCGTGAGCGTTTCCATTGAATGGTATTAGTGCTTGATAAATAAAAAATAGGATAAAGGTAAGTTATCATCATCATTATATCTGCAAAAGGACGTCCACTGCTAAACAAAGGCCTCCTCCATAGATTTTCACAATTGTGTCAGCATTTTGTGGAGGTTTGCCAATACTCATCACGCTTGGCAGGCGGGTTGGTGACCGCAGAATCATGCTGTACCACAGAAGGGACGCCGCTGCCCATCCCTGCGGTTCTCGGTCCTCTAGTCGCCTTTTACGACATGCCGGAAGGTGATTAAGTGGTGCTATGTTCTTAAAATATAGATAATTTTAAGTATAACAAATACCAATCGGTTAATGTACGTACGGTTAACCGGTTAATCAATGTGATAATATTTCTGATTAGTTATTATGTTTAGTTTTTAATAAAAACAATATGGACAGAAGTTGAGTCAAAAAGCAATTTGCAAGAATCAAAATAAATAATATATTTAGGTAATATAAGTAAAAAGCTCAAGTTTCTTGAATGTTTCATGGTGCATACTTAGTAGATACTATCTGGGACGCTCGGCATCACCCGTCGTATAATTTAAAAGAAATTTAGAGTACTTCGGCATAGACACTTGACATAGAATATATATATTGGATTTGAAGGGTTTTTATTTTTTGCGGGGTTCCTTAATTATTTTTCTAATAAATGTAGCCTCAGTTATTACTCATACCATCAACTATCTGCCAGTGAAAATCCCGTAGAAATCGTTCCAGCCGTTTCGGAGATTAGCGGGAACAAACAGACAGACAAAAATATTAAAAATAGTTATTTTGTAGTAGGTACCGTATATACATTCATATGCATTTAGTAAAAAGCTGTTATTTAGACATTACAAACAGACACTTCAATTTTATTTATTTGTATAGATTTAATACGTTGAATATAATGGGAACTTTGAATCGAATTCCATAGTCATGTTAAAATGAATTTCTATTCTCACCTGCAAGCAACAAATACACGTGCCATGGTTTTGAATTATTTAGTCATCGGCAACGTGAGGCTTTTAATGTCAGTGAACTGAATGCTCCGTGAATTTTAAATATGTAATGTAATTAGTATCTTGGTACAATACTAAACTTAATTTTGAGTTAGTAAGAAATCACCACTGACTTCTTCATTTTCCAGATTGACCCGAGAAGTTAAAGTAAAACATAAGAACCTTAACTTACAGGTAAACGTATGGGCTAAAGTTTTACAAACCGAACCCCACACTAGGATTCCCTGTGTCGCAGGGTACAGTCTCTTCCCAGTTTAATGTCATAACAAATAGCATTCAGTACATCAAATCTTATAAGATGTTGATGCATGCTTTATGCCAAAGAACACGAACCTTCTGTCGTGACTGGTCAGCCTTTAACTGCTATTGCAATCTTATTGTAAGGCATCTCATAATCATTGTGTTTAAGTCTGTATTTATCCCACACATTGGCATGCATTTATCTACCCATAACTTTTCATGATTCTATTGTATTAATAAGACTGTAATACTTTCACATATTTCAAAATAGTAATATCTACATAAGTAAATATTTTTTTTAAACTAATTAATAGAATTTTTACTGAATTAGTGCTGCATTAACGAGTTTTTCTAGATATACCTCGATAATATAATAATATTGATATACATAATAATAATATTAAAGGAGATAATATTTAAAGGATCGGTAAGCGCAGTATAGCTACCCGAATTCCTACCGAAACCGGACGCCTCAAATAGCTAAGCGGGATATTTAATGGCGTTTCAGTATTCGAGCATAAGGGACTCTAAGCGAGAGGGATGGGCAGCAGCGTTCCTTCAGTGTAACAGTAGCCATTCTGCGTTCACCAACCCGCCTGTCAAGCGTAGTGACTAGTGGCAAATTCCTGATATAATTGTGGATATCTATTGGGAGGCCTTTGTTCAGCATTGGATGTCCTTTGGCTGATCAGATATGACGATAATCAGACAAGGTGGGGCAGCGGCACAAAATAATCGAATCGTTTAAAACTTATTATATTTTAAGGCGTTTTTGCTTGTACTCGTATATGTATACCAATATACCACCACTTTCAATAAAAATGGATTACGTACCGACGGTCCGATTAACTGGCCCGCGAGATCTACAACTTTTTACAACATTGACTGAAACTCGACATCGAACTGTATCTATGAGATCTCAGTACCAAAACTTATTATACACAGGGGGATTTAAAACAGCATTATTAAAAAAAAGTGTTATGGTCATGGCACCTGTAATTTATAACAAAATCCCAAACTTGATCAAAGAGCAACCTTTGAGAATCTTTAAAAAGAAACTTATTTCACTTCTAATAGAGAGGTGTTATTACTCTGTTTCAGACTTCCTGTCTGATAAACAGCTTTAATTTTTTGATTTGTTTATTTACACTGTACATAACTTCATATGTGTTAATTTTCTAGTAGTCTTGAATGTATAACATTTTAATTGTTTCAGTTTAAACTATTTAAATTTAATTAGTATAAGTGCAATTGTTATTAACCCCTAAATGTTTGCATGCCAAAATGGTAGAATGTACAAGGATTCCTATATAAATTTTGTTTTCATCTTATTTTAAACACCTACATTTGCAAATAAATGAATATGAATATATGAATATGAGGTCGCCAGATCTCATCCCACTAGATAATTCCTTGTCTTATGTCAATGATGAATTTAATAAAACTAGCTGCTGATACTATTGAAAAATTAACTGCAGCCGAAAAGCTAATTAAAAACTATTTACGTAAAATAAATAAATCTAGCAAACAACTTCTAAGAATGGACACGGAGCGTATATATATAATATTAGTATATTTATTCCTGACAACTTACAATATCAATTACCGCAATAAATCTCCATTCGTTTTTAAAGGAATATGATTGGGGTCGATTCTCGTGTCCTGTATTTAGAAAATAAAACATTCAAAGAATAAGAAACTTCTTTTCCATTCTATGAAAGCAATTTTTCTTATCTCTAAAGTCGACGAATTTGTTCCTTGAACTTTCTCTACCTATAATAGTTTCAGATTTTTCCACGCTGACCCATCTCAATCGATCGCTCGATATATCTATACAATATACATTATAATTTATTCAATTATCCGTATGGTGTCCGGATTAATAATATAGCACCACTCCATCTCCTCCTGTGGATGTCGTAAAAGGCGACAAAGGGAATCTAAACCAGAGGGATGGGCAGCAGCGTCCCTTCTGTGAAACGGTAGCTATACTGCGCTCACCAACCCGCCTGCCAAACGAGGCGAGTATTGCCATGTACTCCCCAAAATTTAGACACAGTTGTGAAAATCTATGGGGGAGGCCTTTGTTCAGCAGTTGACATATAAATGGCCGATATGATGTTAAGATAATGAATTTATTCTGCTTACCTCACCTTGCGACTGAAAATAATGCAGCTGCGCTCTGCAATAGTGAAGGTGTTGTTCAGCTAAATCACCAGGATCCTAATCCGTGACGCAATAATAAGCCACAGTAAATTTTCTAGTCAAATTCCATTCGCGCTTGGAGTAGTTACTATGATAGCAGATAGCGGGCAAAATTGGTAGTGCAGTGGTCTTACTGTGAGTGCGTCATGCTGCAGAAGACCGCAGAGAAGGGGCCGAGAGGGCCGGTACCGCACGGAGGACTAGACGGCGCCGGGGTAACAACCGCCCCGACGCCCAGGTCCAGCAGGTCCGGTCCAGGTCCAGGGCCTAAGTCTCCCGCTGTCGTTATATGGCGAGGGGCCACGGGGGTCGTGGGCGCGTGGATTGGGGAATCCCGGGAAGACGGCGGCGCGCTCGTGGTTACGTGACGCCATGTGCGCAGCACAGCGCACAGTGAGGTTTCGGGGAATCATTTACAATCGCCAAGTGCCTGGTGGGCGGCATTTTTTCAGTCACTCCCCTCCGCTAGAGGGGGTGACCGCCTTACAGTCATCCCCTCCGAGATGTGCCTATAGGCTTGGCACCAATGGGCAGCTCTAGTGTGATCGTACAAGGACCTGGAGCTCCCTTTCGGTGCCGAAGGTGATCGCTCCGGTGATTTTAGCTCGTAGGAGTTCGGCATGCCCCTCCGCCCTTCCCTGGGACGGAGGAAGTACATAAAGTATTTCCACAGGTATAATAAAGAATATATATAGCAGGTATGTAGGTACAACGCATTGGCAGAGGTAGGTTGACAGGTGATGTACCATGAAGTGTTATCACGCACCATTGGGTATGAACCCAGCGATCCTTTTTATGACACATCTTCATCATGCCTCATCTTAAATTTCATGCTCTATAGATAATGAATTATATTGGTTATATTTATATAACGCATAACCATCATATCCCGAAGGCAAAAAATACAAAAAATCGTGGTAGCTATCTTGGTTGCTCATCATAAGCGAGCTTGATCAAATTATGATAAATAAAGAAACATGACTACCGTGATCTTACCTTGCAATTTTTATGTATTTTCCTATTTATAATATAATTGGTTCAAAGAGATGCCAGCACAACACGTTTTCACATAGGCGTCCCGAATATTTCTGAATCACGATAGCTTTAGGAAAATGTTGCTAGTCATTAGTCGTTATTAAGCGCTTTGTTGTACCCTAAGCAACTCAATATACAGGCCCAAGTATGTAGGTCATTTGTTTGTTAATCGTTTATATCGATGCAGGATTTTTAAGCATGAATAGTTCACTTTTTATGCGGTTTCTTTTAGATACCCTTCACACACATACTAAGCCAGGACCGCTGACTTTGTATGAGGTACAAGTACAAATGATTAAAACATGAGTATCAACGCGATATTTATGATCTTCGCGAAACTGTATGTATAACAAAAGTCGGATACTTATTATTAGTCAATAAGAATACCTACTTAATTTTGCGAATTTACATAACGCGACATCACGTTTGGCTTCTATGTCAAACATATACGAGCAATGAATATTTCCTTGCAGGCAATCAAATATTACGTAATTTAGACACACAGCCTTATAACTTGAAATATGCAAAAAATTATGAACGTATTGCACGAACTACTCTAGTCTTTTCATGAAGTTCTAGAAGCTATTTAATTGCCTGTTACTACATGTCACTTTTAATAATCATGTCGCGTTAAGGTTTATTAGGAACCTATCAAGGTGCTCTAATTTCTTCTTTGTCAACATTTGTATAAAGTTTATAATAATTTTTATTACGACAATATTTAGTCTTACATATTATAGTGGTAGTGCGCATAGCATAGTCAGTCGTATTCATTTTTCACGTCATTTTCAATTGCCATTTGTTCCGTCCTGGCGGTGCCGGGCGCGGAGCGATCGATTGCCGCAGCACGCAGCCCCGACGAGTCCTATTGCATTCATTCATATACATAGCTTGTAGAGGTAACAGTTCCATGGATGCCGTGGAAATAGGTCACTAATAAACTTGTTCGATGTATGCTGATATTTTTATAGATTCCTCAAGGACGCTAATACTATTTGCATTTGCGTGTGTCCTTGGGTATCCATGTTGTGTAATGCTAGGGCATGATTATACCACAAGTCGTCAAATTACAGTCCTCTGAATTTTACTAAGTAAATTATAAAAATAAATTCAAATAAAACAGTACTTTGTAACTAATGTTTATATTAAAAATTATTCATGATTTACCATTTTACAGAATAATAATATTTACAAACATATGACCTATGAAAGTATGTCTACATACATATAAATAAACATCATTGACTCCCATTTATTAACATTCTTAATGTACAAAAAAACATACACCTTTATCTCCATTTATTGTAGTGGCTGACACAACGACCAAGATATGAAATCATTTCGACCGTTACAGTCCGTTTTCAATACGCAATTACTTAAATCGCACGCAACTCCCGGTTCAGTGGTTCAGATTAAACAGCATCCACGTCAATAAAAAAATCTATCATTTTGCGTGTGTACCAATATGGGTATCCATATTTAATACGAGTTTTCACACGCAAACCAAACAGTTACTAGGGGGTCATCGGACGGCATAAACGCACACTGAAAACGCATTCTTATTTTTTTACTAAGTAATTACATGTAACAATCATCGACTGGATTAAAAATTCACTGTAGTCGTTACTCAGCGATTCAGATAGGTGGTTTTGTTTACTTGTCGGGAGCTTACTTCATAAGTTTCAGTCCTTATGTCGGCCTTACACTAATTACCTTGACTATATTTCGTTAAATATTAATAATTTCAAGAAAGTTTTTAAGAATACTGCAGTTGTGGTGCATTATTTTTCCGGTATTCTTTCTTTTCTTCTATATAAATCTTCGTTACATTGAATACATAGTTGTTAGTATTATTTACAATTTTAATAAGTACTCATTGGCTAACAGATTTTTCAGTGATTCGCTGAAAGCGTTCAAATTCTGCCTCAATGTGATAGTGCGGTCCCGTAAAATAGGCACTTACAATTTAATACTAGGTCAGAATATAACACACACCTCTAGCACGTAACGTGTATTCTAAAGAAATTGAGGTAATTGGTTCTGAAGATAAAACACGGGTAACTTATCCAATGACTCTCGGTATTTACACATCATAAAATACATACAGTAAGAAACAAACGAACACCAACTTATGAAACAAAAAGTATAAGCAATTTTGTGATGATCGTCGATAGCATATTTGTGCATGAACACATGTTCTTTCTATCTCTACACCTACATAAAGATTGCACGATACAAAACAACAGTTGAGCATATTTATATTACAGTACACGTTTGTATCTATGTACATGTACAGTATACAGTATTTGGTAACGAGTAGTCATACACGCTCCCCTTGCGGCGACACATTCGCGCTAGTCGTAGATAGTACATGGTGTCACAAAACTCACAGAAAATTATCTTAAATTAAATCAGGTCACACAAGTGAAGGACACAAGTACAAATATTTATATAAATACTAATAAAATATAATTATATACTTTAACATCATGTAACATATAATTATTTGACAATCAGTTCGACTGATTACAATAATATAACAACAATTTACAGTGTTTAATATTGTATGTAGTAGAAATTATTATGTATAATTTATCAGGGCACATTGTATAGCTTGACGTAAAATATCTACGATATATATCGCCACGTTGGCTTAGCATCTCTCTCATATACACTTAACGCTCACTCGCAATACGCCGAGTCTCGGCCGCGGCGACCGAATTCGACTAAACACCGACCACACACGCCACACTAAAACTAAAATGTCCATCGCCTCTATATCTTTTTTACAAAAAGGTATCCAGAATTCTGTGGTCCCACGCATGAACCTTTAAGTAACATTAAAGGTCGCGCAAGACATTAAAGTGAAAGCTTTCAAAGTACTCTTCAGAATCACACAGACGGAAACAAAAACTACTTCGATTATCGATTTCAGAAGCCTCGCGGCGGCGTCGCCAGCGCGGTTATAGAACTGTGGATGCCTTTCATGGAGTATACAGAGCATACAGGTCGCGGGCGCAGCGCTATTTGATCCTGTTGAGCACGAGGTCGGCGGTGACGCCCAGCCCCTTCTGGTAGGGCGAGTCGGCCAGCTGCGAGGCCAGGCGCGCCGCCTCGGCGCCGTGCTTGCGCGCCAGGAACCTCGTCTGCTCCAGGCCGCGCGACTTGTGCACCAGCTCGTACGCCTTCTCCACGTCGCCCGGCTCTTGGAACCGCCTCATGATCATCGGGTTTAGTTCCGGGTACTGGCGGAGATCAAACAAGGGTTATTATTAAACGAGCCTTTATCAGCCCGCTGAGTGTATATAAAAAAGCGTCCTTTTCCGTGTGGTGTCCGGATAAAGAATACTCCATCTCCTCCCGTGGGCAGCAGCGTCCCTTCTGTGGCCCGAAAGTCAAACTGGGCTCACCAACCCGCCTGCCAAGCGTGATGAGTACTGGCAAATACCCCCCAAAATGACGATACAATTGTGGAAATCTTTGGGGGAGGCCTTTGTTCAGCAGTGGACGTATAAATGACTGATATGATGATGATGATGATGAAAAAGTATCCTGTATCTTATTTAACCACATAATCTACCTATATGCAAAATTTCATTAGAATCCTTTCGAGTGTTTGAGCGTGATGAAGCCGCAAACATTCACACATACAACCGGTCAAATTTATAACAGTAAAGATAATAAAATAAAGATAATTTGCGTAAATGAAATTGTAGGTATTACATGGTTACATACAGTTTGCATTGTTACTGATAGGTACAGCTAACGGTAAGATAATCTAGCGAGTGAATACTGTTCTCCTATATCTAGATAGGATTGGATAACCTGTGTATATACATATATCTAAATATACGTGTGTTGCGGCGGCAGCGAACTGCGATAATTATTATTTTTTCAATTTGATTGACCTAGACTGCTAATTAATTACTGAAAATGTTATCATACTAACTTTATAAAGCATGTACATATCATTAATCCATAAATCTTTAGTGTCTATCACAATCAGTCGTAGTAGTCACACAAAATGTACATATTTTTTGCAATAATGTCACAAATGGCCCTGGTGTGGCCCTGCGAATGCATTGCGCAAATCTGTGAGTTATGGTGCGAGTATGTTGAGTTGAGGTAGGGCAACCGGTTCGATACTATTAAGTCGAGTTTGCACCGCACTCATGTGACGCGCTCAGGGACATCTTATATTTTAGATGCAGATAACATGTGGGTCAAGTATGCGCATAATAAAAACACCATTCAAAAACGTTAAGTGTCAAAGTAAAACAAAGATATGAAAAATTGAAAATAAGTTTTGATAAATTGTCAATATTGGGTGTTATCACAGCCATAATATACACATTTTATTAGAACAGTGAGTTTATTGTTATAGATGTAGTCTGCAGTAAAAGGGCCTGATAAAGTTATATCAACGTATCGAGTATTCATCAAGAGAATTTTAACAAGAGGAAACAACTTGATAGAATCAGATACACAAAGAACAACAAAATGGAAAAAATCTCTTGGCACAGTTTATGAAAAAGCAAAATTGGACTTCTGGGGTGGAAGGCCTGGTGACCTGAAATACAGGCTTCAGCATAGTTTAGGCACCAGTCTCCCACAGTAAATTTGTATAATACTATAACTTTTTCATTATTGTGGTGAGATAATAAATCTCGTCATTTGTACTGGTGGTAGCTCTCTTATTGAAAGTCTAGCTAGGTAAGTATACCGTATACCGCATTGCCAGATATTCTGCTGCCAAGCAGAACTGTTAAACTTTAGACATTATGAGTTCCGATTTGAAGGGCACTGTAGCTAATGAAATTAGTAGGCTTAAGAGACCAAATAACTAATGTCTCGAGCTGACGAGAGCAGTGTGGTGCCACGCAAGACTAGACCTGGGTAATATTACAATTGTTATGGGCAGGCATGACGCTTGCCACCAGACGAATTACTGGTTCGTCTCGTCACCAAAGAATATTCCCTAAATATTTATTTTCGATAGGCCTATATTTACAGGTGACGTTGCCTAATCCTATATGGATGAATGATGGACGGAAGCGACGTAGGCCGCGAGGTTCAGGCAAAGATTAAAAAAAAGATATTCTTAAACATCTGCTTATTTAAGGATGGATGAAGGATCAAGGATGGTTTTAATTTAATCGCGATAGGATAGTTAGGGGTAAATTTAGGGATAGCTAGACGAACAAAGTGCGTGTGAAAAGAGTTCCTTTCAACCAAGTCAAAAGTTAGAAAGAGATGGTTAAATTGACGGATTTCTAACCGATTTGAAATTACATATCCTTTAAATCCAACGCCCGACAGGAGCGTTTTCATTTAAATGTGTTACTTCGAGTTCGTCGTGTATATTTTGAATTAATAATCATCATTCCGGCCAAATGAAGTCCACTGATGGACACAGGCCTCCCCCATAGATCACCACAACGACCGATATGGATGTGTTGTGGGCTCATTGGGGGGTTTTTCCATAATCGCCACGCTTGGCAGGCGGGTTGGCGATCGCAGTTGAGTTGTTAATGTACTCGAAGGACGCTGCTGCCCATCCCCCGGCTAATCCCTTAGTCGCCTTTTACGACACCCACGGGGGAGATGGGGTGGTGGTATTCTAAGCCGGCACTACACGGTATAATTAATAATGCTTGAATACATTTACCGTGGGATTCCCGCCAAGGAATATACCACCCCTCTTTTTCTTGATTATGTCCTATTTTTAGGTTATAGCACCAGTAATTCTATCAATAACTCTTTCATCATCAGTCTTACTAAAATATATTTGTTTTATCATTTTACCTTGACATTGGTAGAATCGTCGAAAAACAATGGAGCTATTAATCTCAAATTGGAATTGGAGTCATGGGTTTGTCTATACAATAGTAGAAAATAATGTTTATGTAAATGAAATCCTATTAATATTACAAGCCACGATAACGGCTGAAGATTTGGACTGAACTTAGATTGAATTAAATATATTAATAATATAAATAAGTCGTATCATGGATTCAGGTAGTCTTCACTTTGATCAACTAAACACGTATACATGAAACATGCGAACTAGAAAAAGTATCATTAGTACCCGACAAAATCCGTAAGTTTATTTCGGGTTTAACGAAAAAGTGAAACTAAAATTCTATACCTTTTCGCAGGCAAAGAGCACAGGTGCGGTGGCGAGCCCGAGCTTGAGGTCAGCGGCGGTGGGCTTGCCCATGGCCTGCGCCGACGACACGAAGTCCAGCAGGTCGTCCACCAGCTGGAACGACAGCCCCACGTTGCGCCCGTACTGGAACGCCAACTCGCATGTACTCTCGTCCGCGCCGCTTAGTAGGGCCACCTGCAATTGCAATGTTCACAGTACATAACATAATATAATCAGCCCATTACTGTCCCACTGCTGGGCACGGGCCTTTTCTCATGATGAGAAAGGCTAGGCTTTAGCGCGGGTTGGCAGACTACACACACCATTGAGAAAATTTTGGAGCCCTCTCAGGTGTGCAGACAAAGTCATTTTGAAAAAAAAAAAGCAATTAAAAACCGTACGACGTTGCCGACATATTTCATAGATGTTTTAAACTTTTGAGAAATGTTTTATGAATATATAAAGATTTCTTAATTTAAACACCGTATGACGTTGCCTTAAACTTGACATTAGCGAAATTGTGGAAGATGCCTGGCCGGAGGCCTCTTTTGGCTTCGCCAGATAATAACCGGTTAAGCAACCACATTTTCCAGAAATGTATGCGAGAAGCCCAACAAAAAAAAAAAAAAATTGTGGAAGATACTCTACAGAAGCCATAATCTAAGAGAAGAAGCAGCAAAGTTATTTCAAGTTGCAGGAGCTGATGACGAAAAAGCGACTATGTATATGTTCTTCTAAACGAAATAAAAAAGGTTCTCAATATCGCTCGACGGAAAAATAATATTTAAAAATAACCCATAATAATTCTGATACTAGGCTGTGCCATTTTCTTGTGTACCTGTGTTCCCGATAGGAACAATGTTTCAAAAATACAACCGAGGGAGTCTTAGTTCGTAGGTTTGTACAAAATCGTATCGTTTAAAATGATTCTTGCCATTTCAGGAATTATAAAAAAAACATTGGTTCAAATATCGAGTCTACTTTTAGAAAATCAAAAGTATTTTAATAAAACACTTTTAAACGGATTCTATCGCGTATATTTTAGATTTTCCTGACGTTTCGAATACTTTTCAAAGTAAGTAAGTACTTTTCAAAGTATTCGAAACGTCAGGAAAATCTAAAATCAAAAATATACGCGATAGAGTCCGTTTAAAAGTGTTTTATTATAATGTGTAATAATCGCGAAAATCTAAGACATTACTACAAAAGTATTATAATAATAATATAAATTATTGTTCCAACAATGAGTAAATTACACGTGTCGGTCGAAATTATTTCATAAGTCTCAATAAGTAATGTTCTTCTCATTTGTAAACGAGGCTTACTTCCTTGTAAGTTTTAATTAACATAATGACGTGATTACTGTGACATAGCAACATGAGGAATTATAATATTACCGCTTTGACTGAGTTAGCGATTAGCGAGGCCGTCTTCCTGTAAGTCTTGGTGAGGTAATGCGCGAACCGTTCGTTCTCAGTCTCCTTGCTGCCGAGCTGCATGAACTCGCCTTGTACGAGGTCTGTCACCACCTGGAAATTATAAATACACGGTATTGTAATAAAATTGAATGAAGTTTTACCTTTAGAAATTACAAGTTATGCGTAAGTATAATGTCACAGGGCGTTTGCCCCTGATAAATAAATACTGAAGAATTTTCTTGACTACGTTGTAGTTGTTCTGCTCGAACATCGTGACATTGTTCTAAACATATTTTTTTATCCTCTAGGCCTTTGCCTCTCCCCCGGAAGACGGTGGCGCGCACGTGGTCACGTGCCGCCGTGTGTGCAGCACAGCGCAAAGCGAGGCTTGGGGGGATGCTTTACAATCCTCCCCGAGAAGTGCCTGGGGGGGCGCCTTCCCTCCGCTAGAGGGGGTGACCGCTTTACAGTCATCCCTTCCGAGATGTGCCTAAAGGCGTGGCACCAATGGGCGGCTCTAGTGTGATCTTACGAGGACCTGGAGCCCCCCTTCGGTGCCGAAGATGACCGCTCCAGTGGTTTTAGCCGGTAGGAGTCCGGCATACCCGTTCGCCCTTCCCCGGGGTGAAGGAAGTTCCATGTAGAATTTCCACTGGAACTCAATAAAAAATAAATAAAAAAAAAACCCTTTGCCTCTGACTTGGCTTAACGACTGCCGTCTAATGACAACAACCGGGACCGACGATTTTAGTTGCCCTCAAAAGCACGCAGACGCTCAGTTCAAGTAGCACTATGCGGTTACCCATTTATAGACTGACCACGCCAAGCGTTGCTTAACCTCGTCGGTCGTTTACCGATCAGTGAGTGCAACTGGCTATGGTCGCCTTATCTGTTGCCATAATAACTGTGCTTGGCAGGTGGATTGAAATGAAATAAGATGATCTTTATTTTATCAAGTAGTTTCAAGACACTTTCCTTCGTAAATAAATTTGTATGAAACCGGCATTTCCTATTGACTGCCTCTGAGCTGAAGCGTTGAAACAAACTCAAAGGTTACTTTCTTTAGGTTTTAAAGTCGACATATTTAGATACAATATTACGTGAGAAAAATGTAGGGCAAGGTCTGGAATGGTCTTCTGAAGAATGGGAATCACAGTATTAGTCACACGTCACTGTTGTTATTAGTTTTTATTTTTTATTAGTGGAACACTACCACACTTCGCAGTGATTTGTTTTAATTTACGTTTTTATGTTGTGCGTAACGCCACCTATTGAAAATCGCTCAAACCTTTCCAGTAACAGTCTAAAAGCCCATAAATTTGAGCACAATAGGTCGAGTGGTATTCGTGTCTGTAAGTGATACAAATACTAACATTAATTTATATTTTATACTAGCTAATGCCCATGCGTTGCAATGCTTCTTTTTTTTCTACTTAGGAACCTTCACCCAACCGCCAACAACCACTGTACAAAGTTGCATCACAATCGGATCGATAGTTTAGGAACGCATAGAGGACAAACATTCAGTTTTATTTATAAAGAGATTATGCCACAATACGTTATAAGTTTAAATTATTGAACTTAATAGAAACGGTAGGTAGTTAATAATTTTGCCGAAACCCATTGTTCAATTTATTAATGCTACGAAAAGATAATTTCAGAATCAGTTTTGGCTTATTTAATTATTATATTTATTTCTATTACTTTAATTGTAACAATTTATTAATGCTACGAAAAGATAATTTCAGAATCAGTTTTGGCTTATTTAATTATTATATTTATTTCTATTACTTTAATTGTAACAATTTAGTTATATTTCCATATATAGTTATACTGCACAATTGCACTGCATTACGGCATTGTGCAGTTATACCTCCTTAGAAACAATTCTTACATACCTAATACAAAAGTAGATTATACTACTTTACCTGATTGCATACGCAATGACTATATTCGTTTGATTTCATTTACACAACCGGCACGTATCTGATATATACGGAGGTACTTTAATTATAAAAATAATGGCCCTATATCGGAATCAGATATTTTACATTATTACAAAATTACATTGATTCTAACAAACTAATTCATTTTGTGTGCACATGAATATTTTCATTATTCAAATGTTACTATTATTTAAGAACTCAAATTTAGATGCTTTGAAAATACATAAGGGCAAACAAAGCGTAGTACAGCCACCAGAATAAAAGTACGCGAAGTGATCCATTTAAAAGAGTTAGAGAGAGTAATATTAGTAGTTCTTAGATAAGTATTATTAAACGATTATTACATTACCGTATCAACATCATATCAGCCAAAGGACGTCCACTGCTGAACAAAGACCTCCTCACAGATTTTTTATTATGACGTAATTTTGGGGGGTATTTGCCAGTACTCACCACCGATTTCTCTCGTGACGTGGGTGCGTTTATAGACATAAATTCCACACACAATACACCCAGACCCGGAACAACTAACTGGAGATCATACAAATATTTGTCCGTGCGGCAACCGAACCCGCGACCCGGACCGCAGCAGCCGACTGTATCAGCCACTGCACCAAACGTGCCGTCAAACGGTTGGTAAGCGCAGTATGGTTGCTGTTCCACAGAAGAGAGGCTGCTGCCCGTCCCTGTGGTTTAGAGTCCCTTAGTCGCCACGACATCCTATCCTATTTACTATGTGGAATGGTGCTATAATCTTAAATTGCTTTATACTGGGTGCTAATTAAGTCACCTTCAACACTTCAATACTGATGCCATTAATAATAAATAAAATGTTTTCAAACTCATACCAACAAAAAAACGCGCGATAATGATGGCTCCAGGACCTCGTATGATCACACTAGAGCCGCCCACTGGCGCCACGCCTATAGGCACATCTCGGAGAGGGTGTCTGTAAAGCGGTCACCCCCCCCGGGGAGATCGTAAAGGATCCCCCGAAGCGTCCCTGTGCGCTGTGCTGTGCTGCGCACAAGGCGGCGGGTGTCCACATGCGCGCCACTGTCTTCTCGTGGGTCGCTCGGTGTGGGCACGCAGATTCCACAATCTACGCACCCGCGAACACAGAGTCCTGCCACCTTATAGCAAAGGCAGGGGATTTCAGGCGTATAGGAATTAGGCGCCAGGGCAGTTGTTACCTTGGCGCCGTCTTTTTCTTCAAGCAGGATCACCCTCTCCCGATCCCGCTCTGCGGTCTCCTTCTGGAGCATGACACTCTCAAAGGAGACCACTGCATTCCAGTTTTCATGTTCTGTCGAAATAGCCGACACTACTGCCGGCAGAGAGAGATCTTGCCATATAAAGTAAAATTCTGTGGCAGACGGTGACTTGCCACTCACAAGATGGGCCCCCTAATGGCTGCCACTACAGGCGACAGGAAGCAACACCGGTATGAGCGGCTCGGGGTGTCGACATGTGCGAGGTTATACCATCTTGAAGACTCGGAGCGGGTTTCCCTGTTATTAGGCCATTAAAGGCAAGCCAGAGTTGTAAGGCCTGCGGGCACTCATGGAGTTGCACTCCAGCCGACCAATAAAGTAAGTCGGAGACGAGGCCCTGATCGACTATGGGGCATTCGGGTACGCAGTGTCGCCACTCACATACAGCTCGCCATAAGCTGCCCTGCGTTCTGCAGGCTTCATAATCGATCTCATGATATACTTTTTTTGTATGCATCCATTATTACAGCGTTGATGAATTCTTGAATACTGTTAAAGTATTAATTTATAATAACGATTTCTATACAATTCTATATTTTCTCTCAAACTGCAACCGTAAAATTAAATCATATCTATTATTACTGCCATCAAGTAAGCTAATATTGTTCTAAATGCATATTATAGTGCTACTGATCCTTTTAAATTCTGGCGTTAAATGTCTTCCCGGGTGTAAGAGCGCTTTGCTCGTTCGGTTTGCGCGGGTTGATCTAGTGACCTCGCATATTGCTTCTCGGTTTGTACGATGGTACTTAATATTTTAAGAACCAATATTGATTATTTTGGATCTTTGGGAATATTCGATCGATTACCGTGATGCGAACACGAATGCTGCAATGCTTTGCAAATGCTTTTGAAACGTCAGGAAAAAAAAAGTCTATAATATACGCGATCTAATCCGTTTATAATTGTTTTATTATAATGTGTAATAATCGCGGAAACCTAACATTACTACGATTAGAAGTTTTATATTTCTTAGTTCAACATTGATTTGTTTGGTAGTATCATTGTTAGCTGGCAAGTGTTTAGTGTGATTATATGTTTAGTTTAAGTTACTTATTAAACAGTAAACATCAATCAAATGTACGCCATAGCGTTATTACCATCGCATTTAAGAAGGCCGACAGGATGAATAGTTTTAATGAATATTCTAACCAAACATTCGACCCCAATCGAACATGCGTGAGCGCACGAACACTCAAAAAGGTTGTATTAAAGTAATGTTTGTGCTACTACTTGACTGAATTTGCATGGGAGTACCTCAATACGATGATGAAACGCAGTAGTAATGTTAAATGCAAATATTTTATGACATCAAGTGCATACGTTATACGTTACTAATTGTATTAGTAGTCTTTCACTAAATATTTAGTAAGATGATTGCCAGAACTGCGATCACCAATCCGCTGCTAGGGTGATTACGGCAATGGCCGATCGTTGTACCGCATATGGGGGAGGCTTATGTTCAGCAGTGAACGTTTGCGAGCTAAAATGATAACGATATGAAGTATTGCGGTGGCTTCCCATGGCACGTGGTTTCTAGGACAACGCGACGTGGGAATATGTGGCCTGTAAAGCGAGTTCTCGTCTTGTGATGGCACGAGCTTACCCATATACGGGCGCAGTCTCGTGTTATCACCAGCTGTGGGAAACCACCATTACAAAACGCACCGCTTTTATTGTGTTTATCAGTTTGTATCACAAGGCGTTTCAGGTTCACAGTGGATATAAAAAGTTAGTTCCAAACTGACAAATATATTATCTTAACAAAGGTATACTCTATAGTGTTTAAATACGACATTATGATGAGATACCATTCATCCGATTAAATTGAAACTTTGCACAGATGTTGTTGGCACTTGCGCTAAAGTTTCTGACATCTATACAAATAAATAAAATTGAAGTATCTGTTTGTAATGTCAAAATAACATATTTTTACTTAATGCATATAAAAGTATATACGGTACTTATAACCAAATGACAACTGTATTTTTTTGTCTGTCTGTCTGTCTGTTTGTTCCGGCTAATCTCCGAAACGGCTGAATCGATTTTGAAGGGGCTTTCACTGGCAGATAGCTAATGTTGTAGGGAGTAACTTATGTCACTTTTATTTTAGCAAAATATTATTAGGGTTCCGCGAAAGAAACCAAACCAAATGAAATCCAATATATTGTATAAATAATTACATGATTATTATTTATAAATAATCCGATTTCTTTTAAACTAAACGGTGGGTGAAGCCGCGGGGCACAGTTAGTAGAAAATAAAACTGAGTAATTGAAAGACGTATCAAGGCGCAAAATAAAAGGGCTCTTGAATAAGCATCAGTGATAACAATTATATTACTAAGGCACAGAACATAACCACTACATTCAAATAATATATATTATCTGAGATTCCTCGAACACTAGTACACCGCCCCTTGAATATTTATTAGATCTTTATTGGTTGCGTCAGTGTTGTAATATGTTCAGTAACATTATGTTGAAGTACAGACTGCATACTGTACAGATACTAGAGTCTAATCGTAACATTTACTTATAACTCCTGCAAAAGAGCATCGCATGTGTGGGGGTTGCCACCAAGCGACTATAGCAGGAAGTCTATTCTATGGTATATCTATATATATTTGCCAAGTAGTCAAAATAAACTATTATTATATATGCTTGGTTAAGGTAGCTAGAAGTCGTTGGATGCGGACGGCATGTAACCGGCCATTGTGCAAAACTATGGGGGCACCTTCGTTCAGCTGTAGACGTCATGACGGCTGATATAATGATGATTATACCCTAAGGTACGACCAGTTGACAGACAGCTTCAAGTGTTGTAGTTACCTGACTGAGCACGAGTGTGACCTCATCGCTGCGCAAGCGAGCTATCATCATCGACGCCACGGCGAGGATGAAGTCGCCGGCCATCGCCACCTGGAAACAATTTAATGCAACTGTTAATTATTTATTTATATACCTCATCGTAAATAAAATATCAATATTTAAAAAGATACGTGTACAATAGGCGGCCCTATGGCACAAGGCGTTCTCTTCTAGACAACTTTTGGATGGACTGAAAGAAAGGAGATAAATTGGACTGTCAAGTGTACAAAATATCAGACATAATAATATAAATATTTTATATATAAAACGATAAAATATCAAATATAACTGGGAAGAGAAGAAAAAGTTGAAAGAAAATTAGTTAATATTTAGCATCATATAATAATATCAACTCAGCTGGACATGCGGCACCGTACACTTCCGCAGCGATTCTGAGTAATGAGCTTTCGAGAGTACATATTCCATCAATCAATCGAATCAGCTAATAGCAGGCAAATACAATATCATTATTATACCTCATCATTCCGGCCGAATGAAGTCCACTGCTGGACACAGGCCTCCCCGAAAGATACCACAACAACCGATATGGATGTGTTGTGGGTTCATTGGGGGGTTTTGCCATAATCGCCACGCTTGGCAGACGGGTTGGCGATCGCAGTTGAGTTGTTAATGTACTCGAAAGACGCTGCTGCCCATCCTCCAGCTAATCCCTTAGTCGCCTTTTACGACACCCACGGGAGGAGATGGGGTGGTGGTATTCTAAGCCGGCACCACCTACGTTAATTTAATTTAAACTATAACTACACGCGATGCGTGACTGTCGCTTGCAACGTACGAGGGGAAAATATCGCCAATATCTCTCGTGGTATGTTAAATGAGGAGTTTCGAAATTATGGTACAATGCTCATTTTAGCATGTCCTCCAATTATTATTAATTTTTAATCAGAAGTTTAAACTGTTAAAATAACTTCTATTCCTTAATGATTTCATCGTGTATAAGTATTACAAGCTCAAGTAGATACTGAAAATTTAAATTAAAATTTTTCCGTCAGATTTGTATTTGTATTTAATTTAAATATGTTACTTAATAAAACAGACGCCAATTCATCACTTACTCTTATATTTAATTCCGAAAATAGTATTTTAATTTTAAAAAAGATATTAATTTAAATATGTTAGTGCATATAAGACTTATTCTAATTCAGGTTATGAAAATACTATACAGCTAACATATATTTTAGTGTAATTTTTCATCACTGGTACAATTTTTTGAATCTCGTCATATAACGAAAGAAAGACCTTTCTTTTACCCCCGTTATACATCGTTCATACGTCAAATCGCACACAACTTAAATTTTGGTAAACACACTAAAACATCATAGTTATTTATTTCCAGAGACATGGCTGCGGATCAGAACTTTATTTTCCATCTTTGTTTTCCATTTCCATCGTAGGAAAGAAAGTGCGCATTCTGTTGATTTCTTCAGCAGCAATTTTCGTAATTCATTTGGTTTTAATTTATTTAATGAAAAGTAATTTAGATGGGGAAAGATGTTGGAGGTATTAGAAGTAACATAGGATACTTTTTATTGTTTTTTTTTACAAAATATAAATAAATTGTTTGTTAGTAGGAATTGATTCATTTCTATGGTAATGATCTCTGATAGTTATTTAATGGCTTTAATGCGAGCGAAGCCGCGGGTAAAAGCTAGTATTATATATAACTTGACACATATACTAAATACTACAGGTTCACATACAAAAGCTCAAGTAGAGCTAGATATAAAGCTAAAATACTGCTTCAGAACACGACTAGTGGCAATACGATGCTTCCACTAGAATCTTATTTTGTAGTTTCCTTTTCCAAAATATTATGTACTATGAACTAGGTACCACATCTGAGAAAACATAGTTACCTAGTTCGTGTTTAGAAGAAAATGGACGTGCTCAACATAAATACTCGACTTGGCAGAGCCAGCAAGGCATTTATGGGAAATAGTGTTACGTTCTACAAAATGATTCCTTATAGGATATGAACCTAGCTATTCAAGTTTTCCAACAACGTTTTTCTTAAACAGGGTAAATTTCCTTCACACTTCAAACTTTTAAAATTAATGAATACCTAACTCCTACAAATTAATAAGATTTTTAGTGGCAAAGGAAGGCCAACGAGAACGTATATCGCCTGACATTATGCGATCACCGCCTCCCATAAAGAGCCGCAACACCAGGAGTCATTGATGTGTTGCCTACCTTTAAGGCTGACACTACATTTTCTTCACAACACACAATTTTCATAAGTTTCCTTTTACAGTTTTTCTTAAATATCTATAAATGACCTCTAAAGATAAGAGAGAAAATAAATTCGTTTGAGTGTATTCATCCATTGGTGTAACGTACACACGCTGATATTATTTCTGATAATTTTGTGCAGCAGAGGTGAGTGTCGAAAAACTAACTGAACTAATTAGTGAATTAAATATTGATAAAACCGCTATGTCCATCGATGTTGTAAATAATATAGATCGTAATAAATGTATCGACGGCGCTCATTTCTCCAGTTGTTGGCAAGAATGTCGAGAAAGTTGTGATGCGGTGTTCGGTCGCATACTAATGGTGGCGCGGACGTTTTGCCGGCGAGGCAGGCAACGCGCGCCGCTTCCGAGTGTGGGCGCGCGGGACCTCGCCGCGGTCGACTGGGACCGACCACGAACCGCCTCTCATTAAAACAGTGGGCACTTGTTAGCCTACATCCAGTGGCCGAGTTTAACACGACAACGAACTTATTCGCTATTTGGGACAATCCAAAAGTATGTGAGTTTTAATACAAATGACAACGAGTATATAACTATATAATATATAACTTAATATAATGTGTCAATAAGGAAAATTTCGAACAGTTATTTGGGTATGTAAATTTTAAATGTTACGTCGCGTAATAGTAAACATAATAATAAATAAAGAAAGAACATTGCCCATTGAAGTATGGAGTTGTTTCACATTGTATCACGTTGTACCTTGATAAAACTATCCTCAATTTGTAGGGTTTCAACTGTACATAAGATTATACACAACCATAATATCTCTAGTTAACCGGATTTGCGAGAAAAATAGTTATGAAGAACATCAAATAAGGTTATTTTTTACACCGACCACCGACCTTTTCCTCGGGTTTTTACTAACATTTGATGAAACAAATGATTAACACTTTCAAGGAAAACAATAGTTATCTACATGTATATGAATGAGGCAACATATTATGTAGTACGATGCGACGAACGAAAAATTTGCGGTCGCACCACCTATGCAGATGTAACCTCTCACACCTGTTCACAATCGACACGCTGCATTTACTCCACTAATGAAATACTGAAAAATCCGTTGTCTACTGTGCTTATGTTCCTATGTGCACATAAACCCTATTCTATAATATAAGAGAGACCTATAAAATGTTCTAAAGTCGCAGCGATGCTAACAAACGACGCCACTTCTGGTCGATGATTTAAGAAGGTGGTAAATAAAACATATATATATAACGTCGAATTATTATAATAATCGAATGACTATATTAATCAAGGAAAAACCTATTTCAGTTGATAGATTAGGTTTATTCATTCACATAAAAAGTGATATATATTCTGTAAATCGATAGTCGTCGATGACAAAAGTAAATATAATGGTATCTAGGTACCTCAAAGGAAATAATTAATTCTTTATTTATTTCATTAGGCAGATTTTTATTCGTCGAAGATGACCTGGTATTTTTCACAATAGTGATTATTAAAATTTTTGATAGAAAACGAAACCACGCACGGGGATTCTCCTTTATAAGAACAACAAAAAATAACATATTCTATTGTGACTGTAGGTTTCACTTTAATCGCAATCATTACAGTAGTGACTCATTACCGCTAAATGGTATAATTAAGTAGATTAATTACAAGAATCGGTCCTCGATTTTATATAGGTACTGTCTGTTATATCGCAGCCACGGCGTTGAGTCCGCTAGGTGAACGATTATATCAGATTATCTGATTATTTTGTAAAGTTACAACTAGGTACCACTCAAGATTTATGAACTACAAAATCTTTTTGGGGGCTTTAAAACCATTACATTTTGAAAACAAAACAAAACCTGAGATCCTTTTGGTTGGGCGGTCCATTAACGGCCGAAATTAATAATCAATCTAATCCGAAATCTTCAGATTTAAGATTTTGAAATTCATTCGTTGTTATGTTAGGATTTAACACAAAAAACCGACATATCCGTAAGCCGAAATCCAAATATTTTTGATTAGATCAGTTATTAATTTCATACATATCCAAATTTATTGAGGTACAAAATATGTACTATCAATATTTTATCACGATCATAAAGCTTATTATTAGTCCGTATGGGGTCCGGATTAAGAATATAGCACCAAATCTCTTCCCGTGGATGTCGTAAAAGGCGACTAAGGGAATCTAAACCACAGGGATGGGCAGCAGCAACCCTTTTGTGAACCGGTAGCCATACAGCGCTCACCAACCCGGCTGCCAAGCGTGGTGAGTACTAGCAAATACCCCCCGAAATTATGACAAAGTTGTGGAATCTATGGGGGAGGCCTATGTTCAACAGAGGACGTATGATATGATGAAAGCTTATTAAACGGAATTTGGACGCCTAATTTTTTAAATTGTAATAAACAACACGAGTTCGATAAAACAGTTAAAGTTTAAGATTTAATTGAAGGAGAGATCATAGTTATAGTTAAGAAGAGTAACCTAAGTTTCTTCCACAAAATTTTGTTTTTAATCTGATTAAGCTACATACATAAATACATGTAATTTTAGAGAGATCACATCATTTGCATCATCATCATATCAGCCAAAGGACTGTCTTCCACTGCTGAAGAAAGGTCTGCGCCATAGATTTCCACAACACACACACAATTTTGCCGTCATTTTGGAGGGAAACTGCCAGCACTCACCACGCTTGACAGGCGGGTTGGTGAGTGCAGAATGGCTGCTGTTACAAAAGGGACAGTAGCTACGGGTAAACAGTTTATTTATATATTATAACGGCAAGACCTACTTTTGTTCAGCGTAATACATTCACATATAATTAGTGAATGTGCTTGACAACCCAGTAATATTTCGCGCAAAAGAGATTACATGTGTAGCTTCGGGTCATCATAATAGCCGAAGGACGTTCGGTGCTGAACAGAGGTCTGCTCGATACATTTCCACAACAAATTTTGCCGCCATTTTGGGCGAATTTGCCAGTAATCACCACGCTTGACAGGCGAGTTGGTGAGTGCAGAATGGCTGCTGTTACAAAAAGGACAGTAGCTACTGGTAAACTGTTTATAATAAAGGCAAGACCTACTTTTATTTGGCATAATACATTCACATATAATTAGCAAATGTCCTTGATCACCCAGTGATATTAAGCGCAAAAGAGTTCACTGCCATCCATCTAAGTGGAGGAAATAAAAAAATGTGAAAGTGGTCGGACGATGACGCGATGCGTATTTCCCTAAGGCGGTATGAATGAAGGCATCCGGCGGGCGGCTACGGGTCCGGTTTGTAGTTACACAATTTTCTTTTTATTATTACAACCATATTTTATTATGTTTGTTCATCGTGTAATAGGAACCTAGCACTATTTGTATTGAGCCACTGTAGTTGCGCGTGACCAATACATCTCAAGTCCGTGTGGTGTCCGAATTAAGAATATAGCATCACTCCATCTCCCGTGGACGTCGTAAAAGGCGACTAAGGGACGCTAAACCAGAAGGATGGGCCGCGGCGTCCCTTCTGTGGAACAGTAGCCATACTGCGCTCACCAACCCGCCTGCCAAGCGTAGTGAGCGACCCACAATTGTGGAGTTTATGAGGGAGACTATGTTCCGCAGTGGACGAATAAATGGCTGATATGATGATGATTATGAATACATCTCAATAGATAAGCTTTAACGCTCGTAATACAGATCGACGAGAATCAAAACCCAAGTAGCACTTGAGTCGAGATTTCACCAATTGAATATAAACGCTAGGCATATTTGGTTTTGAGTCTTGTTCTGGATACGACTACGGGGCTTAGCATTACGATTTTTTAAGATACAAATACAATGTTAGAGTCATATTTAATCTAATCTAATCAATCCGTAACCCTACGTCATTCTTATTTACTTTTATAACATTCTGCAATTTCGATTTTAAGTTTATAAGTAAGGAATAACGTGTATCCAGATAGGTCTCATCCTTCCAACTAAGCCGATATGACTAATAGAAGATAGATTATGAGTAGGCAGCCTGTCCGTACGAACAGAGGTTTTATCAACATAATATTACCCGTCGGCCGTTAGTATTTATTGCAGTACTTAGTTGTAGTAGTAGTATTTGATACTAACCGCATTAGTGCAGTACACACGCACAAGATTAACGCAAGTGTATTTTTGTGTTATTTAAGGCCGATTTCTTTAAAACTCAATATACTTATTTCAACGCGATTAACTATCTCAAGGATAATGGTACCCATATTAGCCGGAATTTTCAGCTATGTACACGCCAATGAATCGTAAAACCTTTGGAGGTTATTTACGTAACATTAGGGTGTGTCAGGCTGTTTGCATTGTAATTATCACTTAAATCGTTAACTTTGCATTTTAATGTTTGTAGTATAAGTAATTACTGTTACAAAAAATCGATGTTCCACTTAATATGGACTATAAAATGTCTGATCGTTTTTTTCGAAAGCAGGCACTACACTTGTCATAATTTAATATCATCATATCAGCCACAGGACGTCCACTGCTGAACAAAGGCCTCCCCCTTAGATTTCCACAACGAGCGATCACATGCCGCTCTCATCCAACGACTCCCAGCGACCTTCACCAGGTCGTCTGTCCACCTCGTTGGAGGTCGTCCCACGCTGCGTTTTCCGGTGCGCGGTCTCCATTCGAGAACCTTTGTGCCCCAACGGCCATCAGTTCTACGAGCAATGTGCCCTGCCCATTGCCACTTCAGTTTACTAATCCTTTCAGCTATGTCGACAACTTTAGTTCTTCTACGGATCTCCTCATTT
The DNA here is from genome assembly GCA_947459985.1 of Diloba caeruleocephala. NCBI lineage: Eukaryota > Metazoa > Arthropoda > Insecta > Lepidoptera > Noctuidae > Diloba > Diloba caeruleocephala. Next base: position 11,794,907 of record OX381612.1, on the reverse strand, counting down.
CTGATTCGATCTCGTAGAGAAATACCAAGCATAGCTCTCTCCATAGCTCGCTGAGTGACCTTGAGCTTTCTTATGAGGCCCATTGTGAGTGACCACGTCTCTGTTCCATATGTCATCACTGGTAACACACACTGGTTAAAGACTTGCGTCTTGAGGCATTGCGGTATTGTTGACGAAAAGACGTTGCGAAGTTTCCCGAACGCTGCCCAGCCGAGTCGGATTCGACGATAATTTAATATAGCCATGTATATTGTTATCTACAGCTATACCTTTTATTTTTATTAGTCACCACAGAAGCGGCCATCTTCGGTACCAAAGGTTGGGTCCAGGTCCTCGTACGATCACACCAGAGCCGCCTATTGGTACCACGCCTTTAGGCACATCTCGGAGGGGATAACAGTAAAGCGGTCACCCCCTATAGCCGAGGGAAGGCGGCTGTAAAAGGCCCTCCCCCCAGGCACATAACCGGGGGGATTGAGAAGCATCGTTGTACGCTGGGCTACGGACACAGAGGGAAGTAACCACGTGTGCGCCACCGGCTTCCAGGGGGCCGCTCGGTATGAGCACGCAGAATTCGACATCTAATAGTTGCACCATACGATGGTACTAATATTTTAAACGGCTGTTAATTTCCATTATAACAATCCTGTTGAGCAAGAAATTAACAAAATTTCTACGATAAATTTACGAGAGTAAAAAATATTTGGGCAACACGTAATCACCTACGTACTAATTATTACATGAACACACAAAATACATCATTTTAAAAATTACGAAATTAAACGTGAAATATAAACACCGATACAAACTATATTTGTGTAAGATATTAAATTGTTTTATTATTTCAATTTATTAGTTCAAGTTGCCGTGCCCACATGTGCCCGTGCCGTGTGGTGCCGGCTCAGAATTCCACCACCCCATCTCCTCCCATGGGTGTCGTAAAAGTCGACTAAGGGATTAGCCGGAGGATGGGCAGCAGCGTCCTTCGAGTACATTAACAACTCAACTGCGATCGCCAACCCGTCTGCCAAGCGTGGCGATTATGGCAAAACCCCCCAATGAGCCCACAACACATCCATATCGTTGGTTGTGGTGATCTTTGGGGGAGGCCTGTGTCCAGCAGTGGACTTCATTCGGCCGAAATGATGAATGATGAGTTCAAGTTGGCATTTAATTTTATTAAGGTAGATATTATTTTGCCGGACAGTCTGCTAAACAATAGCATAATTGTTATGATGTGACAGTCCTTAAAACATTGGCACCTATACAAAGGAACGGTTTTGTAACAAGTTGCCATTTTGGCTGAATTTACAGTTAATTGCAGATTACATTTACTACTGATTATCCATGCGAGCTAGGCTGAGCGCATATCTGGCCCGACCATAAGTAGTATATCAACAATATTTGGCTTCTAATGATATACAATAGTACTTAAAACATTTGTCAAGAAAAGCAACATTGGCAACGGGACTCCACACGGCCTACAGGAGAGCCGGCGCGTGTCGTATTCGCTTGGTTGCGCACATCGGTGCACGCGCTAGCACACTTTCTGTCCGCTAACCGGGCTAAAAACGCATCCGCTACGTGCGCGAGCCGGACCAGCACAACTGCACTGACGATACGCTCGCGATGTGTCATGACACCCACATCCGTGAACCAGTTTCATGTTTCATTAATTACAGGAAAATACTGACTGTAATTCTTAATAACGTGACTGGACTTTTTCCGGATTCGGTAGTCTAACAATGGTGTCAACCACAAAATGTAGTCATTTAAGCGTTTTGACAATTTTAATGTTTCATATGTGAATGTCAAAGAACGGCGTATTTTACAGATAAAATAAATTGCATATATACATTGTATTCATATTGACAATGTATATATATTTAAATATATATGTAACTCCCATGATAAGAGTGAAAGGCTTTCACAAGAACGCGTTGAAAGTCTGCCCAACGTGAGCCACATGAATAATTTACCAGAAAAATCTCTACGATTTCACGCCAACTTAATTCCGAATGCGTTGTAGTTTCTATTCTGTAATTCATTTACACCAATACATTGTAATGCAAGTTCGCACCTCCTTTGAATCACTAAGCTGAACCAAACACTTTATATTGGACTCATGCTCCTGAAAGTGCATGATAAAATATTCGCATATTACATTATGTTCCAGGGCCATATGCAAAATTGATAATAATATACTATTATGGCCCTTTTCAAGGCTACTCGGTGTCAGTAACCCCGGTAACAATAAAATTTTTCCGTGCCGAGATGCAGCATAAAAAATATAGTAATTTACGTGGCGCCGAAAATACTTCCGCATCGTCGCAATTTGTAAAGTTAAACCATCCATGTAGGGCGGTGTACCATCTGCGAGTAATACAGTGACATATAAAGGTCAAAGCTAGTTGCAGCTGTATAGTATGTACACGGAACTTGACGACGCCAGGTAGGCTAAATCAGAAACTTACTTTTTACTTGTAAGTTAATAATTGTCCTGCGCGACAACTCAAGGCCGTCATCAGAGCCTGTCGGATAATTGCGACATGATTTCTTCAAGCGGATCTCGTATAACTAGATGTATGCAGTCGGTTGCATTTCGCAAGGCAGCCTTGACAGTGGGCAGTTGGTGGTGGCGACGGCGGCGGCCGGCGGACGGAAGGTGAATGTGGCGGGATCTATGTCAAGCGGCCGGCCTTGACTCCCCCCTCATCCTTCTCACAACACCAGCCATTCGGAGATCGGCTACCGAAACAGCCGCGCCGCACGAAGCGTTATTCTGTTACCTCCATCTCGTTCGGTACCGTTCAGATAAGTTTAATAAATGCGTTCTTAAAGATGACTAGAAGGTCACAAAATTATAAGAGACACATACATTATATATATTATAGTTATTTAATAATTAATAATTTCTCCTCCCCAGCTTAAACATTAGGAAGCGGTGAAAAGTGGGCGTTTTGGTTTGTTTTAGGCACTCTGTCTTATGTTAATTATGCTGACATTAAAAAAGTACAATTTTTTTGTTTATTTTGAATAATCAATTTTGATTTGAAAATAAATGCGTACGTTAAAAAGGAGAAGGTTGTGCATCGCTGCCCGCAATGACGGTATTCAGTAAATTGTACAATGTAAACTCATTCATGAAACTGAGAAACATAAGCAACGTAACTGTGTAAACGTAAATCGTAATATTTTAAGCCCACAGCATAATAACATACAACGAGTTATGATTAAGATAAATCTAAATAAGCTACTATGCTTGCAATCAATGTGATCGATACACGTTTGTATTAAAGCTGTCGATCGCGGTATTTCGTACCGAGTGAGTGGAAGGTCCGGCGAAGCGGTTGCGACACCGCCGGGCATCTAGTGGTCGTGGCGATTAGTGGTCGACGAGTGGGCCATCGTTTCAACACACCTGCTCGGTACGTGGGCATATGTACCCAACAAAATCCGGTTTTTGTAATAATGGTCAAGTGCAATCTACGTGTTATTCCGTCCGTATATCATCATCGTCATATTTTTGGAACTCCTTGGCAGTGTCTGTTTTCCCTACTACCTATAACCCGTTATATTAATAGTGAATAGGCGCTCGTTCCATCGTAGACCTCATCCATCACTTTCAATCAAGCGAGATCGAGGTAAAGAGCTGATCCATACATGAATAAAAAAAGCAGCTAATGGACGTCCACTGCTGAACAGAGGCCTCCCAATAGGTTTCTATAACGACCGGTTACATGTCGTAGGCAGCTAACAAGCTCTAGCTACCATCACCAGGTCGTCTGTCTCATCTCGTCGGAGGCAGTCTCACACTGAGATTTCTAGCGCGTGGTCTCCACTTGAGAACCTTTCTGCCCCATTAATCAATTGCAATAATTGTATGAAACGTCACAACAGACTATTGCTAAAATTATATGCGACATTCGTTACTATCTATTCCGTTTCACGTGGTTAGTGGCCAACCTTGTGTCAAGTTTTTCAAGACGCCCAGAGGCCTCCGACTTGGCTTAGCGAGTAAAACCGACGACGTTACATGCCCTCCGAAGCACGGAGACGCTCAGTTCAAATACCTCTATGCGGTCACCCATCCATAGAATGACCGCGTCGAGCTTTGCTTAACCTCAACTTTTTACCTATTTGAACACAAAAGGTCATAACTTTAACTTTTATACATTTAACGTAATCATTCAACGTAATTTTTCGTTATCAAACGTCATTATGGAGTAGCGTCTGTGATGTACCTATGGTTCAATCTGGCATTCCGTTGTACCTGACACTGGCGTGAGTTTACTAAGACGCCGTTTACCACACTATTCTTTCTACGTGTTCCGACACAATCAATAAACCAAAGTAAACTTTACGCTGACAGATATGGGGACGAATGTGCGACCTTGACTCAGTAACATCAAGGTTGTTGGTTCTGGCGTGTTTCAGATTAAGAAATCAATGAGATAACTAGGAATTACATAATTATTGTCTTTAGCAATATAAATTTATTTAAAACTAAATGTTTTATTACTGCCTCTATCATATACTTGTAAACGCCCACTGCTGAAGAACGTGACCCTCCACCGCAGCAATGAACGGTCACCGCCATAATCACCACATTTGGCAGGCGGATTAGTGATCGTAGCATGTTGTTATTTATTAGCTCTCACTAACCGTTGCTGCCCACCCTGCCGGTATAATCACTTGTTACGACGCCCTAGGGTCGAAACGGATGCTCTATTCAAGTCCCAAGGTATACAAAAATTTGGAATAATATATGAGCGACTCCTCTTTAGTAAGTAATAGTTTGGATAGACTACAGGGTTCGATGATCAATTTCATAATAATTTGTTGTCATAAAAATAACATACATATTTCTACCAAGTTATTGGAACATTGAAAATGGAATAAAATTGCGCTCGAAGATTTTTCTTTATTTTTTACAACTGAAGCTACAAAAAGCTTTTTAAAATGTCATTAAGTTCGAAATAAATAAAATAAGTCAAAACAGCAACATAAAGGTCTAATCACAAGTCTCGTAGCGGTCTCAAGGTGCGCGGTGCGCGGCTTGCGGCTCGCGTCGTAGTCGCGCGTCCGACCTACATCCCCCCGCACCTACTTACCAACTCCCCGCGAACTACAGTTACAAAAACCAGTTTTTACTTTACACTCTTTAATACACAACGCGGTAGGTCACGAGGAAAGTGTTGGTCGAATTTTGCTTTCAACGGATCATTCCGTCATCTGATAAACTCATAGAAAGTAATAGTTCACCGCTTTTGCAATCATGTTGATTAATTAAGTATTATTAATATCTCAATCAGCGATATCTAGACTGCATTTTTGCACTGTTTGCACCGCGAAACAGATGTAACAAACCAATGTACCGATTAGGCATCATCATTGAAAGCTCTCTAGGAAAGACATCAACGCAAGAACTTCATTTCTTCTGATAATGATAATTTTACGTTGCCTTGACACATTGATGGCATATTGAAGTATGTAATTTTTTTCCTAATTTTAGTTAAATAAAAGCCCCATAAATCTGTAAAAGCGATGACCAGCCGCATGCTTAACTTATCTAAAAATATTACCTGGAACCAATATCTTACAGTACTTCATATATGGGGAAATTCTGTCCATAAATGTAATGATATAATGCATAATTGACCTAGAGGAATACAAAAAACATGTAGGAACATTGTTGGAATATAATTTGTCACACGAATAGACTGGGATGCGGCTTTTGAGAATGACATATTAAAGTTGAATGACCTTTTGTAGTATAGTGTATTAATAATAGCTGGTGATGCTAATATGCATATTATGCATAAAGATCAGAAATCTCTCTCTACAATTTCTTTTATTTACACATTTAATACATTTGGAAATCACGAATTGGGCTTATTAATATTTTATTTACAGGTGTTATAACTATAACTTCTACATAACAAATTCGCGGACCACGCGCGTGTTACGTATTCTTCTATATTTTAAAACAATATCTGGTTAGTTTAAGTTTCATTTCTAATGACAGATAATGATTTTTTCACAATGAGTATAATATATTGAATTGCTAAACAATCAATTCAACTTGAAAAATCAGATATTACACAATAAAATCTTCTACAAAGCTGAACTGAAACTGAACAAATTTTTCATCGAAAATAAAATGGCTTTCAATCATAATATCTGTGGTAAACAACGCAACATTTAAGAAATATTATTGCTGCATGACCATCATTGTAGTAATATTTATTGTGAAGTGTGTCATTAGCCCATTTTTTATCACTCGAAAGCTACAATTTGTAAACATACAAAAGCGTTCAACCACTATGGAATCATTAATCACCTCACACATTATAGGCAATTACGGTCTATCAAGCAGTAGTAAACTTTAAGTTACATTCAGTTCGTTTAAAAATGTAATTACTAACACATTGCTACGTAAGGATTAATCGTGATGATCCGGATGATTACGAATTCGCTTCTTTAGCACCAGTTTGCGCGTTCAAACCCGAGCATATATTATATACCAGTGTGACATTTTGAATGCCATATGTTCTTTCGTACAATCTAAGACACCACTGACTTTAGGTAAAGGAAAATATATAGAACCTTGATTTATTGGTCTGAAATCGACAACACGCCATGGTGATCCATGCACGTCCCTTCTGTATATGAGAACGAACCTTCGCCCTGTAGTGGGAGAGTAACAGGCTGATATTAACTGCCATTATATTCGTTGGGAACTCTGCTCTCGATGCTGTTGACGAGTATGTCAATCTGGGACAAACCGTCCCGTTAGGTAGGTCCAACATCGAGAAAGAGGTCAATCGTCGATTCCGACTCGGCTAGGCAGCATTCCGGAAACTTCACAACGTATTTTCGAATACAGCAGTGCCTCAAGACGAAAGTCTTTAACTAGTGTATTTGTTACCAGTGATTATATATGGACAGAGACGTGGTCACTAATTATGGGCTTCATAAGAATGCTCAAGGTTACTCAGCGAACTATGGACAGAGCTATGCTTAGTATTTCTCTAAGAGATTGAATCAGCAATGACGACATCCGCTGAAGTATTAAAGTAGCCAACATAGCTCAAAAGATTAGTAAGCTGAAGTGGCACTGGGCGGGGCACATTGGTCGTAGAACTGACAGCCGTTGGGGCAGAAAGGTGGAGTGGACATCACACACCGAAAAACGCAGCGTCCCACGAGATGGACTGACGACCTAATGAAGATTAATGAGAGTCCTTGGTTGCGGATGTAACGGGTCGTTGTGCGAATCTATGGGGGAGTCCTTAGTTCAGCGGTGGACGTCATTCGGCTGATACGATGGTGATCAACTACCACTTTTGCAAAAATAATGCTAAAAAGATTTCGCGCTACAGTTATTCAGTCGCATGCAGTTACACCATAGCTGATAAACAACTGCCTTTGGCATTGACTCGGACAAGAATATAGACAGTTTATTGTTTTCATATAAATGAATAATGAAGTCGAGTTAATTCTGGTACGTATAGTCCAATGTGTTAACCCGAGAGAGGTGCGGGAGAGCCAGGGCATCTAAGACATTCTGTATACTTCAAAACTCATAATTATGATAACATAAATAGAACATAATTCTAGGTTCTATCTAGGTTCTGCGGTCACATTAATACTACATATATATGTTAAATGAAAAAAAAATTGAATACTAATGTGCTTTTTTTTAACACGTTGCCTCACACTAAGATTTCTCCTGTATCGTGGGTACAGTTTACAGACATAACTAACTATATGTAGATCTATTATGTATTCTTATATTTGTTCCGTGTGGGAATCGAACCCACTACACTTAGCGTAGGATGCTTATCGTTTAGCTACTGCACCAATCGTGCGGTCAAAATTCCGTCGTCGTTACATTAAGTGAAAGGTTTCACGTTTAATATAATTAACAAGGTCCTCGACTTTTAAGTTGAATGACTTTTATCTCCGGCGTGATTTCTTGAGGGAAATGGGCAACATACCGGCGAATATCGTACCGAAAAGACCTCACTATAGGAAATGAAAGTCTTATCTTGAAGGTGAGGCTTTTCCTTTTGGCCCATTGAGAGGATCCGCATGCGCTGAGGGCTTGCATTGTGGGCTTATTAGTATTAATAAAGCACACGAATAGTTCCTATTGTATTACATCACGCTCTTCTAGTTTCGCACAGGCGGAATGCGGCCTGACCTTCGTAACCCCTGGAGAAACGGGATTTTCACAAAATAATATGTAGTTTTAGCATACAGAACGCCCAGTTACAGTTGTTCTAGCAATATCATTTCTTGGTCTTCAGAGAAGTTACCTCCTCTTAGGGCCAACTAGCTAACCTAGGACAAAGACGCAGTCATTTCATTATCTATACATAGAGAAAACGTTGTACCCTTTTTTAAGCACATTGCGCGTACGGAGGCATGTGTGATTAGGCATAGTTAAAGTTCATACGGAGGAGGAGTGCAGAAAGTCAAAATGTATGTACAATATGTGTTACCGATACAATAAATCAAATTTAAAAAAAGGTCAAATTTCGACCTCTGGGTGACCACTTGTAATAATAATAAACCTAGTTTTCAGTCCATACATGACCCATTACAATAGATCTCATCGTTGTAGCTTCCATCTTGTCCCCTGGATACAATAGCCCTACACTCCAGAGACAAACGGTCACTGTATTTTATTGTGTTTTAATATAGAGTCCACTGATAGCGTCTTTATGAATTTTAGATTAAAATTATAAGAAGAAAAATTATAGAAGACTGTCAATTGACCGGGTTTCTTCTTGCAGAGGATACTAATTCGTGAACATACTATTACTTATCTATACTCTTTACTAATATAATAAAGCTGAATAGATGGTTTGTATGTTTGTTGCGATGGGTCACCCACGAGAACCGAGCATTACCGAGAAGAACTGTGCATGTTATGCCAAAGTACTCGAAATTATTTATAACTGACCCGATTTCTTTTAAATTAAACGGCGGCGGTAACCACGGGGCACTGCTAGTCATTCTTATTAATAAAGTGCGTAAGTGACCACGTACCGAAAGCTTTTGGAAGAGGTTACACTATTATGAAAATGTAAAACTATTTATCCCGGTAATACTAGGTACAACTATTGTCATTTTTGAGCACGCACTGTATCGTCATCATCTTGATCAAAACGCCACGCGATTATTGTATTATGATATGATCTTATTATGCTACTGCGAGCGATGACCTAATCCGTTAACGGTAGAGAAACTAGTTTTCATTTACATTGCACTTTCATGCGAAAATAAATATTTACAGAACGGCATTAGGATAGACGAAAACAATTCTTGGTTCCAATTCAACAACATTCTGCTAATCTGAACTTACGTCCATATCGCTTTGCCGTCAACATACTTAAATATCGTTCACTAAATTAAATTGCATCGTAAATCGGAGGTAAATATATTTTCAAATATTGTTAAGTTCAGAACAACACGGCTAGTATCGAGTGAATGTTACGCGAGCACACATCGGAGCACCTCACATCCGCCGGTATTGATAGACGACGAAGCCCCGCACCGCGCACCCCACCTGCCCCGACAGGTGAAAGCTATCAAGAGCCTCAAGCGCCCCAAAGCCCGCATCTACATGCGTCCTTCTGACAAAACAATATTTCGATTAACTTATCCGTTTATGTTTATAAGAAAGCATTCATTTCAATTCCATTATATATATAATTTAATATTTGGCTAAATTGCCTAGGAGCAGGGAAAAGCGATATATATTGGGCATTAGGGAATTATTTTAAACTAACATTAGATTTGTTGATTTACTCAATTCTTAATAAATAATCTCTTGTTACACAACAAAACAATATGGGCTATATATTTATGAACAACATTTTAAATTTACCTAATCGGTCTTCTCCAATATCATTATTAAATTAATGACAAAATACAGATTTAAGTACCAGATGTTAATATTAATACGCATTATAAAAGTAAACACGACCTTCTTTTCCATTAAAATTGACTTTTGGTTATATTCTACCATATAAGCTTTTAAAGAAACTCTCAATCGAAAGTTTAAATGACTAATTTACTATGAAGCAGCACAAACGTTTGTGTGATTACAGAGACAGGTGGCACGCCACCGCCCCGTGAACAATCGGTCATATCTAACCATGAGGGCTCTGCCTTTTGTCTCAGGTCACATAAGCACATTGGGATAACTTATTACCCAGACGTTTTGGTATGTGAAATATTAAACATATTTTTACATAAATTCCGAGCGCGTACGCTCCGCATTTAAACTCGTCATTCCATAGCACAGCTCAGACAAGGTGAACAATAAGGTCCGCGACATATTCTGAACAATGGTCGCAGATACGATAGGAATCGGAAATTCGCCACTGACGTTGTTGAAGACTCCCTGCCTATTGTCGTACAATAGTATACAATACCATTCTTTTATAGAGCAAGAATACATACATATTTGAAACCCACCGCGGTTGCACCGGTCGTTGACCGAATAAGGGCCTGTGTCGTAAAGGCATTTGATGGCATAATTCGTTCATATCCTTAATCGTAATACCCATTGACACAAAGAACACATTAGCAAACAATTTATCAGAGATTTCGTCCACGTAACAGCAATGTAAATATTCCACATCCGTGCACAGCAACATGGTCGTAAATGAGTAAAATACAAACAGACGCGCCCTGTTACCATGATACTATATTTACACAAAATGTATGTATACATACGTATATGGTAAGTACAGACGGTACTCACAAAAGCCAACATTTGGATGTTTGAATTATATAACTCAAATACCGGTTATTAGATCTCAAACTAGTATTAGCGAACTGTGACAATATCCGTTAGAATCTATCAGACAAATCAATGGGCTTATGGAACTAATACCCGGTTACACTGAACAAATAATAAAAATGTCTTCTGATCACAGATTAAACATAAAAATAGATACGCTGTTACGCCAACTTTAATAAGTATTACTATTCCGAGGCCGATGTGATACGAAACTATATTTTTTAATTATATCAAATATGAAATTAAGTAAGTATCCAATTCTATCATTTAGTTATTAATATACAAATAAATCACAATAATGAAAATCGATTATAAAATAGGTGTATAACAGGCAAAGGTCACGCCGACCTAAATTGCACAATATTCAACGTGTTTAATGGGACATTCTCGCCAACGCGCCATTAGATGATGAACATAACGTACGCTCAACTGCATTGTCTATTCATAAAACGTTTCATGCTGAAGATTACACAGCCGGAAGATGTAATCGCAGGATAGGCATTTTGTTACTGAAGGACGAAGGCAAACGCATACTGCTTACAAGTAGAGATATAATAAAGATAAACAAGTAATGAACAATGCAATAAAAGCATTCAGCACCCGTAGGCAAAGCGAGGATCGTAGCTTTAACGAAATAGTATAAATCGCTTTGTTCTACACTAATCTCAATTCAAATCACATCGATTCTTTATTGGCCCGTCTATATGGTAGGTATTGTGCATGATTTTATTTTTATAATTCACAGATTCTAAATCATGGGATGCCACCGAAAACGTATCCTAATATTGGTTTTACTGTTGTGACAATACTTACGAAAATTGCCTTGACCAATCTAACAGCCATAATAACTTTAACAAATATATTCATTTAAAGAAGGAAATATTACACAATGAACGTGTCACACGTCATTCGACGCGCCGAGCTTCTGTTTACGGTCATTCAAGACTAATAACCAAGCTTTTGAAAAAAAAATCTGATAATGTGTCGAACAAAGTCATTGTAATGTTGACGTTGCATATAGATAAAACATAGTGATTTAAATTTTTTATTAACAAAGTAAGATACTTATTGAATTTGTTACAGACAAGCGTAAAATTATATAAGTTACACTGCGTTAAACTAACAAATATTTCACATTACAATTTACTAACTTGTTAACTATATTATACGGATATTAAAAAACAAACACTCGGAGTCATCCATAAAAAGCCGGTATCTTAATTTCATTGGCTCGATGAGGCCGCGAGTTACTTTCACCAAGGGTCGCTCGCCTTTTGGCCCAGTGCCGGTAGGTGAGGCTCGTCTGACAGCGAGCCACCGACAAGTCCGACGACACAACTACTACGCAAGTCTACGTGTACACTAAACACTATCTCTCTCATAGCTATGTCTCATCCATTCATAAAGTGAAAGAAAATAATAGTTGCCGAAAGCACTTGGTATAACAACATTTTATCTTGATAGTGTCGTCGGCGCAGATGTCACGGACTACTTCCCACAGAATTTATTTGTTTTAATGTTTCAGGGCAACAACCTGGACTTCGTGAGGGCGGACTCTTTGTTATTGATTTTGGATAAACACAAAGTAGGTCAAACCAAGAATAGGTTTAAATGTGTCAATTAATTGATTGAATCATAAAATCTGTGTTTATCTATGCGAAGACAAGCCGTACTCGAATAAAGTTATTATCTAGATTAGCCAAAGCAGCCTTTATTCCGCGTGGTGCCGGCTATGAATACCACCACCCCATCTCATCCCGTGGGTGTCGTAAAAGGCGACGGTGGGATTAACCTTAGGATGGGCAGCAGTGTCCTTTGAGTACATTTATAAAACAACTGCGATCGCCAACCCATCTGCCAAGGGTGGCGATTATGGCAAAACCCCCCACTGACACAACACAAACCTATGGGTTTCATACCCAACCCGGTCGTAGTGGCAATTTTTTGGGGAGGCTTCTGTCCAGCAATGGACGTTTTTCGGCTGAAATGATGATGATGAAATTATTGTTCTACGTTTAAACGTTAAACTAATCTGCTGTAATGTTAATATGCCAACTGCTATTGGTACAAGACGGGTACGAGAGAGTTTGGATTAATCAGTTATGAGAGTAGTAAAAACCTACTACCCTAAGTAATGCATTAGTAAGGATGGATCCTTTATGCTCATGTATTTCCGGTGACGAATAGGGCTACCCCATCTCATCCCGAGGTTGTCATAGAAGCCGACAAAGGGAGTTTGGAATCCGGTGCGTACCATTAAGCACTTTGGGTTACCCGCAACTGGCGGGTAAACCAGCTTTCTACAGTCACATTGAAAACGAAATTGAATATGACGAACGTGTATCTACGAGGTTCAATATTTGCACAACAAATGGGTAAATAATGTGTGCCGACTTAAAGCTTAACCAAATATTGCGAAAGACAATTTTTTTGGCCGTTTTGTTGATCTTAAAACTATGACATTAATGGTTCAGTGAAAACAGGCAAGTCCGAGGAATAATAAACGATGAGCAAAATTGTATAGACTTCAGACATACGTTGAAAGTTGGGGTATGACCTTGTGCGTATATATGTATATGGATATACATGCGCGGGCGGGTTTTAGTACAACTATAATGAAACGCGTAATGGACGGCGTAGATCGTGATCTTAACCTAGATTGATATATTGCAGAACAGCCACCCAAAACATAAGAAGCATATCTGCAGCCATTTCATCATTATATCTATTATTTTACGTCACAGCTAGTAATAATGGCTGTTAGCATATTTATGAAGCCATTTTCGCGAAGAAGTAATGATGCATTAATATTAGTGACGCACGTAATCGATCAGAAATTCGGCACCGCCTTAGCAACAGAAATAATGACAGACAAGACAGCCGCTCCTTATTTATATCACCCATTTGCACTTTCCATTCGGCTCATGATCGAGGGCGCCATGGCACACATATTAATTGGTGTTCGGTTTATCCCAATACAATAGGCTACCTACTAACATACAGCAGAACTAGGACTGTTTGTTCTATTAACAGTATTGGTTAATACGACAAGGTTGTACGTTATTTGAAATTGGCATGCAACAAAGTTCTCAAGCATTATAATAATCATCTTAATAATCACTGATTGTATATTCGCATCACGCTTGGAATTTCCTAGTGAATCTTGATATTAGGTACCTATAGTAACCCGGTAACATACGATTGATATAATCTTCTCTTCTTCGGTAATGATTTCTGACTTTAAAATATTACGGTATTTTGTAGGCCGCATGTGTTCTTTTTACCGCGCTTTTATTAGCTTGGTATGTATCTATGTGACGGAATTTTTGAACTTGATTTTCATCCCCTTCAAAACGTCGGATTGATTTGAAACATCGCACAATTATCAAGGACCAATGACAATGCAACTTCGGTCCAAAAACAACACGTTTTTATAGATAGCCATATGAATAAATAACAATATAGTGAATAAAAACACGCTTTTGTAGATAACTGACCTAAAAAGTAGAAAATAATTTTCAATTATCTACAAAATTATTTTGGTTATCTACAAAAGCGTGTTTTTTTGTTTTTTAAACTATTATTTTTTATAATTTTAACGGCCGAAAAGTCAAACCTCACTCAATGTCTAAGACCCGCTAAACTGTTTGACACGCCCGCTATCCTACCAAAAACAGGCATCTTAAATATTGAGTGGAGTTTCAGTAATCGGTCGGCTCATTTCTTGATTACAGTCGGATTAAATATCGATTGATAAGGTAATCACATCCTCAGTATTCTTTTAAACTCAAAGCCAATGCTGGTTTTTGTAATTACCAGGATGTATGTATATGAAGACGGGTAAAGTTATTCATCGCAAATATAATAAAACTTACTGGCAGAGTAGAGTATAGATAGCTAAGTTTAAATATGATTGATGCGGTAATCCCTTGTATATACTAATTAAGTTAATTTCAATGTACACACACGTAGTTACGGGAGAACTTGCGTCAATCTGCATAAAACAAACTAGCATCGGTGTCATAAGACGATCACTTCCATAAATATCGATTCATTCGTATTCTACGGGAACAATGTTTAACACATGCTTACGTGTTACTTCTACTAAATTACGCATTTTAATGCATCACATAAAACGATCGATATTAAATAACAATAAATCCTTCGACTGATCAACTTCGAAGTAACGCGTTCAGTTTAAAAAATAAGAATTCTTGGATATATCCTTAAAATGTGAACAATGTTTGCAGCTACGTAGATGAAGTTTAATTTATAATAAAACACTTAAACGGATTCTATTGCGAATATTTTAGATTTTCCTGACGTTTCGAATACTTTGCAGCATTCGTGGTCGCAGGATGACTAAGGTGACAGGCGTCGTTACAGATTTTAAAAAGTTATTTTATTTTATCTACCGTACTATTTTAATCATAAGTTTAATGTCAGGGAGAAGTGACATCTTAAAGGAAAACCCAAATTTACGCTCTACATTTTTAATCTTATTGTAAACACCTTTATTACTTCTTGGATTATTATTAAAAGTAAACAAGTGAGAACAATTTTAGTTATTTGTTGCGTAAGACAAAGATTGATAACCTATTTTAAGTATGAACCTGCGAAAAACCGTGAGTTACTTGTTGCTATCAAATTCAAAGTCAAGTAACAGAGAAAAAGGTCTTTAGCCTCGTTACACACAGCTGGAGTGTCTAGCACAATCTAATAATTAGATTGTGCTAGACAGGCATTGGGCAATAAACTATGAGACTATGATTAAAATATTTTAAAAACGATCGTTACCTTCTTGTGATTCCAGAGCACGTTGACGGAGGGCTTCCCGCGGCGAAAATCACTTTGGTCGATGACGTCATCGTGTATGAGCGACGCCGAGTGGATCATCTCGCTGATCATCGCCACTTGTCGCTGCGACGGCAGCAATGCACTGCACCATAACATTGTATATCAACATGAGAACTTCATTCTTAATACGTAAAGCGTTCTACTGGAAGGCGTGGGACTCAGGAATTTATGGAGGACGTCATGTTGATGATCATTGATGATAAAGTGAGTCACTAGGAGATCTAATGCCCGGTATTTAGCGAACGACACAGTTAAATAACATAAATTTACTTATTTGTCTGTTAATAATAATTTGTTTGTAATATGTTATTGTAAAATACTGATGTCTCACTTTGTCGCTGAATGAATAATTTCTTTTTTTCCTTCCTTATAAGAGCTAAAATACTCAAGTTCTTATTTAGGATGGAGATATATTTTGACGACATATGACCCAATTCT
Source organism: Diloba caeruleocephala (assembly GCA_947459985.1). Lineage (NCBI taxonomy): Eukaryota > Metazoa > Arthropoda > Insecta > Lepidoptera > Noctuidae > Diloba > Diloba caeruleocephala. The sequence goes on along the minus strand of OX381612.1, from coordinate 11,778,790 downwards.
GATATTTAGGATCGTGCCAGTAACAGCAATTTTTTCTGAAACGATTATTCCTTCCTTGTATTAATTACCATTCCATATAATTAATTAACACGTACTGTATCCTGTCTGTTATTTTAATGGTATACAACAAAGCATAATTGTAGTGTATTCTCAATTGATTAACTACCCCATCGTAGATTCGTTGATGGGGTGATTTTTAAAACAAATAGGATACATAGCCTTTGTACTAACTATAATCAAAGTCTGACCCATTGAAGTCACGCAAAGTATAAAAAGCTCATAGTTCTTTCGATTCCTTGAATCAGTTGAAATAGTTGATTAAACTGCAGCCCGATTTCTTCTTTTTTTTTTCTTAAAAAATGGACGCCCCATAACGGGGTGTTTCCTCTGTCATGAATACATTTTACAGACATAAATCTCACATGCACAAACACCCAGACCCAAAACAATCCATTATATATCTCATATATCTATAGATCATACACATATTTGTCCCATGCGAAGACGGAACACGCGACCCGTAGATCAGAAAGCCAATCGCTTAGCCACTCCTCCGACCGCCTAAATTATGTATACCAAACATGTTTTGCTAGTAAAAACTGAACGTTAAGGTTTCCTAGCTCCACAAAACCAATACATAATATTAAATAGTCTTCACGGCATAACTGATGTGGGAATTTGAACTTTAGATACCTACGTCGCAGCTATATTGTGTAACATATTTTACTATAGTAAACTCTAGCAATATATTAAAAGTAAATTTTTCGGCAGCTAATGTCATTTTTGACCATATTCTAAGTAATTATCAAAGTTATTAAAGATTCTCTAGACACTTTAAGTAATATTGTAAAAGTAAAGTTGATTTATCATTGTTTTTTGACAACACGCCAATCAATGTTGATTTGTCGATTTTTAAGTGTACAAGCCTACAAGGTGACGTTAGTTGTCAGTGAATGATGTGACACGAATGAATGTATAAAATTCCCAAACAACGTACTCGTTTGTATGGCTCCTACCGTATATTGTCAAAAACCCATTGACCAACAAGGTTTCCTGTCACAATATTGCTAACATACATATTCAGCAAAGAGTTGAAGATTTGTCTGTTTTTGTGTTAAGTGTGGTTTGAACACAAAGATATCGAGTTCAAAATCTTAAATCTTAAGATTTTAGTATACAATGATTACTTGTTTCGGCCGTAAGAGTGTCTCGCGGAATTATAATAAATTAGAAATTTGTTTGTAGTTACTTACTTGCTAAATTATATTTTTATAATGTTGCTTATGTAATTATAATTAAATTACTTTGGCAATATAGTTGCGACGTAGGCATTATTTATGGACGAGAATGAGAATGAGAATGAAATTAGAAATTTGTTTGCAGTTACTTACTTGCTAAATTATATTTTTATAATATTGCTTATGTAATTATAATTAAATTACTTTGGCACTATAGTTGCGACGGAGGCATTATTTATGGACGAGAAAAGAAAAATATATTGTACAGAATCATGCAGTCCGCCAGAGGCTTTCATTTATGATTAATAATATCTAGTATTTTATTAAAGGCTATTACTACCATAGCCGAAACTAATAAATGGACACCAATCATTGTTTTGCATGTTAGCGTTAACATACGTAGGTAACATTAGTCATGTTGACACATTTAAAGTGTGGTCAGTGGTCACTAACAAAACAGTCAATCGCACGCAATATTTGCAAGGATTCGTATTGTTTTGATCTGCATGAAACGTAATTAACTTACATATGTATGTAGGTACAGAGACTCACTTTATTTTATTAGGTCTAACCTACTACACCCGGGAATACAACACACAGGCTAACTTTTAAGGCGGCTATTGGCATGATTGATACGTATGCAAATTTAGATTCTAATGTAAGAATGTCAAGGGATACTGGACAGGCACTTAGGGCCCCGTATTAATTGTAACCTCGCTCCAAACCATTTGTATCTTTGGAATTTATTCAGATATATTTTATTATATATATTTTAGTCAGAAGTCCTTTCAAGTGCAAGAATTTGTTTTCTCTTCTGCACAATATTTTATTTGCACTGTTACTATCATACTATGCTTTTATTTTCGAGGTAAGTCCAAACACAAACGTAGCCACGTTTTATTATTATTTATTAATCATTATATCTAACGTGACGATAGCGATATTTATCACAATCAATTGATCATCCGACTGATAAGCTACATTTATCTATGGGAATGCAATAATAATAAATAAGTTAATTACTGAAATAAAATTTGCAAAAGAACAATGGTTACGTCTTAAAAAGGAGTGATACACCGTAATCCATGAATTCACTTCAAACCAGATAAACACGTATACTCACGCGACCTTATGTTACAACACTACATATATACCTACTTAGATATATAGAAATATAAAGTGACATGGATCAAGTGAGTGTCGTTTTAGATATCAAGCTAATCTGCTAGCCGCCTAAACAGCAGTGCAATCTGTAGTTAAATAGATAAGGACTTGCTCGTTCATCATATCGTCATTATCACATTAACCAAAGGACGTCCCCTGCTGAACAAACGCCTCCTAGATTTCCACAATTGTGTCGTAATTTTAGGGGGAATTTGCCAGTAATCACCACACTTGGCAGGCGGGTTGATGTACTGTTCAACAAATGGGACGCTGCTCTCCTGCCTCTCTGGTTTAGAGGCCCTTATACGCATTTTACGACATTCAAGGGAGTAATGAGAGAAGTTTTTTTAAACCTTAGACCCTAGCATTTGTCCTGTGTCGTGGGTGCGTTTACAAACACAAATTTCACACACAATATACCCAGACCCGGAACAACTACCCGCAGATCAGAATCGTACCCGCGACCCGGAGCGCAGCAGTTGCCGGTATCAGCCACTGCACCAACCGGTGCCGTGGTGCTATATTCTAATTTTGGACAACACATGGAGTTGGTCTTTATTTTATTTATATGCGAAGTAAACCTCAACCAACGATTTTACAGTTAACGTTGTTAAAAAAACAAACAAACAAACAAAAACATGCTGGAAAACAACAGGCATGATAGGAACGACTCTGTCGGATACACAAACAAAGTCGCACCAGTGCCAGATATTCGAGACTAAGCAATAGTGTCTAAACTTTAGACATTACTGTGTACCGGATAGAAGGGCACTGTACCTAGTATATTACTGGGCATTAGAGACTAAATAATTTCATGTCTCGAGGTGACGAGCGCTGTGTGGTCTAGTTCTGGGTAGCAATACAATTGTTATGGGCAGGCGTGTCGCTTACAACCAGGCAAATGACTTACTCGTCTCGTCAACATGATGGGTTAAAAAACCGGACAAGTGAGAGTTCAACTTGCGTGGAGAGAGTTCCGAAATTGCTGAATATATGTTCAATTGTTGAATTCGGTCTTGTACCAATAACTTATCTCAAGAACAAACATAATACCGTAGTTGAAAATCATGTTCCCCATACATTCCAACCGCAAACGTAAGTTTGTACGCACGACATCGAAAGATTTACCATGTTATTTTAAAACCATAGACTTCTTACAGGTATTCTTGGTCAATTTTCGTCTATATTCTTAAATAACTTTAAAATTATATAATAAATACATTTGAGACCCTCATAACAAGCCCTTCCATTTCATATATTACTCGGTACAGTTTGCAAATCTTCATTCTTTAATTTTGTATATTGCCCCCCAAAACTGACCCCATATTCAAAATTCATTTATTTACGTTACATATACGTGTTCAGGTCGCAGAAATCTACATGTGTACCAAATTTCAACTTAATCGGTCCATTAGATTCGGAGACAGACACATGCGTGATCCTATAAGGGCGTTTTTTCCTTCAGACGTTCGGAACCCTATAAACAACAAAAAATGTACTGTATGCCCAATCGAAGAGGCGCTATTAAAAAATAAGTGATACTTCTTTAGCAATTCATGTCTGTTTTCTCATTTAACGTCTATTACTTAACAGCGCTTACACAGCAAAATTGCTATATTAAAACTTTTTAAGAATAAAAAAAGACAAGTATTGCATCAATAAGATAGAAAAGCCTTGGGGTTAGCGGTTTGGTTGCGCATACCACGCGATGTGCGAGATAGTTCGTCTGAAGGTTATGGAGACGGTAAGATAACGCCTGTACCCATCCGATAGCATACCTACTGTATAAATCGTTATTAAAATTCAAAACAATGCGAATTTCGGCTATTTGTTCATTAAATTGTATTAAGGATCTCTGTTAGCAATAAGCTCACGGTCAACTTGTCTAATTATTACCGGCCAGTACCAGTAATTCGTTGCGTGTTTAAAATATTTAAAATATTCTCATCATGTAAGGGCGGATCGCGACGAATCTCAGGGAACACGTGTACCTAATGCATGAATAGGGTATTGCTATTCATTTATTTAAATTATTTGCACTGAATGCAAAAATAAGACGTTTATATAGGAGTTCAGATTTTCCTTATGATATAAATAAGGATATTTACACACCTACATGTTTACACACTTCGTTACGTCTTACGAACGACGGGCAAAGAAAGCCGGCCCAATTATTATTATTATTTAAAAGTAATTTACTTCGCGCACCACACCAAACGTGTCGTGGTGGCCCGGATATTTTCCGACTCACTTCTTAAGCTCCGGTTTGCGGGTTACCGATGTGACTGTTTCAGTGGCCTGTGGGCAAATTCTCGTAATTGATTTACAATTTGACTGAAAGTAGCACCGAACTGAGATTAAATATTGAATTGACAAAAAATTGGTGTTCCGTTCCTGTTAAAGTTCAGTCGAATTTCAGTATGATCTGAATCTAGTCTCATTTCAATGTTAATTTTAACGTTTATTTAATGACGATTTTAGTACCTGTGTCAGTTCTAAATTTTAGCAGCATAACGTTTTGGCTTCGATAACCTTTGGATCTATTTTCGATCTCATCCCAGTATAAGTTCTCGTTTGACGTTGTTTCTGGTTTAGGAGAATACCATTTGTGACATTTACGACATTGAGACTAGATACTATTTTATATACATATATATGATATTTTGAACATTTTTAATTACGAGTATTGGCTCTCTGTTTATGTGTACCCATTTTCTCTCCTATTTAAGACACCGCTGACTTTCACTGTTAAGGAAACCATCGTGAGAAACCTTGGATCAATGGCTCTGATATTTCCAATGCTCAGTGAGTAAGCGTGGTGATTAATAGTCGTTCCTTCTCTAATTTAGGAGACGCCTTTGCCCTGCAGTAGTACAGTTACAGATGGATCTTGTATTTACTTACTTGGTTTAGAATATTATTTCGTCGGCACGATTGGAACAGTGACTAAGCAATTGGGTTTCTACGCAACATGTTGCGGGTTCGATCCTTAACGGAACAAATATTTGTATGACCTACAAATATTTGTTTCGGGTCTGGGTGGTTGTGCATGCGAGATTTATGTCTTTGAACTATACTGAAGAGACCTTAGTTCAGAAATTGAGAAAATAGTATAGATACTAGTGTCTTAATTTAAGAATAAAACTTTTTAACAAAAAAAATATACGACCAACAAGAAGTTATATTTTATACCTGGCCCCGCCCGACTTCCTAAAGTTTTTCCTTTTCGAAGTCAGTTTTATTTGTTTCTTTTGAGTGTAATTACATGTAAGAACTTTTTCCAATTTGGTATCAGTATTTAAAACTAAAAATAAAAATGACTCAAATCAGTTCTCTGATCTGAGAAGAATCAAAACTATTAAGACATCATCTAGATAAGCGTAGTCAAATTAACCTGTTTATTGAAGCTATTTAAAAAACTACTCCATCAAATGTAATGAAATTATAAATTTATATGGGACCAACTCGAAAGCATTCTGCACCAGTTAAAAAAAGAATTGCTCAAATCGGTCGACAAATCTCGGAGTAATCGGTGTACATACATAATTTTTTAAAAAAACATTTACGCATCGAATTGAGAACCTCCTCCTTTTCGAAGTCGGTAAAAGGATAAAAATTAGGTTTTCGCAAAATATATTAAAATTATCTTTTTTACAGATTCATTATGTAACATTTTGTACCTACCTATCTTAAAGCTAGGACTCTAGTCACACTGATAGCAAAATAACCGGACAAGTGCGAGTTTAACTCGCGTGGAGAGGGTTCCGAAATTGCTGAATGTATGTATGTATGTATGTGACACATCACTAGCAAGAGAATATTTGAGAGAGTTGGAAGATCCCGGTCACTTTTGTCTTTTTTTTTATAGCCATGTAAATAGCTTTAACATTTACAGCTTTAATTTAAGTCCGAAACTTTGGGAGTAAATTAAAAAAAGAACTAGATGGCTGAGATGTCCCTAATTTAAAATTTAAAAGTACTGTAATACAATACACATCTAAATAAGATTAAAATTCAGAGTCTACGACTTATACTTTTTTATAAATTTGTATTTGAATGTAAAATTTGGGTATTTTTTTAATAAAACAATGAAAAGTCGATGAAAAAAAATCCACAGGGCATGAGAAATGTTTAGGGGTCTGAAAGGATAACAGATGACCCCCCCAGTCGACCATTTCAGTTTGGCACACGATGCACCAAACACCCTGTATTTTAAAATAAATACATTTGAGACATTCACAACAAGCTCTTTCATTTTATATGTTGCACGGTACAGTTTACAAAATTTCAAAAGTCTTTAATTTTCTATATTGGTCCCCAAAAGTGACCCCCATATTCAAAATTAATTTATTTACTTTACACAGTCGTGTTTGGGTCGCAGAATTCCATATGTGTACCAAATTTCAACTTAATTGGCCAAGTAGATTCGCAGCAAATTGGCTGTGACAGACGGACGGACAGACAGACAACCGTGTGATCCTATAAGGGTTCTGCCGTTTTTTCCTTCGGACGTTCGGAACCCTAAAAATGTTCCAAACTACATTTTCTATTCAAAAAAACAATTGTTTTCGTTGGCTGGCAAATAAAACTAAGTTCGAACATGGAGCGAATTATCTAAATCTGTTTTCATAAATTCACACGGTTCAAGTTTATCATAACACAGTTAAAACGCGGCTAATAGTTTAGTAAGACTGTTAGGATAAGCTAGTGTAATTTAAAATAAATATTCGGAATAAACAAAACCAGCTAGCTCTAATTTATATTTAGTTTTAATATAGCATTGGTGCTGATAAAGCGCATAGAGTTACTTAGTATAATTCGCTGCATAGAATACTGAGTAATCTTCAAACGTATTTAAATACAAATCTACTACGTTTAAATCTTCTTCAATCGAATTATACATTGACCGTAGAATACAACCTTCGATTTGATGCAATAAATGGTCTCGCGATATATGACGACATTAAGACCTTTGAAAAATCGTTTGTTCAAGGTCCTCGGCGAGACATTGAACTATGGAGCGTACGGTCTGATGACCGAACGCAATCCAAAAGTGTTGGCAAACAGACACTGTTAAGCAACGAGTTCAATGAATTAAGCGAAAGGCTAGGAAATAACTTGTTTAGATATCAGGCCCCAGCGGATTTCCAGTTGTCGTACAATGAAACGTTTATACTATAGAACGGACTGCAGTTTTTTAAAATACAATTTGGTGATGAGACGAGCCAGTCGTTCACCTAGCGGTAAGCAACATAACATATGTTATGGGCCTTCAGGCCTGCCCATAACAATTAGAATGCTATCCCGTAGGACTAATCCTACGAAGCATAACATTGCGCTTGTCACCAAGAAACGTAACGTTATTTAGTCTCTTATTCCCAGTAATTTCACTAGCTACAGTGTCCTTCTAACCAGAGCACAGTAATGTCTAAAGTTTAAACACTACTGCTCAGCGGCGAATATCCGGGACGGTACTGGGGTGGTACCTACCTAGCCGGCTTCTTCCAATAAGAGACCTACCACCAGTTATTATCATATCATCAAATCATTTTGTTAAAGGGAGACATGTTTTTAAAAAAAATATCGTTGCCGCACACTAGGATTTCTCCTGTGTCGTGGGTGCGTTTACAGACATGAATTCCACATACAATACACCCATACCCGGAACAGCTACCTGCAGATCATACAAACATTTGTTCCGTGCGGGAATCGAACCCACGACCCCCGGCGCAGCAGTCGACTGTATCAGCCACTGCACCAACCGTGCCGTCAAATCATAACGATGAACGAATAAGTAAGCGCTGTGTGATGTTACGGGTGTACATTTTACATACGCCACGAGAAAAGCGTGACTTATTATTTTAAAGTTTATTACAGTTGAAGCTAGTACCAATATAAAATTGGTAGGTATCATAAAAATGAAGCACAACGTGATCAAACATTGTTTCCGCTTATAATGCTTGTGGTTATTATTACAAAGAAACATTGTGGCTTGACCCCAGTATTTTCCAACTTTCTTTACTTTCTTACCAGTACGCGTGTTAGTGGTACATTGTTCATAAAAATCCAGTACAAGCGTTTTAAAGGATAAAATAATTTTAACCAAGTACGCAAATCTGAGATTAAACATAAATGTGGCAAATAAAATCTGACTATTAATAAATGCCTGTAAACGGTTCACAAGTTTATATGAATCCGTCGCGTGTTAATTGCCGGCAGCCGTGTAGACACAATAGATTTTTAATTGTGTCTCGTTTTACGACACGCAATGAGTAATAAACTAAAAATCATTATCCAGCTGTAACTACATCCATATAGTACCACCATATATATATGGTGGTACAAACATATCCCAAATATTATTAATATAGAACGTATGGAATGTTATTATATAATACTAGCTGGGACCCACGGTTTCACCCGCGTTTAATTTAAAATACATTTAGAGTACTTCGACATAGGCACTTGACATTGAATATTTATATTGAATTTCAAGGGTTTTTTATTTTTGCGCGGAACCCTAATTATTTTTCTAAAATAAAAGTAGCCTAAGTTATTCCTTATAACATCAGCTATCTGCCAGTGAAAGTCCCGTCAAAATCGATCCAGCCGTTTCGGAGATTACCCGGAACAAACAGACAGACAGACAGACAAAAAAAATTAAAATGCATTTTTTGTTATATGTTCCGTATATACTTTCATATGCATTTAGTAAAAAGCTGTTATTTTGACATTACAAACAGACACTTCAATTTAATTTATTTGTATAGATGATGTTCATTACTGTCATAAAATAAAACGTTAACGTGATCATCATACATCTGTTTGTACTGTAACTAGTCTAGTTGTAGGATCCTTCGAGCTATATATTACAATATAGCGTTAGCTTCAGAAGCAGACTAAGGGAATTTACTCTTATAAGTTATAACAGATCACAGGTTGCCCCCTGGAGACGACAGAAGTTAGTTATGGATTATTTCTGTGCCTATGATATATATTGAGTTCCGTCTATATAACGTTCGGCGTTGTACTGTAATACTCAATTATGTATATAAAAAGTACCACTAAATGTTTTAGTACCAGAATCTCTGGTATGTTAGATACAATTGCTCCCGGTGAGTGTCCTATGTGTGTCATAAGTGAAATTTACCAAATTACATACCTATTTTCTCCATAGACGTGGTAGTTGACCGCTCTCGCCATTAATATCGCGACCATAGGCCTGAGCGCCTTGCCCTGCCCGTCGAAGTAGTATGTGGCTATGGTGTTTAGTTCTGGTTGGTTCGTGTTACGCTCCAGCTCCTGTCGGACAAAGGGGCTACAGTCGAATTGGGATCACATCTAACTTCAATATAATTCAGCGTATTAGTATCAAATAAAAATACAGATTTACATATAGTATATCAAAACACCCACATTTTTAACCAATAACGATTTCACTTAATAAGTTACCTAAAAGCAATAAAGATTATCCCCAGCTATTTTTACTCAGATATTTGAATATGAACTAAGTTATCGAACAGTATGCTATTTATTAAAACTCTATATAAACCGATTAACGCTTATAATATACAATCTTAGGCCTGATAAATATCTCTTCGAGGTAAAAACATGAAGTTAATGCATCAATTGTATTAATAGTTTTATAATATCTGTAGAAATTATTATAGAATTGACAAACAAAATAACAAAGCAAACCAGTACATAGCATATCATATGTATCTATTTATACTCAAATTTATTATATGCTGAATTTTAAACTTCCTTGCTAGTTCTATAACTATTTTTACAAGATTAATGAGTCATCTGATAAAGTATGAAAGATCTCTGATCTTCAACTTTCTAAAATATCTGATATTGACAGACTACTAATGACAGTAAATCACATTTTTATCGGATTCACACATTCCAAAGTCCGCGTGGTGCCGGCTACGAACAGCTCCAACCCATCTCATGCCATCGCTGTCGTAAACGCCTCTATTAGATTAGCCGGAGGATGAGCAGCGGCATCCTTCGAGTACATTAACAACTCAACTGCGTCGCCAACTCGCCTCCCAAGCGTGGCGATTATGGTAAAACTTCCCTTTGAGCACTCACCATATCCTGATCGGCCGTTGTGGTGATTTTAGAGGAGGCCGTGTCTAGAAATGGACTTTATTCGGCTTAAATGATGATGATGATATTCCAACAATCAACCATGTTCTGGCTGCAATATCAACGTATAAATACGTGCTACGCTTTCGTAGACGTTGCTACGAAATGCTATATTTAACACTGCAGTAGATCTAATCATCGTATTATATTTTTCACAGTATCGATTAATCGCTCTATTTATTATTAATGTTCTTACGTAGTACTTTAATCATAAATATATTATGTTTAAATCGTCTAAATTTATAGGAATACACGAGAAATACGTGTAGCACGTAACTTAGGTATTGCAGGGCATCAATAGGAAGAATATCATATATATCACATAACAAAGTGATTAAAAGAAGCGGAAAGCACAGAAATATCCGAAGCCCAGTTGGACGAGCACGATAATTAATGCGTAAATAAAACAAATGATACATAATTGCGTTCTTCGAAACCATTAACTAGCTAGCAGAAGTATTGTAAAATTGTAACAATAAATACTTGGAAATGGACATTAAAACTTTAGATAATGATTACTCCACCAGTAGGTACTGAGAAACATGTTAATTACTTAGTTGTAAGCAGTGAATTCACGCTTTTGATTTTATCGGTCGAAATGTAGTCTTTAACGGTCTAATTATTATGATGTATCTTATTACAGCTAATCTAATCAGCTACGATTTACTACAAAATATACTTAGTTCAGAACCAAAACCTTATATTTCACCGCATTTATAACATGATTCGTGATATACTTTCGTATTTGATAATGATATCGCCGTGTGGTGCCGGCTCAGAATACCACCACCCCATCTCCTCCCGTGGGTGTCGTAAAAGTCGACTAAGGCATTAGCCGGAGAATGGGCAGCAGCGTCCTTCGAGTACATTAACAACTCAACTGCGATCGCCAACCCGTCTGCCAAGCGTGGCGATTATGGCAAAACCCCCCAATGAGCCCACAACACACCCATATCGGTCGTTGTGGCGATCTTTGCGGGAGGCCTGTATCCAGCAGTGGACTTCATTCGGCCGAAATGATGATTTGATAATGATGATACTTATTTGTTAAGATCGTAAATGGCGGTCGAAACGATGTTACAACAGAGACAATTTGCAACTACCTGAAGGACTTAGTGGTTGTTTTCAGCTAGGCAGTGTGGTAACCACCATCGGCTGCACATTGACGCAAACTTAACGCAAGTGTCCTCGTACTATAGTGGACAATGCGACTGTTCGCGTTGCCAATTCAATTATGATTGTTGAACATCAATTTTATTGTTTCGTCGAAGAAGACATTATGCGAACGTAAAACGTCATGCATATTAATTTAAATTCAGATGACATCTATTTGCAGGATACTCTGTCATTGAAAATGGGATGATTGCTTAAGTACATAAAAAGGCGCAATAATAATGCAATTACAGAAATAATCCTATCCGTCATCGAGTTATAACCATTTAATATTAAGTATTATTATCATAATTCCGCATTAAATAGCTGGGTTGTGTAAAGTAAAAGATATTGAATCTAACATTGTTTTTTTTTATTTTGTTTTTTTTTTTTTTTTTTTTTATTCGTCATATCTAGTATCTACTGAATAAACTCATTAAAAAAAACCCAAACCCAATACAACTATCTGTAGGCCAAACTAAATATATTTATACCGTAAGGTGACCGGTACCCGAGATTGTTAGATCACATGAAGAGACTCGCGTTGTCTCGTTCACTAAACACCCGACCGTTGTACCGCCCTCGCCACCGAGGATGCCCGCCTCACCGACGTCGCGGAGGCCTATCGCCGCGTCACCTTCCCGTTCAAGTTAGCACTTCTCCCTCCCGTCTCTTGCTCGCGCCGGCCCGTGCCGAGCCTGTAGCTTTAAATGTCCCCTAATACAATTTAAATAATACCGATCCAGCTGTCCCCAAAACAATAGCTTGATATCCCCAGCAACGCCCTAAGCCGAGGTCCGTGTCCCGCAGGGGGCGCCCTTAGCGAAAGTTGCTTAGTTTTTAATATTTAATTGAAGCCTGGCTGGAGGCCTCTTTTGGCTTCGCCAGCAAATGACCGGTTAAGCAACCACATTTCCCAGAAATGTATGCGAGAAGCCCAACAAAAAAAAAAAGGTACCCGAGACACGTAGCGCAGAAAGCATTGGCATCCCCATCCATCGCTTAGCTCGTGTATTACAGAAGCAATTGTGCGTTTGTATTTCACGTGTAGTCCACTTTGTTTTCACATGCCTAACGTGTTAAAATGTAATAAACAAAATTGTATTATACATTTTTTTGTAAAGCGTGTCTATGTTTGGATGGATATGGAGTTTCTTGCTAGCTCTTCTTCATAAGATCGACTTTTCCGAACCGTGCACCTTAACTGGTGACTTCTAAGTGCCTATCTATACAAATAAATTAAATTGAAGTGTCTGTTTGTAATGTCAAAATAACAGCTTTTTACTAAATGCATATGAAAGTATATACGGTACCTACAACAAAACTTTTTTTGTTGTTGTCTGTCTGTCGGTCTGTCTGTCTGTCCGCTGTTTGTTCCCGCTAATCTCCGAAACAGCTGGACCGATTTCTACGGGACTTTCACTGGCAGATATCTGATATTATAAGGAATAACATAGGCTACTTTTATTTTAGACGAATCATTTGGGTTCCGGGCAAAATAATTAAAACCCATGAAATCCAATATATGTTCACATATGTCAAATGTCTCCGCTATACACTAAATTATTTATAATAATCCAATTTCTTTTAAATTAAACGGCAGGCGAAACCGCGGGCTAGTATGAAATAAAAACTTTGAGTTTGGCCTCTGTGCCAAATAACTAAGTACAGGGCACATATGGGAACTGTCGCACAAAAAAAGACATTTCACTAGTGGTGTAGGTACCACACGTGCATAGATTATATTTTTAACATTACCTCCATAATTAATATCTGATAATAGCTATTCATTATCATTAAACCTAAACTTATGTCTATGACCAACACACCTAGTGAAATCAATTTCAACAGGTGTGACGCTTAATTATATTCATAATAACATCGACTAATATAATTCAAATGTTGCAATAAATACCTTTTCTGACATTGAGGTTTATAGCTGGTATGAACATAAATAAAAATCAATCAAATGTAATCTTATTATAATAAGATTATCTTTCTTGAACAGTCTGTATTAAATTGTGAACATGATGCATACAGTATCTAATAACGACTAAGGTTTTATATACACTAAGCACAAAAGTAAATATTAAATAAAACCTCCAGTCATCATCAGCGTTGTTGACCATACACATTCATCACGTCACGCAGTATTATTGCAAAACCCAAGAAAGGTACACAGTAAGATTCACCGACTTTATGTTAGCTAATATGTGGTGTATTACCATCAGACGCCTATTTAATGACTAAACAAAATTATACGAACTCTGGCACATTCAAATATGGTGTATCTAATTCAATTCGTACTCTGTCAAGGCCGATTGTCAGCGAAACGATTCATAGTGATATCGTCGTGTCTGCTGTCCAAAACGTAGGTACTTTACTGAACCGAGTTACCAAAGTTTTCAATTTTATAAATCTACTAGCAATTCGAATTAAGCTTTACTAATATTCCCGTTAACCCAACTGTTAATATGCTTGAGCTTGGAGGGAATTTACGTCAATAGCTAATGACCTCACAATTTTTAACTCTTGGAAAAACAAACAATGACCTGCAGTTTGCAGTTTTAGCGTTAATTTAAGGTTTCGTAAAACATTTACGTAACAAGGACGATCTAATTACACTGATTTGTCACATACCTAAACCTCGATTGTGGAATTTCCATTGGAATTTACATTAGACAAACACGTGGAAATCTTCGCTTAAATTATTATTTTACCTTTATTTAACTCATCATTAATATTCCCAAATTGTTTCGGAGGGTCTAGCAAAATCTTCTGAATACCAACTTACCTCAATGTTACTGTGCGATAAAGTTCTCTGTCTAACAGATTTAAAAAAGATTGGAGCACGTTATAAATTATTTTTCAATTTGCAATCTATGCATCGTGATGGTCAACTTCGCATATATATTCTACCGTTAAATTTAACAGAACTGATATTGATGGTCCTTATGCGTGGAAGTCAAGCCGCTGATATAATAAACTGCGTATCAAAAAAATACAAAAAAATTGCCCATCAAAAAAAGAACGTACTACAATATCTCTAATTCATTGTTGTTTTTGTATCAACTCAAGTAAGTTTCTTCTCGTTGTTGTGTAAACCAATTTTACATTTTATTCTACTGTTAATTAAGTAAAACGATAGCCAGTAACGGAAACGAAGTAATGTTAATAACTGTTCGTTGTTTTTATGTGCCGGGGGTTTGAAATCAAGGTCAATGCGCAAGTTTAGCGCTGTTCCACGCCACTTTCCATTTCCAAATCATTACTTAGAGCTGCGACACCCATTGATTACGAAAATAACTATACTTGGGATGAGGTAATTTGCAAATCGTGTAAACAAGGGACATAAATTTAGGCCAAGTTGGAAACTATTTAACGGCATTAAACACGTTAAGGACGAAGGTTAGTTTCTAGTGTGACATAATTAGTGTATACTAGGTGAGCTATTTCAAAATCACATTTATCCCACCTCAACCATATTAAAGAGAAAAATCATATTACACAGACGACGACGAGAGAATGCGTTCCTGCCATCTGTTAATTGGTCTAGTTTCTGTTACGTTAAAGATTTTATTTAGCGCTTAACTATTTAAGTTTTTGTTTGTTGACGTTACTACATTAAAATCATATTATCTTGAGATTTAATCTTTAATATAAATTAAACTAGACCAATTAATAGATGTCAGTAACGCATTCTCTCGGCGGCCGCACTTTAGCTTAGAATAAAATTTTAGACATAGTATTTCTATCTTCCGCATTTCTGTTATTTAAAGCGAGGTAATCATTTTTTTATTACAAATCTCGCCAAAAGTATTGAGCACTCTACAAATTTCGCACATTTACGATAAGTATAGCAAAAGACAAACCCATTTGTTTAAGGATTATTTTATCCGGATCTACCAAGTTTGAAAGTAATGACTTACGCAGCTGATCACCACTACCATCATGACAAATTGGTGCAATAGAATTTGACATTTCACCATATTTTTTATTTATTATTCAGTTCGCTATATTTGCAAGTTGTGTTCACATACAGTACTTTTTATGTTGTGATCAGTTACATTCAGTGATATTGTTGCAATATACCTAAAAGAAACGAACTTAGTTTGGTACAACGCATGCAGATACAGCTTCTGCACTTCATGAGCAAGGGAATCCACAGGTTGAAATTTCTAAAATTATGAATTGTTGAGGCCAATCTGTGTTTTAAATGTCTTTTTTGCCTAAGGTAGATGTTTAAAAAATAGAATAACCATTTTTCATGATCTCCATGATCCATGAGGTAAAGAAAAATTTAAGTCTCATTTGAGTACTAAAAGGTTCTCGAGTGGAGACCGTGCACCGGAAAACGCAGCGTGGGACGACCTACAACGAGGTGGACAGACGACCTGGTGAAGGTCTCTGGAAGTCGTTGGATGAGGGCGGCATGTGACCGCTCGTTGTGTAAATCTGTGGGGGAGGCCTTTGTTCAGCAGAGGACGTCCTTTGCCTGATATGATGATGATGATGATACTACTATATTAACATGACATTCCTTATATAAAAAAAACTCACAAATACAATACTTTCATCGAGGTAGGCATCTATATATTACGAGTGAGTAAAATTTCTACTGTTGTGTAAAGTCTCAGATTTATAAAAATGTTATGTTCTGTTAACTTTCAGCTTAAGCTGACACACCAGTCTATTATTTTATCTTTTAAATTATCTTATTATGTTACTAATTACGGCGAATGTCGGTCAGCCTGTAATTGGCTATCGTGTAGGCCTGTTGCCATTTGTTAATTAATTATATAGTATACTTATTGTATGCACGAGTTGTAGGAAGAGCTAAATAAATAACATATGCTGGTGTCGGATTGTAGTCTCACCAGTAGAGCTATTCTAAACGCGTGAAAACGAAAGTTAAAAAATATTGGAAGATAATAATTAATAGTTTTACACGTTGATTATAAAAATAATATTTCTTAAGCCTTAATCAATAATTGGTCGATTTTGACGTTCGGGCATCTTACTGCCCTTAATGACAGTCATAAATATTCGTAGGACAACCGAGACTGACAGATTAACGTGCATCCGACACACGGAGGTATCTAATAGTGTTCATTTTTCACTCTTTCAATACTGTGACAAACTCAGCCATCCTATCGATCACTCGGCGTGATCACCATTAATGGCCGTAATTAATAATCGATCTAATCCAAAATGTTCACATTTTAGATTTTGAAATTCATCCGTTGTTGTACGATCACATTTAGCACAAAAAATAGATATATCCGTAATCCGAAATCCAAAGGTTTTGGATTAGATTGATTATTAATTTCGCTCGTAAATCTATACAAATTCAGAAGACACTTTTAACAATTAAGTATCCTATCCTGTCCGTCGATATTCAACACCAAGAAGATTATCCAAATTAATTTGTGCTTTTACTTTGAAGTTAAAACGTTTAAATCGAGACTTATAAAACTAGAAATCAACCCATATGTGTACATGTAGGAAATGTAGTAATACACAGCTTGCCAGTACAGCATTCACACAGGGGCCTAGATATAGACGAGTTTTCCAAACAGAAAGTAGGTAAACGGCCACTGGCATAACAACGGTGATGATAGGATAGCCGGTAGGAGCGTTGTCACTAAAAACGCTCATGGCCAGTTAAGCTAGTAAGCTTGATCAGTGGATCGGTGAGTAAAATACGGGGGTTAAATTTTGTATGGAATGTCTGTTTTTGAAGTCAGATCTATGAAAACAATGGTATTCGCAATCTGAGTAAAAAAGTTGGGAAGACATTTTAGTGTTTTTGGATAATCAACCTTCGGGAGGGTAAAAGTGGGCATGAAAGTTTATATGCAATGATATTAAAAAGAAGTAGATATGTTACATGCGTGCCAAAAGTAAGAACCAAAACTCCCCCAATTGTAGCACCTCGCAATCGATTCGCCTAGATAGCTATCTCTTTTACTCTTGTTGTTTTTGTATCTTCTTTCTCACAACATGGTTGCGCAGGCGAGACTGTATTTTGCGCGCCATTTAATATGGACGTCACATATCTATGGTATAATACCATTGTTTGTATGAAAATCCGTCATTTTATAAGCTAGGTAGGTATATGAAAATTGGTATTTGGCTTATTGGTTCAAAATAAAGAAAAATGTTTTTCTTTGTTTTTTTTTGTAAATGCTACCCTTATTACCCTTAAAAATAACCGACTTATGGCTGCCCGACCAGGAATTCAAACCCCGGATCTCAAGTTGAACAGTCGTGCTGCATTACTGGATTTGCTAATCTATACTAATATTATAAAGAGATTGTTTGTTTGTAGGAACCGATTCCAAATCAAAAATTTCTTTCACTAATAGAAAGCACCACTATCCCTGAGTGAATAGGCTATATTTTTATCTATATTGATAAAAATAAAAGCGCGGTTAAAACCACGGGCAACAATTAGTGTTTCAAATAAATAAAATGAATAAGGAAGAATAAGCAATTTCAGCTGAACACTAATTAAGAAGAGGGATATCGAATCGCTTTACAGTCCGTATACGTTAAGTGTACTGGCGTGAATTGCAACGTTTCGCAACATCGTTGTCAAATGCTCAATTGAGCTACATGCGCAACTATACAACTCTCCCGAGGCTACCGGCACCGAGGACAATGAAGAGGATGTCATTATTTTTTTATGTTTATTAAGTGCTAAAAGGTCACCTCCTGTAATCTCATGCTAGCACTATTCTGCTCTAGCTCATACATAAGTATAATAATTAATATAACCTCTACGTACCAGGACGTATGCTGGTCATTATGATGTTGATACTAAAACTTCACAACACTTATGCCCATTTGCATTTGCCCCTGTATTATAAGATCGACAATCAAAACACAAGTAGAACTTGAGTCGAAATTGCATCAATTGAATATAAATATGCTGGACCTATTACGTAGGGTTCATATTTGATTTATCATCATCATCATATCAGCCAAAGTGCGTCCACTGGTGAACAAAGGTAGATTTCCACAACGAGCGGTTATATGCCGCTCTCATCCAACTACTCCCAGCAACCTTCACCAGGTCGCCTGTCCACCTCGTTGGAGGTCGTCCCAGGCTGCGTTTGCAGGTGCGCGGTATCCATTCGAGAACCTATTTGCCCCAACGGGCATCAGTTCTACGAGCAATGTGCCCCGCCCATTTCCACTTCAGTTTACTAATCCTTTCAGCTATGTCGGCAACTTTAGTTCTACTAGAGATTTCCTCATTCCTGATTCGACCTCGTAGAGAAATACCAAGCATAGCTCTCCAGCTCCATAGCTCGCTGAATGACCTTGAGCTTTCTTAAGAGGCCCATTGGCCCATTGTGAGTGACCACGTCTCTGTTCCATATGTTATCACTGGTAATACACACTGGTTAAAGACTTTCGTCTTGAGGCTTGTATATATATAGATATTTGTTTGACTTAACTAAAGTTTTACTTATGTGTTGATTCTCGTTCTGTAGTACGGGCTTTACAACGGCCGAATACTGAAACGCCAGAAAATATTAAATCCCGTTTAAACCATTCGGGAAACCTGTTTTGGGTACAAAACCGGGCGGCTCAAATAGTTAAAGTGGGACTTCATATTAATTGCCGTTTCAGTATTCGGCCGTTAGTGATTCAAAATTGTATGTAGAGAGAGATTTAGGAATGACTTAGGAACTGCCTAAGTTTAGTGCAAATACCACAAATGTAGGTGAAGCGAGGAATTTAACATAAATTATTTCAAAACATTAGGTAGCAGGGATCCCCGGTTTGACTGCTATGTTAGTAAGTACGACTATATTAAGCGTAGTGGAATCCAGCAAACTGTGTAATGCAGCGCATAACTAACGTTACGGTTGATAGTACTGTGTACCACAGATCTCAATTACCGCCGATGCGCGAATTGCACAACCCGAACTGACCAACGTGCTAACACGTCGTGACTTTGACACAATTGTCGATCAATGGACACAGTGTCGACCAATGGGCTCGTAGAGTTCCCTTTTTATATATCACGGCCTATGATATACAATAAATGACACATCGATCAGTCTACTTTTATCGGTTACTCGGCGTTTATAATAACTACAAAGTCAATTAGATAAGTCCAACTCTATTGAATACAGTCATCACGTGTGTCTTCATTTGTATTGCAAAAATTAATGTAAACTTTTCAAGTAGCGCATGTAATAAGTAATGTAGATAGATTGTAAATCACAGTTGTGATACGCAATTATTTGAATATACTATAACGAAATAATCGTATTTGTTGGAACTGCATTTATGATGCAACAATATACAGACGTGCATTTGAAGGTCAATCAATCAAGTTTTAATTGTAACTTTATTTCGTTTAACAATATAGCTTTATATTATATTGTACATACCGATCTGATGTCTTCATATATTCCGTTGAGATCGTCCTCCAGTAAGCGGTACGGGTCGACGATCTGTGTGCCATAGTCTGGTAGGGAACCAGTGCTTGTGCTTTGAAGGCTGGAGGCAAGGCGGCGGGCCAAGCCATTGGTGGCGGCAGCGGATCCGCATGCGGGTCCGCACGTTGTAGCACTCTGTAATAAAAAACACTGTCAAAAAAGGCAATACCATCAAAGCTGCGAGTAGAAATCCCGATATAAGGTGAACGCAAACCTTATTAATAAACCCATTGAAAAAGGTAATTCACCAACGCAGGGAAAACGTATTTCTTTATATATTACCTACATGGATTCATCGTATTCGGTTGAGGTCAAATCAAAGATAGTAAATAACATGCACAATTTGTGGTACATTCAAACAGCAAACAGTGGGTGAGTGTCGACAAGGCGGGGAGGGTGCGCCGGGTGCCCTTAACTAAGTGGTAGAGTCGACAGTGCGGCGGCAGTGACCGCGATACGCGGGTTTCGCAATTCCGTTTATGCAACTGCAAGCGAGTGCAGTGCGCGCCCGATGGGCTGCGACCGGCCACGCGTTGCAAAACCGCCACACGTTCTACAACGCACGTATGTGCTCGCAAGTACCAGACCATTTGCGGTTAGAAACTAAGAAAAATGAATTAGCTAAATATTTATTCTTATTCTTTATTGTACAACTTAAAACAGTAAACATAGATTGTTAAATAAAATAAAACATGATGTACAAAGGCGAGCTTAGCTCAACATTGAGTTTTCTTCCGGCAAACCTATGTATGATACAAAAAATAGAAACAAAAGAGGACAGTATAAGTATTTATTACTTATTATGTTTATTGCGACACAAGTAATCTTTTGTTTAACTTCTTCAGAAATAGCTGAAGTGGCAACTGATGGCCGTTGGAACAGAAAGGTTCTCGAATGGAGACCGCGCGCCGAAAAACACAGCGTGGGATGACCTCTAACGAGATTGACAAACGATCTGGTGAAGGTCGCTGGGAGTCATTGAATGCGGGCGGCATGTGATCTCTCGTTGTGGAAATCTAAGGGGGAGGCCTTCGTTTAGCAGTGGACGTCCTTCGGCTGATATGATGATGATGATTTAGGTTATATAAATATGTATGTTGACAAATATTACATATTAAAATAAAACACTTTTAAACGGATTCTATCGCATATATTTTAGATTTTCCTGACGTTTCGAATACTTTGCAGCATTCGTGGTCGCAGGATGACTAAGGTGACAGGCGTCGTTACAGATTTTTAAAAATTATTTTATTTTATCTACCGTACAATTTTAATAAAAAAAATAGTTTCGATGCACGCAGTAATCACGCACAGTGTCTTGATGTTTCTTAGTGTGGTATCGTGTAATTTATAATTTTCTTTAATATTTTAATAACTGGATTCCAAACAGGTGGTACCTGCCAACCATCTTCTCTATTAAAATTAGGATGTTTTTTAATTTCAATGGCCTCACGAAACATTCTAGGTACATATCGGTTCTCTTCCGCGAGGACTTGAGGTTGATCAAAACGAAGATAGTGGTTAGGTTTTCCTAAGGCATGTTCACACACTGCAGACTTCGTGGAGCGTCTATTATGCTTGACGTCAGCTAGGTATATGTTCTTTTATTCGGGTGGCTGTGCTACGCTTTGTTTGCCCTATGTATGATAAACCACAATCCCAGTCAATCTTGTAGACCCCTGCATCTTGTAGACCCCTGCATCTTGTAGACCCTGCATCTTGTATACCCCTGCATCTTGTAAAGGTTTGTGACATTTCACCGGTTTGAGAAGCCACCTTCAAATCCAAATGTGTAATAATCACGAAAATCTAAGACATTACAAATATTACATATTAGAATTTATTATAAACATACCCTGTAAGAAGGCAGTCGTACCCGCAATTTCGTCCTCGTAATTCGGATTGGACCTACTCGTGAAGAAGTTATTGGAAAGCAATTCTGTTTATCTACATATCTAACATTCTATAATTATAAAGAGACAAAGTAGCTGCCTTAAATACAGTTAAAAACTGTTACGACTTGTCATTTTCTTAAATGCAGAGCCAAATTTTTCAGGCAGAGAACAGACAACTGTTCCAAAATGTATGTTTCGGCTTCAAAAGCCGTTTATTTTTCGTTAATTCTTCTATGTACAGAATAAGTCGCATTTGTGTTTCATCGCTACTTCCATTGCTGAGTTATATACAAACTGAACTTACAAATTGCGTGATGCCAGCTAGACATATGCAAATTATCTATGTATTTGTTGCTTGCAGGTGAGAATAGAAATTCATTTTAACATGACTATGGAATTCGATTCAAAGTTCCCATTATATCCAACGTATTAAATCTATACAAATAAATAAAATTGAAGTGTCTGTTTGTAATGTCAAAATAACAGCTTTTTACTAAATGCATATGAAAGTATGTACGTTACATATAACAAAAAAACGATTTTAAATTTTTTTCTGTCTTCTGTCTGTCTGTTTGTTCCGGGTAATCTCCGAAACGGCTGAACCTATTTTGACGGGACCTTCACTGGCAGATAGCTGATGTTATAAGGAATAACTTGGGCTACTTTTATTTTAGAAAAATAATTAGGGTTCCGCGTAAAAAAAACCCTTGAAATCCAATATATTTATTCTATATCGAGTGTCTATGTCGAAGAAAACGTCTCTAATTTTTTTTTAATTAAACGCGGTTGAAACCGCGGGTCCTAGCTAGTTATATATATATGTCCTAGATAACTGGGAAACTGGGTTTTTTTTTCTAATTGTTTCATATATTGAAATTAAAGAGCAAAGTAAGTAATGTTTAAAAAATAGCGAATCACTGAGTGTAAATTGAACGTCCGTTAATCACCAAAGAGCCGTTCTCCTAGCGCAAGCGAGCACAGTTCGTGACGCCACGCCGCCGGGTGTTCTCAATGTTGCAATTTTGAAACCTAATGCATTATTGGTAAACGTAGTTGTACAACTCAAAGTTTGATTCACAAACATTTATCTTGCATGTAAATAATAAAAAATATGGTCTAATCCCTTTCGGATACGCATTTAGGGTTCCGTAGCTATTAGTTACAATTAGTTTAACTTATGCCCTCACACCATACGTTCAATGCAAATCCATGCATGAAGAGTTGTTTTGGTAACCTAAACCGCCTTAACCCTTTAAATTCCACGCAAATTAACTCAATGAAGTTTAGTGGAAGTTATAAAGTGCGAGTATCAGTGATTTACCTGAATTAAATGTTAAAGGGTTGCGTACATAAGTCGGCGGAAAGACAAGAAGAAATTAAAAGGGATTCGTTTTTATTGTTCAGCCACAGAACCTTAAAAAGCCTCATCGGTCCTGTGGCCATAAAACTGCAGCTTCATGCCCCGATTTTAGATACTCACCTTACATTCTGTAGCACAACGCAGGGTTGAAATGTGTGCTCGACTAATGTTCGTAGGATAGTTTGACAGAGCGCACACATCTAAGAGCCGATTCTCGTAATTATTATTATTATTAAAAATGTTTAAAATATGGTTCCGATCTAGTCTCAATGTCGAAAATGTCACAAATTGAAATCCTAAACCAACAAATAACGTCAAATGTGAACTTACGCTGTGATGAGATCGAAAATTGAGCGAAAGTTGATCGAAGCCAAAACGGCATTCTGCTAATTAAATTATTTTGAACTGACACAGCCACTAAACTTGTCATTAAAAACGTCTCATGAATGAGATCATGATGAAATCCCACTGAAATTTAAGAGGAGCCGAAGACCAATTTTTGTTCAATTCATAATTCAATCTCAGTTCGGTCAACTTTCAGTGAAACTGTAAATTAATTACGAGACTTGGCCTTCTGATTAAGTCAGTTTATGTATTACGTCTATACTACCTATCACAAATGTTATCCTTGCTGTTTCCTATTATTTACACGATCCCCACTTATATAACGCCGTATGTAACATGGAATTAAAAACTATACGTAGGTAGGTACCAGTGTAGCTGTTTCAACATCATCCTTAATTCACTGTGACGTCTGATGCGTAGCATAATAATTACTTCCATACGATTTCACACACGTTAATTCGTTTAAGGACGGCTCCATTGAGTCTTGTAGGAACTAAATATACATATTATTACGAGGGAAAACATTTTCAAACTTATATACCTAATTGCCGTTGTTAATTGATATAGATGGTTTGATTGAGTAAACAAAATGCACAATCTTTTACCTGTCATTTACTGTCTCAAAAATGATGTAGTATGTTAACAAGTATATAGACTGTCTAAAAAACTAGCACTTCAGCTGAGTATTTAATGTTACTGTAAAAGCTAAAACTACGGTAAATCCTAAAATTTTCCAGTTAAACTTAAGATTTACAAGGTCTTAATGGTGACAGTCTGAACTGATCTGTGAATTGTGATAATAGTTAATTTCGTACTTTTACTACCATTCACTCGGTAAATCTTAGGCTTTACCCCAGAGACACTGTAAATGTTAAAAATACCTGCCTCGGTGTATCTTAAGATAGGGTAAACTGTCCAGTAGCCCGGCCTCCACCAGTAACTGGCCGGGCAGTGTGTTTTTTAAGAATAAGAAGTTAATTCATATAGTTTCCATCATCAAACTTATATTTATAAATACTAGTTTTCATTATCTATCATAAACGCCTGCGACCTCTACGGAATAAAACGTATGAACCATGTAGTTTTTCTTTAAAAACGGAGGTAAGTGCATAGGTGTCGAGACAAATTCAATAAAATAAAAATAATAGAGAGGTTTTTGAAAATGGTGAACCCGTGTTGTTTTAATAATTAAATCAAAATAGGATTCCGATTTATGACTCATATATATATACGTTTATTTACATGATTTAGGGATAAAATATGCATTATTTTGTACCATAGTAAAATATTCCGGGCCGGTGGACTGGAACAAAATATTGCTACTTTCAGTGTCCGGTCGGGGCAGGCCGGACACGCTTTGAAGGTTAATTTGATTTATTACATTTGATTGAATATCAGCATGATATGAAGTATAATTTGAATAAAAATTATTTTGCTTCTAGTTAACCTCATGTCCATTCTTCGGCCGCAAGAATAAGCTGTAGAAATATTATTGATACATATATCTATCATCTTGTATGAGAATATGGTGGCCGGACCACTGGTAGTAGTATTGCCTAGTACACCGGCCCTTAAAAATAATAACCGGTCGATAACTGGCTATAGTATATATAGTCAGTCTTCGACCACTACGTATAAATAAAATACATTTGTAGAACTAGCGTATCTGTCGGTACATTGAATATCTCTTATTAAATTGTATAATTGCTAATACTAAAGACTAAATACAAGCAGCTGATAAAAAATTACTCGGAAAATGACTACGTTATTACACAATTCAAAGAAAATGGAAATAGCGGTACAGACAATAAAATTTGAGGAAATACGTGAACCACTTGGAGCTTTCAATGACATTTGTCAAATAATTTCTAGTTTTGTAATGTACTGGGGCTTTAATTTTTAAACGCACATAATACCACCTATATTTTAAATCTTGAGTAAAACCGTACGGAATTACCAGTTATGAATGAATAATAAATTGTATCTACATCCCAAAATAACTCTTATTTAAATATTTCTAGAGTCCACTGGCCATTCACTAGCCATTTAGAGACGTTAGTAACTAGTATCCGGCCTCTAGGTTTCTGTTAAGTGGCCAAAGACTACGCATAAAGTAAAAGGTAGTAGTAAAAGTAGTAAAAGTCCACTGTTGGACACAGGCCTCCCCCAAAGATCATCACAACCACCGATATGGATGTGTTTTGAGCTCATTGGGGGGTTTTGCCATAATCGCCACGCTTGGCAGGCGGGTTGGCGATCGCAGTTGAGTTGTTAATGTACTCGAAGGACGCTGCTGCCCATCCTCCGACTATCCTGATAGTAGATTGTCACATATCTGTATTTTTATTGCGGCCGAGATTACCTTTTTTTTTATTGATGGCCAGTGGAAATTCTACATGGAACTTCCTTCGCCCCGGGGCAGGGAGAAGGGGTATGAAGGGGATCCTTCAGGCTAAAACCACTGGAGGTCCTCGTAAGATCACACTAGGGCCGCCCATTAGTGCCACGCCTTTAGGCACATCTCGGAGAGGATGACTGTAAGGCGGTCCCCCCCTCTAGCGGAGAGCAAGCGGCTGTAAAAAGGCCGCACCCCAGGCACTTCTCGGGGAGATTGTAAAGGATCCCCCCAAATCTTGCTGTGCGCTGTGCTGCGCACACGGTGACACGTGACCACGTGCGCGCTGCCGTCTCCCAGGGGGTCACTCGGTATGAGCACGCGGTCTCCCCAATCTGCGCGCCCGTGACCCCCGAGGCCCACCACCATGAACTGACGGCAGAGGGCTTAGGCGTGTAGGACTTGGGCGCCGGGGCGGTTGTTATCTCGGCGCTGTCTCATCCTCCTCCGTGCGGGATCGGCCCTCTCCCGATCCCGCTCTGCAGTCTCCTTCTGGAGCATGACGCTCTCGCAGAAGGAGATCACTGCACTCCAATGCGGCCGAGGTTACATATTTTTTTTTTTTTTTTATTGGTACCCAGTGGAAATTCTTCATGAACTTCCTTCGCCCTGGGGAAGAGCGAAGGGGTATGCCGGACTCCTACCGGCTAAAACCACTGGGGCGGTCATCTTCGGCACCTAAGGGAGGCTCCAGGTCCTCGTATGATCACACTGGAGCGGCCGAGGTTACCTAGCCAATATTATCCCTCATACTAATTAATTAAAGATTATTGCTGCAAGATTGTTAAAACAGTCACGCGTAGTGTAAATATTTATTTTTATTTATTTATTTCATCATGCATCATAATTTCAGCCATTTATACATCCACTGCTGAACAAAGGCCTCCCCCATAGATTTACACAATTGTTTCCTCATTTTGGGGGGTATTTGCCGATACTCACCACGCTTGGCAGGCGGGTTGGTGAGCGCAGTATGGCTACTGTTCCACAGAAGGGACGCTGCTGCCCATTCCTCTGGGTTATAGAGTCCCTTAGTCGCCTTTTACGACATCCAACAGGAGGAGATGGAGTGGTGCTATATTCTTAATCCGACACCACACGGATTTATTTATTTGTATACTCTTTATTGTTCAACATAATTTAAAAAAAAGATAAATGTTAAAAAAGATACGTGTACAATGGGCGGACTTATCGCACAAGGCGATCCCTTCCAGACAACCTTTGGATGGATGAAAGAAAGGAGACATATTGGGCTGTCAAGTTCACAAATTATCATACACAATATTACTTAGACATAATAATATAAAATATAATAAATAACAATACATACAATAAATATTTTATAAATAAAAACGTACTAATAAAATATTAAATATAACTTTTATGATCTTTTAATAAAATTCATCATTCATATCAAGAGGATGGACAGCAGCATCCTACAGCGTGCTAATATAACAACATACTGCTATCACCAATCAGCCTGCCAAGCGTGGTGATTGTGACAACATCGCCTACGACGGCTTATTGTAGTGATAATTGGGAGGAACATGTTCAGCAGTGGACGTTTACGAACTGATGTTTTAATTTTATTTGTGCAGTCGATTCATGTCTTATATTTTTATACAACTATTATTTTTTCGAAGGTCCGTATATATTCCTGTGTCTTGTTATTGTATTTCCTACATACCTATTATTAATTATACGCACATTACAGGGGAGGAACATTTCTGTAACAGACCAAAAGAAGGAGGACGCACGGACAGAAGACAGACGGCCTGAAGAATCCAAGTAGTTCGAGACAGAATATTGGGATTCGCCGTTAATCGCTACTTGAACTTCCGTATCATGTTGCTTATTGTGTTTATGCTGTGTGTGAAAGATAAGGTCAAGTGCGAGTAGAACTCCGCCAAGGGACCGTAGACCTTAGTATTTGACATGTACATTTCAACTTGATACCTCTCTCAACCTGTTCTTCAGAAAAAGATGTCCTAACGGGCGGACAGACGGAATACAAAGTGATCCTATAAAGATTTCGATTTTACCGATTGAGGTACGGTGCCCTAAAAACAACTTTTAATCACCGATCTTCCTTAGCAGTAGTCGGTACTTGACCAAGTTGAGAGTAAATTTGAGTGGTTTCAGTTATCTGAGTCGAAATAAAAAAAATCGTCATAAAAATATAGAGGTATTTAAAATTATAACTTATTCACATCATCAACGTTATTTATTATTGTTGAAAACCACTAATCATTATTGTTGTTAACTTGCAAAAATAATACTCATATTTATTCAATGACCATCACTGATATATATTATTTTTGAATTTCTAGAAATAAATTGTACACACGTATATAAATTTTAGCAAATAAGTATAAAAATAATTGGCCTTTCAGGCGAATAGTTGAATATGCCTAATAAAACGATTTCATTTTACATAAATAATAACTTTAAATACTCATAATTGGTCACATAGGTAAATATTATAATCTAGCCGACATGTAATAAATAACTATGATTTTTTACATAATCGTCAATTACATACTACAAAAAAAAGATACACTATTGACCTTAACATATAAACTTTCAATTCTTTCAGGAAGACAATTAATGTGCGCCGTTAAATATAAAATTAATGAAATGGTATATTCCGAAACCTTGGCAAAGTTGTTCATACTCTTTTGCCCTTCTCCAGGCCCATTTTACCTACTTACAAACCCGGAAAAGACAAAAGACATATTTTACTTCCTGCATGCAATTATTTTTCTTAAGTTATAAAATAAAAATACTTATATGAATTTATATACCAATTATAAGGAAATACAGTTCAAATTATGCTGTTTCTTAATAATTGAATAAATATGCACCTAATGACGTCAATGCTTGAAGTTGTGAACACGCGACAATTCTAAGTATTTTCACGCCTACATAGTGAAGTAGGTATTCCATTAAATACATAAATGTTAAAATGTCAGCCAAGTTACCTTACATATAGTGTTACTTGTTGTTACTACTCAGGCTACGAAAATGTTGAACAAACTAATGCTATGCAATTTTCCATATAACTTTAAACCTGTCCGATTTACGTGGCGAGAATCATTCAGAAGCAAAAGAACCTACACAATGGTCCACATCTTTTACTTGGCTACGTTTGTCTATGAGGTGTCTGCATTAAAAATAAAGCAACAATCAATCTCCTCCCGTGGATTTTGTAAAAGGCCGAAATTAATAATCAATCCAATCAAAATCTTTGATCCTAACACAAAAACTAATTAAATACGATTTTTTTATCTATATGTTTTAGTTTAAATTGATTATTAATTTCGGCCGTAAGGGACCCTAAACCATACGGATGGACAGCAGCGTCCCTTCTCTGAATCAGCAGCCATTCTGCGCTCACCAACCCACCTGCCAAGCGTGGTGAGTATTGGTAAATTCCCCCATAATAATGGCACACGGCATGTAACAGGTTGTTTATTGGGAGGCCTTTATTCAGCATTGGACGTCTTTTGGCTGATATTATGATGATGATGGCTACGTTTCTGGTAGTGGAGCACATTTAACAAAAAACAGACATATCCGTAAGCCGAAATCCAAAGATTTTGGATTAGATTGATTATTAATTTCGGCCGTAAAAACATACAATAATACGTACTTAATAATTATTAAGATATTAACTATAATAAAATTGGCTATAACATATTACATAATGTAATAATGAAAAAAAATGTAAAATGTCGTTAAATAATACAAATCCGTGTTCAATGTAAATGATGAACAACATTGTCGCACGTAAAATTGCATGCGTTACTGGGCGCACATAATAATTAAAATACGATAGAAAGTGAGCGTTTCCAACACTCTTGCGCATCGATCGACACTGTTCTTAAAATAGAAGTGGACACCAATTGACACGTACGTTAGATTGATATATAGCTGTAACGTTGACATTCCGACTCATTATGACAATCAAAAGGGAGTGCGTAATTAGTCCTCTTATCTTGATATTACATAATGTGAGGTACATGTCACAGTTAAAGATATGTTGGATGACACTACTTATCGGCTCGCTGCGTACATTCGTTTAGGTGCTCCTTGTGGTGCTCCTCATCAGTGTCACTGTGGTCAAGGTGTTGACCTTCTCGGACACCATGGCCATCTTGCAATAGAAATGCAGGTCGTATAGCGCGGCATGCCGATATTAACGGCATTATTCGTCGCGCTCTTGCCACCGCTGGCGTGCCAGCTATATTAAAACCCAACGGCTTGGCACACGACGATGGTAAAAGACCGGACGGTATGTCGTTACTGCCTTGGAAAATGGTTAAGCCTCTGGTGTGGGACGCAACTTGTGTCGACACCCTTGCTCCATCCCATCTTCCAAGCACGGATGGCTGTGCTGGCACTGCCACTTCTGCAGCAGAAAACCTCAAACGGCGCAAATATAATATGAAATTAATGTTTTGAACCGTTTGGGGTTGAAACGCTTGGGGGCCATGGGGTCCGAGTTCACGTATCCTTTTTAAAGATTGCCAAACGGTTGGTCGACACTTCAAGTGACCAGAGGGCTGGCTTTTTCTTAGGCCAAATAATAAGCATTGCCATTCAACGTGGCAATGTAGTAGTTTTTTAACTAACTTCAATAAACAGGTTTAATTTGACTGCTATTATGTAGATGATGTCTTAATAGTTTCGATTCCTACAAGATTAGAGAACCGATTTGAGTCATTCTTATTTTCATTTGTGTTAAATACTAATACCAAATTGGAAAAATTTCTTCCATTTATTTACACTAAAAAGAAACAAATAATTCATTTTAACCAAAAAAAATACCGACTCAAGAATCCTACACGATAAAAAATATTACAACCAATGAAAAGAAAATATATAATAAATTTTATTTACGAAGTCGGGCGGGACCAGGTAGTTCATGATAGTTCATGCAGAGCAACGAGAAGTTATATTTTATTTCTTTTTATGATTTTATTTTTTATGTACGGGGTCAATTATATTGCAGATGTGAGGACCCCCCCCCCCCCTCTCCCCTCTGTCGCTATATCCCCGAAACTGTTTACCGCTGCAATGGAGGATACTGAAGTGGAAAGGATTCGGCATTAACATCAATGGTGAGTATATCACTCACCTTCGATTTGCCGACGCCATCGTAGTCATAGCAGAATCGCTGCAAGAGCTCAAAACAATGCTCGATGGTCTCAACAGTTTCCCAACAGCCTTAAAATGGACATGGGCAAGACAAGTCATACGTCAAACGCCCATGTCGTGCCCATCCCAATATTGCCTCAAGACGAAAGTTTTTAACGTGTGTGTTAACCAGCGATGACATAATTATGGCACGGAGACGTGGTCTCTCGCTATGGGACACGTAAGAAAGCTCAAGATCACACAGCGAGCTATGGAGAGAGCTATTCTTGGAAATAACACTACGAGATCGAAAATGAGAAGATCCTTAAAACAACTACAGTTGCCGACATGAAAGGATTAGTAAGCTGAAATGGCAATAGGCGGGAAACATTGCTCGTAAAACTGATGGCCGTTGAGGCAAAAGAGTTCTCGAGTGGAGACCGCGCACCGGCAAACGCAGGACGGGACGGCCTCCAACAAGATGGGCTTACGACCTGGTGAATGCGAGTCGTTGGATGCGTGTTGTGGAAGTCTACGGGGGAGGCCTTTGTTCAGCAGTCGACGTCCTTTGCTCTAGTGTGATTTACGAGGACCTAGAGCCCCCTTAGGTGCCGAAGATGACCGCTCCAGTGGTTTTAGCCGGTAGGAGTCCGGCATACCCTCTCGCCCTTCCCCGGGGCGAAGGAAGTTTCATGTAGAATTTCCACTGGACACCAATAAAAAAAAATGTAGACGTCCTTTGGCTCATATAATGGATGGTTCAAAATAAACTAGAGAAAAAATGCGTTCTATCTAAAAACGGGGTTTCATATGATTTATCTAATACTTACATTTTTAATGATTAGGTTTCCGCTAACGATTAAATCATTTATCGCAAAAGAACATTGTTTCGAACATTAGCCAACAATCAAACCTAAACATAACATTAAGGGACTAATCATTTTATAGGTAATCACTAATCACACTATCTTTCACCGTAACTTGACATCAAATAATCAGTATAATCTCTTTGACACTATAAGCTGTCATAATTTTACACTTAATCGATTGGTTGCGACAAATACTTGGTAGGCACGGTTTCCTATGACAAGAGGATGGGCATTGGATGCTGCTGTTACACAAATGTATCATGTTATCGGACATAGCAATTCGGCAATGTTATATAATTCGTTGGAATTGTATAAAAGCGGGGTATTTTGTAGGCATTGTACAATTCTTAGCACTAAAATAAAATACAGTCACTAGTGGGATGAGGTGACTTTCTGCTGCTTGCACGGACGCGTATACACAGCTTGTCAAAATGTAATTATATACCTACGATTTGCCCCTTTATTACTAATATTGCTGTAAATATATTTATGTAGCTATGTTAATGGAGGTTTATTAAACACGCCGTATAAATTGTAGGTAACATTAAAATGTTTTACACATTTCCTAAACTAGCTTTGTATTTTATACAATTCCTAGGAATAATATAAAATTCCTGAATCGTATATTTTCCGATAACATATAATACTGCAATTAAGCACTTTGTCAAGCATGATAATTATGTCAAAATTCCCTTTCGATCAAATGAGGATAACGAATCTTTTCTTCGAAAATAAACATTAGAAATGGATTGATAATTAATTAGATGCTAATGATCGCATATCTACCAATTAGTGATCTTGTCAAAGACTTGGGTAATTTACTTATTTGAACATTTTATTAAATAGATACATAAAATAACTTAATTACCTAGTTTCGTTATCAGAATTTTTTTAAGGTTTGCAAACCTTAGAAGAAGCTAGAAAAATTTAATTACGACTGACTCGTAGTTAATTTTGTTTTTCTTTCCGGAATGTCTGCATTGTGTCTGTCCCTGGGTTCCCTTTTACTCTGGTGTTCTTGTCTAGAGTCACATTGGCTTCAATGGGTCGACACTTCGTTCCATCACAAAACAAATATCTTGGCTGCAAAATACATTCACTATTTCTGGTAACAGATAGATTTGTCAATTTGATAACACGGCCTTTATCTATATGCAAACCTATTATTTTTACTAGAGCGTATTGTAACCCATACGTTTAATTTTAGAATAGATATTGATACGATTGTCTAGATATAAAACGTAAAAATTTATAAATACCTAAAAATACAGATACATACAAACTCATCTTATAATGTATAAATAATGAAATATTCTTTACTGTACACACTTAAATATTCTTTTTCTTTTCATACGGTTTCATCACTGTGGGGCAAGTTATTAAGTCTCGCCGCACGCAACACCCTATCACTTTATTATCACCGAAGGTGGCAATATTACCACAGGCCATCATGCCTATAAGGCGCCCATAATGACCGGTCGCACAGTGTGGCAACCGCGATTGATGCTCAGTAAATAAAGGAACATCCTGGTAGCAGGTACTGTTCCTCGCGCCCCTTGCGGGGCGCGTAAAAGAACTACTGGGTTCGTATGGTTAGTGGCCAACCTTGTGTTAGAGTTGTTCAAACCGCCCAAAGGCCTCACACTTGGCTTAACATCTGCCTTCTAATGACAACAACTGGGACCGAAGATTCACGTGCCCTCCGAAGCACGCAGTCGCTCAGTTCAAAACTGTTCGGTCACCCCATCCATAGACTGACCGCATTAAGCATTTACCGATCAGTGAGTGCAACTAGCTCATAGCTGCACACCTACACTTAAATATACAAAATGTATATTATTACATAAACACGATACGTTTTATACTACTACTACTTTATTTATGAATACTGTATTACGTTAAAAAAAAAAATTAATTTTGAACTAAATTAATTTAAATTTTAGGTACACTTAACTATAATAAATGCAGATAATAAGACTCGAGAACGTAGTTGCGCAAGCTAACGCGTGTAAAAGACATCAACGCGTCGCCTGCGCAGGCACATATTCGTCCAGTGTGCAATTTCGTGTCGAACTTCCTATTATCATTACATTTTATGATATTCACGTTATAAAGAAGTAATAGACAAACTGATACTTGTTTTCTTTGTTGTACAATAAAGAGAATTTTGAAACATTGAAAATAACTGTCATTTTTACTGACCTATATTTTAAAATCGATAAATATCCATATAATTGATTAATTAATATTAAAGTAAAAATAGCCCGGTAAACAATATATACAAAGAACACCTTTTTTTAGCGGTCATCTTCGGCACCTAAGGGAGGCTCCAGGTCCTCGTATGATCACATTAGAGCGAAGGACGTCAACTACTGAACAAAGGCCTCACCCGTAGACTTCCACAACGACACTCGGCACGGCACTCGAGCCGCCCACTGGTGCCACGCCTATAGGCAGAGTATAACTGTAAAGTGGTCACAACCCCCTCCCATCCTGGGGGATTGTAAAGGATCCCCCGCGGCAGCGCGTGACCACATGCGTAGCACGCGTCGGTCTTCTCTATGGGAATTAGGCGCCAGGGCGGTTGTTACCCCGACGCCGTCTCCTCCTTCTTCGAGCGGGATCGGCAGAGAGAGATCTTTATTGGTCTCAGTGGAACGGGGAAGGGCCAAGGAGTATGCCGTATTCCTTTTTTTTATTTTTTTATTGATGTCCAGTGGAAATTCTACATGGAACTTCCTTCACCCCGGGGAAGGGCGATGGGGTATGCCGGACTCCTACCGGCTAAAACCACTGGGGCGGTCATCTTCGGCACCTATGGGGGCTCCAGGACCTCCGATGATCACACCAGAGTCCTGGTCCCACGCCTATAGACATATCTCGGAGTGGGTGACTGTAAAGCGATCACCCCCCGGGGAGATTATATAGGATCCCCCCGTAGCCTCACTGTGCGATGGGTGATAGGGTGCTCAGGCGTGTTGTACCTGGGCGCCGGGGTGGTTGTTACCCCGGCCCCGTCTCGTCCTTCGGTCCTTCTCCGTGCGGGGTCGGCCCTCTCCCGATCCCGCTCTGAAGACTCCTTCTGGAGCATGAAGCTCTCACAGAAGGAGACCACAGCACTCTAATTTTAATGCTCTGCCAGCACAGTCTACACTACTACTTGGGACCTAGGGGCCATCCGGCCCGAGCCGATTCCCCGCTGCCAGTGGATACATGCAGCGCATGAAATAGACTCAAAAAATAAATGATAACATCATATGCGCATATTATTTATCTATAGAGAGGGAACTGACCACACTGCGTGCCGTAGTAGGGTGCTTACTCTGTTTCAGGAACTTGAACCAGCCATGAGCATATTGGCCCAAAGATTGTGCGGGCCATCCAGCGTAATCACAGGTTGGATGACGGTGCACTTTCGGTACGCTTGGATGTGCAAAACAGTCGTGTCATTCCTTCCCCCATCTCGACCCGCGATACAACCGCATGTCCATTAAAGTTCCACCGCGATCCAACTGCATCCAAGAGGAAGAGGATGACATGACTATAACTTTAAGTAGCCAATACAATGATCAATTAAGGAGCACACTGGAGGATGCGATTCTAAACTATTGTTCCACTCGATCTCGTTCTCCGAAATAGACATAAATATTGGGTATGTCGGACGTATTGGGCATCAGCGAGGCTGACATGAAGCAATCATTGAAGAACTACATCCCGCGGAAGTGTGGAGGTCGATGCCTTTTAAATCTATTTATTTATTGCTTACAATACAAGCATACAGTGTGAGCCAAAACGCTTATATGTTAAGCTACGTCAAAGTAATTACCTAAAGAATTAAAATTAGAATCAAATTTAAAACATTAGAAATTATGATAATAACAATAAAATAAATAATTAGAATGGATTCTTCTCAGAATGGATGTAGGAATGGGTGCCGTGGTACTATTAAACGTAATTGTAAAGATCTGTCGACATGTTGGATAGACTATAAGAAGGCCTATGACTCAGTGCCACATACATGGCTTTTAAGGGTGCTTGTATTGTATAAAATAAATACAACTCTACGCACCTTCTTAATGTATATTCGCATGTATGAGGCAATGGAGGACGGTTCTTCACAATCCAGGATGTCGACAGATCCGAGAGGACAGTGAACCGATAAAGATCGAGCGGGGAACATTCCAGGGCGACAGTCTGAGTCCCCTGTGGTTTTGATTAGCCTTGAACCCTCTGAGCACACTGCTGGAGGGGTCAGGGCTATGCTACAGGATGAGAAGAGGTGGTCAGATAATCCCACCTTCTGTACATGGATGACCTGAAACTCTTTGCCCCCACCAACTTGCGACTGATGGAGTTACTAAAGATAACTGAAACTTTCAGTAACTCTATCAGGATGCAATTTGGTGTGGACAAATGTGCAGTCATGCATGTCAGACGAGGAGGGATTATGGAATCCGAGGGAATACAACTTTCGGATTCCATAAATTTCAGTTCCCTCTCCTCAACCGAAACTTACAAATACTTGGGTATATCAGAGGCGTTAGGCATAATCGAGACTAACATGAAACAATTGTTGAAGGAACGCTTCTTTGGCCGCCTGAAAAAAGTCTTTTATCAGGCGGTAACAAGGTGCGCGCCTTCAATGGTTGGGTCATTCCAGTCTTAATGTACTCCTTCGGCATACTCAAGTGGACTCAGACTGAATTGGACGCTCTGGATAGAAGAGTTCGTACGTTGCTAACCACAAACCGGATCCATCACCCACGTTCATCGGTAATGAGGCTATACATCCCACGAAAGTGTGGGGGTCGAGGCTTTTTAAATGCCAAGACCCTCCACAATCGTGAGGTCTCAGGGAGTGATTTCTCCATGCTGAAGTGGGGATGCCCCGAGATGTGGTTGCAATAGACAAGGGCCTCACCCCGCTCTCCTTGGCTAAAGAGAATCGGCGTATGCCTGTAGTACTGGACACTAATGATCGTAAGGAGGTATGGCAAAGCAAGGTGCTTCACGGACGCTTTTACAGGGCCTACATGGGCCTGATGTGAACTTTCTAGCGTCCGTATCTTGGCTACGTTTCGGTGACCTATTTGGGGAAACCGAAGGTTTTATCTGTGGAATTATGGATGAAGTTATTATGACGAATAACTACCGGAAATATATTGTGAAGGACGGCACGGTGGACATCTGTCAGGCATACCACCGTCCGGGCGAGTCTATCCGTCACATTATTTCCGGTTGTTCTCATCTTGCTAACGGCGAGTACTTGCACAGGCATAACTAAGTGGCCAAGATTATCCTCCAGCAACTTGCACTGCAATACAACCTTTTGACTTCAGAAGTACCATACTACATGTGCCCGACCCAGTTCTAGAAAATGACCATGTCACACTGTTCTGGGATCGATCTATCGTCACTGACAGGACTATTGTAGCCAGTAAGCCTGATATAGTGGTGATAGTTTGAGCAGAGCACCGCACAATGATTGTAGGTATAACTATTCCACATGACGAGAATGTCGTGAAAGCCGAGAAAGATAAGCAAATTAAATATCTTGACTTGGCACACGAGATTGTCGATATGTGGGAGGTAGACAGAGAGGTAGATAGTTGTTACACCCAATGGCCTAATGGCCAAAAGCCTCGACCAACACCTTAAGAGGCTTTCGTTAGGCGGCTGGGCTTGATACAGAAAGCGGTACTCCTAGACACGGCTCGTATTGTTAGAGGTTCCTCTCTTTGGAGTCCTAACCACCGATGGCTTGGACCCTGTTCCCGACGCCGGTGGGCTACTATCTTTTATATTTTTTACATATATATATATTGTGTTTTTGTATGTATTTAAAATTTAATGTAAATTATATGTGTTTTGGGTGTGTTTATAAATTATATAAAAACAAAACAATAACACAGCAAGAAGTAATGGTTAAAATTAAATTGTATTTAAATGAATTATTACGTATTTCATCAATACTCATAATTTGTCTAAAAGTATATCTGCATCTAGACTGCTCTGCATAAAATTATTGATTAATTCAATAGCTCTCCCAGTAGGACTATTTGCTGCATGTGGAAGGCGCCATATTGGGGGACAAGTGAGGAGTCGGTGAGGCCCGCTAAGACTCTCCATGAGCGCGAGGTATGCAGTCTCAGGGAGTATTCCCCCAATGCCAAAGCGGCGATGCACCGAGATGTGAACGCTATAGCGGTAAACCTTTAAGAAGTCTATGGTTTTAAAATAACATGGCAAATCTTTTAAAATTGTGCGTACAAACTTACGTTTGCGGTTGGAATGTATAGGAAAACATGTTTTTCAACTACGATGTTAAGTTTGTTCTTGGGATAAGTTGTACAAGACAGAATTCAAGAATAGACAATATATTCAGCAATATCGGAACCCTCTCCACGCGAGTTCAACTCGCACTTGCCCAGTATTTTTACTTAGGACGTTCGGAATCCAAAAAAAATATGATGTTTACCACCGTCGCCTGACCCCAGAATAAATATAATTTTCTATGATAGCTTCGTGTGGTGTCTGGATAAAGAATATAGCACCACTCCATCTCCTCCCGTAGATGTCGTAAAAGGTGACTAAGGGACCCAGAGGGATGGGCAGCAGCGTCCCTTCTGTGCTGGTGAGCACCCGTCTGCCAAGCGTGGTGAGTATTGGCAAATTCCCTCCAAAATGACGACACAATTGTGGAAATCCACGGGGGAGGCCTTTGTTCAGCAGTGAACGTATAAATGGCTGATATGATATGATGATGATAGCTTCAAGCGAAATTATTTCTATGTCGACGTAATTGCATCACATGACCGGAATGTGTTTAGACATTTGAAAACTTCTACTTTTTGTTTTGCACGTTAGATACGAGCAAATAGAAGTTCATTTATTATTCGTTTCATGCCAAGCAAAACAATATTCTAAAATGTCACGCTTCATGAGACATATATTTTCTTGAGCAGATTTGTGCGTTTTGTTTCCAGTTTAATCAGAAATATGTTAATTGGTGCACGATCGTATCAATTGTGACCTTATTGATATTACGTGTAACAATCGATAATTTTATTGGACAATCAGTTTATATCGACCTCGACGGTGTATGCGTGTTCGCTATAGTTACTACCTAGCAATAGTGCAGTCAATGTATGGTATACCAAGGCCGTTACTGCACCCACTACCAAGCATCTTAGATGCAATTAGCCTCCACCGGTCTGTGGCGAGAGGCATGTCGGTGGAAGACGCCGCGCTCCACTAAGTAATAACATCAGCCCCCTACCGTCACCACACGGTGGGGGGGGCCGGGGATCGCGAGCGCGTAGATTGGGGATCCTACGTGCTCACACCGAGCAACCCCCAGGAAGACGGTGGCGCGCGAAAATTATATTTATTCCAGAGCCAGGCGACAGTGGTAAACATCAGTAATTTTTAGGATTCCGAACGTCCGAAGTAAAACGGCGGTACCCTTATCACTCGTGTGAGCGACCCCCGGGAAGACAGCAGTGTGCACGTGGTCACATGCCGCTGTGTGCGCAGCACAGCGCACGGCGAGGCTTGGGGAGATCCTTTACAATTCTCCTTGAGAAGTGCCTGGAGGGCGACCTTTTTACAGTCACCTTTCCTGCGCTAGAGGGGGTGACCGCTTTACAGTCATCCCCTCCGGGATGTGCCTAAAGGCGTGGCACCAATGGGCGGCTCTAGTGTGATCTTACGAGGACCTGGAGCCCCAGTTCGGTGCCGAAGATGACCGCTCCAGTGGTTTTAGCCGGTAGGAGTCCGGCATACCCCTCCGCCCTTCCCCGGAGCGAAGGAAGTTCATGCAGAATTTCATCTGTACACCAATAAAAAATGTTATAACATCAAGGACAGCTTTACATTCAAACTTCAAATGACAACCTACGTTGTCGTTTGACATATTTTCTGGTTTAAAATGCTTCATGCACATGCAGAAAGCAGCCCAAAGTCTACTGCTGAAAATGAGCCTTCCAATGATCAATGACCGGTCATAGAGGACATTTATTGCCATAATCACCACGAGAGCTCTATGCCAGTGGACATAGAGCTCCGTGTTGCAGTCAACTAGTGATTGGAGTGCAAGTGCGAAGAAGTAAATTAATTGGAGATTGGAAAAAATTGCAGGCACATACATTCAAGTTTACACAACTCAGGCTATAATTTAAGACGACTGATCTCGTTGTCTACGTCAAGTGCAGACATTGTCTTATTTGTAGTCGCAACGTGTAGCAGAACTGCAAATGACACACGAGAACTGAATCTTTAAATGCGTTAGCAATTTTAAAATAACTATTAATAAATATTCAGCCTTAGATGTCAAGCCATTGATAGTACGCATTTATAAACAATCCGTCACACGATTTGTTACAGTATTTCAAGTCTAAATATGTCATCGATATCAATAATAATGTTATCGATAAGAAAATCCCCGATATTTTGTGAAATTGCAAAGCAAAGTAAATCAAAGATCATACATTAGGTAATTTTAATAACCGGCGAAAACATGTACTTGAGTCTATGGATTACAATGTAGACGTTTACTGATTGACATGACGATGATGAAGCTTAAATTTAGATTAATACACCCAAAATGAGCCATGTTTTGAAGTGGATTAAAGTATAATTAATCTGCGATAGACGCCCGCCAATTATATGACTACATCGACGTCAAAAATCTGATAGCCATCATATGATGTAGAGATCGAGGTACTCCCGTAGTAGACTGTATTAGCTTCCTACGTAAACATTCTCAAATTTTTGGCATCTTATAGGTACAAAAATAAACGACCTTGTTAGAAAAACAAATGTAATACCTATTCAAAGTCTTTATGGGCGAATCCATTATCGCGGGTGCAACATTTACATGCATTTGAAGTTTATTACGTATGAAATAAAATGTTTATAATGAAATTATACTGAAGTGCTCCATTTTAAACTGTTCTTTTTTAGATGTTTAAAGAAATTGAAACGAAATATAGAAATAGTTACGAGTGAGGATTAAAGTGCTATCGCGGGTGCAACAAAATTGGCATCTTCAGACGCTCCTGCATTCTTTCCTTTGATCTGATTCTGGTCTGTATTTTCAAACCTTCATCACAATCCCTTTCTCGACGCAGTGGTCTGCATGAAATTCAGCATTTTCTTTTAGTTTTCTCCTATATTTTTGCAAAGCAGTCTCTTGTCGTTGTTCACTTGTAATTTTAGCCGATCTTTCAAAAATAAGAGCGAAATATTACCATAAACACCATTACTTATCACACACCACATACATTAACATCCCATATACAATACATTACACAGCATATATTATCATCCAGGGCTTAATCAATTTAATATGATAAATTGCACCATAATGTCACTAGTAAAAATTATATATTGCGATCGCAGGTGCAACCAGTTTGGAGTTAATTTCTTCAATTCAACTTACAACATACTTCTAATTACGATTGTTTTTGAAGTTTTCCTTTGACTTCATCTTACTTTAACAAAGTTTTAAAACGTTAGCACATTATTTCAGTGAAAAAACCAAACTTTTTTTTTCAAATAGCGAGTGCAACATTCCATGTCTTGCTGCTTGTAGTCAATAATGCTTAAAAATAATATCAAGTACTTACATGTTTTTTCATGAACGAATATGTTATTATTAAACGGTAAAATACAACCCGAAACCGTCGGTACCAGCTGTTTCACGCGAGTATTGCTAAGGTACCGATTTTCAGGTTGGATCAAAACTTTGAATATTATTATAATAAAACACTTTTAAACGGATTCTATCGCGTATATTTTAGATTTTTGTTCATCCTGCGACCACGAACCCTGCAAAGTGTTCGAAACGTCAGGAACTCGCGAAAACCTAAGACATTATTATATTATTATTACTAAGCGCGGCAAATTTTATTTTGCGCTTAGGTCAAAAAAGTAGTTAAATTTTTCATTTGGATCTTTTGGTTTGTATTTGTATAAGAAAACGTAACAAATACATATATACACAACTAAATAAAACTGAAGTGTCTGTTTGTAATGTCAAAATAACAGCTTTTTACCAAATGCATATGTAAGTATAAGTAAGTAAGTATCTACATACGATACCTATAAAAAAAAATATTTTTTATTAAATTTTAACTGTCTGTTTGTTCCCGCTAATCTCCGAAACGGCTAGACCGATTTTGCCGGGACCTTCTTTGGCAGAGAGCTGACGTTATAAGGAGTAACTTAGGTTACTTTAATTTTAGAAAAATAAATAAAGTGCCGCGCAAAAAATTCAAATTTATGAAATTCACTATATATACTCTGTGCCAACTGTCTATGCCAAAGTACTCTAAATTATTTATAAATAATCCGATTGCTTTTAAATTAAATGGCGGGTGAAACTGCGGGGCCCAGCTAGTAAAGTAATAAATTTAAAAAATGATGTTGAGTATAAAAACTGAGTCGCACAACTGCCGACTCCTTCGACTTGTCTTGTATATTACAGTAACGACGGCCTGGGAGGTGGCCTTTTTACAGTCACCTCCCCATCGCTACAGGGGTTGACCGCTTTACAGTCATCCCCTCCGAGATGTGCCATATATAGGATAGGCGTGGTACCAATGGGCGGCTCAAGTGTGGTCGTACGAGGACCTGGAGCTCCCCTTCGTCGCCGATCCGGTGGTTTTAGCTGGTAGGAATCCGGCATGCCCCTCCGCCCTTCCCCGGGACGGAGGAAATACATGATGAATATCCACCGGGATAGTAAAAAAAAGAAAGGTGCCTCATATTACTTGTCGAAAATTCAGCATAAACTTTAACTTTTATAGGTACTGCTTACTAACATGCGGACGGATCTTTTAATTTTATTGCAGACAAGCTTTTCATTAACTACTCACATAAGATGATTTCGATTTAAAAATGAAAGCAGACTTCGAATCCAAGTCAACCAATGATACCTAATATTAAGGACATCGCTACGTACCGGACTTAATACATTGAAACTTGATAAAAAAATATCTTAATTCCTTTTAGATATTCATTTACACTATCTTTTTTACGTATTTTTGCTATCGTTGTTTTAGAGTATGTATATATCTTTGATAAAGGGTGGTTTCAATCGAAGTAAATTTATAGCAGCACTGCAACGTTAAAATCTTAGCCCAGCTGAGGGATAAGGGCCTTTTCTGGCGTTAAACTATTTTTTTAAGAATAACGTATGTTTTGTTATAGCTGTGCTAGTTCTAAATAAATGTATTTCTTTCACTTTCTCAAATCTTTTGTCAAGTTATATCAGACAGCAAATGTATTAATTTGTACAGCCAGCATGATAACACGTTTCAACTCGAGAGATTATATGAACAATGCTGTAAAGTAGTCATGATAAGATGATTACACAGTTTTGGACATAATTGCCTGCTCGTACAGAGAGCAATTAACGCAGCCATACGCAAAGAGGACGAGGCGACAAAGCTTCAAAATTAAAAACCTATTTAGTCAATACAAAGACACAATAAGGAGCTGTTTGTAATGTTAATACTTACAAACTACATTATACTCTACAGTTACAAAAAAAAACCGGACAAGTGCGAGTTGAACTCGCGTAGAGAGGGTTCCGTACGATGAATATGTTATTTTTAGGTACGAGAAGTGACGAATGCCTGGCCTAGTTAAGGCGAACTAGTAGTATACCTCTAATTGATCCGAAGAACAAACTATAATTGTAGTTGAAAAACACGTTCTCCCATAGATTCCAACGGCAAATGTAAGTTTGTACGCACAATATTGAAAGAATTACTATGTTTTTTTAAGACCATAGACTACTGTGCCTATAATTATATTTTCAAAATTATAGGCACAGTAGTTTCGGATATAAGGGTTTTTGGTCAATTTCCGCCTATTTTCTTAAATAACTTTAAAACTGTTTGTTTTAAAATGATCAAATAAATATATTTGAAACTTTCACAACAAGCCCTTTCATTTAATATGTTACACGGTACAGTTTGCAAAACTTTATTCTTAATTTTTCTATATTACCCCCAAAAGTGACCCCCCATATTCAAAATTCATTTATTTACGTTACACGTCCGTATTTGGGTTGCAGAAATACATATGGGTAGGTTACCAACTTTCAACATAATCGGTTCAGTAGATTCGGATCAAATTGGCTGTGACAGACGGACAGACACATGAGTGATCCTATAAGGGATCCGCCGTGTTTTCCTTCGGACGTTCGGAACTCTAATATACTAACTATTATCAATCTAATATAGGTACTACTAGCCCTAGCCAAGAGCTAGTAATATATAGATAATAATAGTAGTATAATACCGAGTAGTTTTTTTATGTGATGTGAATGTTATTAAATGAAATAGTTAACGGAAATCCGTGCTGGATTTCCACACAGGTGGAAAAAAAACTTTGATAGTGCCAGCTATTCGCCGCCAAGCAAGTATTATTTAAACTATAGATACTACTGTGTTCCAATTTAAGGGGATTGTAGCTAGTGAAATTAGTGGTCATAAGATACTAACAAATACAGTCTCGAGCTGACGAGCGTAGTATGGTGTCACGCAAGACTAGTTCAGGGTAGAATTACGATTACTATGGGCAGTTG
Source organism: Diloba caeruleocephala (assembly GCA_947459985.1). Taxonomy (NCBI): domain Eukaryota; kingdom Metazoa; phylum Arthropoda; class Insecta; order Lepidoptera; family Noctuidae; genus Diloba; species Diloba caeruleocephala. The sequence continues at coordinate 11,734,022 of OX381612.1, read as the reverse complement.
CGCCACTGGCCTGCATAAAAAAATTGCCTGGCCATCATTACTGGAGATACTATGTCACGGAGTGGGAGGCCAGAAAGAGGCCTCCAGCACTAGCCTCCACGATCGAGCGGTCCAGCCAGACCTCCGAAAATAAACACTGACTCAAACGTGACTCGTGCTGTCAGGGCACGGCTGCTTTGACAGTTACTCGTGTCGCATCGGCAGGGAGCCGGATCGCTTGGTACTACCACTGTACCATGAGAATAGATGATACGGCGCAGCACACCATCGAGGAATGAACGGCGTGGGTGGAGCCGTGCCGTACTCTAATCTCCGAGGTTGGGAGTGATCTCTTCCGGCAGTAGTAAAGGGTATGGTATGCGAGGTAGTAATCTTGCAGGAGGCCGCAGAAAGGCGGTTGTTGCCTCCCGCTCTCCAAATTTTAAATACACAATTATGGTGGGTCGAATATGGGCAAATAACTTTTTCTTTAGGTCCACGTGATCATTCCGTGTCAATCGCTCCGTCAGTAAACGGGCCTAAAATGGAGATATGAAGGTGTTCTGCGCGTGCCCCTCAAAAAAACACTGAGTGGGGAAACTAACTTCCTCTGACAGGACCAGCTAGCTCCTCCGTCCCGTCCCGGGGCGGAAGAAGACCATACTGGCCATACTGGAAATATAGGCCGATTTAACAATGCAGTACTACCTAAGTACCTACTACATATATGTTTTATACACGAGTATTAAGGTTGGCAACAAGAACCAGCCGTTTCTTTTTTAAAATTTCGTATGTCTTATATGTTTTTGGAATACTTTTTTTAATCATACCGGGATCTATGTTTTGTTTTTTGTTCCGGTGAATTGATGTGAATTTACAGATCATTAAAATGGAATGTCAAGTTGAGAAAAAATTGCATTTGCGATACCTTCTTTTTGCTTTTAATCAATGTTCTAAGGCCGCAAAAGATGCTCGCGACATTTGTGCTGTGGCTGGAAAGGGTGCCATAGCAGAAAAAAGTGATTGCTAAGTTCAAAAATGGAAACGAGGACCTCAAAAATGCACCATGTTTTGCATGTCCCATTCAAATCGATGAAGAGCGATAAGCCATCTTTTAACACAACAATTCGCGTCAAACGACAAGGGAACTGGTAGATAAAACACTACACACTACGAAAGAAAAATATTGTAAATAACGGCGTGAGTTTAAGTTTAGTAGCTAATCAATTATTTTTCAAAGAGATTCTTAAACATCGGTAATATATGAATCAGAGCTTGAAGTCCGAAGGGTTATTGAAAAGGCAAAATATCCTTGAAACCTAAGCAAGCATAAATTGCGAACACGATAAAAGTAAACAAATACGTATAGAATTAAGAACCAAAACTTTTTCGTTTTAATATGGATATTTCATTGCCTATAAGCCCTATACCAAACTAATGTTACCTACCATGCACTGCTCTATTAGGTTTCTCCTATTCACTGTAATACTTAACTAAAAGTTTGGCATTGGTTGAACGATTTCACGGATTCATCGAATATATCACGGACGCAAATTATGAAACACCTACAATTACCCATTTATAATCGCAAAAAAATCTGCTTATCCAGTCACAAATCTAGTCACGAGTTATCACTCTAGTTTCATTACGATTACAGCAGTGTATTACTACACAAAATTTGCACTCGTCATGCTCTCCAAATCCCGTAAAAATCTTTTTCAAGTAAATAAATTGTTTATGAAGATTTACCTATTAAATGGTAACTAACTCCCGTGCTTCAGTTTTAAGCGCGAAGTTATTGTTTGCATTTATACTATTTAAAATTGGCTTTAGATTGAAGTTCCGAAGTCTAATAGGCACAGATATGTTGTTTTCTTAGTAGTGTTTATTCAAGTCTTAATTTGACCACTTATGATTTTAAGCGGCGTGATTTATTTTCCTATTTTATCATCTTTACAAATCAAGAGTTCTTAACTTAGCTGAATGCCAAAGGTAATCACTGAACACTGTGACTCAGACTTGCTCAATATATAAGTAACTTTAATACTTGTATACGAAAGATGTTTCTCTTATCAAATAACAACGTCACGTGCGCAAACTACGGCAATTAATATTGCTTCCAAAGACAACGTTGATGAGTTCATTGTTTGCAAGTGTCGACCGAAACGCGATTGCTCAATTGTACCAGCATAAGCATGCAACGCTTACAAGGACTTTGAATAACCGGACTTCTGTATAAAATTCCGCATAGTATTTGAAAGTTTTGGTGTCTGCCACCAAGCCAAACAGATAATGAATACATCATCAATACATCACAATCGTGTGTTTACAAATACATATTCATTTCCACCTATAGAGTAAGGCCAAGATTCATCTTCTTTAGTGGCTTAAATGATTCCAAACTTCACTTTTAATATTAGCAAGGCCTTGGTCATCGTATGTCACAATCCTAGCTTGCGCTTAAAAGCTCTTTACGATTTTGCAAAACGTACATTGTAATTATAGAAAAAATGTAGAGACCGCAGTAAATATGCGTTGACTTATTGCAAAAGGAAAATGGTTTTTTAATTTCTATAGCAATAAATACATGATGAAACTGTATAAGCGTTCTTGACACGGCCGTGATCTCCGAAAGACTAGGCAGAGGTGTGTCTTCGCCGGAGGGCACTCGATCTCCGGTCTCCATTAGTTGCAGCCTGTGGGCGCCAGATTTTGGGTGATACGTTACCCGATCAGAAACAGGCTCGGGATGGAAGCATGCCTCTAGGAGATTGCGCGGCTGGTCATTATGATTAAGATGATAGCACCACTCCATCTCGTCCCGTAGATGTAGTGAAAAGGCGCTTAAGGGATTCTAGAGGGATGAGCAGCAGCGTCTCTTCTGTGGAACAGTAGCAATTGTGCGCTCATCAACCCGCCTGGCAGGCGTGGTGGTACTGGCAAATTCCTCCCTAAATGACGACACACGGCATGTAACTGCTCGTCGTATGGGCGAAACTTTGTTCAGCAGTGGACGTTTTTTGGCTGATATAATGATGTTGAGTACAGTGAATCTTATACCGGCTACATTTCTAGATTCACTTCGGGAATCAAATAGCAAATGTAGTTGAGGAGGAGTGCTATACCCTCCCAGTTCAATCCAGGAGCTCGTGGTCCGTTACGTACGCAGTCCTAGTGTTGTAGTAGTATGAAATGGTTTATTTTTTTATGAAATACAATTGCAAATATGTAATCAGTTACAAAATTCTGTCGATGGCAGCAAACATAACACTCAGCTTTCTATGCCCTTTTGTATTGTCATCACGTAATTTAGGATCGAAGTAAATGTTGTAAGTCGAAAATAACATATGCTACATCGTGTGTATTGCCGCAAACTCTTATACAATGATGTCGTCTGAACAAATAGTTGTGTGTTCCGCATTTCTACCGAGCTTCATTTACGCAGGACGTTACGTGCGGTACGATTCAGTCATCTACCTAATAAATGATCGTAGCACTAATCCAAAAGCAGGATGTAAGCGTAGGAACCTCCGTAAGTACTTAAATCAGCCAAGAAAAATCAATTTAAGCATACCTACGTAGGTACAGTCTACTTTCCTACTCTAGACGAAAAGTTTAGAGTCACGCAACATCGAAGAAATGGTGCTGAACGATGATGTCTCACGGTAAACGGGGTCAATGTTCGCCAAATGGACTAGAATAAAAATAAGAAAGGCTATAGCACTCCTTCAACAGGTTACTTACCCAGTTTTCGCGCTATTAAAAATTCAACGAATCGTCACACAACTTTCACTCACCGTGAGCCAGTGCATGCGACTAGAGATTGTCATCATAAGCTAGAAATACGCGTATATCAATGATCACTATAATTCGCTCAATCAAAATCAGGATAAGGCATAATTATATTACCTAATGCCTAATAGAAACGCATTTTTTCCATCAGATATTGAAAATGGGGTGGTCATGTGAATTAAGAAATCGGCTAGTAATTCAATTGCGATTGAAGGCGTAAATGAAATATTAATGCAAATAATAATTGTTGCTTAGAAAGTTCTATACGAGTCGTCGAGATTAGACATTGCATGCTCGCACGCTGCGCGAGAAAGCACGACGGTACGCGGTGCCAACATATAAATAGGTATACTGTTGATATTTTGATGTGGCGTCAGGACCTTGAAATTACTCATGCCGAAGGACAGATACCTATAATATATAATAATGATATAGTGTAAATAGGTATTCCAGAGAGCATAATTTATAAGAAATATGGCTATAAATATCCACGACCTTTTGATTTGCGACAAAGATTCTAGAATCGATAAGATGTTAAGGCGCTGACCTAAGAGTAAAAAATACCCAAGGTGCATCCACTCTAAAAATGATAAACTCTTATTGGAAGTAGGCCAATATTTTTTTTATTACCACCTTAATCCAAGACCCATATAACGTGTAACGTATTGTTATGGCTTATACCGGAATGATAAGGCTATGATAACCTCCAATTACCTTCCATACACTTGTGTGGATATAAGACTATTGTGTAGTTAGACAGTCAAGTATATTCTATTGATTTCCAAACAGAGCATTGCTTTGTTTGATGAAAGTAAAAGTTGCAAATATCTTTACTTAGGTGAAAATCATCGACAAACCCAACAAACCTGCGCTGCGCGCGAAGCGACCCACTGGCCACCACCTCACGCAGATTTCACTTTTAACATTTCCAATGAATGACTTTACTTCACAACATATTTTAATAAGTTGCTTAAATTCTATTAATGAAATTTCTAATTGCAACTTATGTCAGAAAATTCACAAATCATTATTTTATTAGATCAGCTGACAAAGAGAGGTTAGTTATCTAGTGTCATAACATGCTGTTATGTAAAAAGGAATAACATTGTTAAATGGCTTGAAACAAATTAAAATTGATTAGTACGATAAACTAAATATTTACGCTTATAATTATAAAAAGAACCTGCAAAATAATAAACTATTTTGCATATAAAACTTAAATTATATTAGGCTGACCTGACATGTCTTTCCAAATATTCGCAATGGAGATGGTCCGGGAGGTTTGAGTTTCACAAATACAGTTTGCTTTCGAACTTTATGTCCGAATTGACACAATAACTTATCTAGAACACGAGCACAGAGCCTACTCGAACTTAAACTCGCCATAGCTACAACTGCAACGAAACGCTTGAGGATATGAACTACATAACACACACAGCATACAAGCATTCGCCATTTCCCCCCCACTTTAAGACAGCTGATTGTCAAAATTCAACGCCATCATGTTTAATGTTACCGTTAACGAAATATAAATATCGCTGTAAACTTCCTAACCGAAAAAGAAATATTTGCAGATAAAATCAACAAACGTTTACATATATTATAATAAACTTTAGTGGAACGTTATGTTTGAAGTATTAACTAACATAAATTATAACCTTCTGTTAATAATTTGATTGTTTCTAAAGTGGAAAGTCCTTGAACCACCGACAGAAATATATGGACAGGAAAACCTTCGAAAATATCGTGACAAATAAAATGTAATTGAACATGGGGGATATTTGTAGGCGAAGCATATAGGTATTTTAAGTGTGTCGGTTGTCATAGAAATTGTAAAATGCGGATATTGATTAATTCAGTACAGCATGACATGATATTTATGAGTGACATTAAATTATTTTATCTACACGTCTCATGTCATTCACGGATTAATAGTGTCTGCAAAAAAGAACCTGATCAGAAATGTTCATATATGACTTTTCTTTGAGATTATTAACATATTTTTAATATTGTCATAATTAAAAAATATCCACATCAGCCGATAGTAAACAAATTGCAACCTCTGCAAACTATTGCAGGCTCTGACAAAGAAGAGGTAACCCATTTGGTTCTCATGGGTATCTTAAGACGTGAAGAAGTTATTTTGCAAGGAATAGACAACGGTATGAGGCTTGTGTCTAACAGGAGACTTTATTTGGCTAAAACGACAAGACATAATAGATAGCTAAGGATCTAAAGTGTTATGAGCATCATATACGGGCGATTACTTTTTCACAAAGTTTTATGTGTATTAGATGTTAGAGTAAGACAAGACCTGCATTGCATAATCACATCAGAGCAACGTGTCGCTGTGATTTTGCAAAGACATCGGAAGCAAGGGAACATATTCCCAATGGAAATACCTTAATAATATTAAAACATTTATCTATCTGTTAAATATATCTGTTTGATACATTTATACAATGTATCAAACAGATATATTTTTTAATTGTGTGTGAAATTTGTGTCTGTAAACGCACCCACGACACAGGGAAAATCCCAGCATGGGGCTGCAGAGTTATCAAGTGATCACCCTTAGGGTGAGATTCAGAAACGAGTCTAAGCGTGAACTTACACTTCCATATGTCAAAATGCACTACTTAGGGTAAGATTCAGAAACGAGTCTAAGCTAAGTTCACGCTTCCATCTGTCAAAATTGCATTGCTGCATTTTGACATATGGAAGCGTAAGTTCACGCTTAGACTCGTTTCTGAATCTCACCCTTACGCCCCTAATTTTGACAGATGGAAGCGTGAACTTAGCTTAGACTCGTTTCTAAATCTCACCCTTAGGGTCGTCTCGTTCGTTTTGAAACTTAATGTCAGTTAGCCGAGAAACCGTCCGTTCGTTTTTTGTTTAAAAGCGTTTCAAAATATAACGCCCAGTCAGCGTTGAAATCTGTATATCTGGTATACAGATTTCTCCGTATACAGATTTTCGGTGTGGGATACAGGTCAGCACTGGGTGTAGATTATTATACAAAATTTTCAGATTCTATTAATTAAAATTACCCTAGTCTTCTTAAAACATGTAAAAGTGGGGCAGGTTGACAATTCACAACTAACAATTCAATATATAATCTATAGCAGCAAAGGTTGCAGCCTCTCTTGTCTCAACAAATACTCTACGAAATCAAGAAGATACTAAAACATTTAGGGTGAGAGTCAGAAACGACTCTAAGCGTGAACTTACGCTTCCATATGTCAAAATGCACAACTTACGCCCCTAATTTTGACAGTTGCAAGCGTGAACTTAGCTAAGATTCGTTTCTAAATCTCACCCTTAGACTCTTATGTCTTGATATTTATTGAAGGGGCAAAATAGTTAAAATTCAACAATTTCAACAATGATGTAATTAAACAAAATGTAGTTTTGTGACACTCATGTTGTCAAGTGTAGAATAGATTAATTGATCACTTTGGCTGTAAAGTTTTCAAATATGATTTCAGTTGATGAACTGCAAAACCTTTTTTTTGTTGGTGTCCAGTGAAAATTCTACATTAACTTCCTTCGCCCTGGGCCAGGGCGATTTCCACAACGAGCGGTCATGTGCCACCCTTATCCAACGACTCCCAGTGACCCTCACCAGGTCGTCTGTCCACCTCGTTGGAGGTCATCCCACGCTGCGTTTTCCGGTGCGCGGTCTCCACTCAAGAACCTTTTTGCCGTTGGGGAAAGCCATCAGTTCGACGAGCAATGTGCCCCACACATTGCCACTTCAGTTTACTAATTCTTTCAGCTATGTCGGCAACTTTAGTTCTTCGACTTTGAGAACAGAGCCCCTACGGATATCGGGATAGGTACGACATGGGCATTCGACATGACTTTCGTCTTGCCCATGTTCATTTTAAGGCCCACCTGTTGGGAAACTCTGTTGATTTCTTGAGTTGAGGATTTACCGATAGTCAACACCGTGACACCGTTGCAAAGACTGCAGCACTGCCCAGTTTTCAATCGAATCAAAGGCTTCCTCATAGTCCACAAACGCCAAGCATAGTGGCAGATTATACTCCTCGGTCTTCTGTATAACCTGCTGCAGCGTATGTATGTGGTCTATGGTACTAAAACCTTTTCGGAAACCGGCTTGTTCGGGAGGCTGAAAGTCATCAAATCTGCGCTCGGTATGATTCGTGATGACCCTTGAAAACAGCTTATAAACATGGCTCAGAAGCGAGATGGGTCTATAATTCTACAACAGGGTGTTGTCACCCTTTTTGAAGAAGAGCTGGTGCTCGCCTCTGTTCCATGCTTCCGGCGTTGTGGCCTCAAGTAAGACGGAATTGAATAGCTTCTGAAGGACTTTAAGTACCGGTGTGCCACCCGCTTTCAGAAGTTCTATCGTAATTCCGTCCCCACCTTGTTATTTTTAAGCTGTTTCAAGGCCATCTTAATCTCGTACAGGCTGATGTCCGGGATATTCTCTGTATAGTGTCGGGTTAGTTTGGCTCGCAGTTCTTTGTTAGAGCCAATGGTAGGTACAGTTACCGACCGGTAGAAGTTCTCAATCTCTCTCAAAACCTCTGGCTTAGTCGACGCTACACTGCCGTCCTCGGTCTTCAGCTTTGTAATACGACTTTGCCCAATAGACTTGTCTCTTGCGAACACTTTGGAGCCTTGATTCCGCTCAATCATCTCTTTAACAACGTAGGTGTTAAAGGTGCGAATATCATGACGCAAGGACTTCCATATCCATCTATTGAGCAGTCGGTATGCTTCAGCATCACCGGAGGACTGGAGTATCATGGCGCGTCTTTCTGCCATGAGGTCGAGTGTGTGATCGGAGATTTTTTGTCTATCTTTACGGTGGGTTTTAAAGAACTTTGACCCAACCTTTTGGACAGTTTCTACAAAAACATGTATGAATTGATTATTTGTTGTCAATTAATTTATCATTTTTGATTTCGACAAACCTATGCCATTGTTTTCAAAACAAGCAGAACAAAATAACTTGACTGCTTTTTTATTTTGTTTTAGTTCTTATTGCCATACAGCTTGTATACGGATTTCAAGTTAAGTTTAGCATGTAAATTTTAGTAGTTTCTACTGTAGATAAAGGTCGAATGCACCTGGCAAGACTGCGCCCTGTACTACTGACAGGCTCAAAAGGACTAGAATCCAGGGCCGTTATACTTGTAATAATATCTAAAAAAAAAAAATACTTACTGTCACTGTATTGTTGCGCAGTGCAGTGCACACAGTGATGCCAACTTATGGGTTTTCCCCCTAAATCTAGGGGCAATAAGTTATGAAAGGGGTGGTTTTAGGGGCAGATTCCATTGGGGGTTTTTTTAGGGGGTCATCATTTATCAGCGGAAGGATCAATAATAATGTTTACTAAAACAGTTCTTACAATTCTAAACGCTGCCAATTTGCACTTGTTGGTATATTTTTGAACGCAGCCTTGACCGAACGAACGGTACGGCGGACGGGTTCATTCCGCGCCACTCATTCCAAAGAGAATACAAGCTCTACGCTGCTCATTCATTCATTGTTGTTTCGCTTTTTTCGTTCGCTTGAATTCAATTCTTTCGTCTCATTTTTGTTTTGCTTGGGTTCCTTCTTTTCTTTAGTTAAAAGAAATAAGTTAGGTGTAATTTAATTTGTTCGTCTCAAGAGTTTATGAGTTAAGAATCAAGATTGTTCTTTCGGTTTTGATTCTTGCATAAAATTCCATCCTTCAGATAATATGTGAAAAGCCTTGCTTTTAGCTAGCTTATCATTTAAAAAAAATGCGCCGCGCACTAGTACCACTGAGGTCACTGACGAGGATGACGACGCTGTTTTTTATTTTATGAAAAAAAATGCATAATTATTGTTTTATTTCATGTGCTAAAAATAGTTACTTATATACTTACTACCTAAATAAACTATACTAGATATAGGTACTAAAAAATTTTTTTAGGGGGATTTAAAAATGATCTGGGGGGGGAATTCTGTAGGGGTTGGCAACACTGAGTGCACAGAGTATGTTTAGGAAAAAAAGGGCGGGAAAGTCGAATTAAAAGGCGCTCTTTTTGAAACTAAATAAATTTAATTTGTTTTGACCTATAAATAACCAGTTTTTAGCCCTTTTTCAATTCCATGAGTGAATTTAGTGGTGGGCTCATGGAGCCCTCGGCTTTCGATGCCACTTTAAAGCGGAAGAGTACAACTTGTATCCGCGAAGATGAACCGGTTCCCAAGATGTTACCCAAGTTCATAAATACTAAAAGGGGTTTATTCAAAGATATCCTTCCAATTTATGAAGAACAGAACCGAAAGGATTATCCCGTTTTACTTTTTCAGGAAAACAAGGAAAAAATTGATCCCTTTAAAATTAATAAAATTCTTAAGGACTTGGTGCCACCTAACACGTATGTTAAGCCCATTGGGCATTACTTTATCAAGATCTTTTTTCCAACAAAAAAAGAAGCAAACTCTTTCATTATGAATAAGCCCATTCATAGCAAACATAACTGGTCAGTCAAGATACCTTTTGATCAAATTGAAAGCCAGGGAGTAATAAAGGTCCCTACTGAAATTGATGATTCTGAACTTCTATCGTCTTTGAAGTCACCTGGGTGTGAAGTTTTAGGTATCAAGAGGTTTAAGAAGAAGCTTCCTGATGGCTCACTTACTAGTCTCCCAACAGTATTGGTAACTTTTTTGAATATTAACAGACCCAGTCATGTTACTTATGAACATTTATGGCTAGAAGTAAGAGAATATTTTAAACCTTTAGTTCAATGCTTTAACTGTTTCAAATTCAACCACACTAGTGGTTCTTGCAAAAATGCCCAAGTTTGTTCCATCTGTGCAGGTAACCATTTCTATAAAGAATGTTTACAAAAAGATAAAATTAAATGTAATAACTGCCAAGGACCTCACGTAGCAGTCGCCTATGAGTGCCCCCTTAAGGCTTCGAAAGTTGCTGAAATTAAAAACAGAATTTTGGGTGGTACATCATATGCTTCAGCTATTAAAGGCTCCAAATCAGTCTTACATACATCTAATGACAAAACCTCAAAAAATATATCTTTGAATCCTAATGTGAATACTAAAGCCACATCACCGCAGAAACGATTCATTATAAGCGACATATTGAACTGTGATTCAACATTAAATGGTATTATAAAAACAGTTGTAGATTTGATTTCCAAGAAAGATGGAGCACCAATTACATCCAGGATAATAAAAGAATTGTTAATACACAATTTAAGCAATATATAATATTATATGGATAAAGTTATTAAAGTATATTAATGTAATAGAACTAAATTTCACACTGGAATCCTAGATATATTTCCCCTAAACTTGATGTTTTTAAATAACTTTATTGATAATAGTATTGATAGCATCAACTTTATTTTAATTAATAAATGGAACCTGACTGTAAGCGACGCAAATATGAACGAACCTTTTTATTGTTAATATATTAGTTTATGGTACATAGATTTTTAAAAAGGAGTCGTCCTGTCACCGCCGCTGCGATCGGCACGTTTTTTCTCTTGTCATAATTTTTATTGTAACATTCTCAGCTTGCATTAAATCCTACAAATAGTCTTGATACCTGGTTCTTATTTATCACAAGAAGTCCTGACCCATACAGCTGGTCCTTCGAACCGGATCATATCGATCTATAACCAATGTTCCACACACCGAAAAGTATGGTGAATACTCGGAGAATGATGAAAAAGTATGAAGAACAACAGGAGGTAAAGTCTTCGACACAAGAGGTATCAGCACTACCAGCAAGCGAGGAGAAACAAGTTATTGAGGATAATTTGCGAAAAGATAAAACCGTTCTTTTCAAAAATAAACATGAAGGTAGTGTGGTAAAAATGGAACGGCCGTTACCCGCGGTTCAAATTATGCCTTCAACGTCTCATCAAGTCTCAAAAGCCACTTCTAAGAGGTCTACATCTTCCTCAGTGCTAGCACGTAAGAAAAAGCTAGAACTAGCGGCTGCAGAAGCACGGGCCAAAATTGAGATGGACTTGATAAATAAACGTTTAGCGGCGGACCTAGCGGAGATTGACGACGAGTGTAGTGTGCAGTCAGACCACACTAACAAGGAGGTAGAAGAGTGGTTGGAGCGCAGCCATCGAGAACTGGAAGCTCAGCCCGTCCACGACAGAGGTCATATTAAGGACGCGCCGTGCTCGCCGGCCACGCAGAATGTCGGCACTGATGGAACAGTTCATCTTCTGGCCAGCGCACTTAAGGATCTTGCAGCCACTTCTACCAGCAACGGATTGAACGCCAATCTGTTAAGTAGAATTTGCACACCAAAAGACTTACCATTGTTTTCTGGTGACGCTATGGAGTGGCTTCACTTTAAACAGGCATATGAAGAATCGTCAAAAGTCTGTAATTTCAAAGATAATGAAAACCTGTGGCGCCTAAGAAAATGTCTAAAAGGATCAGCTCGCGAAGCTGTCTCGGCCCTGCTAATAAGTGCTACCTCGCCTGAGACTGTAATGTCCACACTTGAGCTGCAGTTTGGGAATCCTGACGTTATACTGTCACGCATCATGGTTGATTTAAAGAAATTACATCCAGTGTCACAAGAATATTACAAAGATATTGTGCCGTTTTCAATAAAAGTGAGAAATTGTGTAGCCGCTGTGAAAGTTATCGGTCTAGATGAATATCTCAATGGAATAAGCATAACTACATGCATATTGTCAAAGTTACCACCAGTTTTGCTCTCAAAGTGGGCGGATTATACTTATATATTCATCAAGCAAGGTAAAAGACCGACATGGTTCGACATTTCCGAATTTTTACATGAAGAAGCTGCTAAAGTGTCTTCTATGGGTTTGTTGAACATGAAAAATACTACTGATAGTTACCACAACAAGAAAAAATACCCAGAAGGTCAACACACAGTGTTATTTAATAAAAAATGCGATAATAATGAAAAATGTCAGTACTGTCGTATATCTAAACATAAATTACAGGATTGTAAGAAATTCCGCAAAGCATTACGTAAGGATCGATGGAGCTTTGTCAAACGAAACCGGTTATGCTACAAATGCATAGATTCAAATCACGACCGAGCAACCTGTCCGGCGATAGCGTGTGACGTCGAGAATTGTGGACAAGCTCATCATAAATTATTGCATTACAACTCGCGTCAAACAGTGAACGATGCTAATCAGTGTGTAAGTGACAGTATCGTAGCTGAACCGTCGGCGATACCTGAAACAGAAATATTGGATAATAAGATTGAGACCTATTGTTAAAGAAATAACAACAAAATGCATGCTATGTAGGTTAAGAAAGGTGAAGCCTCAAATGCCGAAAATGGGTGACTTACCTACTGCCAGAGTAGCTCATCACCAACGGCCTTTCACTCATTGCGGTGTTGATCTGTTTGGGCCCATGGAGGTCACAATAGGAAGGAGAAGAGAGAAACGGTACGGAGTAATTTTTACCTGTCTCACTGTTAGGGCAATTCATTTGGAGACAGTGTCATCGCTCAGTACTGATTCACTGATTATGGCTCTTCGCAGGATGGCTTCAAGGCGTGGGTGGCCTGCTAATCTGTACTCCGACAACGGGACAAATTTAGGAGGTGCAGACACAGAGCTTAAAAGGTCCGCCGCAGAACTTGATGAACAGTTACTGCAGACCACTGCCGGCATCCAGGGTACCCGATGGACCTTCATACCACCAGCCAGCCCACACTGGGGTGGGGCATGGGTGCGCTTAATTCGTAGTGTCAAGGTTGCGCTGAAGATAGTAAGAGGTCCCTACAAGTTGGGGACTTAGTGTTTATTGCCGACCCTAATGCTCCGCGGAATATGTGGCCGCGAGGTATCATAGAGGAAGTTTTTTCTGGGAAGGACGGCAGAGTGCGAGTGGTACAAGTGCAAACGCAATTAGGTAGTCTGAAAAGATCTGTTGCTCGCGTCGCTAGAATTCCGATAGATTAATAAGTGCTGTGTTAGCAGCACTAGGGTGGGGCTATGTAAGCGACGCAAATATGAACGAACCTTTTTATTGTTAATATATTAGTTTATGGTACATAGATTTTTAAAAAGGAGTCGTCCTGTCACCGCCGCTGCGATCGGCACGTTTTTTCTCTTGTCATAATTTTTATTGTAACATTCTCAGCTTGCATTAAATCCTACAAATAGTCTTGATACCTGGTTCTTATTTATCACAAGAAGTCCTGACCCATACACTGACTTTGTTGTAATAAAAAAATAAGCATATGGGTTATATTTGCAAGAGGCTCCGATCAACCTCTCAGAGCCATTGCTATTAAATTTATATTTTAAATTCACTATTATTGATATAAGATTACAATTTTCAAAATATTCTATGTCAAATTGAATTTGTTTCTTGTATTTTCTCTATTATTTTGTGTGTATATTGTCCTTCTCCACCTAATGGTAAATTTGATATTAATATTCTGAAAGAAACATTTAGTAAAATAAAAACATAATTTCTTATTCATTGCATACTTTAATTTAATGCTCTTCTGTTTTTTGGGTGCTAAAATGAATAACATTAGAGGCAATTTCATGATTGATAAAAACTGCATTCGTTTTAATGATCTTAATATTGTAATTTAGCCCCTATAGACAATAGGAGTCAATGTTAGATTTAGTTTTTGTTGATCTTCTTTCTTCTCTTTCTCTCTCTCTCTTTTGATCTTTCAGTTCCAGTAGTCATAGGTTAAGATTTGGACATTGTAAAACATCTTGTCATTTGTATAGATTAAAACTCTCCGGACAAAATTTTTTTTTAAATATATTGTAAATAGGAAAGCTATTGCTAATTGTTCTTTGCAAAGTGTAAAATAACAATTTTTATGATGTTCTTTGATTGTAAGTAGTTTTCGGTGCAGCGCAACATAATACACAGATTACTTTACTTTTGGGCTAATAGGTAATTGTAAATATTTAAATAATGTACATTGTTGATAACGTAGTGGAAATAAAACCTCTGATTAATGATTTTATAAACCTACTCCGTGTCTGTGATTGATTTAGCAATGTCAATTCATCAATTGTCAATTTGTCAACCTATGTCAACACATACTGGCGAAATGTGACATACCTAAAAATGTGTTTTGTTTTATTTTTATATGTAAGGATAAATATTTGTGATTTATTAAAAATTTCAATTTTATATTCATCCTAAGTTCTGTTAGATCTATATGAATTAGTTATAAGACTATACTATGTACTAGGGATGCATACCAGTAAAATTACCCCGCTGAAATACGATATTATATATAGATATTAGTTTTGTCATATATATTATATAGATAATGTTAAGTATAACTTAGACATAAAAGATTTAAAGTTAACATGTAAAAATAATCCAAATTGTTAATTTTTTGTTGGGTTGATGGTAAGACCAATGCCCGTAATAAATGAAAAAAAAAAAAAAAAAAAAAAGTATGTTTAGTGACCTATATAAAGTACTATAATACTCTATGGCATAACCTAAAATATTTACAGTACAGCTCTTTCAGCAATTATTGATTAAAAATTCGTAAAACAACAAAATGATTCCACGCATAACCCGTGTCGTACAACTTCTTAAGAATGTAGAAAGAAATTTGTTTAATATGTTTGGATACCCTCCCAAAGGTAAGTAAAAATCATTCAAATTAATGTCTGTAATTTTTTAATGATAATGATTCTACATAAATGTCTTGAAATTAAACAGATTTGAACATTTGATAAGAACTTGTAACTATTAAGTAATGGATCCATTTTACTTAGCAATTTATATTAACTGCTACTACTTTACCAAGCCAACTAGCAGATGGGTGGAATAATTGTGTATTAATAATAATGGTACATACAGAAATGATTAACAAGAACAGTATCAAAATGCTTAGTGTATCATAAGCAAATGTATCACTGCTGTTAATGGTACTAAAACAAACATAGCACTTGAGGCATTCCACCCATTTATTTAGTTGCCTTGATCAAGTAGTATCACATCATAAGAATTATTTTGATAATTATAATAAAACTTTCTAAACAAAATCAAAACAATATTTGGATGACAGATACTACATTACTAATGTTGTTTTTTTAGAATTTGCATTGGCATATGTCCAAGAGAGGAAACCAGTCACACCAACCAAAAAGCTATCAATTAAGGATATAATTGGGGATGGCATGTTATTGGCTGTACCAAAATTTCGTCGAACTATTGAGCGGAAATTAAAGAGGAAATTTGGTTCCCCTGAATATGTATTAAAAATTCTTGAACCAAAAAACTACATCAAAGTATGCCAAGAATGTGGACACCATCATGAGAAAAATACTTTGTGTGGTATGTTTTATTTTAGTTTTATGTATATATTGCATGTGGTTCGAGGCATAGAATAGATCACCTGTCTTCACCCATGAGTGTCATAAAAGGCGACTAAAGGCGATATCAAGAGCATCAAGTAGCATCCTCCCACATGCTAGATCACCAATCTGCCTGCCAAGCATGGTGATTATGGCAGTATCCTGACCGCTTGTTGTAATGATCATTGGGAGACCCATGCTCAGCAGTCAGCCTATATAAAGTACAGGTAGATTGGTGGGTAGCAGTGCAGCACACTTCAGCTGGAATTATAAAGTCTAAATTGTGAAGTCTACTTTTATGGGTACACATAATTATGTAAAAAGTCAAGCTCCATTGATAATTTATTACAATTGTGATTTACAAACATTGTATTGAGGGTATACTATATGCATAGATAATGGATAAACAGAACATATTACTGGAAAGTAACCATAGACCAATGCATGATAGTGTAGTAATGTCTTAGGTTCTTGCAATTATTACACATTATTATAAAACAATTTTATACGGATTAAATCGCATGTATTATTAATTTTTGTTTTTCCTGATGATTCAAACACTGCAAGGTTCGTGGTCGCAGGATGACTCAATGTGTTGAAGTTTAGAGGCATAAAATTTAAAAAAGCATTTATGAGTAATCGTAAGAAAAGAAAAACTAAATGCTTAAAAAGTTTGGTTTGAATTTCAAAAGGCCCACAGGGACTCTGATATCTCATTAATATTTCTTTAGACTGATATCATTCTTTTTTATATGAGCTTTTAGTTAGTTTGCTACAGTGATTTTCCCCTGAGTTATCAGCATCCAAAGCAAACTTTTTTAATCATTTATTCGCAAATTAATGATTGCACATAGTATTTAAGTACAGATCTGAGTATAAGATACCATTTCTGTTTATTTTGAGTATTTTTTATTTATTTAGTTACTGGTATTCCTATATGGGTATAATATTACAATTATTCCATGTGTGATTTGATTTTATTATTTATTTAAAAATTTGTAAAACTCCTGTATCGTAGATACAGTTTACAACCATATATTCCACTTGAACAAACACCCAGACCCAGAACATCTATCTAGATCATACAATTATTATAGGCGCAAAGAGTGCCTAATGTGCTGTTGCATTAGTATTGTTTTTTATAACTTCAGTTCATCAAACTTCAAAGCCTTCTAAGGCAACCATGTATTACTGTTATAACAAATTAAGCGCAGGCAAAGAAAAAAATGGCCTTTTGACAGATAGATGGTAAAAGAAAAAGTGCAGGCAGTAAAATTTTAAATAAGTTATTATAGATTACTAACATAGGTTAAATTTTAATAACAAATTATGGATTATTAGTATGTGAAATAAAGTAAAAAATGAAGAAAATAGGGGTATTACATATGAGGAGATTCAACACATATTGTAGATTTGATCGGAAACTGCGAGAGGACTACACATATATGTTTAAGAGGTACTGTGCTGAGTACCTTACAAAACTCACCGAAATTCAGAAGCAGTCTCGTTTTGAATGGAAAGCTTCAAAGTCTTCTAAGGCAACCATGTATTACTGTCATAACAAATTAAGTGCAGGCAAAGAAAGAAATGGTCTTTTGACAGATAGATGGTAAAAGAAAAGGTGCAGGTAGTAAAAAATGAAGAAAATAGGGGTATTATATATGAGGAGTTTCAACACATATTGCAGATTTGATTGGAAACTGCAAGAGGACTCATATATGTCTACACACATACATGACATATATGTCTAAGGGTGAGATTCAGAAACGAGTTTAAGCTAAGTTCACGCTTCCGTCTGTCAAAATTAGGGGCGTAAGTAGTGCATATTGACATATGGCAGCGTAAGTTCACGCTTAGACTCGTTTCTGAATCTCACCCTAAGAGGTACTGTGCTGAGTACCTTACAAAACTCAGCGAAATTCAGAAGCAGGCTCGTTTAGAATGGAGCTGTGATTGATAATTTGAAGCAGACAAGTCTCAGCATGTGTACAATCTCTACTGGTGAAGGATCCTAGATCTACCAGTATGACCAAAATGATGAAATGAATGAATATCGCCTACCAAAGTGATGCTAGCAAGAAGCTCAGACAATATTTTGTTTCCAAGTTTATTCTTTTGTTTTGTACCTTTATACCTTACCTTTATAATTCCAAAGGATTATTAATGGCAAGTGCTATGTTACAAAGTACTTACCAGAAGTTTTTACTGCTGTGAGCAACAGGCGACCAACGCCAGCCTCCGCGTGGCTACTGCGCACTTGTCGCTGAAAGGTCACTCTCCTTAGGCTCAATTCACTCCGAAATGGCAGTGGCCGGCAGCGAAGCGGCGAGAGGTTTCAGTGCCATAAATAACGTAGCATTTTAAACATTATCTTGTACACATAATATTGTTTGAAAATCTCTAAAGGCTCACGCGCAGTTTAGTGGCCAGAAGCCACTGGTCAAAGCGGACATAAATTACACCAGTAAAATCAGTGTGTAAAATATAGGGAATATTCAATAAATAGTTCTGAATATTAGGAGACGATTTTTTTTAATTTTGTTACATTCATATATATAATTTTAGGTTTAGTATTTTATGCTAAGATGTTTTTATAAGCGTTGCGTTGCCCGCGCTCTATGATGGTCACATGAAAGCAAGGTAATGGCTCAGAGTTCACATAGTCACGCACTGACCAGTGTCGCGGCTGGTCGCAACTAGACGTCATTCTTATACGTAATACTTGCAACATATTGCGGAAGAAATGAAGTCATGTATATATATAAGGTTTATGCACGAATTATAGTACAACTGTGAGAAAAAACGCATATGCCGCATGGTGGCTTTCGTTTTCCTTCGCACATGTTTGAGAGCTGTACTGGTAGTAGGTATAGTAAAATTTACGCCGTTGTGTAATACTCATAATGTTCATGTATGGCGCATCTATTTGTAAAATATCATGGATTTTATGCAATATTTCTTTTCACCCTGTTCGCTTCTTAAGCACTAGATTGCGGCGTCAACACGCCAGGTTTATGTACTTATTATTTAATCGTAAGACACCACTGACAATAACCGCGGTCTCGCATTACCCGCGATTTGATGCGGACGTGAATGCTGACGTTTTTTTTTGTTGTAAATCGATTCGCTCTAACGTAACCTGTCGCTAGTAATTTAGAACAACTTGTGGCGAATGAACTACTGGCGTTCCTGCAGTAGAAGCTGGACGTGATAGACGAGGTGTCCGTAGTCAAGATTTGCTTAACGAATTTCACTGAGGAAGATATCGCCGCTTACAAGCAACTCTTGTACAGAGTACTGAACAAAACTGGTCAGATGTCCCGCTGGCGTGACGGAACGAAGAAAAGCGTACAAGACATCATCACGCTGCTAAAAGAAAACGACCCGGACGCTCTGCCGACGTTTGTGGTGAAGGTCTTGCATACGCTCCATCCTGTCACCTTCCACCATGTCTTTGTAATGAGCCTTCTGAAAGACATCGTCCTTCTGAAGACAAGCTTAGCGGATGTGCATAAAAAGTTAGGGCTTGGTCACAATACCACGGCGCGGCGCCGGTGCCGTGAAACTGTGCGACGTCACCAAACCAGGCTGATAATGATGATTTTGTGGTGGTACAAATCAGGAAGTGCCTTCAGCGTACCAATAAGAACCGCTGCGGAGCCCAGAATAACTATGTCGTTGAGTACGTGCGTCAAAGGACCTCGTCATGGAAGAAGACTTTTGGCCGCAAGCCGTGGTATTTCGTCGCTTCCGCGTACAAGTGCAACTGGAACGCGCAGCGAAGAAGTGCGAAAGGAAGTTTTTACTAACATAATCTGTATTATTATAATATATATATGTTAGTTTGTAAGGTATAATAATATGTCAATGGGTAGAAGTAGCCTGGCAATAAATAATTTATTATTTATGGTGACTGAAATCGTGAGGAAATCTGGATGGTGAGCAATCACCAACACGCACTGAGCAAGTGTGGTGATCATTTCAATTCTTAAATGAAAAGAGGCCTTTGCCCTGCTGGACAGTTATAGGCTGATATTAAATATTTTCTTGTTTTTATATTTTTTTAATGGCATAATAAGTTAATGAGAAGATCTTTCGTTATATCATTAATCAAAATCAAAAAGAAATGGAGAGTGTGATGTGATAGAACATACAATATCCATAGTAATGAATAATAAAAGATCCCCGGACAAGTCACCACCATTTTGTTGTATTGATTAAGGATGATGTTCTTTTTTATTCATTTCAGAAAATTGCTATACTAAAGTTAAGAAGGAAACTGAAGAAATTCAAGCTAAAATAAAAGAGAAACTTGGTCTAAATCCAATTGAACATGATGTTGTTGTCTTATACCAAGGGGAGAGTCTTCCAGATGAGGTAATTTTTGTTTTAACGAGTAACACAATATTCATGTATAAATAACATCATACCTTTGCACGGTGTCGGCAGAAACTGCTACTACTACTAACTAAAAGCTGAGCAGTATGTTTGTGTCATATCATGAATGTTTATGAAATATTCCAATTTTGCAAACCGACGTTGTCCAGATAGCATGCAAAACTTCTTCCAGGTGTAACTTTTTCTGGCGTATCCAAACAATCTGAGAAAAACATATTGAGCTACCAATGAGTTAGTTAGCTAGTTATAACGCCTACAACAGGTGAAACCGACGTGGTCCAGCCATTCTGATGTCCATTAAGCCTTTAAAGTGATCAAAATACGCTAACTAAACAAATTTTGCAATAAAGAATAAGATTCACAAAGAGGATTCTTCCAGCTATGAAGATCGATTTCAGGTGTCGACGTGTTTACTTCCTATCGTGTATGTACAACGAAAAGCGCGTTTCGTGCGAAGCGAGGTATTGCATCGGACACGATTTCGCCAACTCACCATTGCGCGCCCCAACTTTTGTTCATATTAGACGCGAACTCACCCACATACTATGATAGTATTGCGTAACTCCACTATTTCAGCACGTAGCTCGCCGGTATTATACGACTGGTACTGGTGGACTGGTATTATGGGACGCTTCCATCTTGAACTGCATCTCAGCCAGCAACGCTTTTACTGTGGTCTAGCTAGTACGCTAATAGTGTGTATGCTTTCGCAGCTTGGTGCCATAGTCATGTTCGAACGTGATAGGATCTTCGATAGTTCCTCTGCCCCGAAGGGTCGCACGTCGTCTGGTCGGTCTCATTCAACACCCGAATGTTGTCCTGGAGACGCCTTTCTTCTTTTTCGTCCCTTCAGCGAGATGGTATTCGGTCAGGCATATCGAGCGACTCGAGCAACAGCAATCTAACCTCGTCTTCATTCAATGTCGACGTGCAGAACACTTCATCCATGTCCAGCCGGTTGTTGAAGAAACCCCAGGAGCTCATTCGCCACTGGTCTCGAAGACAGGGATCTGTTTTGTGGGTGCACGTGCACGATCATGGTTGTCACACCAGAGTCTACGCGTGTCTTACTGCTCTCATAGTGGTAAAATGGATACAACACGTTTTTTGAGCACTTGCAATCGGCTGCTGACAAAGTAACTATTAGAGAGTTCGGCTGCGTGCTGTCCGCAACATTGTTCTAATACAAGTCAATTATATGCTATATATCGAGGGCATTCATTGTTATGCGGACGACAGTACTGGGGACATCCTGACTGCAGACAACTTGTGTCTGAAATCGACGGATATGGAACATTTAAGAGCGAAAATTGAGCGGAATCAAGGCTCCAAGGTGTTCGCAAGAGACAAGTCTATTGGGCAAAGTCGTATTATGAAGCTGACGACCGAGGACGGCAGTGTAGCGTCGACTAAGCCAGAGGTTTTGAGAGAGAATGAGAACTTCTACCGGCAGTTATACACTTCGGTTACTATACCTACCGATGGCTCTGACAAAGACCCGCGACCCAAACTAACCCGACACTATTCCGAGGATATCCCGGACATCAGCGTGTACGAGATTAGGATCGCCTTGAAGCAGTTTAAAAATAACGTGGTGGGGATGGAATTACGACAGAGCTTCTGAAAGCGGGTGGCACACCGGTACTTAAAGTCCTTCAGAAGCTATTCAATTACGTTGTACTCGAGGGCACAACGCCGGAAGCATGGAACAGAGGCGAGGTGGTGCTCTTCTTCAAAAAGGGTGACAACACCCTGTTGAAGAATTATAGACCCATCTCGCTTCTGAGCCATGTTTATAAGCTATTTTCAAGAGTCATACGAATCGTCTCAAGCGCAGGTTTGATGATTTCCAGCCTCCCGAACAAGCCCGTTTCCGAAAAGGTTTTAGTACCATAGACCACATACATACGCTGCGGCAGATTATGCAGAAGACCGAGGAGTATATCTGCCACTATGCTTAGCGTTTGTGGACTATGAGAAAGCCTTTGATTCGATCGAAACCTGGGCAGTGCTACAGTCTGCAACGGTTTTAACCAGTGTGTGTTACCAGTGATGACATATGGAACAGAGACGTGGTCACTCACAATGGGCCTCATAAGAAAGCTCAATGTCACTCAGCGAGCTATGGCGAGAGCTATGCTTGGTATTTCAGATCATTCAGATCGAATCAGAAATGAGGAGATCCGTAGAAGAACTAAAGTTGCCGACATAGCTGAAAAGATTAGTAAACTGAAGTGGCAATGGGCAGGGCATATTGCTCGTAGAACCGATGGCCGTTGGGGCACAAAGGTTCTCGAATGGAGACCGCGCACCGGATAACGCAGCGTGGGACGACCACCAACGAGGTGGACAGACGACCTGGTGGAGATCGCTGGGAGTCGTTGGATGAGAGCGTCTTAGGGGGAGGCCTTTGTTCAGCAGTGGACGTCCTGTGGCTGATATGATGACTCGCGGTCCCACCTCACGCCTTCAGTATAATACCTTGCTGGCTGGAGTATAATGGATTATCTAGCTTTATAAGGATCCTGCTCTTAAGAGCTCTGTCGTAATTCTGTCATCGTGCAGAGCTTTGATTTTGTAAGGCCGCCCTAATCTCGCTCTGGTCAACTTCCGGAAGATCTTCGATGTAATTGTGCTTGGGCTGGGCTCTGTGGTTATCATAGCGGTAAAGTCTATAGTTTAAACACTACTACTTAGCGGTGAATATGTGGTACCTGGTACCTGTAATGTTGATAGCTTCCTAGCTGGTCTCTTGCAATAAGAGACCTACCACCAGTAAAGTAAAGTATAGGTCAGCCCCTCACTTCTCGTGGTTGTTATAAATGGTCACTAAAGTATAAAGTCAAGATAGATGGGTAGAAGCATCCTCCTTGGCGCTAACAACAAGATAATAGGATGACGAATTCCGAAGTTGTAATTATGGCAATTTTACCTCATAAGCGTTAATTGTCTACACTCACTAGCGGTATATTAGAAGCCTCAAGTCGAGCAGTGGATGGTCACGGACCACCAACGTATAGAGACAGTAAAAACAATTGTAGCTCTCATAATTATTTTAATTTCAGCCAAAGGAATTCTGGAAAGGCAAACGAATTATTGAGATGAAGAAAGAAAGGCCACAATGGTTTAGTAAAAATCTCCTTCAGAAGACTACACAACAACCTTCTGAATCAACTGATGTCAAACCTACTGATTTAGCTTAGCCTAGTAGATGTAATTAAAAACTATTATTTAGTGTTAACAAAGGAATAAATAAATAGAAAGTAAAACGAATGTTATTTCTTTTGGGACTTTCTAGATTTTGATATACTTTATTAAAATAAACCATAATCAAAGTATAGATATCAAAAGATTGATTAAAAAGCCTACAAACTTCAGGGCAGATTGTGGTGATCTGAATTTGAGTGGCGAAACTGCGTACCCGAATGCCCCAGAGTCGACCAGGGCCTCGTCTACGGCTTACCTTTATTGGTCGGCTGGAGAAAAACGACGAGTGCCCGCAGGACTTTTTACTCTGGCTTGCCTTAGTTGGCCGATCAGTTTTTACTCTGGCTTGCCTTAGTTGGCCGATCAGTGGGGGCTGCCAGAGAGTTATATGTTCTGGGGCGGAAGTGTCGAATGGTATAATAATGTTGAACCAGCTCCGAGTTTTCGAGACGCCGGATGGTGAAACCGACGCCGCACCTCTCGACACCCCGAGCTCCGGTTGCTGCCTATCGCCCGTAGCGATGGTTATTTAGGGAGCCCATCTGGTCAGTGGCGAGACACCGACTGCCACAAAATTTTATTTAACGCCATTGTTTCTGCTAGGCCAAAGTTTTCAGTCCATATAACACTTATTGCAATTGAACTTATAATAGTAGCTCCACATTATACCTACAATAGCCCTACTCCACCATTTGTGACTGTATTTGTATAGTGCAGTCATGGAGATAATTGGTTAGCCTACCATTCCATTTTAGATTAGAATTCTCGAAAGAGCCTCCGAGTGTTAGATCCTGTCCCCGTGTAAGCCTATCTATCAAAAGGCCGGGTAAGTCCTTGCACAGGATGAACCCGTAAAGAAAGACAACCTTTATTAACCCTTTCAGTGCGCATGATGGAACGTGTGCATCATTTAAAAATGGTCCTCCGCGGCGCATGATGCAAGGTATGCATCATGGATCGCACTTTCGGGAAGTGTTAAAAAACTTAAGTAAACTGCAACATTGTTTTAAATTTTTGTTTAGTATTTGTTACCTTTAATAATGAATTGGCATAAAAATTGTGAGATAAAAATGTCCTAAATAACGTAATAATGTTGACTGAAACTTTACTCTGGATTATTATTGAAAAATTCCAAAGAATGAATATAAATTATTTCGTGTATCGTATTGATTTATGTTCTTAAATATACTCAGTATATTTAATTATAGAATAACTGTGTTTTTAACCATGATGCACAAGGTGTATCATCGCGCTGTTGAAGACTTACCGTTAGCAGCCAATAATTACAACGACCTAAGTCGATATCATATATAGTAAACTGAACTTAATACTTGTGCGGTAAACCTTAATTTGCTTTGCTTTTATAAGAACTACATTTTGGATGGTTTTACGCATCATTTTACTCAACAAATTCATTTTAAATTCAGTAATTATTTGAAATGATATTTTATACTCCCGTTATAATTTAATGGAAATACAAAAGTGAGATGCAAAAAAGATATAAATTGTTGTTGTTACAATTAATTTCGAAAAAAATGCCATTTGTAGTCACTTAGTAAATCAATAAATTAAATATTTTAAGTGAAATTTTTGTAAGGGCTACTTTTGCTACCAGATTATAATAACAATGAAAACACGTGCACGTTGATTTTGTTTAATTCAATAAAGAGTTTGTATACCGATAGTTTCATTGTTCAATTATTAGCTACTGTTTGATTTATTGTGTTTTTTGTATTTGAGTGGAAGAAGTGCTTATGTCGATATGAAGTTCATAATATTGCAGTCTTGGTCTGCGCCTGTCTGTGCGTCCCTTGTGAGTTTTTGCGATGATATTAGTGCGATTTCAGCTCTTTATCTATAGCAGTCTTTCCCAACGTGGGCGATTAGGCCCCTTTGTGGGCGCTGCAGGCCTAAAGGGGGGCGGTAAGAGACCCAGAAAAAAAAGGGGGCATTGTGTAGGGCTTTGGGGTCGATTTATAATTTCATCTACCTAGCTAGGAAGACTCTTAGACACCGACTGAGCTCTCGACTCTCGACTACATCTTGTGAACATCAACTAATATTAATTAAGATATAGCTCAAACTCGGTTCGATATAAAAGATTATTTTCAATAAAAGATACTCTGTCCGAATACTATAAATTTGCGTTTCAATAATCAGTTATAAGTACTTAGCGGTTTTTAAGTATGTTTAAAAAGGGGGGCGTTAAAAAATAATTTATTCTTAAAGTGGGCAGTAGACAAAAAAAGGTTGGGAACCCCTGATCTATAGCCACAACGTTTTTCCCAACTCTCTCGCTGTACTCGATCACTGCATCTACTAAGATTGATCCAACTTGTAATATAGATTTGATAACTAATGCTATTACAATTATAGCCTGTGATATGAACTCGACGACTTATGCTATCACATTTGACCACCATTTGATATGGACTGTATGACGAATACATATTTCCTGATGGGCGACTACATGATAGCGCCTCACAAAACCGAGGCACTATCATATGGTTCCACAAACTGCCGCGGAGCAGAGAACCACCAAGCTCGTGTATACACGTTGGTAACGCACATATCAGGGTGGGCCAGGATATTAAGTACCTGGGACTTACGTATGTACGTACCCTGGACAGTCACTGAGGCTTCGAGGAGCACTTGAAGCGTCTTGTCCCCCAGGTCGAAAGGATAGTGGGTGCCGGAGATTGGAGTGCTGTGGTTTCGCTTTTGTGAGAGCGTCATGCTCCAAAAGGAGATCGCAGAGAGAGATTGGCATAGGGCCGATCCCGCTCGGAGAAGGACATGGAGCCGTGGTAACTACCGCTGTGGCACCCAAGTCCAACACGCCTGAGCCCCCCTGTTGTCTTTATATGGCGGGAGCCTTGCTGTGATACGGTGCATTGACAAGGATAGTTTTTTATCTTATTAATCAATGTGCCAAATGTATTCCAAATTCCGAGTTTTTAACTCGTCAACGAGTATGAACAAAATTAAAAAGACGATTTAGACGAGGAATAGTCCAGCTACTCGTATGTTAGCTGAACTATACAGTCATTACAATGAATTCGGTTATTTTAATTGACATGAGTTGCCTTTGTTCACTGGAGCTGCATAGATACCGTTGAAAGTTTTATTCATAAACATAATAATGAGCATCTTGACATCTAACATAATATCGAAACTGTGTTACTTAAATTATATTGACCACTTTGGATGCTTACAATAATAATAGAGTTCTGACTGCGTACATATAAATGAATTTATGTCATCTGATCATTTTGACTACCTTGGACGCTCATATCTATTTGACGCTGACTTTACAAACAAAATATTGCAAGTCATTGTAATAATAGGTCTTTACCTAAGAAATTGCCACTTCGCAGTATAACTATTCGAAATAAAAATATTATTACAATAACAATATCTTTATCTTGATCTATAAGAATATCAACCTAGTATCTAGGTTGTGGAGTGGAGAGAGACTGCCATCACAGTTGTGCCATGTAACCAGATGCGGCTGAATATATATATATATATATATTCAGCCGCATCTGGTTAGTATTCCATGTTAAAGATAGAGAAATAAACCATTTCATGTACCATGCTACTTATTTAATAATAATAAAGTAGTAAGGTACCAAGAGAAGGTTGAGAAGGTACATTAAGGTACCTGTCTGTATGGGTAGGCTTTCTATACACGGTGTGACTAACAGAATGATCAGGATTATGGATGAGAAGTATGTCAAGGAAGGCTAAGGATTTATTATCCTCCAATTGCATAGTAAACTGAATTTAGCCATGTTTTGAATTTAGGTGTTTTAAAAATGCAGTCACCCTATTGTGAGGCAAGATGGTAAAAGTTTCATCTACGTACCGTTTGAACATCTTCGGTATAGTCGGGGCTGTCATCAGTGCTCTCTCCTCAAAGTCCTCCATGAAAATATCGGCGACTACAGCAGAGACCGGTGAACCCATGGCCACACCGTCAGTTTGCAGGTAAAACTCATTGTCCCACAAAAGGTAGCCATTGGTAAGGCAGTGTTCAAGTAACTCTGTATATTGAAGAGGCATGTCATGGTCAACCGTTTCTTAACAACATCCATGCAGTCCTTTACTGGTAAGTTGGTGAATAAGGACTGCACATCAAAACTGACCATCACTTCACTTTCAGCTAGTTCAAGGTCTTTTATTTGGCTGACAAAGTGATAGGAATCCTTCACATATGTGTTAGTCTTTCCACAAAGTTGAGAGAGTACCTATCTTCGCTAGAACCTATCTTCGCTAGATGTTGTGCCAGTTTCTAAGTTGGTGTATCAATCTGGCTTACTATGAGTCGCAGTGGAACATTGTCTTTGTGAATTTTCGGCAACCTATACAGTTTTGGCGGTTCAAACATCAAGACACTGTGAGTGATTACTGCGTGCATAGAAATAATTTTTGATTATAATTGTACGGTCACGGAATAGAAAAATAAGATGGACTCCGCGCCACTCATATCGAAAATGAAGCACCCTAAGTATGCCGATTCACTTGTACACTCGGGCCTTACGCACACACATACATCATAGTATGCCGGTCGACCGCCATAACGCGGCACGACAGCGCCCGTGTAGTTACTATTTACGATAATTGAAACCAAAAACTAATAATGCCGTCTTGTGTCGTGAAATGGTGTAAAAATAACTCTACATCGCAAAAAAGTGTCAAGGAATATTATCACAGGTAAGACACTAATTTATATATAATTATTGATATCATTGGAGATTTAAATTATCGGTACTATTCGGAACACAAAACCTCAACTATACGTGCCTGTGTTGTTAGAAAATAAATGGGTAATTTTCCCGAAAATAGGTAATATGTTTTTTATTGAAGTGAAACTTCTTTAGCAACGATGTGATTAGAAAATTAGGTGAAACGAAAAAGTGACAAACATAGGATTATACAATATCCTTTATATTTAGCCTGCGAGAGAGTGAGATCGAATACAAGTATACAATGTTATAATCCTATAATCTTCGTCCCCCATCTTCAGACTTGTATCAAATATGTTGCATTTGCGAAATGGTGGTCAGGAAGCTTATAAAAGAAAAAATATAATATATAACGAAAGACAACATTCGTACATGTTAACCAAAATATTAGACAAATTGATTGCAAATGACAACATTTTTTTAAATTTAGAAGTCGAACGTCTCGGCGCCGGTGTAGAACACAAAATCAGTTTAATTAAATGTATTGCAGAAAAATATTTGACTATTAGATTTCACCATATCTCCAAATTAGAAGGTATTGCAAGATCAGTAAATAGTAAAAGGCAGGTATATAAAAAAATAACTCAAAGGATTTTAGCCTATAATTTTTCGAAGTATTAAGTATATATATATTTAAGTATATATCTTCATACACTACTTATGTTAATAAGAAATAACGAAGAATATGATTAAATATTTCGAATAAATATTTGTGTTTTTATCTTTTCTTTATTTTAGTTGACAGCTATCTAATTCTTTTCCACACAACTTGATACGGACGTCTAGTTTCACAAAAAAAATTAGTAACCAACTGTTGGACAATTTACTTACTATCTTATCTTTGATGAAATATTACTACTATATGCAATATTACTATTATTAATAAAAAATGTGGGAAAATTTAATTCCATCTGGTATCCCCAAAAATCACGCACACGTGTTCGATACCGTGCTTCACTTTCGATATCAGTGGCGCGGAGTCCATCTTTTTTTTTCTAGTCCGTGTTGTACGGTAGATAAAATAAAAGCCGATATCTTTTAAAGAATTCAATTTCTTCCAATTCAATAAAAGGATCTGATGTTCTCTTGTTACTCGCCTTCGTTTTTGACGTAAAATATTCTCATCATTATCGCACGCAAAAAAATTCAAATAAAATTGAAACGTCTGACATATAAGAACAATTTTTTTGCATCAAACAATAAAAGAATATCGCGTTACTTTACAATTAAATTGTTAGTATTAAGCACTTATTACCTACTAGGCTAGCTATGATGCCCGGCTTCGCTCGGGAGTTGATATGAGATTACGTGGTAGTTGAAATAAAAAATAAAATATTACGTAAAAAGTAAAAAAAAAAAATTGAAAACATTTACACTACTAAACAACATTTTTCATTTTATTGTTCGGGGTATATACTACTTCTACTAAGGCCTGGTTATTTATTGCTAAACATTTATCTTCTAAGCGAATGAGTGTTTCATTGAAGATGTCGTCATTGAATTCTATAGTCAGTTCTGGATTAGTTTGTCGGATTTGGTACAATATATCATAAAATCATCACTCATACTCATTTTGAAAGAGTCTCATAGCTGTTTTGGGTTTGATGGGTTACATGTTGTTAGAATTATGGCGAATAACTCTCGAATTTGTTCAGCTGAAGCTGTGAGTGTGGCTTCTTGTAGTGTTAATTCCCAGTGGTTATCGTTTTCCAATAATTCTAAGCGTTGACATGCTTCTCTGTACGTCTGGCATAGGTAGCCGTCAATGGTCCTGAGATCTGTGAAACTTGTTGGTCCCCGTATTTCGTGTAACAACATCCGAAGATAGAAATATTTGGCATTGTTTGAATGTACAGTGTATACTCGACCTATTGCGTTAGTTTTCATGATTTCTGGATGACCCTCCTCTGGCATTCCTTGTTTTCGTCGTTGAAAAATTTTCCTTGTTTTGACCCACGTATAATAAATAGGGACGTCGACATACAGTAATGTCTTTGCGAATGGATCCGTGTGGCACAGTTGGAAAAAAGCTGTTAATGTTGTGTTCTGAGGTGGTTCGCTTGCAATTTTTCTAGCCGAGTCTTTTGTGAAGTAAACTCTTTGTCCATTCTCCAAATATACTGCTAGATGTTGCACAGCTGGTTCGCGTTCGTGTATGGGAAAACTAAAAATCATTCACGCTGCTTCGTTACTGTTGATGTATCTTCCCATTTGGTACATGAGGATCTCATCATTTCTGTTATTTTGTTCGCTATTTTGGACTATTTGAAATACTGCCATATCACTACCTTTGTTTACGTACTTACATATATATTTAATAGATTTTACTGAATTGCAGTATTCAACGTTTATGTGTGTGTGCTTGGAACATTTTGAAAAGTAGTGGGTTATATGGTACTAACCATTGATTATCTATTTCCAGTTCGTCTCTGCCTTGTATTCGTATTTTTGCTGTGAAGCCACCGTTTTCCGGTGATCGTATTCTTGATTTGGGATAGCCGTCATCTTCAGTTTTTGTATCGTCCAAGTATGGTTTTGGATATTTTTTTGTACATTTTCCATCACTCATGCATGGCGCATTAAAGTTTTAATGGTCCACATGGTCCGTGAATCATGTTTTTCACTACTATGTTAGTCTACTAGTAGTACTATGTAGTTGTCGATATCCGTGGGATAAATTTTATCGTGTAGCCAATTGTAAGCTCATTGTGTGAGTGAGGTAATCCTCGTTTTTGCCACTCGATTGTATACATCCAGCATCTAGGTTCCAAAGATGTGGTATTTTGTGATGACTTCAATAAATCTTATTTGTATTTGTCGAAAAACTCGGGCTATTATGTCGTGTCGATCCATGGAGGTTTGTCCGTATTTTAGTTGTTCTTTGATGTCTGGCCATGATGAGTTGCATGTAAATGTTATGAAGAGATCAGGGCGTCCATATTTTCTTACGTAGGTCATGGCATCTTGAGTATATTCGTGCATATGTCTTGGACTTCCTATGTATGATGAGGGTAAGATTACCATTGTTCCAATATCGTCAATATTGCCGTCATTTATGATCGCGTCTCGAATATGGATGTATTCTTCTGTGCGTAGTTTCTTCCGATTCAGTCTTATGTAAAGCATCCGTTCTGCTTCTATTTTTGGGTAGATATTACCCGAAATTGTTGGAATAAACGGCGAGTGTTGAGTATGTGATTGTATATTTCATTGTCTCTGATCATTATGCGGTCAGCATAGAACTCCTTGGAAGTGACTTTTTCGTTTGTTTCTATGCCTGTTTCAGGATGAATTTGTTTTATATTGAAATGATATCCGTCCTCTCCGTGCAGAAATATTAACGCATATTGAAGAGCATCATGTGAACGGTGTGTCTCTGCAGTGCGTTGTAGTCCTTTTCTTCTTCGTTGTATAATTATGTCACGGCTTGTATTTTCATTGTCCACAATTACGATGGCGACTTCATCTATCTGAGGTGCATTAAATCTACGTTCGTGTTCTCCACGTGGTCTTTTATCGGCTCGAACTACAATTTTATTCGTCAGTCATCAGAAATCATGCGGTCTAATGTTGTTTTGAATATGTAAATCAGTTGATTGTATTTGTGATTTGTGGTAATCGAATTTCGCGTGGCAATATTGGAAAATGTTATTCATTTTTCCGATTACAACATATTTATGATTGTAATATTTTTTCGTCACTTCGTAGTGGAATGCTTCCTTTGTTAGATTATCTTTTAAAATTCTCGATTCTTCAATACTTTTATTTTCTTTTCTTTCTTCGCTTTTTCTGCTTCTCAGGGTGCTCATTCTGGTTCGTTGATTTTGTAAACGTGCTTCGTGCTCTTCTTCCGTTTCATTTCTTCGATATTCTTTTTGTTTCCGCCGTTTCGCTGCAGAACTGGCAAGATCTCCTCCTCTTTTACGTCTAGGCATTGTATTCTGTAAAATATAAATTAAATAAACATTTTGTAGACAAATATATTGTTACGTAAACGTGGGGTACGTTGAGACAAATAAAAAAATTTATTTAACCTTCAAGCGGTCGCGCGATATTTTCTTTACGGCCAAAAGTATATAGAAGGCATCGATTCAACGTCGCGCGACTGCTTGAAGGTTAAGGAAATTACAATTAAAAGAAAAAAAAAACTATTCGAATTAATTACACACACTATTAAAAATACTCACACGTGATACTTCAAAATAAAGGCTCACAGATAACTTCTTTCCTTTTCGTTTCAAAATCTGGAGG
The DNA here is from genome assembly GCA_947459985.1 of Diloba caeruleocephala. Taxonomy (NCBI): domain Eukaryota; kingdom Metazoa; phylum Arthropoda; class Insecta; order Lepidoptera; family Noctuidae; genus Diloba; species Diloba caeruleocephala. The sequence continues at coordinate 11,701,300 of OX381612.1, read as the reverse complement.
GCGACACCGGGCTCTTATATATTCCGAGAGCTAGGCTCTAGGATATTCGAGAAAGTTTGAGAATATTTTCTTTCTCATACCTTCTTGAAGTTCAAATACTCGACAACAGATGGCGCCACTACACTTAATTTCCAAGTTCAAACACTCTACAACAGATGGGCCACTACACTTAAGTTCCAAGTTGAAGGGTTGGAAAAGCCCTTATATCTTTAAAAACACGCCCTTCAGGTTAAAACGGGAACTTTCTTGTTCGAGGGGGGATAAAGGGCTATCACACTATATGTATAAGTCCCTTTATCGTGCCGGGACTCCTTTTTAAGTTTTATCTGCACGCACATTTTACCAACCTAGTTTTATTATATATAATGATAATGAATAATGATAATACACTTTATTTTCACTGAAATGAGATATTAAATCAATAGCATTAAAAACGATATAGTTTATGCTAGTAAAATAGCAACTTTTAATATTTCGCTAAATTTGACACTTAAGCTCGTAAATTGGTTCGCTTAAATGAGGTCATGGTACGCATCACATATGAATTGAAACGAAAACAAGGGACTGCGATTAAGATAACGTTGTATTTATATAATTAGACGGCAACAGTACCGCATTATCTATTGTCAGAGTACGAATAATCAAAACAAATCAGTAGAGGTCTTCAAATGACTTGTATTAAGAGTTCATGGTAAGCCTCCTGTACGAATCACAGTATTTGTTGCTTTACGCAAATGGCTCGCCATTCGGATCCCAACGTGAACGTTCGAATATAATAATGTTTATATTCATATAAACGCTTGCTTTACTTAGCATAGTAGGTAGTCGACCCCGAAGTCATAATTTTATTGATCTAATTGCTAACCAACTATTATTTTATTTATATTGTCAATTTTTATATCTGTTACTATTGTTGAATCCCGAGATAACACACATAGCTTATGTTCATTTTGAATGTCTGTTATAGTATACATGATCAGCCCGTTACTGCCCTAGCGCTGGACACGGGCTTTTGCTCACGATGAGACAGGTTAGGCCTTAGTCCACCACGCTGGCCTAGTGCGGCTTGGCCTCAGGTGTTCAGGTTTCCTCACGATGTTTCCTTCCTTCCTTGTTAGTGATAATCAATCTTATTCGCACATGTATCCGAAAAGTCTGAGATGCGGCCGGGAATCGAACTCAGACTCTCCAGTATGGAAGTGAAACGTTCGACTACTATGCCATCACTGCTCTTGTTACATAGTATTATTTGGTTGTTAATACTTAACAATGTTTTTAAGTTGATTCAGCTACGTATTAATAATTAATTGTAATTGTATTTATGACTTCCAAAAGACATAACTAAATAGTCAAATCTCGAATAGTTAAAGCTTGACTGAATATAAAGTGGCGTTTCACTATTGGGCAGTTTACATAAAAGCGTAAAGATATTTCTTACACCTATTAGTAGTCAAGTTATATTTGCCATACTTGGATGATGAAGGATGTTATTAGATGAATATAATTTACTATACTTTTTTAAATGCTCACATAAATTTCAACTGTATTATTATTATGTTCATTGTTGATTTAGATTATTAATTATGATTGGCTCCTAAGGTTAACATGTAGGTGTGTTTAGATTTCGTTAGTTAGGTATTTTATCTTAACATTTCAAGCGGTAAATAATGGGTCAATTTTTACCGCGGTCCGTGCGTGGTTTTGTGAATTAAACTATTTTGGATAGTTAATTCAATTTAGACATTATTCGACTGATTCCGTTTCCTGTCAGGTAATTTCGAACACACGTTTATAAATGCAATGAGTGACTAGCTTGGGCAACATGCATAAAGGAATATTCAGATATAAGCGATCTTCGACGATACCGCTGTGGATAGCAAAAAAATCCGAGCGGTACCTAAATACCTACCCAGAATACAAATACCTACTCAGCGGAATACCGCTCGGTATTTTCGCCACCCACAGTGGTAGCTAATATCGCTTATATCTGAATAGGCCTTTAGCATTGGGTCCAAGCTATCCCTAATCAGTTAAGTAGTTTTGCTGTATAAATGTATAAAACAGATAAATTTGACAGCTAGGCAAATGTTTTAATATTATTAAGGTATTTCCATTAGGATCCCAAGCTTCCGATGTCTGTGCAAAACCAAGCCCACACATTGCTTTGATGTAATTACGCAATGCAGGTCTTATCTTACTCTAACATCTAACACACATAAAACTTCATAAAAGTATAATCGCCCGTATATGATGCTTAAACACTTTCTATCTAGATCCTAGCTAATATCTGTTTTGTCTCGTCGTTTCAGCCAAATAAAGACCACTGCTAGACACAAGCCTCCCCAAAGATCGCCATAACGACCGGTCTGGGCGTGTTGTGTGCTCATTGGGGGGTTTTGCCATAATCGCCACGCTTGGCAATTGGGTTGGCGATCACAGTTCAGTTGTTGTAACTTAATTAATTAAGTATTTATTCAATAACTAGCGTTTTGTCCGGACTTTGCTCAGAATTAATCATTTCCTATACAAACTTCAACACCCCATTTAACCTCTTTAGGGCATGATTATTATGTCCTTCCCCGGGGTTCAAGCTACCTCACACAAAATGCATCAAAATCGGTTCAGGGCTTTAGCCGCGACAACGTAACAAACAGACAGAAAATACATTCGATGTAATAATATAATATATGTCCGGGTCGTGGGTTCGATTCCCGCACGGAAGAAATATTTGTTAGATCTGCAGGTAGTTGTTCCGGGTCTGGGTGTATTGTATGTGGAATTCATGTCTGTAAACGCACCCACGACACAGGAGAATTCCCAGTGTGGGGCAACGTATTAAAAAAAAAAATGTATTTTAGTTGTAATAATATATTATATAATATATTTCCTCTGGACAGTCATTATCTCACCAGGGATAAGGTAATCCTGGAGGGCAGATTAAAGTAGCTGTTTCATGTCTTCCTACCTTCTGATATAAAAAAAGTATATCATAAGAAAAAAAAAGTATATTAAGTAACTTACAGAACGCAGGGCAGTTTGTGGCGAGCTGAATGTGAGTGGCCACACTGCGTACCCGAATGCTCCAGAGAGTCGGTCAGGGCCTCGTCTCCGCTTGCCTTTATTGGTCGGTTGGAGTGGAACCCCATGAGTGCCCGCAGGATTTTCAACTCTGGCTTGCCTTAGTTGGCCGATCAGAGGGGGGCCGCCAGAGCTATATGCTCGGGGGTGGAAGTGTCTAATGGCGTAATAACGGGGAAACCCGCTCCGAGTCTTCGAGACGCGCGATGGTGAAACCGGTGCCGCACCTCTCGACGCCTCTAGCTGCTCACACCGGTGTTGCTCCTTGTCGCCTGTAGTGGTGGCCATTTAGGGGGCCCATCTTGTGAGTGGCGAGTCACAGTCTGCCACAGAATTTCACGATCAAAGTTGAAAGGCAGACGCCGTTGTTCCCGTATTTATTAGTCTTTTTATTCCATGTAACACCCATTGCAATAGACCTTATCGTTATAGTTTCCATCTCATACAATAGCCTTACACCACCGGGGACAATCCATGACTTCATTTTATTGTGCAGCTATGGAGAGTCCCCGGTTGGTCCCATTACATTTTAGATTAAAATTCTCTAAAGGGCCTCTGCTAGTTGGACCCATGTCTCCGCGTAAGCCTGTCAAAAGACCGGGATCCCCCTTACAGGGGATATAAACCCGTGAAAAGAGAGATATGTAATAATAATAATGTTCAATAATAAATTCAATAATGTTTGTAAAACTAGCTTAAATACTGTGATAATTAGCTATATTTGAAATATATATACATCACCATGAAGATGAAGTGTTGAAGTTGTGAATAACAATATACCTATATAACATATATGCTACGTTTCATTGATCTCGTTAACTGATCTTCGTTGCTCTCTCCACGGCAGCAAGTAACGGAGTTCAGTTATTGTGATTCAATGAAACGTAGCATATATATTGTTGTATGGTATATTGATATTCACAACTTCAAACACTTCAAAGTCAAAGTCAAATATTTTTATTTCAAATAAACCAAATATTGGCACTTATGAAACGTCAGAATCTAAGTTGCACGGTTCCAAATAGTTGATCTATGGAGAAGAGCCGGCAAGAAACACCATTGATACTCTTTTAAAATAATTGAGATTACAATGTTGATTGATACAAATTATGGTAAAACATATAACGAGCATGATGTAGGCAAATGTATATAAAATAAAAATAAACATACTAATGCAATATAACTAATATTCGCCATGGCAGTTAATGGCTGACCAGTCCCAACAGACGGCACCCGTTCACGAGCATGACGCATGCATCAGCATCGCTTAGTAGCTCAACCATACTGTAGGGAACCGAACGATCCGATACACAACGCCACCGCCAGCAAGACATTTTAGTGAGCATGACAGACCGCTACTACCAGGCAAAAGGCAAAGTATAGGTACTAAATATATAACATTAACGGCAACATGATGCTCACACTAACGGCTACTTGATGCTCGCACATTTACAATGTATGAATAATTAATTTAATAATGTCAAAATATTAAGAAAATATTAGAATGTAAATTGCTATAATGGCTATTATATTAAACATAGGCAAATAATTTATATCATAATTATAGAATACAATTTTAAATAAGTCAAATTAAATGTCAAGATGTCAATAAAAAGATAAATAATAAGTCAATTAAAATGTCAGGATGTCAACAAAAAAATTCACTACAATTTCTTTGTAAACGGTAAAGCATTGATTGGGAGTAACAACACGTCATTAATGCGAAAATTATAAAATATATTATAAAGCGCCAGAGGATCGCAGTGTGCAGGAGGGAAACGTTTGCCAGACATCGCTATCGTCGATGTAATGATTTATATTATAGTAGGCTTTCGAAATTAAAATGCGCTTAATCAACTATTTGAATCTTATTTCTGGTAAGTCGGTAATACTACAAGAAATTTTGTTATAGAATCTAATTCTGTTTCCCATAAACGACTTGCTGGTTCTACTAAGTCTAAAGCCCGGTACAACCAACTTGTTCTTGTTGCGAGTATTTAAGCTGTGCACGTCACTTTTCTTACTTCATCTTCATGGTCATGTTTATGTATTTCAAATATAGCTTATTATCACAATATTTCATCATCATCATTTCGGCCGAATGAAGTCCACTGCTGGACACAGGCCTCCCCCAAAGATCACCACAACCACCGATATGGATGTGTTGTGGGCTCATTGGGGGGTTTACAATATTTAACCTAGTTAAAAATGAGTAATTGGAATATTGCAGGAGACTATTTGTCAGAGCGACGGCTGTGTGTCGTCGAACCACTAGCGTTCAGGATCGAATGTGTAATGATAATGATCAAAATATGAACGATTCGACACCACAATACTAAATTCGAATTTTGATTTGAATAAAGAATGAATCATGAAGTGATGGAGATAAAAGGTATGAAGTCATGAAAGAGGTTGATTGAAATAAAGATGAAGGATGACTTCGTCACAAGCTAAACTTACTTACAAAATATATACGTATATGATACGTATCTATATGTATATTATAGATAGAGCACCGCATGGTGGTGTATGCCGCGCGCTCAAACTAAACAGGTTTTGTATAGCTTGATGGGTAGCCGAATATTCGAGTAAGTAAAAGAGTGCGACGGAACGACAATAAGTACTACATCCTCTCGCACGATTCGCAGCGTTCAACTTCTAATAGTTCAAAGTCTAGATTGATGCGTAGCCGTGTGTACCTATCTATAACCAAAAATAAGAACACACAGCGTTGTGTCTGAGCTAAGTATGACAAAAATAACGGACAAGGATTTCAAAGTAAACATTTATTATGTTATATTCGCTGAATATATTGACACTTCTTTTATTTAAAAAAATACTAATCAATTCGTGATGTCGATATTGTAATTCATCGTAGTATCATATTATTCTGATGTACACAATGTGTATGTAGGCAAGAAAATAAATTTAAGAATATGTATATTAGGATAGGATTCTATCAATATTTTGTCTCTGTTAGTCGGAATATGCATATGTGTCCAAGAAGCCGGGTTTCATTACTTCTTTCTTAAAAAAAACTGACATACACTAGATTTTTTCCTGTGCCGTGGGTTCAGCTTACAGATATACATTTCACATGCACATACACCCAAACCTGAAACAACGAAGTATCGCTAGATATTTGGTCCGTGCGGGGATCGAAACCGCAACACGTTGGGCAGACAGCAGTCGCTTAGCCACTGCAGCAACCATACCGTTGTTCAACGTTTATTGATATAGGTACTGCGCTTGTCTTTCGTTGCATTGTATGCTACGGGCAGCACAATACCATGTTTCTCTACAACCTATACATGTCCCCTGGAGAGCAGTATTAGAAGGGATTGCAACCCTGATTGCTCGAGTGTATGCTCATTAAATTTGACCAGCCACTTACAACTTCTAAATAGAACAAAGCCAAGCTTCGTGTACTTCATACAGAATAAAATCACATCTATTTAAGAAAATTTGTTGTATTTTAGTACAAGGAAGCAGGTTATTGATGTTGGTGGAATGTCGGATATTACTGTCATCACTCGATGATTGATAGCCAAAAGGTATTACTTGGACTACTTACAGCATAATATATTAAAATTAAAGAGGTGGTTGGACAATCATATTACCTAATAAATATAACATTACTTTATAATAGTAAAAAAACATTAAATTATATTATCAAGAGAATTAGGAACATTATCAAAATTATCTGTATAAGGTTCATTTTCACCTAAAAAGTGTCTTTCAACATGCGACTGAAACTCTGAGAATGATACATCTTTTTGGAATGTTTGACCGCACATTGGGCAAATTTTGTCACAAGGTTCATCTATCATATCCTTTTCACTGTCTTCTAAAATACTTTTCTTATATGCTGATGTGTTTAACTCACTAAAGTTATTATTATATGTACTAGAATCGGCAGGTGTCGCCCAATTCGCTAAACTATCACTTGTTTCTATTTCTTTATGTTCCGATGTTGTAACTTTAGCATTATTTGCAATGCACGTAGGACACTTGTATCCATCTGAAAAAAAAGTATTCCTAAGTTATCACAAGACATTAACATAAACAAGATCCGTTTCATATTTAAAGAAGGCGACTATACCGCTGGTACTGTAACTACACGAATCAATTAAAAGATCAATACCAAAAAATTACTCAATCAAATGTAATGAAATTTGTGTGGGAATTTTTTATTATCCATATTACATATAACAAATAGTAAAAAAATCTTACATAGTCATGTTTATGTTTATTCATCATTTCGGCCTAATGAAGTCCACTGTTGGACACAGGCCTCCACCAAAGATCATCATAACCACCGATATGGATGTGTTTTGAGCTCATTGGGGGGTTTTGCCATAATCGCCACGCTTGGCAGGCGGGTTGGCGATCGCAGTTGAGTTGTTAATGTACTCGAAGGACGCTGCTGCCCATCCTCCGACTAATCCCTTAGTCGACTTTTACGACACCCATGGGAGGAGATGTTTATTACTGTCCTAAATCCATACTGTTGTGGGACGAGTATAGATTTATTTTAAAATAAGGAATACATACTATTGTAGATAATCTTTTCGAATATTTTTGTGAATATCGGTATTAACGCTATAGTTTTCTATATTTCATCATTTCGGCCGAATGCAGTCCACTGCTGGACACAGGCCTCCCCCAAAGATCACCACAACCACCGATATGGATGTGTTGTGGGCTCATTGGGGGGTCTTGCCATAATCGCCACGCTTGGCAGGCGGGTTGGCGATCGCAGTTGAGTTGTTAATGTACTCGAAGGACGCTGCTGCCCATCCTCAGTGTAATCCCTTAGTCGACTTTTACGACACCCATGGGAAGAGATGGGGTGGTGGCATTCTGAGCCGGCACCACACGGCAAATTAATAGATATTTAGACTATCACCCTTTTTATAAGTGACCGTGGAAGCGGGTCCATCGTAAACCACGTTAGAGCTAACGGCAGGGTTCAGTGGGAGTGACAACACAGTTTTAATATAGGGCGGATCCGGGGGGGCTGGCGTCATGGCTCCCCCTGGGCCTAGGTCAACCACTGATAATATTTCTAACCTCATTGATTTTAATTTAAACAAGTACTTTGTAGTATAATGTATGACACACACGAATAGGACTGTGCTGTTAATAATATTATGTGGCACTCGTTGTTAATTGTGAATAACAATTGTTCGCGTGATTTCAAATTTTATTTTGCCGCGGCGCGCCTCTCTCTTATCCCTCGTGAGCTCTAGGATAAACCCATCCAGCCACGGGTTGATCATTCCGCTCATAGTCGTGTACCACTTTGCGCTTGCTAGGCGTGAATTCAAGATAAGCGCGAATCAAAATCGAATACCGCATAAAAAATACATACATACGGCTAAAATTAATAATCAATCTAATCCAAAATTATTGGATTTGGGATTGAGGAATTGTTTGTTTTTGTGATCTTAAAACAAAAACAGATCAAAATCAACATTTTTCGTGTAAAGATTTAAATGTGATCTTAAAACAAAAACAGATCAAAATCAACATTTTTCGTGTAAAGATTTTGGATTGGATCAATTTTATTTAATATCGGTCGTTAGTGAGGCTTCGACATTTACAGATAAAAACAACGATTAAATCAACCATTTTTTATGTCATAGAATTCTAATTCATATTCAGCTTTCTCAGTAATAGGAAAGACGTATTCCATCGTTTTTGGAAAATCAACTTATAAGGGGGTTTAATAGTTGAAGAAAATTTGTGTTAAACTCCGTCAGTTTTGAAGTTAAGGTCTATTTAAAATGATGTTTGGGTTTTTGATTTAAAATAAAGTAATAGGTACGTGTCTCAGAGTTTGTGTAAAATGTTTTGTTCTATTGTTAAACTACACGCAGTTTAAGATTGGTAAACATGAAAACGTTACCTCTATTTTGTTTGATTACATATAAATGTGGACTATCAAAGTTACAAAACGGAAATATAAATGTGATTACATAAGCTTAAAAAGCATGCCATAATATGTATGTGAAATGTGTTGTCTAAAACTTAGTTATGCTTTTGATGTTTTGCTGGTCTATTTTTATTTATTTGAGTAATTTTATGCGCCAATACACACATTTAAAGGTTTGTTCAGAAAAAAAAATTGTTTTCGAGGAAAAGTAATTACCAATGCGGAGCCACTAACCTCGTGCTTTTCTTTGGTCTGGTTTTCAACAGTGAACAATGTGTAGAATGATTTCTTACATTATTATTTTTCATAATTACCTTTTGTCAATGCGAATTAAGATTTATGTTTCCATTTTGTAACTCCACTATAGAACTATAGAATTATGTATCAGTCTTATTTTTTAAATTATTAACGAGTTATTCATTTCCTTTTTATATGGCACCAGCTCACATTTGCTAGTTTTTGCCAAAGTATTACACTTTAAATAAAAAAATATTCTATAACCGAAAAACTATTTAAGACAATGCGGAAAATAGGAAATAACAAAGCTAAGCTTCAAACACGGACTAGAAAAAAAAGAAGGACTCGGCGCCACTCATATCGAAAGTGAAGCACCCTAAGTATGCCGATTCGCTTGTACACACGTGCCTTACGCACACACATGCATCATAGTATGCCGGTCGGCCGCCATTACGTGGCACGACAGCGGCAGTGTAGTTACTATTTACGTAAATTGAAACAAAAAATCAATAATGACACAAGACGGTGTCGCGAAATGGTGTAAAAATAACTCTACATCCCAAAAAGTGTCGAGGAATTACTTATCACAGGTAAGACACTAATTTATATACCATTTTTTATATTTTTAAGATTGAAATTATCGCTACTATTTCGAACACTAAACCTCAACTACACGTGCCTGTGTTGTTAGAAAATAAATGGGTAATTTTCCCGAAAAAATGGGTAGTATGTTTTTTATTAATTTTCTTTAGAAAGAGCGACTCCAAAGAGACAACCATATTCATGAACAGGATTTAGTCTGCGAATACAAGTATAGAGTGTTTCCTACAATCTTCGTCTCCTCTTTGTTCGGGCTTTCGTAGTCGCGCCACAAACTAGACTGAACTCGACTAAATTACTCTGTTTCATCATTTCAGCCGTAGAAACGTCCACTGCTGGACAGAAGCCTTCCGAAAAGATTGCCACAACGACCGGTATGGGTTTGTGTTGTGTGCTCATTGGGAGATGTTGCCATAATCGCCACGCTTGGCAGATAATTGTTTCGGGTCCGAGTGTTTATGCATGTGAGATTTATGAAAAACTATACTTGATTTCCTCAAAATCCGAAAGAACTCTTCCCACTCAATCTGACATACATTCCTTCTCTCCAGCCATAGCAATCCGGTATAGGTGTTTTTGGTCTGTTTGTCTGTCCAGTGAGTCATATAGGCATGGATACCGGTATTCGGTAATACCGAAAAACCGCAACTGTTTCCTCACTTTTGAATACCGGTATTCGGTAATACCGAAAAACCAGTGTGGTGTACGGATTAAGAATATAGCATCACTCCGTTTCCCTCCGTGGAGGTCGTAAAAGGCGACTAAGGGACTCTAAACCAGAGGGATGGGCAGCAGCGTCCTTTCTGTGGAACAGTAGCCATTCTGCGCTCACCAACCCGCCTGCCAAGCGTGGTGAGTACTGGCAAATTCCCCCCAATATGATGACACCGTTGTGGAAATCTATGGGGGAGGCCTTTGTTCAGTACTATGGGTCTCATAAGAAAGCTCAAGGTCACTCAGCGAGTATGGATATGGAGAAACCTATGCTTGGCAATCCTCTACGAGATCGAATCAGAAAAGAGGAGATTCGTAGAAGAACTAAAGTTGCCGACATAGCTTAAAGTAGGCTGATGTGGGTGGGGCACATTGCTCGTAGAACTGATGGCTGTTGGGGCAAAAAGGTTCTCGAGTGGAGACAGCGCACCGGAAAACGCAGCATGGGACGACTTCCAACGAGGTGGATAGACAACCTGGTGAAGGTCGCTGGGAGTCGTTGGATGCGGGTGGCATGTAACCGGTTGTTGCGGAAATCAATGGGGGAAGCCTTGTTCAGCAGTGGACGTATTCTTTGGCTGATATGATGATGATCTACCTATCACTCACTAAATGTTTTTGCACAATCTACCTCCTCTAACAGTTGCCAAGGTCCAATTCTCGTAATTTAAAAATATTCAAAATATCGTTCCGATCGTGTCTGTGTCATAAATGTCACAAATGGTATTCTCCTAAGCTAGCAAACAACGTCAAACGTGAACATACACTGTGATGAGATCGAAAATGGACCGAAAGTTGATCAAAGTCAAACCGGTATTCTGCTAACATTTCGAACTGTCACATCATCACATGTACTAAATTGTCATTAAATAAACGTCAAAATTGAGATTGAACCGAGACTAGATCGAGATTATACCGAAATCCGAGTAGCAGAATAACATTTTTTAGGGTCAATTCATAATTTAATCTCTGTTCGGTCAAGTTTCAGTCATAGTGTAAATTAATTACGAGAATTGGCCCTCAGCAGGGCGTTGTTATTCTTTATTTTTATGACTACACCCTTAATTAAGAGAGTGTTGTAGGGCAAGTCTCCGCCGGTAGCACTTTGTAGTCTTTGACGCGCTTAAGGTCGTTGTGCCTGACGAGAAAGTAGTATTTTTGCGTCGTATGATAGCAGCTTTTGTCAGGTAATCATCTTTTTCTGGAACCAAGTGTTGGCTACCCAGGTCAAATGCAGTAGTAGATTCATCATCATCAGCCTATATCGGTCCAGTGCTGGACATACGCCTCTCCTAGTGTGCAGTAGTAGATTGCAGTAGGGATTTTCCTTTGTTGTTGCAGTTGCCAAATCCCCATCCCCTATGCACTTTTGTATAATCCCCACTCATGTCTATTAAAATCACTACCTATGTCTATCTACCTATATCTAACTAACTCATTCACTTTTATAGTATAGTAAAGCTTTTCTCAGGTACCTCTATGAGCGCATTAATGGAAACTATCCTTAAATGTACCCAAAGGAATTTCTTTTTGGTTGTCTGGGCAATAATTCATTGGAAGTAGGACGGGAAAGTCACCTACTTTCAATGGCAAAATTCTATACAGTAAACTTGATGCAGCAGATATCCATCGCGAGCTGTCCCGATTCTATGCCCCCGACAACTATTGGCACTATAGAAGGTATATGTTGTTCACCGTGCCATCATGTCGCACCGTGGCCTCTCTCTCTGGGCTCAACACTCTTCTAGATACCAAACCTCACTGACTTGTTTGTGGATGGATGGGTAGATATATGTTAGAGAGTTAGCTTAGCTATAGTTAGCATTATTGTGAAAGAAATGTCTGATTGTAATATCTAGATAATAACATGAAACATTCTTTATATGTGTAATTATATCATCATTTCCGCGAATGAAGTCCACTGCTGGACATAGGCCTCCCCAAAGATCACCACCGACCGATATGGGTGTGTTGTGGGCTCATTGAGGGGTTTTGCCATAATCGCCATGCTTGGTAGACGGGTTGGCGATCACAGTTGAGTTGTTAATGTATTCGAAGGCCGCTCCTCATGGTGGTCGGAATCGTTCAGCGCCATCCGCCGGCGCCCGGGGCATGTTCTGCGGTGGGGACCAGAGCTCTCCTCCAGTCCCCCCCGCTCTGCCGCCTCCTTTGCTTGCAACACGTCTTCGCAAAAGGAGACGGCGTCATCCCACGTGCTTTCGCCCCGGACGATAGACTGAAGACCACGGCCGCAAGCGAGAGGTCACCCCCTTCGACCCCCGCGACAAGATCACGGTGCTGCGTTGCCCAAGCTGGGCACTCCTCCAACGTGTGCTGCACCGTTTCCTCCAGGCAGTCTCCGCAGTGATGACAACCGGGCATCCATTCTCTGCCTATTTGACGCAGATACGTTGCACAACACCCATGGTTTGAGAGTACCTGCTTCATCCGGTAGGTGAGGGCGCCATGTCGTCTCTCCAGCCGTTCCTCCATGGCAGGTCTTACCGCCGCTATTGCAGCGTGCTCTTTTTATATTACCCATATGCCTGGGTTGATGCAACAACCCTCATCATATTGTGCATCTGATCATTGTTACTTGTCATATTCAACTCTCGGATGCAAGCAGGTTGGAGTGCGGGGTTCGGCAGGGGGGGTTGAGCTCACCCTTGCTCTTTAACCTGTACGTTAACGCACTGGTTGAGAGGCTCAGCAGCATGCATGTTGGCTGCTATGTTGATGGTGTTTGTTGCAACAACCTCAGCTACGCGGATGACATGGTGCTGCTGGCCCCCTCAATCGGAGCTCTCCGAAAGCTACTCGCAGTATGCGAATCATACGTTGCTTCACATGGTCTGATGTACAATGTTCAAAAGACTGAATACATGGTCTTTAAATCGGGTCCCATGTGTCCTTCCATCCTTCCAGTTTACCTTAATGGTGTGTCCCTAAAAAGGGTTCACCAGTTCAAATACCTTGGACACTGGGTAACTGACGATCTAAAAGACGATGTTGACATGGAACGAGAACGCAGAGCATTGTCAGTTCGGGCGAACATGCTGGCACGCAGATTTTCTCGATGTACAGACGCAGTTAAAGTTACATTATTTAAAGCTTATTGTACGTCGCTGTATACGGGAGGCCTGTGGTTCAACTATACCCAAAGAGCTCACAATGCTCTGCGAGTCCAATTTAACAATGCGTTCAGGGCGCTGTTGCGGCTTCCACGTTTTTGTAGTGCATCAGCGATGTTTGCTGATGCGCGCACAGATGGCTTTGCAGCTATCTGGCGCAAAAAGACTGCATCGCTTCTCAGTCGGTTGCGTGGAAGTAGCCACAGCATCCTGAATACTATAGCGGCTAAGCACGACTGTCCACTGGTGTGGAAACTTATACAAAGGACCAAGTCGCTATTTACAATTAGATAAAACATTTTTATAACTGTATTACTACAAATCTGGATCTCTGTTGTCTGAATAAATAAATAATATTATTATTATTATTGTCCTTTATTTTCTTAGTATACATATTATTACATTTTTAAATATATATATATAAAACAAAAATAAAAACATATATTTAAAAGTATAAAAATAGTGACCAACCGGCATCGGGAACAGGGTCCAAGCTGCCGGTGGCTAGGGCTCCAGAGAGAGGAACCTCCTGACAATACGTGCCGTGTCAAGGAGAACCACTTTCTGTATCAGGCCCTTGATCCAGCCGCCTAACAAGAGCCTCTTAAGATGTTGGTCGAGGCTCTTGGCGATCAAGCCATTGACCGTAACGACTATCGGCACAATGATTGCTGAGTCAACATCCCACATGTCGACAATCTCGTGTGCCAAGTCAAGATACTTTATTTGTTTCTCTTTCTCGGCTTTCACGAGATTCTCATCATGCGGGATGGTAACATCAATAATCATTGCGCGTCGCTCTACTCGGTCTATCATCACTATATCAGGCTTATTAGCAACAATAGTCCTATCAGTGATGATAGACCGGTCCCAGTACAATGTGATATGACTATTTTCGAGAACTGGGTCGGGCATATACTTGTAGTATGGTACCTCAAAGGCCACAAGTTTATATTTCAGCGCAAGTTGCTGGTGTATAACCCTGGCTACTTGGTTGTGCCTGTGCAAGTACTCGCCGTTAGCAAGACGCGAACAACCAGAAATAATATGTCTGATGGATTCACCCGGACGGTGGCATGTGTGTTTTTCAATGTCAATTATGTGGCTTAACAATATATTTCCGGTAATTGTTCGTCATGATAACTTCGTCCATAATCGCACAGACAAAACCTTCGGTTTCCCCAAAGAGGTCACCAAAACGTAACCAGGATACTGATGTTGGAAAATCTACATCGGGACCATGGAGGGCCCGATAAAAACGTCCATGCAGCTCCTTGCTCTGCCATACTTCCTTGCGGTCATTGGTACTGATTACTACAGGTTTGCGCCAGTTCTCTTTTGCCAGACCAAGCGGGGTGAGCCCGTTGTCCACTGCCACTACATCTCGATGCATCCCCACGTGAGTATGGAAAAAATACTCCCTAAGACTGCACACCTCGCGGTTATGGAGGGTCTTTGTATTTAAAAAGCCGCGACCCCCACATCTCCGCGGGATGTACAGTCTCATTACCGAGGATCGTGGGTGATGCATCCGATTTGCAGTCAGCAATGTGCGGGCTCTCCTATCCAGGGCATCCAGTTCTGTTTGAGTCCATTTGAGTATGCCGAAGGAGTACATGAGAACTGGCATGACCCAGCCATTAAAGGCGCGCACCTTGTTACCGCCTGATAAAAGACTTTTTAGCACTTTTTTATTATTATCTCTTTATTTTACTTATAAACATATTATATTACATTTTTAAATACACAATATAAAAATAAAATATATTTAAAAATATAAAAAATAGTGACGCACCGGCATCGGGAACATGGTCCAAGCTGCCGGTGGTTAGGGCTCCAGAGTGAGGAACCTCCTGACAATACGTGCCGTGTCAAGGAGAACCACTTTCTGTATCAGGCCCTTGACCCAGCTGCCTAACGAGAGCCTCTTAAGATGTCGGTCGAGGCTCTTCGTCATTAGGCCGTTGGCCGTAACGACTATCGGCACAATGATTGCCGAGTCAACATCCCACATGTCGACAATCTCGTGTGCCAAGTCAAGATACTTTATTTGTTTATCTTTCTCGGCTTTCACGAGATTCTCGTCATGCGGGATGGTAACATCAATAATCATTGTGCGGCGCTCTTTCCGATCTATCATCACTATATCAGGCTTATTAGCAATAATAGTCCTGTCAGCGATGATAGACCGGTCCCAGTATAATGTGATATGACTATTTTCGAGAACTGGGTCGGGCACATACCTGTAGTATGGTACTTCAAAGGTCACAAGTTTATATTTCAGTGCAAGTTGCTGGTGTATAACCCTGGCCACTTGGTTGTGTCTGTGCAAGTATTCGCCGTTAGCAAGACGAGAACAACCAGAAATAATATGTCTGATGGATTCACCCGGACGGTGGCATGCCCGACAAATGTCAACCGTACCATCCTTAACAATATATTTCCGGTAATTGTTCGTCATGATAACCTCATCCATAATCGCACAGATAAAACCTTCGGTTTCCCCGAACAGGTCGCCGAAACGTAGCCAGGATACTGATGATTGCAAATCTACATCGGGTCCATGGAGGGCCCGATAAAAACGTCCATGCAGCTCCTTGCTCTGCCATATTTCCTTGCGGTCATTGGTACTGAGTACTACAGGTTTTCGCCAGTTCTCTTTCGCCAGACCAAGCGGGGTAAGCCCGTTGTCCACTGCCACTACATCTCGATGCATCCCCACGTGAGTATGGAAAAAATACTCCCTAAGGCTGTACACCTCACGGTTGTGAAGGGTCTTGGCATTTAAAAAGCCGCGACCCCCACATTTCCGTGGGATGTACAGCCTCATTACCGAGGATCGTGGGTGATGCATCCGATTTGCAGTTAGCAATGTACGGGCTCGCCTGTCCAAGGCATCCAGTTCAGCCTGAGTCCACTTGAGTATGCCGAAGGAGTAAATGAGAACTGGCATGACCCAGCCATTGAAGGCACGCACCTTGTTACCGCCTGATAAAAGACATTTTAGTACTTTTTTCAGGCGGCCAAAGAAGCGCTCCTTCAACGCCTGCCTCATGTCAGCCCCATTGATACCCAACGCCTCCGACATTCCTAAGTATTTGTAGGTCTCGGTTGAGGAGAGAGATCGAAGGTTTACAGAATCCGAGAGTTCAATTCCCTCGGATTCCATAATTTCCCCTTGGTTTACATGCATGACTGCACATTTTTCCACACCAAATTCCATCTTGATAGAGTTACTGAATGTTTCAGTTACCTTCAGTAACTCTATCAGTTGCAACTTGGTGGGAGAAAACAATTTTAAGTCATCCATGTAAAGCAAGTGGGAAATAACCTGACCGTCTCTCCGCAACCGATAGCCCAGCCTTTATTATTATTATTATTATATTGCAAGTGATTTAAAGTGCTTAATGGTACACACTGGGTTCCAAACTTCCCTAGTAGCCTCCTACAACACCAATGGGATGAGATAAGGTAGCCTAATGATGTAGTAGTATTTGTGACCATGATCTAATTTTGTAAATCATTTTTTCAAATATTCCGAAGCAAAGATTTAGATATTAAACCATTTCCAACACACATATTCTATATCATTAGCCCTAAAAATAGGCATGGGCACAGATCAACATTTGTAGAAATAACATTTTGAGAATTTACCTTGTACAATAGCTTCTACTCTGGAGATAATTAATTTTAAGTCGGTTTCCTGTTGAGCAATTTCTTTTTTTAAATTCTGTAATTTTTCTGTTTGGCAACGAATTTCCTTGAATGAATCTGTAGCTGGATCTTCAATGTAGGTGAAACCAATTGAATCAAAATTGAAAAGGTCATCATCAATATCCTGCAGTTGTGCCATCTGCTCATATTGTTCTACTAACTGTGATTTCTCTTGTATGTAGCTATTAATTAATTTTAGAGATATTTCCTCTAAACTTGCCTCGGAATACTTTTCTTCGTAATTTGCACTATGTTTTGGAGTACTATGAATATAGGTATTTGTGCGTAACAAAGGCTTATTTGTATATTCTTTGCTTGTCGATTTTTCAGGTCCTTTTAAGGTAGATATTTTACTCCACAAGTTTTTATTCTCGCACTGAACCATAAAAACATGATGCATCAGCTTCGACTTCTGTTTATTAAGCTCTGCAATTTTCTGATGCAGTACAAGTTTCTCATCTTCTTTTATCGGGGTGTATGGTGTGCATTCATTAGCCTTTACAACGTCAAGTTTTAATCGCATATTATCAGTTTCTAATGAATTTATTCTTCTTTGAAGCAATAGACATCGATCTCTCATTGCGTGAAGAGCCAATTCATGAACGCTAATATTATTATAATCCCCCTTAAGTGTCGTTTGAAATGTAGTATCATTGTTAAAACTTACTATGGACGAGGAATCCATAATTAATTTCGTGATTTCAATTCGGTCTATCATTAATTAATACATGGTTCTCATTTAAAAAACAAATTTATAGTTTTTCAAATAGATTGAACGATCACAAAACATTAGTAAAAAAATTATTAAAAAACTAAAACTTGACAACAAATCGACACATGACCTTGTGAGTGTGAAGCTGAAGTCGAACACAGATTGAATGACACTAGTGATGTGCTGATTCAGGTAGACTCGATTAATTGAGTTCTAGAAACTAACTTCCAAAAACACAACACAAGCAACGATGAAATAAGTAAGTAAGGTATTTAAGCTAAGGCCCCGTCTAGTTAATACTCTGTATAAGCTTAGGTTAGATTGCAAGGGCTAGGATCACAGATTTTGACAACTGTTTAATACGAGTACGACCTATTTATTATGCTACCTCCACACGTTTGGTGATCCTCGTCAAACGTTCCTAATACAATGTCGACGATAGTAAGGTGAATATGTGTATTTGCAGATAGAAGAGAATTTCCTTTATGATTAATTTAGAAGTGTTACAATACGCAGAGTTGTGCAAATAGGTACACAGGTTACATGTGTGATTCAGGATTTTTGATCTGTTTTTTTTATTTGATTTGTGATCGGAGAGTTGCAATTAATGTTCATGTAGATGACGCAGCGTGGGACGACCTCCAACGAAGTGGGCAGACGACCTGGTGAAGGTCGCTGGGAGTGGGAGTCGTTGGATGAGGGCGATATGTAACCGCTCGTTGTGGAAATCTAAGGGCCTTTGTTTAGCAGTGGACGTCATGTGGCTGATATGATGATGATGAGATGACGCTGTAAGTGGCAGTTATATGCTGGCGATGTAGGTGTCGCCACACTTCGCAGCGGACCAGCAAATTTTAAAATACTTTAGCTTAAATTAAATATCATTATAGTTAAAAAGACCTAATTAAAGCACGCTTTTAAAATATAAATAAATATAAAACAAAAATATAGTTTGACTCAAAGCACAATTTTCTTTTTAATGTATAATTAAAAGTGGGAGGGGTGTTACGAATGCATCCGTAACAAAACGTTTTGTGAACGCGACGTTGGTTATTTTTGATCATGACTTTAACTTTTTGAATTAGAACTACTCGCCTCAAAGACCTGAAGTAGAGATCACGTATATTTTAATTGCAACCATTGTCTGTAATACCTTAAAATTAATATTGTAAAAATAAAGATTTTATAATTTCTATCGTACCAGCGCTTTAATTTAACACTTCAAAACACCTAAGAAGAAACAGGGGTGCTGTCCACTTTTGATATCGAGCACCCCAGTAAACAGTCTTCATAAAAATTCATAGATGGTACAAATGATGGTAAAAAAAAAAAAAAAAAAAAAAAAAAAAAAAAAAAAAAAAAAAAAAAAAAATGGTCCTTCGAGAAAAAAGATAGAAAATACAAGATCTTCGAAGCAGACTCAACAGAAACCATCAGCAAGAAAAAGCAGTCAGGAGTGGCCTTCGCAGACAACGGAAAAGTCGTCTTCAAGTCGCCTTCAATAGAACGACATACGAGTGAGTCCGTTCCTTTATATTTCCCTATCACCTATTGAGTTTGAATTTGCCCTATTCGCACCAAGCGCGTATTAAATCTTTTCGTAATATATTGTCATACATACTTATAGGTAATACGGCTCGACGCGGTAGCACGAACGCGTTAGCTACCGCTTCAAACCGGTTACCCGAGTCACAGTAATATCTAACGCCATCGCCGGTATATTCATTAGTGCATCGTCATTCCACTGGTTGTAATTATAGTTGTTTATATTATTCAATTCGCTCTAAACTCGTGTATATTAGTGTAATATTATCTAAAATGAGTGAAACTAAGTTGAAAGAACTCGTGAAAAAACGTGGGTCTATAAAATCGAAAGTCACTCAGTTCGCATCATATCTTACATTGGTAAAAAGCTGTGATACCTTAAGTGACCTTCAAATCAACGAATTGAAGTGCCGTTCTTGTAAAATTGAATTATTGCATAGTGATTTCGACGTATTGCAGACGGAGATTGAGATGTTATCGGAGCCGCCAGAATCAGCCTATTCGGATCGCGAAGCATTTGATGGCGCATACTACAGACTCGTGTCTGAGGCTTCGGTACTGCTCAGTTCATCATCAGCCGCTCATCAACGGCGGTCTTCCGCGACGACTGATGACGGGGTAACGTGCAGCGATGGAAACAGGCATGATTTCGTCAGACTACCTAAAATTGATCTGCCTCACTTTGGCGGGGATTATCAGCACTGGCTCGAATTCAGAGATACGTATCTTTCACTTATCCATAAAAACAGTTTTATAAGCGATATAAACAAATTTCATTATCTTCGTGCTGCATTAAAAGGCACTGCTGCATTGTCAATTCAGTCCCTTGATTTTTCTGCTAATAATTACAAACTAGCGTGGCAACTTTTGACTGAGAGGTATGACAATGAGCGTCTTCTGGTGAATCATCATATTCAGGCCTTATTTAATTTAGAACCTATGCATAAAGAATCTAGTTATTTGCTGCGAAACATGATAGATGTAACAAATAAAAACTTGCGTGCCCTCGCAACATTAGGGCAACCAACAGATTATTGGGACACATTGGTTATATTTGTTATGTCTAAAAAATTAGATTCCATTTCCAGCCGTAAATGGGAGGAGTACAGGAATGATTTGGCTGGCCTTCCAAACCTCCAACAGTTCATAAAATTTATTAGCAATAGGGCAGATTTACTTGAAACACTACAAGATAACAACAAAATATACAAACATAGAACAAACATTGCAACACCATTAGATATACAGAAAAACAAAATACATTCAACTGTCACAGATCATCATACATTATACAAATGCCCAATTTGTTCTCAGGATCACTTCATTTTTAGCTGTGAAACATTCAGGAAATTTGATGTTGATTCTCGGATAAAAAAGGTCAATGAACTCAATTTATGCAGGAATTGTTTACGTCCTGGTCATTCTTATAAGCATTGTAAATTAACTCATTGTAAATATTGTAATAACAAGCATAATACCTTATTACATCTTGAAACCACAAAAGAGTCAGGAGGGTCGGCAGTAGCATTGTCTGCTGGCATAACATCCATACACGGTAACCAGCCGACTATATTGCTATCCACAGCTATGGTGCGAGTACGGGACGCGCACAACAAGCTACATACGGCGCGGCTGCTGCTAGACAATGGTAGCACATCCAACTTCGTCACGCAGCGGCTCAGCGAGAGACTCGGTTTGGTAAGCCGGCGCGTCAACTCCACGGTGAACGGTATTAACAATCAATTTTCTTTGACAACGGAGTCTTGTGATTTGGCAATAGAATCATACTTTGGTAGTTATAAGGAGGTGATTAGTTGCTATGTTCTTCCAGAGATAACAAAATCTTTACCTTCTTCTTACATAGATGCAAAATACATCCATATTCCAAAAAACATTAAATTAGCAGACCCTTCATTTAATAT
Organism: Diloba caeruleocephala; assembly: GCA_947459985.1. Taxonomy (NCBI): domain Eukaryota; kingdom Metazoa; phylum Arthropoda; class Insecta; order Lepidoptera; family Noctuidae; genus Diloba; species Diloba caeruleocephala. The sequence goes on along the minus strand of OX381612.1, from coordinate 11,679,709 downwards.
GCCATCTGAAATTGACATTTTAGTAGGAGCAGAGGTCTTTTGGAACATCCTAGGTTCAAACGTGATTGATCTAGGCAAACACCAACCTAAGCTTCGTGACTCAAAATTAGGATGGCTCTTATCTGGCTGTCTTCTAAATAAGAATACATCTCAATCAGTAATATCAACAAATTTTTGTCATTTTATCAGTCAAAATGATGAGTCTTTATTAACTCGCTTCTGGGAGCTCGATGCAGTGTCAATTAAGCACAGCATGTCTGTTGAAGAAAAGGCTTGCGAGCAACTGTTTGAGACTACGACACGGCGCAATGCAGATGGCCGGTTCATAGTTACTATCCCGTTAAAAGAATCGCCTGCAGTTCTCGGAGATTCATATTATATCGCTAAAATTCGTTTTCTGTCTTTAGAGCGGCGACTAGACAAGGATCCCAATTTAAAACATTTGTACATGCAATTCATAAAAGAATACATAGATTTAGGTCACATGACTCTTAACAAACAGATAAGTAAATTAACATCAAATTATCCAAATAGTTATCTTCCACATCATGGTGTACTTCGTGAATCAAGCTCGACTACAAAATTACGCGTGGTCTTCGACGCGTCGGTTGCCACATCTTCCAGCAAGTCGTTTAATGACATTCAGATGGTTGGCCCTACTGTTCAAGACGACATTTTTTCAATTTTGACACGTTTTAGGCAACATAAATTCGCAGTCTCAGGTGATGTTGAAAAAATGTACAGATCTATAATTTTAGAACCTTCTCAACGATCTCTTCAACAGATCGTCTTCCGATTTCATCGTTCTCACCCATTACAGACATACACACTAAATACGGTCACATACGGTACTGCATCGGCCCCTTATTTAGCTACCAAGTGTTTGGTGTCACTTGCTGATGATGAAAGTGACACAGCAGTACAAAATGCTATTAGACATGACTTTTATGTCGACGATTACTTGGGCGGGGGTGACACAATAGAGTCGGTAATTCACCTTTGTAAGGGTATAAAAAACACTTTGAGTAATGCAAAAATGAACTTGCGCAAATGGCAGTCTAATAGTCGCGATGTATTACATTCTATCACCAACATAAATGGTTCGGACAGCACAGTAAATTTGAATAATAGTTCCCCTTCCAAAACATTAGGTCTTTTCTGGGAATCAACATCAGACAATTTACATTTCGTCATCGACATTGACATGAACAAAAAGATAACAAAACGTAATATTATATCAATCATTAGTCAAATTTTTGACCCCTTAGGTCTCGTAGGGCCTTGCATTGTGTTAGGCAAACTCATATTTCAAATGTTATGGATTCGTAAATGCAATTGGGATAGTGAAGTACCTGCAGACATAAGGAAAGAATTTTTGGACCTAGCAAATTCTCTTAATCTTTTAAACTCACTTAAAATACCTAGATGGGTGTCATGCACTAATCCGTCGTTAATTGAGTTGCACGTATTTTCAGATGCATCTGAACGTGCTTATGGTGGTTGTATCTATGTAAGAACGGTCGAAGTCAATGGGTCAGTAAATGTTTGTCTTTTAGCTTCCAAAAATAAAGTTGCGCCCAATAAGCCCAAGTACACAATACCACGCTTAGAACTCTCTGCCGCATTGCTTGCCACAAGACTCTGGAAAAGGGTTGCTGATGCTCTTACGTTAAAGATACATCAACACTATTTCTGGTCGGACTCCACCATAGTTTTAGGATGGTTATCGCACTCTCCTTCTCAGGTAATTCAGTTTGTCCGAAACAGAGTAGGTGAGATACAAGAAAGTACGAGCGGGCACACGTGGAGTTACGTGCCGTCTAAGTCTAATCCTGCAGACCTTGTCTCTCGGGGGGTGAAGCCTGATTCCATCAGTGCAGCCACCCTGTGGTGGTCTGGGCCAGATTTCTTACATCACAAACACTTTCAGTTTCCAGAAGTACATGCAAAATCAAACATTGCATCGTACAAAATAACAACAACATTAACAGAAAATACCGATAATAACAGAATTCTTTATGTCATACATAAACATAGTAGTTTTAACAAAATTATACGAATCTTAGCTTACGTACGTAAATTCATTTATAACTGCAGATACAAAACCAAACCAACACTTACAATATCTTATTTTGAAGAACTTGAATCATCTCGTAAAATAATCTTGCATCATGCTCAAATGGAAATGTTTCCGGACGAGTATTTTACATTAAAATCCAATCAGCCTTTATCTACAAATAGCAAACTCAATTCTTTGTCGCCATTTTTAGACTCTGACGACCTTATTAGAGTAGGTGGTCGTTTAAAAAATTCATTATATACATACGATGTTAAACATCCTGTACTTCTAAGCGCTAAGCATCACATAACTAAAATCTTATTCATTTTACAGCACAAAATTCTGATGCACGCAGGCCCTCAGCTTCTTTTATGTAACATTAGACAAAATTATTGGCCTCTTAATGGCAGAAATTTAGCCAGAAAAATTGTACATTCTTGTGTTCGCTGCCATCGTTTTAAGGCCACTTCTATTCAACCTATCATGGGAGATTTGCCAAAGGAACGAACACATTTAGAATATCCATTCCTTACTACAGGTATAGATTACGCAGGGCCAGTGCTTATACTTGATCGTAAAGGCAGGGGAGGTAAGCTGACGAAATCATACATTTGTGTTTTCATATGTTTTGCAGTGAAAGCGGTGCATCTAGAGCTAGTTACAGACCTCACCAAGGAGGCCTTTTTGGCGGCTCTTAACCGTTTTATATCACGTCGTGGAAAACCTGCAACAATTTATTCCGATAACGGTACTACATTCGTCGGAGCATGTAACGAGCTCGCACGGTTTCTTAATGGCTTAGACAATGTGCAATCACAACTTAACGATCAAGGTATTCATTTTAAAACTATTCCTGCATACAGTCCCCATTTTGGCGGCGTATGGGAGGCCGCAGTTAAAGCTGTCAAACATCATTTGCGTAGAGTCCTGTCTTTAACGCACTTCAATTATGAAGAGATGGCCACGTGCTTGGCCCAAATAGAGGCAATTTTAAACTCACGTCCACTCACTCCTTTGTCAACAGACCCATCTGACCTTTCATTCCTTTCTCCATCCTATTTCCTTATCGGACGATCTCTTTTGTCAGCGCCGCATACAAACCTAACGGAGAACCATCTCAACCGCCTCCAACGATATCAAAGGGTCGAAAAACTGCGCCAACATTTTTGGCAACGATATTCTAATGAATACATCTCCCTTCTACAGACAAAAACAAAATGGAATCATTCTACAGGCCAGCTTCAAGTTGGATCTCTCGTCCTAGTGAGAGATCGCAACCAACCTCCGCTCCTGTGGCTCATGGGTCGAGTCCTTAGGATCCACTATGGCGGCGACTCTGTTGGCAGGGTGGCTGATCTACTCACTAAGAAAGGCACCATCACGCGTGCTTACAACAACATCTGCCCTCTCCCTACGACGTGCTGAAGCCTTTCATCGTCCAGCCTGGTGGGAGCTTGTTACGAATGCATCCGTAACAAAACGTTTTGTGAACGCGACGTTGGTTATTTTTGATCATGACTTTAACTTTTTGAATTAGAACTACTCGCCTCAAAGACCTGAAGTAGAGATCACGTATATTTTAATTGCAACCATTGTCTGTAATACCTTAAAATTAATATTGTAAAAATAAAGATTTTATAATTTCTATCGTACCAGCGCTTTAATTTAACACTTCAAAACACCTAAGAAGAAACAGGGGTGCTGTCCACTTTTGATATCGAGCACCCCAGTAAACAGTCTTCATAAAAATTCATAGATGGTACCACATGTGGCAATTATAAAATTATCAATAACTAAATACGGCAGATATTATCTGAAGTAAGATTCATAAATATACAAATTTCTTTATTAAATGTATATTTTACTATTTACACTCATTATTCGCGTGTTTTTAACAGAAAATATAAATTAAGCTTTTTAGTTCAATTCGAACCCATTTCAATTATATGTAGCCACCCAGCTTTCATTTTGCTTTAAGGTATTTGCAATAGATGGCGTTTTTGTAAGTAGGCCTTTTTTTTTTTTTTTTTTTTTTTTTTTTATTGATGTCCAGTGGAAATTCTACATGGAACTTCCTTCACCCCGGGGAAGGGCGAAGGGGTATGCCGGACTCCTACCGGCTAAAACCACTGGAGCGGTCATCTTCGGCACCGTAGGGGGGCTCCAGGTCCTCGTAAGATCACACTAGAGCCGCCCATTGGCGCCACGCCTTTAGGCACATCACGGAGGGGATGACTGTAAAGCGGTCACCCCCTCTAGTGGAGGGAAGGCGACTGTAAAAAGGTCGCCCCCCCAGGCACTTCTCGGGGAGGATTGTAAAGGATCCCCCCAAGCCTCGCTTTGCGCTGTGCTGCGCACACGGCGGCACGTGACCACGTGCGCGCCACCGTCTTCCCGGGGGTCGCTCGGTGTGAGCACGCAGACTCCCCAATCTGCGCGCCCGCGACCCCCGAGGCCCCCCACCATGTAGTGACGGCGGGGGGCACAGGCGTGTTGGACTTGGGAGCCGGGACGGTTGTTGCCCCGGCGCCGCCTCGTCCTTCTCCGTGTGGGATCAGCCCTCTCCCGGTCCCGCTCTGCAGTCTCCTTCTGGAGCATGACGCTCTCGCAGAAGGAGACCACTGCACTCCAATTTGTATGCTCTGCCAACATAGCCGACACTACTGCCGGCAGAGAGAGATCTTGCCCGATCCGATCGACCAGGATCCGCCGCTCGGCCGCCCACGCAGGGCACTCCTCGAGCGTGTGCTGTGCGGTATCCTGGTCGCTTCCACAATGGTGGCACTGTGCCGTAACCTCGCGTCCTATTCTGTGCAGGTACGCACCGAAACAACCGTGACTAGTGAATACCTGCGTCAGACGGTAGGTGACGCGCTCGCTCCTTCTGAGCCAGGCTCCGAAGAGTGGCAGGATGGCCTCGACGACGCGCTTGGTCGCGAACTGCAACTGTAGGCGTTGTCGCCATATCTCGAGTGCGCGCCGTCGAGCCAGCCGCCTCATTCTGTCAAACGCCCCTGGAGGCACGCTTTCCCCACTTTGGCGGAAGGAGCGTGTCTGGTCATAGACCCACGCATCCATCTCCGCCTGTTGTAAGTAGGCCTAGGCCTGGGTCATATCGCTTTTTATGAGAATCGTATCTAAATTAGATTTCGAGATTCAATATCGGATTTCGAAACTAGATATTTAAATATCTAGAGACGCACAATGCGTATACAGTTTGATGAGATTGGATATGATATTGTAGGTAGGTATTCGATGCGAATCGGGATTTTAGATTTGTATTATCCATCCTCATATTATACCTTTATGTAGCGTATGCAGATACACTAGAGTAGCTACTCATAGTTTTCTTTATTTTTATTCAATTTAGCACAATTTGCTATAAAAAAAAACATTATATACGCTTAGCCAGTGTTTTGTGGCGAGCGTGTGGTAGCATTAGAATGTCGGTCCACTGCTGTGATTGCATCTCTGTAGAGTTTATTAGAGTAGTAAGGGTGAGATTTTGAATTTCACCCTATATCTAATTTGAGCTTCCATCTGTCTAAATGCATGACTTACGCCCCTAATTTTGACAGATGGAAGCGTAAGTCGTAAGCGCCGTGTGGTGCCGGGCGCCGTGTGGTGCCGGCTCAGAATACCACCACCCCAACTCCTCCCATGGGTGTCGTAAAAGTCGACTAAGGGATTAGCCGGAGGACGGGCAGCAGCGTCCTTCGAGTATATTAACAACTCAACTGCGATCGCCAACCCGTCTGCCAAACGTGGCGATTATGGCAAAACCCCCCAATGTGCCCACAACACACCCAAATCGGTCGTTGTGGTGATCTTTGGGGGAAGCCTGTGTCCAGCAGTGGACTTCATTCGGCCGACATGATGAAGCGTAAGTTCACGCTTAGACTCGTTTCTGAATCTCACCCTAAGTGTGTGGTAGGTAGGCAATCTTTTCTCCGAGTGCTGTCTGTGTAGTTTCAGTCGTTTGTGGTAGGTAGCTAGAAGCTTGTGGTCGTAGATGGAGTGAGTGGTTACTTGCTCTGTGGATGGAGTATTGTAATTTGTAATACTCAGTAGGAGTGTTCGATATATTAGGTATCTGAATAAATTATCGATTATTTTAAAATAATCGTATCACCTATTATTTATTAAACCAGGTAACGGTTATTTATGTTGCCCTATTATTTTTATTACTAAACGACCAAAGCTTACCCGACGTCACATATTTTATAAGGTGCCACATGCAAAATTGTGCTTTCTGTACATAGGTATAAGAGCTAGATTCCTATCAATATTTAGTAGAAACGAATCTATCTTAGACGTTATTTTATGCCACATGCAAAATTATGCTTTCACGGCACAGTTATAAGAGCTAGATTCTTATCAATATTTAATCGAAAATAATAAATAATAGAAGGACCTAATACAATTGTTTTTATTCGACAGTCGTTTTGATCTACGAATATCTTTGAACAAAATCAGTGCGGATGAATCGGTTGATGTCATAAGTTGTTTAGACGACACGGTTAGTGCAGTGGTTGATACAGACGACTGCTGCGCTCTGGGTCGCGGGTTCGATTCCCGCACGGAACAAATATTTGTATGGTCTGCAGGTAGTTGTTCCGGGGCGGGTGTATTGTGTGTGAAATGTATGTCTGTAAACGCACCCACGACACAGGAGAAATCCTAGTGTGGGGAAAAGTTTAAAAAAAAAGGAAAAAAAATAGAAAAAAAAGTTGTACTTTACGGGAGATTGCGTGATAGTTTTGAAATATTGATATTGTTTCATTATGAACTTTGAAGTTATTAAGTTTGTATTGTGAAACTTTAAAAATAAGTAATTTAGTTTAGTGTTAATGAAAATTAACATGTTCAGGTTGTTATTTACGTAAATAATAATTACATTTATTTCATCATTTTAAAATATACACACTACTTAAAATATACAATTAAAACTGAAAACATACATTTTATACTACTATATTACTAAAATAACACAATATATATACAAATAAAACTATAAGAAAGGGTCATTTAGGCGTCAAAGTACTCCTCCTCGTCGCTGGCAACTGGTAATGTTCCCAGAAGACTGGCAGCATTACCAGGTTGAATGGCAATTTATAAAAAGTTATATTTAATCAAAATGTCTCGAAGAGGACAAATGTGGAACTATTTCTCTGTTGTGGACCACAACGGTAACAAAACCGCGGTGCTCGACGAAGTACTAAATATCAAACTAATATATTATAACGTGGAAAGTAATAGGTGATTTTTAGATCACGCATCGTTAGAACGCGTTATCAATGTTTAGCCGTTATGAACACGCCTAATACTCAGTCTACGCTTGTGGTAGTAAATATTTTTGTTCTGTGAGTCTCAGTTTTATCTTTCTTTATCTTTGAATTTTATGTATGTATCATCTATGTCGTCTGTGATCTATGTCTCAGTCTGTGAGTTTGTGCCTGTGGTTTGTGCTTGTTTTGAGACTGTTCTATTTTCATTTATACGATTCTTTTAATTTTAATGCAAATATTTTTCTGTGTTGTTTGATATTTTGTTATATTGACCTTATTGCAATGCTATATTGAATTTTTTGATCTTTTTATCGGACTAGTCAACGGCAACAAAGGAATCTGGTCGTTACAGTTATTATTGCGATGGTACAGCCAAGTCATTGATACTTGACGCGTGCATCGCAAAATTTGCGTCGTGTCTGGATTTGTGTCACAGAGAATTATAGTTGGGTCAGGCCCCCACAAACATATTTCCACGTAAGTACTTTTGAACAATAATAAACATTTTTTGCATCTTGGTATTCATGTCAATGACAAGTTTATAGGCCTTTCTAAGCAAGACGGAGTGGATGGTTGATGATCAATGGATAGCTCAAGAATACGCCTTTACTTATTTTGTTTCAACATACCCATATCTCAAGGCATACGTCCATTTTAATTGTAATAATTATCAGTTAGCTGATCATAAATATTTTAGCATGGCCTACTTAAAAAACCTATTTCTTGTTTTGTGATTATTCAATCCAAGACTGTCTTCTTCGTCTACTGTGATCTTGCTAGGATGAAATATGGACCATACTTGACAGAAAATAAAAATAAAACCATTAAATCAAATCCGCTTCTAGTGATCTCTGTATTTAATGTTTTATCATTTAAAGAATATGTGTACAGCATTGTACTATTTTATTTATTTTATACATAACAATGTTCATTGTGTTTGATTTAAGTAGTTACATAATATTATTTACATGCACAAATTTCATATTAAAATATATATATATATATATATTTGCTAGCAAATAAATGAAAATGAATGAATGAATGAATTGAATTCAATGAAAAAATATACTTATTATAATAAAAATAGAAATTCTACAAACATGTTTCACTAATTAGTTATTATTCTTATTACATATTTCATTACAACTTTAGTATAACTATAATATGTCAAGAATAAAACTGATTTTAGGGATATGAAATAAGGTGTTTCAAAATATAACTTGTAAGTTTGACAGTGGCTGATACAGTCGGCTGCTGTGCCCCAGGTCACAGATTCGATTCCCATATGGAACAAATAGTTCTATGATCTGCAGGTAGTTTTCTGGGTCTGGGAGTATTGTGCGTGGAATTTATGTCTGTAAACGTTCCCACAACACAGGAGAAATCCTAGTGTGGGGCAATGTTTTCTTAAGAAAAAGAAAAAGGAAGCTTTTAAATATCTAGAACAATTAATAATTCATCATTATCATATCAGCCATTTATACATCCCTCTGGTTTATAGAGTCCCTTAGTCGCATTTTACGACATCCAATGGGAGGAGATAGAGTGGTGCTATATTCTTAATCTGGAAACCACACTGACTCGGATCATCATTCAGCGCACACCAATCGCCTGACAAGTGTGGTGAGTATTTGCAAATTGTTCAGCAGTAGAAGTTCTTTGGCTTATATGATTATACATAAAAAACTAAACTAAAAAAAGGATATACCTATTTTAACTATAGAAGACTACTACTAACTATAGAGAACTATAGAATGTGTTTTAAAAAGCTAATACATTTTATGACTAAGAGCAAAAGAAATAACTATGATACATAAACTGTAGAGATGGGCCTAATGTAGGTTACACTAAAGCCAAACTTCAGCCAATCGTTCACTTTGAAACCATGCCGAATCCTAATCCAGAGTTCGGGCGAATTTCGGTTCTTTTATGACGCTGTTGTGTTGTGGGAAATGTGTCAGTAGTTGCTTACTTACACTGCGATTGCCATTTCTCTGCACACCACCTGTTCGCCTCCCACAGCTCATTTTCATCTGAGCTTGACTAGTACTTTCCTTAGTTTGCTTCTTCAACAAAAGTAATATGAAGATAATCAGGAATTCTGACGAAGATCAGTTCAATTTGGCAAAAATTAACCAATCTTAGTCTTCGGCTGAACTTCGATTAAACAGTGTTTTTACCAAATCTCGGCCCATCGGCTAGTAAATTGTAATATAATAAAAGTTTAAGATGATAATAGAACATCCTTTGTGAAGATAATGTTCTTTTGATAAACCAGTGTGTAAGCCGAATCTACCCATCTCTGTCCAAATTATTCTGGTTACGGCCAAATCATAATGAAGCAATAAGCCAGATCGATTAGTGAATAGTTTTTACTAATTTATATGCAATAATCAGGAAAATAAAAGGTGCAACTTTTACCACTATTAGTTCTAATTGCCCTTGCCAGTTCATTCAGTGGTTGTTGTTTTTTTGTTTCAGTTTATTATTTACAAATTCACATGTTTATTCTTATGTTCACTGGATATACATATAATAGATAACAGATCACTTACAAATGTGGTTCTAGATAAAGTTTTAGGTGTAATATTTTAGTAATGCAATGATTTACTTTAACAAATATGAAAGCTGATTCTACTATTTAGCAATCACGAATATACTGAACATAATTAGTCAAAGGCAATAAAACACCCAAGTCAATATATTAGTAAAATAGGTACTTGAAAAGAACCCTTAGAAACATAAAGTTAGGTTATTTTCAAATTTAAGAATTTTAACCAACATTTGAAAATGGTTTTAGTAATGATAATTTTTTTTTCTGTTTGTGTAATGTCAGCTGTTTAAAATCGCCTTTCCTAGGCCATGGTAGAAGGTTTGTTGGTTAGAGGGTCATTCCTGACAGAGTAAGTAGTATTTATTGCATCACTAATTGATTTGTCATATGTACTTCACTTAATTTTAGGCTTGGTGTCGGACCTAAGAATATAGCACCACTCCATCTCCCGTGGAAGTCATGATGAGGAGGCCTTTGTTCAGCAGTGGATATCCTGTGGCTGATATGAGGATTGTTTACTTCATTAGATACACCTAATTTTTACAACTTAGTTGCTGAAAATATATGAAACATCAAAAGTACATATGCAGTATCTACAAAGACAAAAAGTAACTGTTGTTTAATTTTATACAGGTACTTACTTTAATAATATGAATAAAAAAAGTAATTTTCTCTAGAGTTATAAGAAATACTTATTGAACTTTATATTTGGTTCAGCAGTCTAAAAGATAATGCACAATAACAATAATATAATATTTATTTACACTTAATGTACACTAGTGTATAAAGGCGGTCTTAATGCCGTAGGTTTAAATGCTGTAAGCAGACAACTATTGTTCCCAAAAAAAAAACCTAATCCAGCAGGGATAAATGCTCACCAAATTGCATTGATAGAGTATCTGATAACTGTAACCATTTTCTTTTTATTTTGTACTATAGCAATACATACACCCCATCAGCATTTTTGATTTGCAATCTGTATTTTTGAATTGAAATATATATTTTTGTCTTTCAATCTGTATTTTTGATTTGAATTCCGTATTATTGATTTGCAATCCGTATTTTTTATTTGCCATTCGTATTTGCCGGCTCAGAATACCACCACCCCATCTCCTCCCGCGGGTAAAAGTAAAAGTCGTAAAAGTCGACTAAGGGATTAGCCGGAGGATGGGCAGCATAATTATTATTAAAGCCTGAGGTATCCCTGCGCAGGGCAAAAGCCTCCGTTCACCCATGCCACGTTTCCCTGTCTATTGCTACGCAGGACCTATCTCTTGCCGTGTGGTGCCGGCTCAGAATACCACCACCCCATCTCATCCTATGGGTGTCGTAAAAGTCGACTAAGGGATTAGCCGGGGGATGGGCAGCAGCGTCCTTGTAAATTGGTTAGTCAACATAAAATGTAATTATAATTTCCAGCCTTTTAAATATGTGCCAACTTACTAATGTTATTAGCAGATGTTGTATCCACTTTTTCGTACTACACCATGAGCAATATTCTAATTAATAGCAAAGTCAACATCTGGGTAACATATTTTCATCAACTGTGTGTATTTTGGGTGTCGAAATTGTTACCATCAGCTTTTGCTAACTTGATATTACTAAAGCAATACCTTTATTCTGGTAGTAAATAAAATGCTGCGAGCCAAACGAAACTTACAAAGATTTGAAACATCTTTGTAAGTTTTGTTTGGCTCGCAGCATTTTCTACCAGGTTTGTTACTTAGGGTGAGATTCAGAAACGAGTCTAAGCGTGAACTTACGCTTCCATTTGTCAAAATTAGGGGCGTAAGGGTGAGATTCAGAAACGAGTCTAAGCGTGAACTTACGCTTCCATCTGTCAACATTAGGGGCGTAAGTAGTGCATGTTGACAGATGGAAACGTAAGTTCACGCTTAGACTCGTTGACCTTGAGCTGTCTTACGAGTTCCATATTGGGTGTCCACGTCTCTATGCCATAACCAGTGTGTGTGACCCCGATACCCAATTACTGGGATATACCTACTATATACTGATATATATTTACCTTAGGTTAGACCAGAGTACCGGTTGTCAGAACTTACAGCTTTTGTCTACACGTAACAACTATTATAAGTACATATTCGGTTAACAAACGGGACTGACGGTGACGTCCAAGTCACGGAGGACTTTGGCTGGTGAACGAAACCGCGTCAAGTGCAGCTTAAACTTGCCGATTGATCTTTTAGGACAATAGTCATTTAGCCACAAGACCCTTAAATAATTATAAGACAGTACGTGACTAGGAAACTATATAAAAAATATATTATATTGGGGACAGCAGGAAGTCCATTTTACTAATTTATCGTATAAGAACAGTTCTGATGGAGCCCTCCATTAGAATTGTATTACTTTAATTAATTATTTCATCATCATATCATATCGGCCATTTATACGTCCACTGCTGAACAAAGGCCTCCCCCATAAATTTTCATAACTGTGTCATCATTTTGGGGGGTATTTGCCAATACTCACTACGCTTGGCAGGCGGGTTGGTGAGCACAGTATGGCTACCGTTTCACAGAAGGGACGCTGCTGCCCATCCCTCTAGTTTAGATTCCCTTAGTCGCCTTCTACGACATCCACGGGAGGAGATGGATTGGTACTATATTATTAATCCGGACACCACACGGAATTAATTACTTATTATGTTTAAAACTAAGAGCCAATGTATACCTACATGTAGAAGATAACATTATTAGTTAGTATCTATGTGTGTTCATAAATGAATAAATAAAACAAGAGTAGGTACTAGACATGTTTCTAAATCATTGGTACTATAATGGAAAGCATGCTAGATTGTGAACTTAGGGTACTCGGGAACGTACAACAAACTCCGTGGAATTAATAAGGACGGTTATTATATTTTTTGTTCACTTTTCAAAATTTAATACAATAATCTTTACGTCCCGACAAGCTCGCTGTTACTCCACAGCGGAATTATTTTTATCTGACAATGTAATTCTCAAATATAACATTTTAAAGCTTATAGGTACTTTTATTTCTAAATGGTCTCACAGCAAGGAGTGTCCTCGATATTACGGTATCTTCACAAGCTCCTAAAAAGAGGATTTCGCCTGGGATAATACGTCTACCAGTAATCATGGCCGGTGCATTTTTGGCGAACCTTAGGAAACACCAAGATATCGTACTCATATTGCGCTATAGGAGTCTTGGCTTTTAGCTCATGCTGTCGATATCCTATGATTATAATAATAATTATTATTAAAGCCTGAGGTATCCCTGCGCAGGGCAAAAGCCTCCGTTCCCCCACGCCACGTTTCCCTGTCTATTGCTACGCAGGACCTATCTCTTGCCGTGTGGTGCCGGCTCAGAATACCACCACCCCATCTCATCCTATGGGTGTCGTAAAAGTCGACTAAGGGATTAGCCGGAGGATGGGCAGCAGCGTCCTTCGAGTACATTAACAACTCAACTGCGATCGCCAACCCGCCTGCCAAGCGTGGCGATTATGGCAACACGGGGGGCAAAACTCCCTAATGAGCACACAACACACCCATATCGGTCGTTGTGGTGATCTTTGGGGGAGGCCTGTGTCCATCAGTGGACTTCATTCGGCAGAAATGATGATGATGACCTATCTCTTTGAAAGGAGTCCAGCTCATCCCGCCGTCTCCGTCTAGGTCTGCTGCGTTGGCGTTAACCATTTAGTGGGACCCATTGTATCGTAAGTTTGGCCCATTCATCGATTGACACATGGCAGATGTGTCCAGTCCAGTGATAATATAATACAGATATAATAAATTCAATGGTTTCGTTATCTTTATTATATTATTATTACATCCTGGATGAAAGCGATTGATGCGGATGCGTCTGCGTCGCTCTGATCTCTTGTTTAATAGCTACTTGTATGGGGTACAAGTAATGCGAGCCATTATAATAGAACATTTCTGACTGTTTTAAAGTGTTTTATTATACTGACATTAATGAGTAATAATCTATATGAGAGCTATCTTATAAAATAACAAGCAATAGCAACGTATGAAATCAGATTTCTATCGTACGAAACGATCCAAAATTATTTTATTACTTATAATTTTTGCAACAACGCATTCCTATGCATTATCTCTCTAGTGAACTGTAATTATGTATATAATTTTAAAATTAAATGTAGGTGAGATGTATATTATCATAATATAATGATCGAGAAAACTTCCTTTATTATTATTAACAAGTCTTCGTAGACATTCGCGCAAGTAAGTACGGTATATCGCTCTACTTTTGCTCCTTGCACCGCATGCGTATATATATTTACCCATACCCACACGTTGGTGCGGTGACCTGTTTAACTCACGACATGATATAGTCAATTGTTTTAGTCTTCAACATCGCTGACTCATGTTTTGACAATATCAGAGACGAACGTAGAACATTAGTTACTTACTCATGTTTCTGTTAAATAAGCAGTTTGCAGCGTTTGACCTACTTGTATACTCATGGGCAAATAAACGCACTCATAATAAGTGTTATTCATCATATCAGCCAAAGGACGTCCACTGTTGAGCAAAGGCCTCCCCATAGATTTCCACAATTGTGTTGTCATTTTGGGGGGAATTTGCCAGTACCAGTACTCACCACGCTTGGCAGGCGGGTTGGTGAGCGCAGTATGGCTGCTGCCCATACCTCTGGTTTAGAGTGAGTCCCGTAGTCACCTTTTACGACATCACGGGAGGAGACGGAGTGGTGCTATATTCTTAATCCGGACACCATACGGAGTGTAATTACCATGCATTTATTGTAACGGTTATTGTGTACTATAATATAACTTACTATAAGCTAAGTGTTATTTGACATAACATTTTCCTGTAGATGTTTCATTATTTTATAACATAGTATGTAACTGTGCCCACGATTTCTTTCTCATGGAATTTGGATACGAATAAGTAGTTGGAAAGCGATGTCGTTTATCTGTATATTTTCACTAAATATATTGTTACCAAGTGAGAGAAAATACGATTTTTATATTGAGTGACATTATAAAAATGAAAATATGGATAATTTGCTGATGTAGTGTTCCTAAATGTCTTGCGGGGGAAGGCGTTATTGAGATTCTGTGTGAGGGAAATCTTAGTAGCAGCCCGGAGTTTTGGATTGTGCCATGAAAACGGGAGTATGCTCGCTTTCTTAATAAAATACGAACAACTACGAGTAGGTCTCGCGCCCGAGAGCTCCGTACCATTTATATCAGAAAATTGGGATCTCAAGTTTAGGTGACAAGCCATTGTTTTGCGGGCGCCGGTTTGTAAAAATGTATGAATTTAACCGTAACAGTTCCACACGGATACGAAAAAAATTATTTCATGATTTATGCCATCCTCGAAAGACCTCCTTTCGTGTCACCGAGAATTATCCTATAGATGTAGTTAATCAGTCAGTGAGTGGAAATTTTAGTGTGAAAATACGCTTTGAAAGGCCGCGATATATTATTATTGCGTTAAATTAGAATGTTGATATTTTTACAGCAGTATGAGGCTATGTACTTTAGTATTCGATATTAATTTCAACTTGGTACCTGAGGCCGTTTCTGTGACAAAGGGCCTCGACATATGGGCAGAGAGGCAGACGGACAACAAAGTGATGCTACAAGGATCTGTTTTTCTATTATGGGGTGCGTAACCCTAAAACATAAAAATGCTAAATTAGTGTCATATGATTATCGAAAGAGGTACTCTGACGTGAGGACACATACATTGTAGTTCCCAAATCAGACCACTAGGTTACGTTGGCAAAACTAAAAGTAGAAAATTCACCATCGTAAAAAATCGCTCAGCCCTTTAGATACAGCGTGACGATTTTTATTCGGAAGGTGAATTCATCGCCATACTGTAGAACTGTCATCATCATCATTTACTTTAATTTACCGTTATAATTAAAGTAAATAAATTACAATAATTAAAGGTATCTATATAATTACACGTATAAACAATGTTTCATCTTATTAGATATCACAATCGGACATTTCTTTCACAAAAACGCAAACACTCTGACAATATATCCACCCATCCATCCGCAAACAAATCACCGTGAGGATTGGCATCTTAGAAGAGCGTTGACAGAGAGCGTGCGGTATGGGCGAATTGGCGCGGGCCACGCACGGTGCGACACGGTGGCATGGCGAACAACTTGTGCCTTCTATTTCGCCGATAGTTGTCTGGAGTATAAAATCGAGACCGCTCGCGATGTAGATAATATGGTGCATCAATTTTATCGCGGAGGATTTTGCTCATGAAAGTAAGTTGATGCCGTTTCCGTCTGACCTCCAATGAATCATAGCCCAGACAACCCAAAAGAAATTGCGTGGGGTACATGTAGCGATAGTATCCATTAATGCGCTTATAAAGGTACCTACCTGAGAAAAGCTTTTTGTACCTTTTCAAGCAATACGATGTACGTGCCCTCGTGTGGGCTCCACACACACACACATAGCATTTTCTAGCTTACAGCGTACCAGGGCTCCAAATATTAGCCTTATCATATGATGTTTCTGAAAATCGCGAGAATTTCTGAGGATGAATCCCAATCGCCTGAAAGACTCCTTCGCCAGCGCAACTATATGGTCATGGAATGTTAACTTCCGATCGAATATGACTCCCAAATCTTTTATAATTGTTGTGCGAGTTACACTATCCCCATTTATACTGTAGTCGTAACTTATTGGGTGCCGCATTCGATCATAAGTCACTGCGAAGCATTTAGTGGTGTTAAATTCCATTCCATTTACAATACTCCACTGGTGTACCGCTAAAACATCACGTTGCAGAGCTCTGCAATCTGCATCAGACTTTATCTCTGTGAAGAGCTTTAAGTCATCGGCGTAAAGCAAGCATTGTGCATGCTCTAGGACAGTGGGAAGGTAATATACCATATATAATATCAGCCAGAGGACGTCCACTGCTGAACAAAGGCCTCCCCCTTAGATTTCCACAACGAGAGGTTATATGCCGCTCTCATCCAACGACTCCCAGAGACCTTCGCCAGGTCGTCTGTCCGCCTCGTAGTAGGTCGTCCGACGCTGCGTTTTCCGGTGCGCGGTCTCCATTCGAGAACCTTTTTGCCCCAACGGTCATCAGTTCTACGAGCAATGTGCCCCACCCATTGCCACTTCAGTTTACTAATCCTGTAGAACTGTAGCATTTCATAAACATAATTATGATATTGCAATTAAATATGGATAATTGCACAGGCACTGGCAGGCGTAAGAGATACGCGTGATGATGCATATTTGTTAAATGGCTCTAATACCTAAGTGTATACTCTAGCGTATCGAAATATGTATATATACTATAGTAAAGTGCAATCAAAATCCGATCCTAGCGTCCAGATTTATTCTGTTAATGTACAGTCAGGTATAATTGTCATCATAATTTCATTCATTCTATAATCACCAGCAAAAGGAATATACACCGTGACCTCCGAGTAAAATATTTTTATTACTATAACTATTCACAGTCATTAGATAACAACGTTATCAAATGACTGTGAATTCATCAATACGTTATAACATAATTGAAAAAAGTGTTCTACAAATCAAAACATAGTACCGAATTTTACAAGTGCTTTGACAATACCGTGTTCTTAAAACAAATTGTGTGTGCTTTCCATAACAAAACCGGGCATAAATAAAGTGTATATAAACAATTTTGTATTATAAACGTTATAGGACATTGAAACAGTGATTTAAGATATTAACCACCAAATGTGTCAACAGTGAATTATGTTCCGTAATCTCGTCCTCATTTAGTACTATGTAGTTTGCACCTAGCACAACTCACTGCATCACAATTTTAAAGATGAACACTTTCATCAAAAATTTTAATATAGTCTGTGGTTCCTACGCGCTCTTTCGCTATCTGTAATGTACATGTCATTGTACTTTTTTGTGCCGCTCGCTGTATACGCAACTCAAGAAAATCTTGCAATTATCCTCCTTTTTCTTCAAAAATGGGGAAACACTGGCGGAGGAGTAAGGATGAGGCAATAGAAAAGCTAAATAATCGATTGTGGGAGCCCAAAAAAAAAGCGGGAGTCTACACGACCGTACCGGTAAGTTACTAACTACATGTTTCACAGGATATGGATCCGCAGTGCCGCAGCAATATACACTATATGCACGTAAATCTAAACGACACCACCAATAGAGCTTTCACGAGAGGTCAGCCGGTGGGGGTTATTCGTTTACAAGGAAGAAAACAGGTCAACAGTGCCTTAATTTAAAAATAAACGACACCACCAATAGAGCTTTCACGAGAGGTCAGCCGGTGAGAAGTTTATAGTGCCTTATTTTAAAAATAAACGACACCACCAATAGAGCTTTCACGAGAGGTCAGCCGGTCGTGTATTCGTTTACAAGCATGAACTCGAGGTCAACCGTGACAAGTTTAAAACGCACCACCAATAGAGCTTTCACGAGAGGTAAGCCGGTGCAGTATTCGTTTACAAGCAAAGAACGAGGGAGCTTCCACGAGAGGCTAGCCAGTTAAGTATCTTTTATTAGCAAGATAAAACGCTGTTTGATGCATCCTTAGAGCTTTCACGAGGGGTTAGCCTTGGATTTGCAGTCAGGAGCCTAGATGATTACGAAGACCTCTTCAGTCGAAGCCGAGGTAGTTTACCACACGGACAAGGACAGTGTTTTTCATTACATGAGCGGAGCTGATGCAGTCAAGCTCTAATGAACCAGGTGCAAACACCTTTCCGTCACCTATCATAAGTGGCTACAAATATAGTGTCTCACCTAGTGATGAAATCAGATAAAAGAAAGGAGGGGGGCAGGCTTGCAAAAATAGTGCTCACCTCTGAGATAATTCAGTAGGAATAACACGCAATATACAAAAAAAAAAAAAGAACGACTAATCATGCAGAATGGCCTTAAGATCTAGATCCACTATAATCAAGAAACATGGCCCTACAAATGGAAAAGTCAAATCAATGCTATTATGAGACACTTAGTACTATCTCAACCCTTGAAAAGATTTTCAACAACATGATTGTACACAATGAGATGAAAACCACATTTCGCAATCAGTGATTCAACTGGATTGCTATGCAACTTATTGTATGAAGTTATAGCCTGCACATCATTGATAAATTGATATCAGAGAAGCCTGCAATCTCATAATACCTGTTTGGGAACAAACTATAGGATAAAGTAAATACCATTAAAGCTGTTCAAAATCTGGGTGAGAATGAAAGAATACTCCCAGTGAAGGTAAGTAGCTATCAAAATCCCCTAAAACTTGAAACTAAAAGGGGGGAGTACAACAGCTATAAATGTCTTTCCAAGCGGGCAAAACCATGTCGAGTCCAACAACATATGTGAATAAATTGCTGGTGGTTTTCGTGATATTCTGGCGGAGACACCACTATCCCTGTTGCTGAGGCCCTAGCCTGGATCCTGATCAATGATGAATAAGGTACATACCAATCAACTGAAATACTTTTCCTACTACTGCGATACTAGGTATCACTAAAAGTCCTACCATACACAAATGGTTTAAAGGTTATACTATACCTTTCACTAATGTTCCTGTACAAACTACTGCTCCATTAAATAACCAGGTTACTCAGAAACTGAGTAAATTTTTATCAAAATGAGAAAAGATTTTAAAAATTGTTGCAACAAATTTTTTGTAAGATTTAAAAAAATGCATATTGTACTGTCAATAAGGGAATCTGATAGGAAACACTCATGTTCCCTATTTCCAGATTATTTGTATGAATTTACATGCCATCCCTTCAGGCTTAGTACAGCACCATATGATTTTACCTAGATCATGAAACTGCTAATTTTTACATGAGATTATTGCATCGGTTATCAATAATAATTCTTGTCTTGCTGACTCCTATGAAAAGTGTAAACTAAATGTGTCCACCAACCAAAATTTCTTAGAAAATCTTGGTGTTTTCATATCAAAGAAAATATGCCTAAATGCTAAACAAAAATAGCAGAATTTGGGACCCATATTAGATTCCATGCAATTTTTTCTATCTTGCTCTCCCAGAAGAAGATAATATTTTATTTCTAAATTCTAGAGAAACCATAAACGGTTGCACAATAATAATTATCTCAACCAAAAGGTGTCCTTGTTTCAACATAGCTTAACATTGTGCATGGCCCAGCTATAGAATACATTTGACTTTATACCTACCAATGTCATGGAAAAATCTTACAACAGTAGCCCTAAAAAAGGAATAGTGCAATCTTATGTATATAGGATACATTTGCACATACTTAAATGGTGGCCACCATATATCCTATATTGAAAGGAATTAAAACTAAATGAATTTACCTACACTTATAAGCACAGAAACCAGTTGCTTTTGAAATAAAACAAGGTAATATTTCACTTGGAATAGATATGAACCATAACCTATATTAATAAGATATGGGCACACACTTCAATGGCAAAGAAGCTGTGGTAGTTTTGTAGTCGTTTGATCATATTATATGTGTAGAATGCCATTGCTAATAAAGAATGAAAGTGTTTAATTCGGAAATTGAAATGGAACTATGTGGCCGTAGCCTTTGAACCACTTATAGCTAATCTTGGTGAACGATAGAATGATGTTTGCAAATGGATGTATTGCTAATTGCATCAACTATGTATCATGGGTAGGAACCCATGATACATAGTTGATGACCTAGATACACCATAGATGCCTCTACTCTTGAATGGCATGGGACATTCTTCTGTGTTCCCTCCATTTGCACTCATAGTAGATTTTTATTTTTTCGGAAAATAAAAACAGAGCATTGTAATTATATATATATGGGTGTATAGTAAGATATATATGTATATATATATATATATATATATATATATATACATATATATCTATAATAAAAACTAAAAGATGTGTATATACATATATTATTCTGCGACCTAGTATATAAAAAAAAAAAAAAAAGATGTCTATATACATACAATATACTGCGACCTAGTCGTGACTTACTGTTGTATCCTTCCAGGGAATCACAATCCTTTACACAGGATTCTAACACTGATTGCCACCACATTTTCAGGAGAGCGCGTTTCTAAGAAGTATACCATCCTCTTCAACGGACAAAATGTTAGCTTCGTTATAGAACAAAACAGGATGGCAATATTAATCTGCAATAATCAGTGAATCCCCAACTGTAAAAGTTATGATGTGCATCCCCTGGTTATATTATTCTTAGCATCGAAGTTTAATTAATAATTAAAGGTTTTCCTATAGCTCACTCAACACTGAGGTCAACAATTTTTTTTTTTTCCTCTCTTCCTACACTTAGGATCGCACTTGAGTAGAGATGAGAGAAGAACAAAGTTCTTTAAGCAAATATTTAAAGGTAGGGCAACAAACCCTAAGTATTATGTTGTACCTATGTGACTTTAACATTAAGAATAATTATTGTTGAATATGTTTCCCAATGCAAGCCTGTGTGGAATTACCCAAACACGGGATCAAACCTTGTTGCTGATTTGTATAGATAAAATTACCGTTAAAGTAGATAATATCAACATAAAAATTACAAAATGGTAAAAACATCTAGATCTTACCTTTTGTCTTACCATTGATCTTAACCATTTTTAATACTAGCATTTCTTACCAATTATTTTAAAGATAATTGCCATTAATATTTGTCCTGCAACAACCTTACTTTGTTATTTAGATGTTAATAAAATAAAGGACGAACTGTAATACATAATTATTACATTAAGGAAGCCTTATTACGGCGCCTCCACCGCATCTATTAAGCAGATGGTTGAAGTAAGTTTTAACTAATAATGGATTGGATCCTAGTAAATCTACAGCATACTACACAAAAGCAAGAAACGCCTCAACTTGGCTTGGTTTTGCAAGAGGCCAAATGTTTATTCATGATCCCAATGGCTCAAGCTATGTGTTCTATATGGATATTTCTTAAATAAATAATAAACACAAACTAAAATAAGAACCAACTTATGTGATGAATAGGTATTATAAGTACACCATATAATCATATAAATTAGAAATGCAAAGAATTGCACTTTTGGGAGTACGGCAGTGCTTCCGCCAAGTTTATTTATATATGAATAATGCGAAACGTATTTATTTATACCTGTTCATCTACTATTAGTCTTAGAGGACACAAGACTGAGGTTCATAAATAATTATAATAAATTGTAATAATGTTTATTAACGAATAAACAAGGTTGATTATTAACACAACTTTCTTCTTTGAACATCTACATAGTACTAAATGAGGACGAGATTACGGAACATAATTACAAAGATCGGACTAACTTACCTAGTGACGTCCGATCATCAATTATGTGAAGTAATCTCGTCCTCATCGAGTCCCAACCCATCCCAAATAAATCTAGAATTCTATAAAATTGCAATCTAGATCCCTGCTGAAAGTTGTGTTCTTATGCTTTGAATTAATGACATGTACATTACAGATAGCGAAAGAGCGCGTAGGAACCACAGACTATATTAAAATTTTTGATGAAAGTGTTCATCTTTAAAATTGTGATGCAGTGAGTTGTGCTAGGTGCAAACTACATAGTACTAAATGAGGACGAGATTACTTCACATAATTGAGGATCGGACGTCACTAGGTAAGTTAGTCCGATCTTTGTAATTATAACAAAGAACTGGACTTTGAACTCATTAACGGTTGATATTGTCTCACTAGTTATTCTATATCACCTATTTCAATTGATATCTTAATGACCGGCTGGTCTAGTGGTATCAGCGCGGGAATGTTTTCGAGGCAAAATTGCTAGTTGTGTGGCTTGATCATCCCTCAGTTAAAATTTGTTACAATTGTTAATTGCTAATATGAATAACTACGAGAATATCACGCTTCGTAGAAAGCATGAAGCAATAACAAAGAGATGTTGTAATGCGATTTTCCAATAATACGATGCGTGACATT
This sequence comes from Diloba caeruleocephala, assembly GCA_947459985.1. Taxonomy (NCBI): domain Eukaryota; kingdom Metazoa; phylum Arthropoda; class Insecta; order Lepidoptera; family Noctuidae; genus Diloba; species Diloba caeruleocephala. The sequence continues at coordinate 11,656,865 of OX381612.1, read as the reverse complement.
TCGCGGAGCAGGTAAAGATAAGATAAAGATAAAAAATATTTTTATTCATGTAAACCATATACAGGCACTTATGAATCGTCGAGACTTTAATTGCAGGGGGGACGTTATGCTCCGCCCACTTCTATCTACGTTTCCCATCTTTTTTTTAAAATTTTTATTGATCCGGTGGAAATACACCATGTACTTCCTCCGCCCCGGGAAAGGGCAGAGGGGTATGCCGTACTCCTACCGGCTAAAACCACCGGAGTGGTCATCTTCGGCACCGAAGGGAGGCTCCAGGAACTCGAATAATCTCCATCTAGAGCCACCCATTGGTGCCACGCCTTTAGGCACATCTCGGAGGGGATGACTGTAAAGCGGTCACCCCCTCTAGCGGAGAGAAGGTGGAGGGAGGCCACCTCCCCAGGCACTTCTCGGGGGGATTGTAAAGGAGTCCCCCGAAGCCCAGCTACAGCACAGCGGTACGTGACCACATGCGCACCGCTGTCTTCCCGGGAGTCGCTCGGTATGAGCACGCATATTTCCCAATAAGCGCGCTCGCGACCCCTAAGGCCCCCCGCCATATAAAGACGACAGGGGGCTCAGGCGTGTTGGACACGGGCGCCGCGGCGGTTGATACCCCGGCTCCGTGTCCTCCTCCTCCGAGCGGGATCGGCCCTCTCCCGATCCCGCATGTTTCCCATCTAGCGGTGAATAGAAAAATCTAAAATTGACGTGATTGTAGTCGATTCGATTGTTTGTAAACTGTAAATTTTATTCAAATTTTGTTCTAATTTTATTTTAAGTACTTAAACCCAGTCCAATATTTTATAGATACGCATTCACTATACACGTATATATACCCTGGGGCCTGTACAATGGCTTTCGGTTTTACGTACTACTCGTATTAGAAGAAATACAAGACTTAAAACAAGTCTAACGCCTGCCTAAAATGTAGTACAAAATAGTACTAAATATTTGCATGCTCGGCATGATTGGCCGCCTACAATGTCGTGGGTGTGTTTTAGTATGAGGAGTCAATTATAATGTCGTGTTTATTCAGTTCATTGGATGAGAACTTGTAATTGTGCGCATTAGTGTGTTTTTATGAAGAATACTAGGGGAAAACGGGATTTCTAGGCTCGCAAACATTTTGAACTATATGGCATATCTCCTTTCTTCCAATATCTTTGGTTTCGAACATACCTGATCTGACCCTAACGCTGGTTTCGATCGAGCCGAATATTCGGGCATTTTCGGGCCGAAGGCGAAACTGCTACCGAAAGCTGCATTTTTTGCCGAATCTGGCCGAAACCAAAACCAAAACTTCGGTCGGTCTCTATTTTGAAGTCTTCTAATTTTTGAGTTATCTGTTTTTGATTTTGCACGAAGTTGTGCAATATCTTGTAATTACTTGTTTTATCAGTGTGTCATTAAATATAATATGTTCACACAAACTTGAGTTAGGCTCTAGTGATAAAAACGTGAGTTCTGGTGATTTTCTTTTAAGCTTAATTATTATTATGAAAGAATAAAACAATAGCCATTTGCACTATCTTCCTACTTAATTATTGCTGGTAATATGTTGGAAACGAATGTAGATAAAAGATAGAAAACAGAAATCTAATCTTAAACAAGGCGAAACCCCTTCTTTCATCTATTAAGCCCTTTTTTTGTCACTGTAAAGTCTTCATTATTTAAATGACATATCTTCGTATACTTTGTTGGAGTCCAATCTGGTCTATTGATTTTTTGTATGCATGTCTGTTTACGATTAACTTCGGATGGAAATCTGAAATATAATTTAAAATCTAATTAAATATCTTGCTTGCTTTGATCTTATTAAGTATATAACAGAATCATTAAACAGTAATACTCCAGTAACTGCTATATTTCTGGATATGACTTTTGATTTCGTAGATCATAAATTACTTCTTTTTAAATTGGAAAAAGACGGAATCAGAGGAAAAGCAAATGGCTGGTTAAAAAGCTACCTTTCAAATAGAACACAATGCGTAGAAATAATCAATATTTGCTGATGATACCACAATAATTGTAAAATGTAATAATAAAAATACGTACGAAAATGAAATAACAGTTGCTATTGACAGAATTGGTAATTGGCTTGGTAATAATAATTTAAAAATCAGTACTAGCAAAACTACTGTTTGTGGTTGGTGGTTCGGTGGTTATGGTGTCGGTATGGTATGGTACGGTATGGTATCGGTATCCATTTAGCGAATGTGCCTATCGCGCAGATAGGCTCCTATGCCTGTCCGATGCCCTGTAGGTAGGGCAGACACCGGTGATGGACTAGTGCCGCCCTAATAGCGCCCCACGGGATGGAGTTGAAGGCGTTGACGATATCTAGGCTGACCGTCAACGCCACCCCACCCTGCCGAGACACTGCCTGTTCCGAGAGCGAGCGGACGCGAAGAATCGCGTCGATGGTGTACCGCCGCTGCCGGAAGCCTTACTGACTTTCAGCCAGGTCGGGGCCAACTCGCGATAGGTGCTCAACGAGTCTTCGGGTAATTATTCTTTCGAATAGCTTCGAAGCCTCGTCGAGCAGACAAATGAGGGAGAGAGACTCTGCAGCACTTTCTTCCTTCTTCAAGAGAACAGAGGGACATTGACCTAGTGGTTGAGTGAAGTCGGCACAATAGGCTGCTCATTCCTCCGGTTTAAGGTCTCATCTTTTAGGACATCCTCGGGAGGAGATGGAGTGGTGCTACATTCTAATCCGAATAAATAAATAATAAAATAAAATCGCGTATAGGGTAACCCAATAAAAATATATTTGAATAATTATCTCCTTTGTTCGAGTGTTAATATGGTATAAATAGAATATTGACTGTTATTATAACACAGGCTTTTATGACAACACGGGGAATTACCATGAAATATACATAATGAATGTACTTATAGCTCTTTATTTCTTATAATGTTTAGGTACCTACTGTTCGTGCTGAGTGTCGGTCTATTAAGGAAACCTATTGAAAGGTTTCTTTCTCCAAAAAGTAACTCTTGTAAAGGGTGTCATATTTGTATAAAAACGACATTGAAAATACACTGGGTAACTCTTGTTGACGCAAGTAGGTCTTCTATAAAACTTTTTTACTGCTCTGTAACTAATTAAATAACGTTATAATATTAATAATGAGCAAGTGTTACTTAAAAACAAGAATCAATATCTTTGGATCTTGTAAACTTAAGCAATTGTAATAATGATTGTATAACCTATGTAATTATAGTTGTTTTAGAGTTCATATCAAATCACATAATTCAAAATAATCAATAAACATCATCATATCAGCCAAATGTTGTCTACTGCTGAACAAAGGGCTCCCCTATAGATTTTCACAACTGTCGTCATTTTGGGGGAACTCGCCAATACTCATCAGTCATCACCCTTGGGGGGCGGGTAGATGAGCCCAGAATAACTGGTGTTCCACAGAAAGGACGCTGCTGCCCATCGCTCTGGTTTAGAGTCCCCTAGTCGCTTTTTACAACATCGAAGGGAGGAGATGGAGTGGTGATATATTCTTAATCCGGACACCGGAAATGGCACGGTTGGTGCAGTGGTTGATACAGTCGGCTGCTGCGCTCCGGGTCGTGTGTTCAATTCCCGCACGGAACAAATATTTGTATGATCTGCAGGTAGTTGTTCCGGGTCTGGGTGTATTGTATGTGGAATTCATGTCTGTAAACGCACCCACGACACAGGAGTAATCCTAGTGTGAGGCAACGTTTTATTAAATGAAAAAACCAACCAATAATTAGTGACTGCGATTATAAATATAAATGTTTATATTATATTTGCCTACTCTGTTTTTATAGCTTAATTCTTAAATTGATTACATATAATTAGAGTTGTTCTTTATTTGTATTTCTGTTTTTACATGCAAGAGAGATAATCAGTTTCGTAGCGCAGCCAAAACCATATAAAGCATATTTCCTTAATCTTATTTCATTGAGAAAATATCCTTTCCGTCCCAGCGTTGAGCATGGAAAATATAATACTCTACGGCACCAGTAGGTACTGGCAACATGGGTGGCGTAGAGAATAACATTTCGTGTTGAACATTTCTTTATATAAACTTATTGTGTAACTAGTAAAAGCAACTATCATAGTTGCTTGTGTTATTTTTTATTTAAAATGCAACTTCTAATCATAAATATCATTTTTGTTATCCTAATACAGGGTCTTTAGTAGGCCATAAATACTATATTTTGACATTATTTTCAATTTTATTTATCCTTAGTTTCACCCACTTTTATTTGTGCACATTATCCAAGTACATATACTGTCCACCCCTCGACAGATCAATTACCAATATGATTCATTAATATTTTCTAATATATTAATTACCCACCCTCGTGACAAATATAATATTTTGCATGGCACCTCGTGTCTACAATCATCTGCCATAATATATAATAGAAACATCACCTAATATATTCACAAAGAAGTTTAAACATCTTTAAAAACATCTTTCGGTACGAAATGCTTATTGTATAGTGTATTTGAGTATCCAGCAGATAAGTTACAAGTGTATAATAACTAATGCAATTGACTTCTTATTACACACAATTATTATATTTACGCAATTTATCCTAATTTGATATTATTGACTTTGTATTGTTGACGTTTTAGCTACCTAACCATGATTATGCTCTATTTAACTTTGACTAATTGTCATTATTAGATATGTTTAACTAGAGATTTGATGTATTTTCCATGCCAAATGCATGGAATATGGAGGTACTCAATGTTTTCTGAACATCTATGTATTTTTTAATCCATATTTGCAAAGATTATTATTATTAAATAATGTTGTAATCAAAATATAAACTGTTTAATGTAACTTTGAATCTTTTAAAATGACCGATAAAATCTATCAAATATATAAGTATGGTACATTGTATGAAAAAAATGACATTTTAAAGATTGAATCTGTTAGTTTAAATTTTTTAATGATATCATTGATTAAATGTTACATAATTATATTAGCCTAGCAGATTTTAAGTACTACCACTCCATTAAAGTATAGCCGATTTTGATATCGATAATGCGGAGAAGTCAATGACACATCACTAAAACTCACTGCAACACGTGTCGGTTTTACACAGTTAAACATTTCTGTTTCGGTGACACGATATTGACAAATGCCGAGCCTGATTGTCTATTACGCTAGTATATTATGTTTATGGGGTGTTTGTATATGTGAGATTTATGTCTACCCACGATATAGGAGAATTCCATATTTTTGGGCGGAAGGGCATGCCGTACTCCTACCGACTAAACCCACGAGGACGGTCATCCTAGGGTTCAGGTCCTCGACACAATCACACTAGACCAAGTAGAGATGACCATACTAGTGTCGCCTAGAGGGTCACGGACCGTACGACTCCCCCGTAGAGGCGGTATAATTTCTCTCTCGGTCCCCCGATATTACTGAGGCAGCAGCAGGCGTAAGGCAAGCACTACCCTCTCGATCGGGGGACAAGGCGCTCGAAATGCTCTTCGAAACCACAGTGACTATCCAGGGTGAGCCCCAGGTGTACTTCATGTACCGGCCCAACCTGATTTGCGCGTCACCAACGCTTATCCGCAGACCCAAAGCGTGGATTTCGGCCACGACAATTGCCACCGCTTGTTTGGCAAGCCTGATGGTTCCCTCGAAGGATCACCGCCAACACAAGAGTTTCGTTGACGAACAAAATAAACTGACCTCAGCGGGGAGAATGATACGTAGGACCGCGTCGTAGGCCAGGTTCCATAAAAGGGGGCTGAGAACCGATTCCTGCGGAACCCCGCACGTTATCTCCCACCGCTTTATGCTACCGTCCCTACCCACGTAGCAAATGTGCCTATTGTGCAAACAGGCGCCTATGATGTTGTGCAGGTAGGTGGGACACCGATGATGGACGAGCATCCCTCTAATCACTGGATGAAGGCGTTGACGATGTCTAGACTGACAGTCAACGCCGTAATATAATGCGTAACTTCTCAAACCGGTGTAGTGTCACATACCTTTACAAGATGCAGGGGTCTACAACGTTAACTGTGATTGTGGTTTGTCATACATAGGGCAAACAAATATTTTAGCAAAGAACAGTTCGACTAGAACAAACCGACATGTACTGAACTACAGATCAGTGGCGAAATATTCTTAATGGATTACATGCCTCAAGCATCTCGGTTTTATTTTTTACATCAGGTCTATTCATCCAGTACAAAGTCTAAGCTTTGTTTGTAGATAGTACCTATCATGGCCATAATTTACTCAATAAATTATATAACATAAAGCTACCTATCTTTTTTTTCTATTGATGTCCAGTGGAAATTCTACATGGAACTTCCTTCACCCCGGGGAAGGGCGAAGGGGTATGCCGGACTCCTACCGGCTAAAACCACTGGAGCGGTCATCTTTGGCACCGAAGGGGGGCTCCAGGTCGTCGTAAGATCACATTAGAGCCGCCCATTGGTGCCACGCCTTTAGGCACATCACGAAGGGGAGGACTGTAAAGCGGTCACCCCCTCAAGCGGTGGAAGGCGATTATAAAAAGGTCGCCCCCCCAGGCAGTTCTTGGGGAGGATTGTAAATCCGGGATCGGCCCTCTCCCGATCCCGCTCTGCAGTCTCCTTCTGGAGCATGACGGTCTCGCAGACCACTGCACTCCAATTTTCATGCTCTGCCAACATAGCCGACACAACTGCCGGCAGAGAGAGACCTTGCCCGATCCGATCGACCAGGATCAGCCGCTCGGCCGCCCACGCAGGGCACTCCTCGAGCGTGTGCTGTGCGATATCCTGGTCGCTTCCACAATGCACTGGTGACACTGTGCCGCACCTCGCGTCCTATTCTGTGCAGGTACGCACCGAAACAACCGTGACCGGTGAATACCTGCGTCAGACGGTAGCTGACGCGCTCGCTCCTTCTAAGCCAGGCTCCGAAGAGCGGCAGGATGGCCTCGACGACGCGTTTGGTCGCGAACTGCAACCGTAGGCGATGTCGCCACATCTCGAGTGCGCGCCGTCCAGCCAGCCGCCTCAGTCTGTCGAACGCCCCTGAAGGCACGCTTTCCCCGCTTTGGTGGAGGGAGCGTGTCTGGTCGTAGAGACGTAGACCCACGCATCCGTCTCCGCCTTAATGTGGAAAGGTGGAAAGCGTGCCAGGAGAGTTGCCGTCTCGTAGGACACTGTCCTATATCCTCATCCTTCCATCCTTCGTATAGTCACTGCGCTGTAGACTGTGAAGTTTGTTTTTGCAGCGCTGGACGCTTGACAGCCGGGATGACCATACAGGCGCCCCGTAGAGGGCCACGGACCGCACGACGCCCCCGTAGAGACGGCGAACTTCATTGCTCGGTTCCCCGAAATTGGGCAGCACCCGGTTTAATGCACCCAATACCCTTTCGACTCGGGGGACGAAAGCTACCTACCTAGAAGATAAAATGTGAATCACTTGTGTCAGTAAAATACAATATAATAATTACTAGAAGTTACATTATAATAAAATTGTTTTAATTTGTTTAACTTGCAACTAATAAATAATACTTATTGAAATATAAACTCTTAAACATGTTTTTCCTTATGCTTTGTAAACAACTGTATTCAATAAGTCAGTCTCCAAATGTCCAATGCTGAACGTGGGAATTCAGATGATGGGTAGCTACAGCTGCAGCGGTTACCAGCTTGGCTAACGGATTGTTGATCGCAGTGTATAGTTTTTAACAATGGAGGACGCTGTTTAGTTTTCTTGACATAACTCCTTCACCGTTTTCGGCACCTGTGGTTTGGCACCTTACTTCCCAAATAAAACCGCCTTGTAAAGTTAACGTTATTTTCCTAATAAAACACGTTCATTTTTGCACGTTCCAAGTTCCAATGACTACATCATACGTGTACAGTTCGATTCAATCTTATATAGGCGGCTGTGAAGTGAGCCGCGAGCGCAGGACCGCGGCTAAATTAGCCTAATAAAATGCGACGCAACTTTTGACCAACTTCACAGCTGCCTGTTAAATTGAATCCCACTATAGGTAGTAGGTTATCCACATAAGCGTCAGTAAAACAAGAAGGTCAGATATGCGCGACTCCCTTCATGACATGGTAACTACAATTGGAAATATCAAAATCAAATTTATCAATATTTCTCAATATCAAAATGAAGTTTGGGATTGTCCTCAGTCAAAAACTCACTGAACATAAAAACTTTTTCTTTCATTTTGATCTTAGCGCAAAACAGATCAAGTTTTTAATCTTAAATTTGGATTAGATTGATAATTAATTTCGACCGTTAGTATTATTTTCTTAGACTATTGTGGCAAAAAATATTACGGCCCGCCTGATGGTAAGTGATTACCGTAACCTATGGACGCTAGGAACACCAGAGGTATCACTCGCGCGTTGCCGACCCTGTAATAATCTTTTCACGCCCTTTTTAAAGAGCCCCTTGCTGTAGTACCTCGGTAGGGAGCTGATTCCACAAACTGATTGTGTGCGGGAGGAAGTTCCTCTGAAATCGTACGATACGAGACCATTTTGGCTCTAGGGTATGTGGATGAACTCCCCGCCGGTGGCGGGAGATGCGATGGTAGAAAGAAGCCGTTGGCATCATATCGAACAATTCCTCAGAACACTGTCCGTTGTACGTTGTTGAAAGCGGTAGAACACACAGGGCGGCAAAGTCTTTCTAAGACTTAGTGGTTCTGGATCGCTTGTGAGCTTGGGATTGTAAACAATCCTAACTGCACGTTTTTGCACTGAATCAAAGGGTCCAAGCTGATATCCAGGTGCTCCCCCGCCCATGAATGGCGCAGTATTCCATATGATGCCGGACTAGTGATTTATAAAACAGCAGTCTTTGCGCCGATGTGAAGTACCGCCTCGCCCTGTTGGGCTGATGCCCTGCCTGAGCACACCGAGTTTTTTGAACGCCAGCTTAAAACATTATCATCTAAGTGCGTGCGAAATTGGACGCTGGAAATGTCGACACCAAGAATCCCAATACTGTTACCTTTGTTATGGAACGTGGTCTGGAATTGTGTCTGTTCTAATACCGAAATATTAATGATAAATTATAGAAACCTATCTAATCTTACTTACTATTAAACTGGAGTATTATGTACATAGAAGACGGCAGCAAATGAAACTGTTTTATAATAAATCATGTACCTTACAATCCGTGTGTGTCCGGACTAAGAATATAGCACCACTCGCATATTTTCCCGTGGGTGTTGTAAAAGGAACAGCAGCTATTCTGCGCTCACTAACCCGCCTGCCAAGCGTGGTGAGTATTGGAAAATTCTTCCCGAAATGACGACACAGTTGTGGAAATTTATGGGGGAGGCCTTTGTTCAGCAGTGGATGCCCTTCGGCTGATATGATATCATGACATATATCGGCACGCCCCATCAACAACGAAGGATCTAGAAATACGCAACTTTCCAGCAGAGCGGTTTAATTAAAGTAAAGAAGTACAGTAAAAATAACATCTTATGGGACGATGACGACGATGTTATCTGCGTAAATTGCTTAAAATAAATATTATTTTAAATGTGGGGTATTTATTATACCATTTTAAGTAATTTAATGTAATCAAAATCTCTTAAATCAATATTAATACATAATCATTTCAGCCGAATGAAGTCCACTGCTGGACACAGGCCTCCCCCAGAGATCACCACTACGACCGATATGGGTGTGTTGTGTGCTCATTGGAGGGTCTTGCCATATTCGCCACGCTTGGCAGACGGGTTGGCGATCGCAGTTAAGTTGTTAATATATTCGAAGGACGCTGCTGCCCATCCTCCGGTTAATCCCTTAGTCGACTTTTACGAAATGGGATGAAATGGGTTGGTGACATTCTGAGCCGGCACCACACGGCAAATTAATACATCAATCACTTATTTTTAACCGTGTCAATAACACACTGTCTTTCTTTTCAGGTAAATTACAGACACAGTATTTCGCAATACCTGTAGAAAACAGTGCAACGGTATCAGATTTGAATGCCTATTGTGACGTAAATATGCCAAAACAATAGATTTGTTATGGAGATACGGCGTCATATTGCGTGAACCGAAGTCGAGATGTGGTCGGCGCTCAGCGTGTTGTTTACGCTCGTGAGCATTACTTATGCGCTGCTTGAAGGCCCCAATGTCTGTACCAGACAAGAAGCGTAAGTAAATTTTTATCTATTGGCTAAACCACTTCAATAGCATTTTATCAGTTCATATCGGCCATTTATACGTCCACTGCTGAACAAAGGCCTCCCCCATGGATTTCACAACTGTGTCATCACTCATCACTTTGGGGGGTATTTGCCAATACTCACCACGCTTGGCAGGCGGGTTGGTGAAGGCAGTATGGCTACCGCTTCACAGAAGGGACCCTGCTGCCCATCCCTCTGGTTTAGATTCCCTTAGTTGCCTTTTAAGACATCCACGGGAGGAAATGGAGTGGTGCTATATTCTTAATCCGGATACCACACGGATTATCATTTATCAGTTACGTAGGTAGTATATTGTTTATGCAAGTCCTTTTGTCAGCACTCGTGAAATCGACTGGGCTGACTAATCCAGTGAATTTCCTTTTTATTTTAATGCAGGTGCATAATCTGATTAACGCGCTATCTAGGTTATGTCTTACACGAAAACGACGGCATTTATGTTAGTAGTTTTAGGTACTTGGCACTAAAAATTATGTTTAAAGTTGAGTCGAATCAGATTGGTGTTCTGTGGGCCTACCCAATATGATTAAAGTAAATCAAACTTATTAATCTGTTAATAAGAAACTATTTATCATATCGTCATATGAGCCAAAAGACGTCCACTGCTGAACAAAGGCCTCTCCATAAACGACCGGTTACATGGACTTACTCATTTTGGAGAGAATTTCCCAATACCACGCTTGACAAGCGGGTTGCTGAGTGCAGAATAGTTGCTGTGCCACAAAAAGGACGCTGCTGCCCATCCTTCTGGTTTAGAGGCCTTTAGTCGCCTTTTACGACATACATGCGAGGAGGTGCTATATTCTTAATCCGGACAACTTGAGGAAACTATTGTAGAGCACTACAAGTTATTAGGTCAATCGTTGACTGATTTCTTCGAAATAAGCTTGTATCTAGTCGTAGGAAATTGCGAACGGAAAGTGGAACCGATGACATAGTTTTACATTAATCGATATTGGGCATATCATCGTAATTATAAACTAACTGATACGATACGCTAGACATGCAGTCCAAGAAACGAATGTAGTAGTTTACACAGATTAAACAAATGCTTTCATAACTAGCGTTTGTGTCATCGATCTAACAAAAATAAACACATTATAATAAACAGACAGCACTCACAGTCCATTGCAATTAGTTTGATACAAATGATCCGCAATTAAACATCAAGAATTATGATAATAATTATTTAACATGTTATTAAGACGCCAATTTTTTTTGGTGTTCAGTGGAATTTCTTCATGAACTTGCGACGGGGTATTGGAGCGGTCATCTTCGGCACCGAAGGGGGCTCCAGGTCCTCGCAAGATCACACTAGAGCCGCCCATTGGTGCCGGCAGAGAGAGATCATGCCCGATCCGATCGACCAGGATCCGCCGCTCGGTAGCCCATGCAGGGCATTCCTCGAGCGTGTGCTGTACGGTATCCAGGTCGCTTTCACAGTGCACTGTGCCGTAACCTCACGTCCTATTCCGTACAGGTATGCACCGAAACAACCGTGACCGATGAATACCTGCGTCGGACGGTAGGTGACGCGTTCGTCCCTTCTGAGCCAGGCTCCGAAGAGCGGCCTACGCCTCGTAGGACACTGTCATGTATCCCCGTGCGATCTGTATAGCCATTCTGTGCTGCAGACCGTGAAGTTCGTTTCTGCAGTGCTGGACGCCTGACAGCCGGGATGACCATACAGGCGCCCCGTAGAGGACCACAGACCGCACGAAGCCCTCGTAGAGGTGGCAACCTTCCTCGCTCGATCCCCCCAAGATTGGGCAGCACCCGGTGTAATGCACCCACTAGCCTCTCGACTCAGGGGATGTGGCGTGCGAAGTGCTCCAACGACCAGCAGCGTCCAGGGTGAGCCCCAGGTACTTCATGTACTGGCCCACCTGGCTTTGCGCGTCACCAACGCGTATCCACGAACTGGGTGGTGCAACTATTTAAATTCTGACTATTCGTAAGTGCCAGCAAATGGTTTACATGAATAAAAACAATTTGACTTTGACTTTGACTCTACTCCGCTGCAGTTTGTGGAACCATAGCGCCTCGGTTTTTTGCTTGGATATTGGCCAGGACGATGAATATACTGACAGCCAACGCCAGGACACTGCCTGTACCGACAGCGAGCGGACGCGAAGAATCGCGTCGATTGTGGACCGCCGCTGCCGGAAGCCAGCTGACTTTAGGCCAGGGCGGGACCCACTCGCGATAGGTGCTCAACAAGTCTTCGGGTAATTATTCTCTCGAATAGCTTCGAAGCCTAGTCGAGCAGGCAAATGGGACGGGAATTTCTTTCTTCCTCAGCAGAACCAATCCAGCTTCCTTACAGCCGGACGGAAGCACGCTACGATGGAGACAACTGGTCAACTCGCCTCAAGCGGTTCTCTACAGACTGCAGTGCATAAACCCACGCGCGGCCCGGAATGCTGTCCGGACTCAGTGCGGTGTTGCGACTCTTCAGGCGGCCAATGGCTCGGCCAAGTTCCCCTTCCAAAACCCCCAACTCTTCGGCCCAGTCTGAGGCAGTCGGGGGTGGAGAGAGACCAGGACGAACCCGGACCGCCGGAAAGAGCGTTGAAAGTACTCCCTCCAGTAAATCCGGGGCCATGACTTCGGTCACCGGGGGCACCCATGGGCACAACTTGCACACAACCATACGATAGGGTCTGGACCATGGATCCCTGTTCAGTCCCTCCAGGAGCTCGCTCCACGACCGACCCTTCGCCTCGTGAATGGTGCTATGTAGCGTAATTGTGACCCGGTAGGCCTGATAGGCTTCGGCAGTCTCCTGTCTCCGGCTGTAGCACTACGTTGGCGTCGGCTTCGTTGATACCGGCGGTGGGATGCCAGGCAGACCGCGTGCAAATGCGAACTGTTTTATTCCTACGAATTTAATGATTGTTGATTAGGTTTACTACTCTTTGAATTAAACAAGCATAATACATATATTGTGAAAGATTAATACTTTTTAAAAAGGGCACGCTTACTGACCGTTATGACGCAGAGAAAAACCTTGGAAATCCTTTTTAGTGCTTATTAACAGGCAAAATTAATAATCAATCTGTTCCAAAATCTTCAGATTTAAGATTTTGAATTTCATCCGTTTTTGTGGATCACATTTAACACCACAAACAGACAAATCCTCTATACCAAATCCAAAGATTTTTAATTAGATTGATTAATAAAATCGTCCGTGAGAGAATGGATTTTAAGATTTTTGTTGTTTAAGATGTACCATTAAAAAAAATGTTGAGTGTAAGTTCACACGCGGTACTTAGAAGTGAAACTTTGTATTTTAGTTAATTTGCAAGAATATTGAGATGAATACACTATGGAGGTGGTATACAGAGAATATCTAGCGAATTTATTTAAATCCTGAAAATGTCATAGAGCGCTTGGAAAATTAGCGTCAAACTACACTTCTCGTAATTTTTAAACTGTGCGAAGAGTGCGCGTTTACAGACATGAATTCCACATACAATACACCCAGACCCGGAACAACTACCTGCAGATCATACAAATATTTGATCCGTGCGGGAATCGAACCTATGACCCGGAGCGCAGAAGCTGACTGTACCAGCCAATGCACCAACCGTGCCGTTTATGCTGGAACGGATATAAATATGACCAAAAAAAAATCATACCTCCTGAGCGTGAAAGGTACTCAAAACGAACTTAATAATAAATTATTATGAATTAAAGACAATTCTGAAAACCAGCAATACACAACGTAACATTGAAAAAAAAAACATGGAAAATTGTATATTAAATGCGGCCGTACCCTTAAATGGAAAGAAACGACTGTGTTGTTTTCGAAGACTAAATATCTATTTTAAACTATCACAATATAGAACGTGTGCTTAAAAGACATGATGTATGAAAAAGTAAATGCATGATTGCAACCGTTTAAATAAAAACTTGTGATATTTAGAAGAAAGAAAGAAATAATATGTATTCTAGCCCAAAATGACAGCGCACAGTTAAAAAAAACAATATAAAGTATAATATAAAAATAATAATATATTTTATCAATTCAGCTGGCAGCCGATTGACGATTATGTCAACTAAAAATATATCAGATACCACACTTGACATAATACTTATGCAACACTAGAAAAATTAAAATCGGAATAAAAGAATTTAAAGATTCAATGTAAATTAAAATATAACAAGAGTACAATCAATCGAAAAAATACCGTCATTCAGTGATGTTAAGCAGACTCCGTCATAAAGGCCAGTCATAACAAAATGTTTGATACTTGCCATTTCTCATAAACCGGTCATGCATTCTGAGATCATTATGCTCAGTACTTGAAAAAGTAACAACAGTGTTACGTGACAATAATACTTAACCCAGGGTGGGTAACCCTCCTTGTAACGCCATGTAGACTATGGTGGTCACCCCAATAATCGCCTTAAAAGCGTTACATGGTTTATGGCTAACCCTGAGTGTTGTAGGTCCGTCTTATTTTAGTTGGTATTGCCCCTGAGTGATATAATAATATTGGACAAATCGTTTAAAGTACAAGCAGCACAACTTTGGAATGCCTTACCCGATACAATTAAACAAGCTCAATCATTACGAGCATTTAAAAAAATGGTAAAAGAGCATTATCTATCTCTTTAGTTCACTTAAATATCCAGTATTGTATCAGCAAATATATATGTATAATATTATATTATATATTTATATTTATGTATTAATATGCAAATTGGTGTAGTTATACTATTTATTTATGCAAATACCTGTATTTTCTTGTATATATATCGATATCATTATCTACATCATGGTTCAGTACACCACAGACTACCTGAATTTCTTTATTTCCCTACTTTTAAATCCATCCAAAGGTTGTATAGAAGATAAAATAATAAAAGATCGCTTTTAGCGATAAGACCGCCCATTGTGCCACGCTAACTATTGTAAATAATCCTTTATATTATTTTGGTGTACAATAAAGTTATATTCTATTCTATTCTATAAGTCAGGCTTATTTTAATTAGCTGTTGTAAGTCGGATATGGAGGCTTATTTTAGTTAGCTATTGTAAGTCGAATACGGATTGGCTTATCTTTATCCATCAACGCTACCTCTGTATGACTCATTAGTTTCAGGTACCCTGAGAATGTTCGTCACAGATAATGTGAGCAGACGTGTGTATGCACTATGTTACGCGCTATTCTGTAAGCAACAACAAGCAAACTCATTTCGGAATCCGTAGTGAAAAGTAGTAAAAATAATACGAAATCAGATATTTAACTGCGGATTCAGAAGTGAGCTGACGGTGACTTCTTACAGAATAGCCACACTAGTCTCGTGAATAGATTGTATAAAAATAAAATTCCAGCCATTTTGTCCGTGGACGTAGTATATAGTACCCATAGTTACGCCATTTAGTATTTCAAAATCTTGTCCCTGACATTATTATATTCCAACCGTGCGCGTATGTTATAAAATCTGAAAAATAAATAGATTTTGACAAAAAATGCATATCATATACCACACCAGATTTTTTTATTAATTAATTAATTTACACGGGAATTTACTCAACATAAAATTTAACTATCAATTCCATTTTGATTTAATGCAAGCAAGACAATAAAATAACACTAAGAAATCAAACTTATTTAGGTAATACTTATAAGTTTAAATCAATAGGTGCTGACGCTATCGTCAGCAGCGCAAAGTATTGTGAAACTCGAGTTCGAATTGAAATTTTCTTCGTCGTTTCTTGTCGTTGTTTGTCGTACTTTGTCTCACCAATAAACAAAATATAAAGTTAGCCTTCTAAGCCATTTCGGATTTACAATAGACAAAAATATTGAAAGCCCGAATTTTCCGTTATTTGATTCGTATTTTTATATTTTATCAATATACTCTTCAATATCTATACAAATAAATAAAATTGAAGTGTCTGTTTGTAATGTCGAAATAACAGCTTTTTACTTAATGCATATGAAGGTATATACGGTACCTATAACAAAAAAAACAAGTTTTAATTTTTTTGTCTGTCTGTCTGTCTGTTTGTTCCTGGTAATCTCCGAAACGGCTGGACCGATTTTGACGGGACTCTCACTGGCAGATAGCTGATGTTATAAGGAATAACTTAGGCTACTTTTATTTCAGAAAAATAATTAGGGTTCAGCGCAAAAAAAAGAATACCCTTGAAATCCAATATATATATATTCTATGTCAAGTGTCTATGTCGAAGTACTCTAAATTTCTTTTAAATTAAACGCGGGTGAAACCGTGGGTCCCAGCTAGTACATAATATAACATTAGTCTTCAAAGCCATTTCGGCTCAGATCTCGGCTTTTCTTGGGATAAAGGATTTACAATAGACAAAAATATTTAAAGCCGGGATTTTCCATTATTTGATTCGTATTTTTATATTTTATTGTTATCGTTGAGTTTTATTGTTCAATTAGTAGGTTGTTAAGGTAATCAAATAAATTATATTGTGGTCCACATTCAGATATTTATAACCTAAATGGTTGCTGTGTTCTTTTTCTTTATTTGTAAACGTTTATTGGAAACATAAACGAATTATATTCGTTATTGAATATTACACAGACACGATTTAGTATGACTCAAAGTATTCTCTTACTTATTACTCATAGCATTATTAGTTCGCCTATTTTCGCATTATTAGCCTTTCGGTTGGTTCCGGCAGCCGAAATTGGGACAGCCAGTTTCACCTGGTAGGCGCTTCTACTTCTGGAGTGGCACTAATAAGGCATTACATTACAATTCTAAATTATTGTTTGTATATCTATCTTCGGAACAAACCGCATTGGATTTTTTATATGACAAGAATTTCATTTGATAACCTATCAATGCAGCCTATCGCAGTGACAACCACCTTAAGGTCATCAGCCCATCCATGCAAGCTTTGCTCGCCGTTTATTTCAGGCCCCATTCAGTCCAGCGTCTTACAGACTTGGTCAGAGGGTTGCGTTATCACGTTTTAGATCCGCCAGTAGTCACTATAGTCCGTGACTGTACCAAATTATAAACAAATAAGTTTTATTTGGTACACAATGTACGATTAAGCAGTAAATAGTAATTGATCTGGGTAAAAACAGTAGCTATCCTTTTTATAGTTAGTTTACGCACAAACGGCAAACGTATAACAAAAATGTCCATTACTCAGTACATATTAATTTACCGTTAATAATATATATTTTTGACGGCACGGATGGCACAGTGCACGGAGAAGAGTTCTCTCCTCCGTGGCGCAGTGGCTAGACACTTGGCTTTCCGCGCTACGTGTCGCGGGTTCGACCCCCGCACGGAACAAATATTTGTATGAGCTACAAATAGATGTTTCGGGTCTGGAGGCATGTGCGCGTGAGATGTATGTCTGTAAACTGTACCCACGGCACATGAGAAATTCTAGGGTTCTTCGTTAAAAAACTATAGAGAAAAACATATTTTTCGGTATATTAAAGGTATTGTTTCTTATAATTTCGTAACATTTCAATTGTATACGTGTGTTACATACGTGCAAAATTCTTAGAAATTCACATTTGTTCTTTAACTGAGATAAACTGAGATATCTTGTCATGCCACGTAGTTGTCTTTTTATATTAACGTGTAAAATGGCTAGCCTTCATTGTTCTTTGTTCCCCGATATTGGTTCAGTGAGGGCTTTGTTTATTATTTACTTTTGAATGGTGGGGCGACTGATTGCCGCTGAGCAGTGTCGTTACTCATCGGGTCAGTTAACTTTATCGAGATTTCCCGTCCCGCGCCTCATTACGTCCACTTGTTGCGTTGTGAATTAAAAGTTCAATGTTACTGTTATCGATACCGTTGTGTTTGGCATCATGTATTTATTAGTTATCAATTGGCAATGAACCTTAAGACTGCGATGCCCTTTTAACTTATTTCTATCTCTTTGAGTCATTAGTAAAGCATACAAAAGCTGATGATTCATTATAGCAATACCTACAGATAATGGAGCAGCCGTAGTACCTATCCCTACGTATAGGATTATTTTTCTCAATTCATCTGCACCGGAAATAATTTGCCTGTAATTATGTGGTAACAAATGCGTAACGTAGATTTAATGTTATCAACATTTATTTTATTTTTCCAGATATACTACGACGATACGGGTATCGGAGAAACAGCCATACCAAGTGAAGGAGTATACATGGTGCTTCAATGTGCCCCCAAAATGTTCCAAGTATAAGATCATGTTTCGGGAGGTCTTTAAGACTCAGACGTTGGTGAAGTACAGACCAGTGGAGGAGTGCTGTACGGGTTATGCACCTGACGCTCAAGGGCAACAGTGTGTGCCTGTGTGCGTGGAGTCGTGTGTCCACGGCAAGTGTATCGCTCCAAATACATGTACCTGCACGCATGGATATGGGGGCCCCGCGTGTGACATATGTAAGCTACATTTTTATTTAGAAACTTTAAATGGCAAATTCCGTGAAATGAACTACAGTTATGAATAACGTTGCACACAGGATGTGGCCAATATGATGTTGCTGTTACATATGCGATTACATAATAATAATACTGGCGAATACTTGTAAACAAAATGTGAAATTATTAACGTTGTTAATAGTGGTATTATGTTAATTATAATTTTGGTGATATAGGTAATGAACAGGATTAAGCTATTTGAAAAGAGGCGATTATACAGATTATACAATAGTATAGCCTATTTCAATGAAACTGGATGGCCTGCAAGGTCATCTTACAGCGTATTAATAAAAATCAGAGTAGGTAAAAGTAGAAATGACTGCTCGTCAAAGATGACCGTCAGTTAAACTGGTTTTAACTAGACAAATTCAAAGTCAAATTATAGTTTTTTTGTTTATTCATATGAACCATTTGCTGGCACTTATTCTTTTATTATATTATTATTACGAATAGACAGAATTTGAATAGTTGCATGGTTCTAAGCCGTTGGTCCTATGGAGAAAGACGGGCAAAAACTCCATGGATATCAATGGAAAATCAATTAAACTATATGTAGTATCCCCACACGTGCTTGCCGTGTGGTGCCGGCTCAGAATGACACCACCCCACCTCCTCCCATGGGTGTCGTAAAAGTCGACTAAGGGATTAGCCGGAGGATGGGCGGCAGCGTCCTTCGAGTACCTACATAGCAACTCAGCTGCGATCGCCAACCCGTCTGCCAAGCGTGGCGATTATGGCAAAATCCCCCCAATGGGCCCACAACACACCCATATCGGTAATTGTGGTGATCGTTGGGGAGGCCTGTGTCCAGCAGTGGACTTTATTCGGCCGAAATGATGATCCCCACACGGGGGTTTCCGGATTAAGAATATAGCACCACTCCATCTACTCCCGTGGAGGTCGTAAAAGTCGACTAAGGGAATCTAAACCAGAGGGATGGGCAGCAGCGTCCCTTTTGATGAACAGTAGCATTTCTGCGCTCACCAACCCGTCTGCCAAGCGTGGTGAGTATCGGCAAATTCCCCCCAATTTTTTTTTTGATTTTGATTTCTCCTGTGTCGTGGGTGCGTTTACAGACATGAATTCCACATACAATACACCCAGACCCGGAACAACTACCTGCAGGTCATACAAATATTTGTTCCGTGTGGGAATCGAACCCACGACCCGGAGCGCAGCAGCCGACTGTATCAGCCACTGCACCAACCGTGCCGTCAAAATGACGACACGGCTAATACACCGGCCCTCAGTTCCCGGCAGCCCCGCTATTCCCGGTCATGGTAGCGGCCACGGTAATGGCGGGGTAGGATGCAGGGGCAGGGGGTGCTAAAAATCACCAGACGGGATCCGGCTACCACCCCAAACGAAGGCCCTGGTAACGTATAACACACGCACACTGAGGGCAGACGAAAAGATTGTTGAGCTGGAAGAAGAAATAGATAAGTTGCACTGGGATGTCATGGGTCTATCAGAAGTCTGAAGAGAGGGGGAGGATACGATAACCCTGAAATCTGGCAACTTATTCTACTACCGGGTAGGCGAACATCTGTCTCAAGGTGGTGTCGGGTTTCTCGTCCGCAGGTCCCTCATTAACAGCATAGTGGCAAACGAAAG
Organism: Diloba caeruleocephala; assembly: GCA_947459985.1. Classification (NCBI taxonomy): domain Eukaryota; kingdom Metazoa; phylum Arthropoda; class Insecta; order Lepidoptera; family Noctuidae; genus Diloba; species Diloba caeruleocephala. Next base: position 11,636,598 of record OX381612.1, on the reverse strand, counting down.
TGTGTCGAGCAGGGTAGCGTACCTTATACTCAGAATATCCAAGAGGTATTCGTTGAAGGTCATACAGGTCTACGCACCGACCTCAACACACCCAGATGATGAAGTCAAGAGTATGTATGAGGACGTAAGTAGGGCCATCCATACATACCTCGAAGACACACTTCACTGTTGTGATGGGGGACTTCAACGCAAAGTTGGGCACTCGAAGCGATGGTGAGCTGAGAGTGGAGCAATTTGGATATGGGTAACGGAACCTCAGGGGACAGAGGCTGGCCGACTTTTTGGAAAAGGAGGGACTCTTTGTTATGAACTCCTTTTTACAAAAGCCGCCGGAAGTGGACCTGGATGAGTCCCGATGGTTCCACAAAGACTGAGATCGAGTTCATCATGACCAATAAAAGACAAATATTCAATTATGTCTCTGTGATTCACAGGGTGAAAACCGGTGGTGATCACCGAATGGTAAGAGGCACATTGAATATTAATCTCAAAGTTGAGAGGACTCGTCTGATGAAGTCTACGCTCCGGCCCTCTAGTGCTCATATCCAAAACCCCGAGAGCTTTCAACTCGAACTCCAAAACCGCTTCGAGTGCCTGGAACACGTGAGCGTATCTGTGGACGATTTAAATGGAAGGTTTGTAGAAACTATCCAAACTTTTCCAACTGTCTAAGTTCTTTAAAACCCACCGTAAAGGTAGACCAAAAAAGTTCTCCGATCACACTCTCGACCTCATGGCAGAAAGACGCGCCATGACGCTGCAGTCCTCCGGTGATGCTGAAGCACACAGACTGCTCAATAGACGGATATGGAAGTCCTTGCGTCACGATATCCGCACCTTTAACACTAACAGTGTTACAGAGGCGATTGAGCGGAATCAAGGCTCCAAAGTGTTCGCAAGAGACAAGTCTATTGGGCAAAGTCGTATTATGAAGCTGAAGACCGAGGACGGCAGTGTAGCGTCGACTAAGCCAGAGGTTTTGAGAGGAATGAGAACTTCTACCGGCAGTTATACACCTCGGTTACTATACCTACCATTGACTCTGACAAAGACCCGCGAGCCAAACTAACCCGACACTATACCGAGGATATCCCGGACATCAGCCTGTACGAGATTAGGATGGCCTTGAAACAGCTTAAAAATAACAAGGCGCCGGGTGGGGACGGAATTACGACAGAGCTTCTGAAAGCGGTTGGCATACCGGTACTTAAAGTCCTTCAGAAGCTATTCAATTCCGTCTTATTCGAGGGCACAACGCCGGAAGCGTGGAACAGAGGTGAGGTGGTGCTCTTCTTCAAAAAAGGTGATAACACCCTTTTGAAGAATTATAGACCCATCTCACTTCTGAGCCATGTTTATAAGCTGTTTTCAAGGGTCATCACGAATCGTCTCGAGCGCAGGTTTGATGACTTCCAGCCTCCCGAACAAGCCGGTTCCCGAAAAGGTTTCAGTACTATAGACCACATCCATACGCTGCGGCAGGTTATACAGAAGACCGAGGAGTATAATCTGCCACTATGCTTGGCGTTTGTGGACTATGAGAAAGCCTTCGATTCGATCGAAACCTGGGCAGTGCTGCAATCTCTGCAGCGGTGCCAGATTGACTATATCGGTACATTGAAGTGTTGAAGTTCTTATACAGAAACGCCACCATGTCGGTCCGCGTACATGAACAGAGCACGGGGGCAATTCCATTGCAGAGAGGTGTGAGACAGGGGGACGTAATTTCCCCGAAACTGTTCACCGCTGCAATGGAGGATGCCTTCAAGCTACTGGAGTGGAAGGGATTCGGCATTAACACCAATCGCGAGTATATCACACACCTTCGATTTGCCGATGACATTGTAGTCATGGCAGAATCGCTGCAAGAGCTCAGCACAATGCTCGATGATCTCAACAGAGTTTCCCAACAGATGGGCCTTAAAATGAACATGGGCAAGACAAAAGTCATGTCAAATGCCCATGTCGTGCCCATCCCAATATCCGTTGGGAGCTCTGTTCTTGAAGTTTAACGAGTATGTCTACCTGGGACAAACTGTCCAGTTAGGTAGGTCCAACTTCGAGAAAGAGGTCAATCGTCGAATCCGACTCGGCTGGGCAGCATTTTTGTCAACAATACCGCAATGCCTCAAGACGAAAGTTTTTAACCAGTGTGTTACCAGTGATGACATATGGAACAGAGACGTGGTCACTCACAATGGGCCTCATAAGAAAACTCAAGGTCACTCAGCGAGCTATGGAGAGAGCTATGCTTGGTATTTCTCTACGAGATCGAATCAGAAATGAGGAGATCCGTAGAAGAACTAAAGTTGTCGACATAGCTGAAAGGATAAGTAAACTGAAGTGGCAATGGGCAGGTCACATTGCTCGTATAACTGATGGCCGTTGGGCACAATGGTTCTCGAATGGCGACCGCGCACCGGAAAACGCAGCGTGGGACGACCTCCAACGAGGTGGACAGACGACCTGGTGAGAGTCGCTGGGAGTCGTTAGATGAGAGCGGCATGTGACCGCTCGTTGTGGAAATCTAAGGGGGATGCCTTTGTTCAGCAGTGGACATCCTGTGGCTGATATGATGATATATAGCTGACGGCACGAATGGCGCAGTGGCTGATACAGTCGACTGCTGCGCTCCGGGTCGTGGGTTCGATTCCCGCACGGAAAAAATATTTGTATGATCTGCAGGTTGTTGTTCCGGGTCTGGGTGTATTGTGTGTGGAATTCATGTCTGTAAACGCACCCACGACACAGGAGAAATCCTGGTGTGGGGAAACGTTTAAAAAAAAAAAGGAAAAAAAATAGTATCCCACAAGTCGCCGTGCAATGTAAGGTAAAGACTATCTTAAATTAAAATTAAAATTAACATGGTATATTTGCAGCATGTCCTGATGGAAAATGGGGCCGGAACTGTCAGAACGAATGCAGTTGTATGAACGGCGGTACCTGCGAGCCCCTGACGGGTAAATGCGCGTGCTCGCCCGGCTGGAGAGGCGACGCGTGCGATCGGGCCTGCGCACCGCCCACTTACGGCGATAACTGCAACGAGGTCTGCCAGTGCAAGAATAATGGCTCCTGCGACCCGGCCAGTGGTGCTTGTTACTGTCCACCAGGATACACTGGACCTTTGTAAGGCTTGTTAATTGGTTTTAAAGTAGGACTTAGATTTAAGCGACAGATTGCCGTTGAGGTTGCTTCTCAGCTTTCCGCTCAATTGTCCTGCAGCTGTTGCGAGATCAACGCATCAATAATGAACGATCGCATGTAATAAAATAAAATGTTTCCTGCGCTGTAATCGTGCTGTTGCCTCGCTGCACTATGTAGCCCAAATTTGAAAGCATTCTAATATTGATGGTGCTATTCAAGATAAATCGTCGCTTCGCCTGCAAAAGCAGCTGTGTTTGTTTTTGGAAATAGGTTCTTATTGCAATTTTACAATACTTTCGAAGGCAGATGTGTCTGTAAAACCCATTTTGTATTTCTCTAATGGTTTAGAAGATAGTCAAAGCAGCTATGTTATTTCGGCCAAAACTGTACTTGAAAATGGTCCATATGTGCAATAGTTGGGTTTTAAAAATAGTGGATTTCACAGGCGCAGCGACGAAAGTGATGAAATACAGTAATTATTATTATTTATTATCCTTCTCAATCGGGGTCGTGTCACGTCGTATTAACCGTCGCTGTCCACGTAACGTAGGTATAGTCGTGACCGCTTGAAATAGGTACGTATATAGGTATGTATATAAGCTGCTCAGTTGAACTCGAATGTAGTCAATAGATAGTAAAAAAAAGAATTGTATTATTTCACAATTCTTGTTTACCATTAGATTGATGTGTATGCAGCGTAAATTTGCGCTCTAGTTTATAAATACAAGTTAGTTATTGATGATGGTTTTTCAATACTAATTTATATTGTCAACTGTGCAAAACGCATAATACATGTTTGCGGAGCATTTAATAAACATTATTATTTGATTTGCAGACACGTTTTACGCTTGCGCGCATGAAAGTTAAGGAAAATATTGTGCAGGATGCTCAATATTATGAAATGGGATCCTTAATAATATTTATATTTCTTGCTGCATTAGCTAAAGTTTTGATTAGGGTTGCCACCTTTTTTTGGAACAATAAAAGTGCATTTGGGTTTTGGGATCACACACACGCATCACAATAAAGTACGATGTATAAAAAAGAGTACTTATGCTTTGTGTTACTTTCAGCAAATAATTAATTATCACCAGCCTCTTTACAATTTCAAAAAACTCAAAAAACTCAAAACTCAATTTTTTTTATTTCATATAGGCCCTAATAGGCTCTTACGAAAAGTCAAGCTAAGTGCATAGCAATTAATGTTTAAATTCAAGAATGTCAGTAGTTCATATTTGAATTAATTTGAGAGATGCTTTGTTTCTCTAATCCCGCCACTTCGCATTCATAACTGCAAAAAACTCTCAGTGAATGCTGAAGTAGCGGAATTCAGTGAAATCAAATGTAATAGTAATGTCTTAGATTTTCGCGATTATTACACATTATAATAAAACACTTTTAAACAGATTCTATCGCGTATATTTTGATTTTTGATTTTCCTGACGTTTCGAATACTTTGCAGCATTCGTGGTCGCAAGATGACTAAGGTGACAGGCGTTACAGATTTTAAATGTAATAATATTATACAAATGATTAAATTCATTATTGTTCTCTATTAATATTAGATATCATTTTTGTGCTGTGGATAAATCCGATGTTGACAAATGACAATATTAACATTGAAGTTAGGTTACCTTAAAAAACGACACGCTCAGAGATGTGATCATTATATTATGCAAAATTACGATTATTATCCATTTTATTGTCCTTTCAATGATTTACGTCAAATGAATCCTAGAATGATTAAACTATGTGAAATAAAGTACTTTTGGGTACTTTATTGTTATCATAAAGTAGTAGTAGAGTACAATTCCCCGAAATAACGTACAATACTTTATTATAAAGTACGGGTCGCAACCCTTGTTTTGATATTAATTTTATAGAGAGAATAAGTAGAAAGGGTCTCTTTTTTCAGATGTGAAGAAGTATGTCCGAAGGATGAGCTGTGTCCGGAGAGATGTCAATGTCAAAATAACGGAAAATGTACTTTTATGTCAACATGTGAATGTCCTTCAGGATGGACTGGAGAAGTATGCGCTAATAAGTACGTGTTTAATTATATAATAACATTCTTGCGTATGAGTTGAATTATTATGATTATTCATGTTGTTTTTCTCTACTAGATGTCCAGCAGGCAGATGGGGCGAGAAATGTGAAATGACGTGCGAGTGTGCCAACGGAGCTGGCTGTCATCACGTTACTGGCCGGTGCCAGTGCGAAGCTGGATTTACTGGAGAAAAGGTGGCTATATAAGGCATCAATGAGAGTGGGACATCTTATTAAATAGATGAAAGGGCACTTGCAATAAAATGCCATTATAAAATACCGTCTTTCGAGTTGTAACAGTTTAAAGTTTCAAGTATTACTATCATAATTCTGCATAGAATCAGCTGGGATTTGAAAAGTATTAAATATAAAGTAAAATATATTTCATCATTTTTTTTTTATTTCGTTATTTGTTTTATTCTATATTGAATCATTGAAGTAATTTTAACTATTTATTTTTGTCTCATAAAGATGTATTTACGTTATACTATAAAATACCGCAGGCGGGGTAGGTGTCCCGTTAAAATTAAACAACCGTATTATTTTTCCTCTACAATACCCGCGGGGGAATTAAGCAACTATTTGCACTTATCATTCGTCCAGCAATAGATATATACATCAAATACAGGCACGGTGATTACACAAGATATGTTTCACTTGTATAAATCTTATTTAGATTTTTTCTGTATCATCGTTCGACCGTCCTGAGGTCGAGCCGATGTACTGGTCATACGAGCTTGTTGCGTTGCAGTGCCTGGACATCTGCCCCGTGGGATCGTGGGGCGTGGACTGCGCGCAGGTGTGCGGCTGCGAGCACGGCGGAGCGTGCTCAGTGCGTGACGGCGCATGCGCGTGCCGGCCCGGCTGGGTGGGCACGCACTGCCAGCGCCGCGCCTGCCCGCCCGAGCGCTGGGGCGCCGACTGCGCGCAGCGCTGCGAGTGTGACCCCACCACCACCGACATGTAATTATAACCCACATGTACTTATCGAGAATCTATACGGTTTATCGATAACTTATGACACTTTCAAATTGTATTTCTAACTGTTTTGAGTTATTTTGTAAACATTGTGATATTTTCTTAAGGAGGCTTTTCTTGCAATTTAAGGTAAAGGTTTTAAAGGGATTTTAGACTTAGCTTAGTCTAACTTAGCCAAATTTCTCGACTGGTCTGAACATGAGAACTAGCGTAGTATAGATGTTTTAGTTAAGCTACGAGCCATATCCCCGCTATGGTCATGGTCACCTAATGTTCGTATATGCCTGCATCATGCATACGGATTTCCATTTCGTCCTGCATAAGCTCAAATTCAGTTCAGAGCGGCCAAGAAGTTAGTCGCGGTGTACAGCCGCAGTGGCGAGAAGCCGCTGCTTTACCTGCTGTGTGTAGGTGCGATCCATGGACGGGCGCGTGCGAGTGTGCGCCGGGCTGGGACGGTGAGGCGTGCGAGCGCCAGTGCCCGCTACTCACCTACGGCAAAGGCTGCCGCTCCACCTGTCGCTGCGAAAACAGCGGCCTGTGCTCGCCTGTCAATGGTAACTATATCTCACTAAACAGTTATGCATAGGCGAGCAGATCAAACTAAAGTAGCCGACATGGCTGAAAGCATTAGTAAACTGAATTGGCCATGGGTGGGGCACATTGCTCGTAGAACTGATGGCCGTTGGGGCAAAAAGGTTCTCGAATGAAGATCGCGTACCGGGAAACGCAGCCTGGGTCAAGAACAGATGACCTGGTTAAGGTCGCTGGGAAACGTTGGATACGGGCAGCATGTAACCGCTCGTTGTGGAAATCTATGGGGAGACATTTGTTCAGCGGTGGATGTCTTTTGGCTGATATGATGATAATGATGATGAGCAGAGCAAAACGTCTATTGAAGCCCGGCACGCCCCTTCGCCTTCTCCAGGGCAGAAGACGTCCATGAGGATTTATACAAAAAGAAACTGTATGTGTTTAAGTGACAAACTATTATTTTGCGGGCGCTCGTATAGCGCACAGCACTATGTGAAATTAGCTGCAAATATATATTTGTTTCGTAACGGTTCCACACTGTATTTATTGGATTTTTGGAATTATTCCTTCTCCTCCTCCTAAAAGACCTTCTTTCGTGCCATATTTTTGTAGGTAACTAAGTGTTTAATCTGTGAGGTAACCGGAAAGTACCCAAATGTAGTATATGGTTCGATAAAAATGGTTTACAGGTTCCTTCGATATACTGCTGTAAATGTTTTAATCATTTGTTTAGGAGTTTATATAAACTACAAGTATAAAATGAGACAATCGATTTTGTAAATACAACTATTAAAGTATAATATTCATATTACCTTACCCCATAGGTTCGTGTTTATGCGCGCCTGGCTACCGTGGTCTGCGCTGCGAGGAGCCGTGCCCGTACCCGTACTACGGTGACAACTGCTCCGACACCTGCGACTGCTATAACAACGCTACCTGTTCCCACGAGACTGGCCGCTGTTACTGCAAACCTGGGTAAATATCTATCCTCTTCCTGTCTTATTTATACAATTCCAGTTGCTATTAGAGTAGCTGTCTGTATTTACTAACATCTTATGTCTCTGACCGTATAAACACCGATTTCAGTAATTAGTTAAGTGGTTTATAACCAGTTTGAAGCCAATTTAGTAAGATAAGATAAAAATATATTTATTCATGTAAAACATATGCAGGCACTTTTGAATAGTCAAGACTTTAGTTGCCGCGTTCCACGATGTTGATTTCCTATGGAGAAGAACGGGCAAGAAACTCCATGGTTACTCTTTTTAAATCATAATAATTGTTACAGTATTTTTGATTACATTGTTCTCAAAATAAATAATGTGAGGACAACGTAGCAGAAAAAAGTAAATTTCTTAAAAAGTTCACACTAAACAAGCTTGATATTTAGATTTTTTTTTTATTAAATTATCATGGCAGCATTAAGCTGACCAATCCCAACAGACAGCACTGGTTCACGAACATGACGCATGCATCAGCGTCGCTCAGCTCAACCATATTGTAGGGAAACTAAGCGACCCGATACACGACGCCACCATCAGCAGGACACTTGAGTGAGCATGACATAACCTAAACTGCCAGACAACTATCTCGTCAATTTAAAAAAAAAAAAAAACCACATGGTCCTCGTGCCGTGTGGTGCCGGCTCAGAATGCCACCACCTCCTCCCATGGGTTTCGTAAAAGTCGACTAAGGGATTAGCCGGAGGATGGGCAGCAGCGTCCTTCGAGTACATTAACAACTCAACTGCGATCGCCAACCCGCCTGCCAAGTGTGGCGATTATGGCAAAACCCCCCACTCACACAACACAAACCTATGGGTTTCATACCCAACCCGGTCGTAGTGACAATTTTTTGGGGAGGCTTCTGTCCAGCAATGGACGTTTTTCGGCTGAAATGATGATGATGAAATTATTGTTCTACGTTTAAACGTAACCCACAACACATCCATATCAGTGGTTGTGGTGATCTTTAGGGGAGGCCTGTATCCAGCAGTGGACTTCATCCGTGAATATAAGAGTCAATGAGATTTTTTGACGAAATATTAATTTTACGTAGAAGGATAGCTGGGGAGACATTGTGGAGTACCGAGGGCTATAGCCACTAGATCCGGTTCTGGTACAGTTACAGGCTGATAGTATTATGATGATGCTATTGTGCCGTATTATTTACATAACATTCTAAACATTGCGTCATTATTTGATAAATGCCATTGTATTGAACATGCAGGCGACCGAATGTGCCACAAAACCAAATTACATGATAATACTATTTCGTGTGCAGTTTTTCAATATTATTTGAATGAATGATATATATATATATAATCATATATATATATATATATATATATATATATATTCATATATATTCATATATATATATATATATATATATATATATATATATATATATATATATATATATATATATATATATATATATGAATATATATATATATATCATTCATTCAATATATATATATATATACACATATATATATATATATATATATATATATATATGAATATATAATATTTCCTTTGTCTTTCAGATACGAAGGCCTCAAATGCGATCGGCCGTGCAATGGTAAAACCTATGGATTAAACTGTCTGCAGCCATGTAATTGTGAAAATGATGCTCCATGCAACCCTGTTAACGGTACGTGTGATATTAAACATATTATATTAGAATGGATGTTCTGTGTGGTTCCTGGTAAACAATAGACCATAAAGATTAGACTTTCCACTCATGGATGTCGCAAAAGGCGACTAAGGTATCAGGAGGATGGGCAGCATCGTCTTTTCGAGTGGTAACACAACATACTTGCACCTGTCAAGCGTGCTGGTTATGGCAATATTCCATTTTACCGCTCATTTTGTCATCAGAAAAATGCTATGATGTCTCGTGGCAAAGAATAAGTTTCCATCCATAGGGGTCGTAAAGTGATCAAGTATCTATTCAGTGTTATGTCGTGTGGTGCCGGCTACGAATAGATCCAACCCGACTATGGGATTAGCCGGAGGATGGGCAGCGGCGTCCTTCGAGTACATTAGCAACTCAACTGCGATACTGCTAGATTTATTGTTTCCCAGTAAAAATTCATCATGTACTTCCTCCGCCTCGGGTAATGGCGAAGGAGGTTTTTTTTTTTAAACGTTGCCCCACACTAGGGTTTCTTATGTGTCGTGGGTGCGTTTACAGACATAAATTTCACACACAATACACCCAGACCCGGAACAACTGCCGATCATACAAATATTTGTTCCGTGCGGGAATCGAACCCACGACCCGGAGCGCAGCAGTCGACTGTATCAACCACTGCACCAACCGTGTCGTCTAATGCCGACCTCTACCGGCTAAAACCACTGCAGCGGTCATCTTCGGTACCGAAGGGTGCTCCAGGTCTTCGTAAAATCACACTGGAGCCACCTATTGGCGCCACGCCTTTAGGCACATCTCGAAGAGGATGACTGTAGGTCGGTCACCCCTTCTGGCGGAGTGAAGGCGATTGTAAAAAGGCCGCCCCTCCAGTCACTTGTCGGGGAGGATTGAATGTTAATTTAATGAGGATTAAAGGATCTCCCCAAGCCTCGCTGTGCGCTGTCCTGCGAACACGGCGGTACGTAATCTCGTGCGCACAGCCGGCTTCCCGGGGTTGGGGTAGGCCTGTGTCCAGTAGTGGACATTATTCGGCTGAAATGTATGAAAAATACCTATTGAGAGGATGCAGACCAGCGGCGTCTTTCTGTGTTCTTAAACCACAACTGTGAACACTGATCCTGAGCGTGTGTGTGTGCTGCGCGCAGGCGAGTGCGTGTGCGGCGCGGGCTTCGCGGGCGCGCGCTGCGAGCGGCGCTGCGCGGCGGGCTCCTTCGGGCTGGGCTGCGCGCACCGCTGCAACTGCTCCGCCAACGCGCGCGGCTGCCACCACGTCAGCGGACAGTGCATCTGCGAGAGCTCCTGGAGAGGTCGGTGCCTTACTCTATACTTTGCCTTTTTAATCAGCCCCGCTTGATAGCCTCTCCCCACTAAAGCATACATAACTGACTGAACCGCGCTAACCAACATTCGTTTCCTAGTATCCGTTGCCGATAGTGTGAATTAGTTTTAATCAGACAAATAAAGTCCCACTCTCTCCTTATAGTATTACGGATTATTTATATAAAAAGGATTGTTTTCCAATCGATTCTTACAAAAATCACAATTCCACACGCAAGTCAAGAAAACAACTGGTCGTTATTAGTGAACCGCGGTGTGTTCATGGCGATCACAATCGTAACTAATAAAAAAAGTTAACCTACTTATATGATACCTGACAGCCCTAGAGACATAGGGTGTGAGCTTCGGTCCTATAGTACTATTTTTGTGACTCGAACCATATAAATATCTACTTGACTAACAGTAGTTAGGCAAGTGGATAGTTAGATGGTACACTAATTAGATAGTAAATAGGCCTTTGAGTCTAGTGTGCTGTAACTCAGTGTGATCAAGTGGGGCTATACCCAAGCCACGCTTTAAACGACCGATATGCCAATGCAATAAACCAAAAGACAGCATGTCCGTTCCAGATATCTTCCAAACTGCTAAACACTCTCCATTATTAATAAAAAGATAAAACGTTATTCAAACTAATTTATTATTATTAAAATGTTTGACCTTATTTTTTCAACCAAACGTCGTAATTAAGGATAGGGACAAAATATATTTTAACAAAAATGGATTTGTACAATGTTTTATGAATAAGAGGCTTAAAATATGTGGAACAGTTAGGACATGCATTTTTGGGTATATTACGCTGACATTAGAAATAACGAAAATAATAAACGGCCTTAGAAATAATAACAAAAGTAAGTCAACATTTCGTTTTCTTTATGTAGAACTTCTTTGGTTCAGGTCTGTCTAGGACAGGTATGTAAGTTTGAATGTGATGCATTATAATATTTTAATTTTATAACAGATGTGTTGGGGTCCGCCATTATGTACGACACTTTGTGTGACAGCAATATTTTGAAAGATATGTCTGAGGAAGACAAAATAATTACCCACAGGAACATCAGTAGCAAGGGTGAGACGTTCCAATTGCTTTACTTGCGGAAGGATGACTTAACAGGCCAACCCGCTACTGAATTTGTCAATGATGAACGTGAATACGATCAAGACTATGATCGTTACGCAATGCTAAACGAAGTGATATCCGAAGAGTACGATCATTTAAAGCAAATACCCATTAACAATTGCGCCTCGTGGACCGTTAACAAAGAGATTGCTAATCCCAGTTTAATTATATCGATGGTAACACATGCTCTCAGTAAATTAGAAATACCCAATGCGAAAACTATAGTAGCATTGGTCAATAAAAATAGATCTCTAACAGATACTGCCTCAGTATGGGAAGTTTCTATTAATGAAGGACAAATCTACGTAAATAAGCTATCTTCGGCCATGTTGAATAAATAGTAATAGAAAATTAAACAATAAATATTTTACCAGTGTATGTTGTTTATTTGCCTTGTCTCAAATATTTTTGTATCATAAAATATTGGTCGTACGATTATGAAGTATAATCTGTGACTTATTGTAAGTATTTTAATATAATTCCTTGACAATCACATCAAATTATAAACCATATTGTATCTTCTTTTAGCATCATCATTCTTTTTGTAGACTATAAATTAATAAGGACAGGTTAAATTAATTTCGGCACATATCCTTGTATAATTACTAAATACCAACAGTATGTCAAATAATTAAGAACATCATTGTTACTTTCGGATAGGAATCTTACAACATAGTACTGTCACAACTGTGATCAATATTACGGATGACATCAGGTCAGCCATGCAGCATTGTCAGCATAAATTGAAATCGAATGCCATTCCTATCTAAAGCGTTGGAACGCTTTACATAAAATCATCTCAGCTCTTTTCCGTGTAAAAAAAGCCTCTTAAATCCTCTCCAATCCGGCTTTCGTCCTGAACATAGTACCATAACAGCTCTGATCCATATTACGGATGACATCAGTTCCGCCATGCAGGATGGAATCTAAAGCTGCTCTCTTATCTGGATTTCAGTAATGCGTTTAATACGGTAGATTTTGACATCTTGCTTGAAATATTGTGCTCTTTTAATATTTTCTAACGGCGATGGATTGGTTCCGTAGTTACCTGTTTGGCCTTCGAAAGCGTGTTCGCATTGAGGAAACCTTTTCTTGTGGATGCAATATGTCTACTGCCGTACCTCAGGGTGGCGTTTTATTTCCCTCACTCTTTGCAGTATTTATAAATACTATCTCTAATGGGCGTCTTTCATCCTATATGCAGATGATCTCTAAATTTATTCCCAAGCATCGTCAGATAAGTCTTCGGAAGCAGTGGACATTATGCATAGTGAGTGTATGTGCCTGGCCTAGTTCTTGAAGATGTTTATGTCATGTTTTGCCGGGTTAGATCTATCTATCGCCACTGACAGGAAGGACATTGTCAATAAGCCTGCTATAGTTGTAATAGAGCGATACCTCAGGAGCCAAGAGCCTCTAGAGGCTTGTTAGGCGGCTGGATGAATGTCTTGATGAAAAAGTAGTAGTCTTTGACACAGTACGCATTGTGAGGTAATTTTCGCTGGGAGTTAGGACTAGAGTTATCGGGGTTAAGTTGTCATACGGTCGAGTTATCATCATAGGAGCAAGTTATCATAAGGGTGAGTTGTCAGGGTCGAGTTGTCGGGGTAGAGTTGTCAGGTTCGAATTATCAGGGTCGAGTTGTCAAAATCGAGTTGTCGTAGGTAGATTTAATCAGCATAGTACTGCGAATATGGTAATGAAAGTGTTCTACGGCTAAAAGTTGTATTATTACCTACATCCATTAAAATTACTCTCCATCTGTGTCCTATTTTCAAGATATTTCTTACAGTCCTAATCATAGCTCTTAGAATCGAGATCTTTCTTTTACCAGCAGTAGAGCGCCTTATTCTCGAATGCAGTTTGGGTATCTTTCGACGACAAAAACTGTTTTCCTTTGGGTAGTTGTCTTTTTTGGGGAATAAAAAGAAATTGCGCGTTGCCAAATTGGGACTCTGAGGAGGGTGACCTACAAGTTTGAATTGTCTAGAAAGTAGCTCGTTTTCAGCGCCGAGTGCGCGACCGCATTGTCGTGATTAAGCAGTTGTCTACAGAGACATGTATTTGATATCTGGTTGCTCCAGCACTAAAAACTTCTGGCAAGCATCTTGTAGCACACCATTCAGTATTAATGCCCCAATACCCCATTAAAGTAAAAAAAAACTTGCAAAATCTTGTGTGCGCTTCTTGGTCGCTTCACTTTGGTAGGTGTCGGTTCAGACAAACAACAAACGATTGATACCAGTAAAGAGGTCGTAAAAGCACCATCACAAGCTAAGGCTTTTACTACATACATAATACTAACATTTACCCATCATATTCACGGCACTATTCAACACGAGCCTGCTTCAGAGCCTCGGCAAGGCTGTGCATTTGTAGAATCTTATGTACTTTCCCGATCCTATCTGCAATATGTGCTGAATGTCTTCATATGTCGTATTATTAATTAATTATTCTTTTTTTGATTTTACTGTTAGCACGTTTTTTTCTGTATCAGCCGTCAGAACGGCCACTTCTTTCTTCGCCCCTAAAATTAGTCGACCGCGTTGGAACTCGTTATACTAGCGGTACATGATTGGTATCGGTAAATGATCGAAGAGCTTTTGTCCTTAAATGCTAAGAAAGTTTTAATTTGTGTTGTGTAATAGTAAGTAAAGTAATTAAATTGCCAATAAATGTTCACACATCACCAACGTTTTGCCAAATTATATAATTCGCGCGAATGTTCGGCTAAAGCTCAGCTCAAATCTACACGCATCCCTAGGTCGGGCCTCTTTCACTATTTGCCGATATCGTTTCTTACTAATCTGACAAGTCAGTTTAAAACATGACACAGCTTAGATCCTTATAGTTTGGTTAAGCTATAATAAGAACTATGTCAACGAGTGTTTTTAAACTGGCCTTATGTTAAAGCAAAATTATCTAGGTTTGACGAAAACCACTTTGTTATATTTGTGTAATTCGTTGGTCAAACCTATATCAACGATACAACCTGAATTTTTGCTGAAGCTCGATAATTTGTGTCGCTAGTAGTGATGTAACGACTATTCGCATTCGCGAATATTCGAATATTTCTTAACATTCGCACTCGCAAATATCGTGCGAATATTTTGCGAATGTGATTGTCACTTGTGATATATTTATATTTTTTTTTATTTTTTTTTTATTTATAATTTATGTACACACAGCGATAATGTATTAGGATACAGAAGGTATATACAGACACTTGAGTACAAAGGTACCGCTTATTTCAAAAGAAATTTCTGCCAGCAGACCTGCGACAGGAGAGATAAGTTATAAAATGTAGACAGCAGTGTGTAATGGTAGAAGAGGAGAAATTACACAATTATTGTATAAATCTTAAAATTTAAACACGTAATATGAAAATATATATAATTTAGTACAAATAAAATAACGAAAAGATGAATAAAATAATACAATAAATATATATCAATTTAAATACATACATACATATATATATACTAAAATATTACAAATAATTATGAAAGGGAATGCTCTTTAACACGATTTTTAAAGACTGAAATGGTTTTTGAATCGCGAATATTAGGTGGAAGTGAATTCCACAATCTTACTGCGTGGACGGTGAAGGAATAAGAATAAAAATCGGATTTATGAGGTTGGAACTTAAGAAGGGTTTTGAGGTGGGATCTACACGGGGAGTCAGATGGGCGAACATAAGAGAAACGCTCTCGCAGATAGGAGGGATATAAGGGGTTGTGAAGGATGTTGAAAAGGAGACATAATACCCGAGTGTTCTTGCGAAGGCGGATCGGAAGCCACTTGAGCTGCTTACGGAAGTGAGAGACATGGTCATACTTCCTAAGACCAAAAATAAAACGAATACATAGGTTTTGTAGGCGCTCAAGCTTGTTTAATAGCTCCTCGTTAGCATCCAAGTAGCAGGCGTCAGCGTAATCGATAATCGGTTGAATCAATGTTTGTGCGAGAGAAATTTTTGTATTCAAGGGCAGGAAACTCTGGAGGCATTTTAGCGAGTGAATGGAAAAATTTTTGTTTATCTATATTATGTTTAGCTTTTATGTGAAAATAATATTTAATAACATAAAACATTAGTTTTATAATGAACTTTTATTATAAGTTTGTTTTATATATAAAATACACTCTTTTTTTTTATAAAAAAATACTTAACCATTTCCTTCTAGTGAACCTTGCAATTATAACATTTATCAGTGTTTACTTTAACACTACTACTACTACCAACTACTAACAACTAACAAAACTTGATTGATAAATTTCTCATTATAAAACAAATGATTTAAATTAAAGAAATAAAAACATATTCTTCTCGTAATAAACTAAAAATAGTACTCCATAAAAATAACGAAATCGCTATGTTCTCATAATCCTCTATGTAACTTACTTTCACCATAAATTATAAATTACTAATTAATCAACATGCTTTATAAAAAGAATCAGTAATTTATGCTAACCAAAGTTACTCTTTCGTTTTATTCTACATTTCAAACTAAAAATGAATAATCAATCTGAAGTAGAGCAATATTAAACTTCAAAAATAGCTTTGAAGCCTTTTCTGCCATTTTGAAGCCCAGCACCAATAAACACACGCTCTCTAAGAACACTAGTTGGTGGTGTGACCAAACAATGCCTTGCCTTGAAATAGAAGACCATACTTCTGCTTGTTCACCTTCCATGGTAGAGGGTATATACATAAGAGGGTCAACATCATTTGTCAGAACAGTCAAAAACAACTTTTCTAACTAAAAGCAGAACAGGATTTATTTAGCAGCTTCATAAAGATTATAATCTTCTCTTTGACCCACACTAGTATCCGCTAGTAAAAGCTTCAATTAATCTGGCACGTTTTGCATTCGCGGTTTGCATTTTGCGTAAACGCGTAAAATTTAAAGGTTCGTCTATTTTGTGATCTTATGTAGAAATATTATTGAAAAAAAAAATGGTTTGTCTTAAAATCTTAAAAAGTCTTTAATCACACTAACCTCAAAATGTATTTGTTTCTGTAATCAATTTGTCGTTAAATAATCAAACAAACGAGCAGCTCGGTCCGCATCAGATCGGCGATTTCCGGAATAAGATCATCGTCATTATCATCATATCATGGGAATTTGCCAGTACTCACCCCGCTCGGCAGGGACGCTGCTGCCCACCCCTCTGGTTTCGAAACTCTTAAGTCACCATTTACGACATCCACGGGAAGAGATGGTGTGGTGCTATATTCTTAATCCGGACACCATACGGAGCACGATGCAAACGGTGCTAATGGGTGCGTGCGACTTGAATGGTGTTCCTTTCAATCAATTAACTGTCAACTTTAGTCATATATCCATGACAAATATTCGCATACCCACTCGCATTTGCAAATACTTAAAAAATTACAGTGGTTACATTACTAGTAGCTAGAGAACGTTCGAAAGGAAATGATCTTTATTTAGCAAGTAGGTTTCAAGAAACTCGTCTCTAACTCGTCAATAAATTTGTATGAAATCTGCATTTCCTACTGACTGCATCTGAGAAGAAACGCCGAAACAAAATCAAAGGTTTCTGTTTTAAAGTCCAGACATATTTATAAACAATATTACGGGAGAAAAATGTAGGGCAACGTCTGGAATGGCCTTTTGAAGAAAATCCATAGCCATATTGGGATGACCTGACAGACGGCAAGCATGAATCCGTCATCGTGTAGCTCAACGCTATTTTAGGGAGCTCGATAACCCGTCGCACAACAATGCCATCAGTATGACATTTGTGTAGGCCACATGAACCCATCTCAATGAAATAACTTCAAGTGGGAGTAATTTATTCGATCGGTAGGCGTAAGGTGCGAGACGCAGTGCGCGGAGGGCCGCTACGGCGAGCACTGCTCGGAGCGCTGCCCGTGCGGCAACAACTCGTCGTGCGACGCGTCCAGCGGGCGCTGCGTGTGCGCGGCGGGCTGGCGCGGCGCGGCGTGCGCGGCGCCGTGCGCGCCCGGCCGCTACGGCGCGGGCTGCGAGCAGCTGTGCCCCGAGTCGCCCGCCGGTATGCCCAATGCACTCTCTAGTTTTCACGTGTAACATCTTTCCTCTCGCTTACCTGCAATCTGTGGCAGTGACTCTGTGTATAACAGTACGCCGGGAAATATGTCTTTTTGATTTTTTTATTGCCCATTACTAGGATTTCTCCTGTGTCGTGGGTACGTACAGACACAAATTCCACACACAATACACCCAGACCCGGAACAACTACCTGCAGATCGTACAAATATTTGTAAAGTTGTCAAATTAATAAATTCAAACAAGAATCAAATTATAACACTTTTTCTGTAGCAAAATAATGTTATAACACATGTCTTTTCCATAACGATACAGGGCAAATCCAAGAAGTTAATATCAACACGGAGATTCGATCTTTTTTTTATCTTATGGAACGCATAAGCGGAGCGCGCCTATTTTATAGCATTACAAAAAAGTTTTGATTCCAATTATTACTTATCTGTGGCAGCGCCCGCTTTAGCTCATGCGCGGTGATATTTACCAAGTTGTTGCTTATTACCAAGGTGAGATATAAGATGTTACACATCATATGCGACTCGCGCTCTAATTTTTTTACTTCTCTCTTTGTATTTCTTTTATTTTAAACACTGCCCCGCACTGGTATATCTCCTGTGTCGTGGGTGCGTTTACAGACATAAATTCCACACACAATACACCCAGACCCGGAACAGCAACCATCAGATCATACAAATATTTACCTTACTTTCCTAATCTTACATTATCCACACTTTAGGTAGTCCACACATAAGCACTTCATTTACTTAGCCCCGATTGTGTCAAGTATACAACATTTTTAAGTATATTCTTGGTTTAGCTGCCTTTTCAGATTACGCAAGCAGTAGGCACTGTGTATGTATCGTAGTGGAAGTTTGTAAACTATTGATTTGAGTTCTGCTAATATTTATTTTATCGCTCACACAGGCAACACGACTTGTGATCCGGTAACGGGTATATATACCTGTCCGAGCGGTTACACGGGTGTGACGTGTGAATATCCGTGCCCGCTCGGCACTTATGGGGTCAACTGTAAGGAAAAGTGCACCTGCAAGAATCGAGCAGATTGCCATCATGTTACTGGTCAGTTTTAGAATTAAATATCGATTTACAATGAACAAGTTTCTAAACATACTTTGTGCGTGTACTTTGTTTTGAATTAAAGGATAATTAATATTTAAGTTATTTGTTCATTCTTAATTTTAGGGAAATGCATTTACCTCCAGTTAAAATCAACAATATACACATACAGTTCTTTTAGATAAGTATATGTATTTTATTGTATTAAATGGTTGCGGCACTCTTATCCTCATTCCGTATATGTCGTAAAAGGTGACATAGACACTAAATCAAAGGGATAGGCAACAGCGTCCCTTTTATCTGACTGCATACTACGCTTACCAGCCACTTGCCAAACATGGTGACTGCCGAATTCTCTCCAATATAACGACACAATTTTAGAGATCTATGAGGAATTCCTTTGTTTAGCAGTGGACGGCCTTTGGCTGATATGATGATGATGAAATATTAGTTGTTTGTTTGCTGAAAATCGAACATTTTTATATTATGTGCCCATAATCACTGACTTAATCAACCACATCGTCTAAAAAACCTGTACAAATACACACACATTTCACCGTCTGCTTCTGACAAAATAATCGTAAATAACTCAGAATTGATCAGACATAAGACATTATTTCCTGGCGCAGGCGAGTGCCAATGCCTGCCCGGCTGGCGTGGGGACAAGTGCAGCACTGCCTGCAGCGTGGGCTGGTGGGGCACCGGCTGCTCCCAGCCGTGCCGCTGTGCGCCGCACGCCGCCTGCCGCCCCAGCGACGGCTACTGCCGCTGTCCGGCCGGCTACACCGGCCACTACTGCACGCAGTGTACGTATATGTAGCGCGCGCTGCCCCAGCCGTGCCGCTGTGCGCCGCACGCCGCCTGCCGCCCCAGCGACGGCTACTGCCGCTGTCCGGCTGGCTACACCGGCCACTACTGCACGCAGTGTACGTATATGTAGCGCGCGCTGCCCCAGCCGTGCCGCTGTGCGCCGCACGCCGCCTGCCGCCCCAGCGACGGCTACTGCCGCTGTCCGGCTGGCTACACCGGCCACTACTGCACGCAGTGTACGTATATGTAGCGCGCGCTGCCCCAGCCGTGCCGCTGTGCGCCGCACGCCGCCTGCCGCCCCAGCGACGGCTACTGCCGCTGTCCGGCTGGCTACACCGGCCACTACTGCACGCAGTGTACGTATATGTAGCGCGCGCTGCCCCAGCCGTGCCGCTGTGCGCCGCACGCCGCCTGCCGCCCCAGCGACGGCTACTGCCGCTGTCCGGCCGGCTACACCGGCCACTACTGCACGCAGTGTACGTATATGTAGCGCGCGCTGCCCCAGCCGTGCCGCTGTGCGCCGCACGCCGCCTGCCGCCCCAGCGACGGCTACTGCCGCTGTCCGGCTGGCTACACCGGCCACTACTGCACGCAGTGTACGTATATGTAGCGCGCGCTGCCCCAGCCGTGCCGCTGTGCGCCGCACGCCGCCTGCCGCCCCAGCGACGGCTACTGCCGCTGTCCGGCTGGCTACACCGGCCACTACTGCACGCAGTGTACGTATATGTAGCGCGCGCTGCCCCAGCCGTGCCGCTGTGCGCCGCACGCCGCCTGCCGCCCCAGCGACGGCTACTGCCGCTGTCCGGCTGGCTACACCGGCCACTACTGCACGCAGTGTACGTATATGTAGCGCGCGCTGCCCCAGCCGTGCCGCTGTGCGCCGCACGCCGCCTGCCGCCCCAGCGACGGCTACTGCCGCTGTCCGGCTGGCTACACCGGCCACTACTGCACGCAGTGTACGTATATGTAGCGCGCGCTGCCCCAGCCGTGCCGCTGGCTGGCTGGTTCATGATGACAGTAGTCACTGCCACTGACCAAGCTGGAGCCTTGAAGATTGAGCCTTTACAAAAGGGACCATTGGTTTCAAACAGAGTAGTAGTAGTAGAAGAGTAACAGTGATAGATACAGATCAGCTCTTGGATATCGTTGTTGCGGATTGGGTAGCAGATAGCAGTATCGTGTAATCATTTTAGGTCGAATGTGCCGCTTACCTCTACGTGTTTTATTTGTTGCAACCTCAGTGCCGTACTCTGTCATTTGCGGGCTACTACTTAACTCTAGCCCGAATGTAGAGCGCGTTTTATGCGCACTGAGTTCAAGGTACAGGTATTATATAATATTGTTTATTTGTTACGTTTTATGTGGAGAAGACATCCAAGAGGTAGAGATCATTATAGAGGTTACTTCAAGAAAGGGTTAACTTTTCGACAGACTTCACTCTTAACCAGGGTTGTACGGTCCCTGAAATTCTGCCTTAAGTACTAAGATTGCCATTTAATTACCTACTGTCTATTTCAATTTAACAGTTTGCCCTGAGGGCTACTTTGGTGACCACTGCATGGAGGCTTGCAACTGTTCGTCTGAGGGCAACTGGGTGTGCGACCCGATTGTCGGATGCATGTGCCACCGCGGCTTTATAGGAGACCAATGCGACAGAAACGCCAGTGATGCCATATTCATTGGGACACGTAAGTATTCAAACAATTGGCTGGGCTACAAATGGCTGTCACTTGTAAACTGGTAGTCTGTAATCCCACGTTTGTCTAATGTATATTATAGTAGATAATATATTAAGTAAAAGTTCTTAAATTTTAACAGTTTTTTTTTTTATATTTATGCTACTATAATACCATGCAGTACTGAAATAAACTAATGCTTGCTTTTCACGCTAATAATAAATTTGTACATACATGCATCAAATCCATGCGAGCATACACAATTATTTCCAAATTTCAAATAAGTATATTCAAATTAGCTGTTTATATAATTAAAACCCGAAAATTTATTTCAGTGCTAAATGATCTTTTTGCTAGTATCCATGCTCTACGTATATTTGACAAGCAACCCGTCCCTTTTTCGTACGTACACTATAAAGACGCGCTTGTAATATTCGCGCCGAATATGCCCGTTTCTTGTCCGTTCCTCATGCTCGAATCACCCATAACTTTCCTCTTTATAGTATTAGTAAGTATTAATAGGTACGTTAAAATGATAATGAACATTTTAATATTCGTTTGCTAAATACTACAATGGTATTGGTTCTCGTCAAAATATATTCATATTGGTGTATTGTCATGATACAGGAGATTCATCAAGCTCCGGGCTGACGGTAGTGATGGTGATTCTGGCGTTCATCTGCGCCGCTGCAGCTATCCTGGTATTGCTTTACTATCGCAAGCGTGTACGCAACCTTAAGCGCGAAATTGCTCATGTGCATTACACCGCCGACCCTAATTCACAACCTGGTACGATATTTATATAACCTTATTTAAAAATCTGTTATGCAATATTATGACTGGGCTGAAACTGAGTTCCGAGTTCAAAATTTGATATTGTAATTATTTTATATTACTATTCCTTATTCATTAGCTGGCGGTACATTGTCTTGAATTTGTTGATTAAGAAATAAGTGATTAGGAGCAATGGATTATCGGTGTGTAGATGTCGAATACAGCACCATTGTATCTCTTCCCGTGGATATCGTAAAAGCCACCTAAGGGGCTCTAACGACTGAAATGAATAATCTTCAATCTAATCCAAAATCTGTAGATATTTCAATAAAATCAACAGATTTTGGATTAGATTGAATTACTTGCGCTGTAAACCTATATACCTTTGCTGCCTCTGCATGGGCGGCAGCGCCCTTTCTGTGGAACAGTATCCTCATACTACGCTCCCCAATCCGCCAGCCAAGCGTGGTGAGTACTGGAAAACACCGCCCGAAATGACGACACAATTGTGGAAATCTATGGGGGAGGCCTTTGTTCAGAAGTCGACGTACTTTGGCTGATATGATTAAGAACAACAACGAGCTACAAGGATGTGATCTTCAATCAATGTTACTATTCTTATCAACAGAACAACAGCACTTTGACAACCCAGTGTACTCATACCAAGGTTCAGCGCGTAGTGATGATTCCACCACACTACTCAACAATGCTACTCATATCCTGAACAATTTGGGCACATCAAGTAAGCTGAATAACACCACAATGGAAAAACTAAGAATGAAGGCCACTAGTTCGGCTGATAGTAAGTACTGAATCAATATTACTACCTAAGTAAATTCTATGTCGAAATACCTATTGTGTTTTGTTTATTCTTATGCAAATACCATATTTTCATTATAAAGATCATTTAGCATCGAGTTATACAGTCAGCTACCCAATATGGTGTATTATGATGTGATTATTGACCGACGACGTTCGACGATTTGTCTGTTTTTATGTTAAGTGTGCTCTTAACACAGGAACAGATCAAGTTGAAAAGCTAAAATCTATAGTTTTTGGATTAGACTAATTATTAATTTCGGCCGTATGTAAACATATCACTATCGTTAGTTGCTGAGTTACAATGTATATGTTGTCTTTGTGAGAAGCTCCTGACCTGCAGAGGACATTAATATACTAATTATTATGATGAATTAAGTATTATTAATATCAAAAGTATAATAAGAGCTTCAACTAGACGGAAATATGTATACCTAATTGTTTTTAAAACAACAACACACAACCTTTTTCTAAAAGAATAATTACAAAACAAAAAGGCATAAACTATTTATGTTTTAAATGTGTGACTTTACTTGGCTGGGTACTGAGCAGAAATCGGAATAGGTAGAGTATTTTTCTAAACTTCGAGTATCGGAATGATAATCATGACGTTATCATCCCGGGATTTAAGAAATTTCAAATTTATTAGTGCCCTTTAAATACATTCTTCATAATATCAGCCAAAGGACGTCCACTGCTGAACAAAGGCCTCCCCCATAGATATCCCTCGTTTGAAGGTCATCCCACGCTGCGTTTTCCGGTGCGCGGACTCCACTTGAGAACCTTTTTACCCTAATGCGCAATTTGCCCCGCTAATTGCCACTTCAGTTTACTAATCCTTTCAGCTATGTGGGCAAGTTCCACGGATCTCCTTATTTCTGATTCGATGTTGTAGAGAAATACCAAGCATAGCTAGAGAGCTAAAAGGAGAGCTATGGGAGAGCCATAGCTCGCTGAGTGGCCTTGAGCTTTCTTATGAGGGCCATAGTGGGTGACCATGTCTCTGTCCTGTATGTAATCACTGGTAACCATATCGGCCATTTATACGTCCACTGCTGAACAAAGGCCTCCCCCATAGATTTTCACAACTGTGTCATCATTTTGGGGGGTATTTGCCAATACTCACCACGCTTGGCAGGCGGGTTGGTGAGCGCAGTATGGCTACCGTTTCGCAGAAGGGACGCTGCTGCCCATCCCTCTGGTTTAGATTCCCTTAGTCGCCTTTTACGACATCCACGGGAGGAGATGGAGTGGTGCTATATTCTTAATCCGGACACACACACACACTGGTTAAATAGTTTAGTCTCGAGGCATTGCAGTATTGTTCGCCAAAAGCAGTTGCTGAGTTTCCCGAACGCTGCCCAGCAGAGACGGATTCGATGATTGACCTCTTTCTCGAATTTGGACCTACCTAACTGGACAGTTTAGTAGTTTTAGATACTCGTCTTTAACCAGTGTGTGTTACCAGTGATGACATATGGAACAGAGACGTGGTCACTCACAATGGGCCTCATAAGAAAGCTCAAGGTCACTCAGCGAGCTATGGAGAGAGCTATGCTTGGTATTTATCTACGAGATCGAATCAGAAATAAGGAGATCCGTAGAAGAACTAAAGTTGTCGACATAGCTGAAAGGATTAGTAAACTGAAGTGGCAATGGGCAGGGCACATTGCTCGTAGAACTGATGGCCGTTGGGGAACAAAGGTTCTCGAATGGAGACCGCGCACTGGAAAACGCAGCGTGGGGCGACCTCCAACGAGGTGGACAGACGACCTGGTGAAGCTCGCTGGGAGTCGTTGGATGAGAGCGGCATGTGACCGCTCGTTGTCGAAATCTAAGAGGGAGGCCTTTGTGTGCAGTGCAGCAGTGGACGTCCTGTGGCTGATAAGATGATGATGAGACATACTCGTCAGAAGAAGAAGAACTTCGAGAACAGAGCTCGCAACGGATATTGGGATGGGCTCGACATGGGCATTTGAAATGACTTTCTTTCGTTTTGCCCATGTTCATTTTAAGGCCCACATGTTGGGAAACTCTGTTGAGATCATCCAGCAATGTGCTGAGCCCTTATAGCCATCCTGTCATGAATACGATGTCGTCGGCAAATCGAAGGTGAGTTATGTACGTGCCATTGATGTTAATACCGAATTCTTATCGAAACTCCAATAGCTTGAAGGCCTTTGCAGCGGTGTTACAGTTTCGGGGAAATGACGTTTCCCTGTTTCACACCTCTCTGCAATGGAATTGCCCCTGTGCTCTGTTCTCTGTACTCCGATCGATATGATGGCGTTTCTGTATAACCACTTCAATACTTCGATGTATCGATAGTTAATATGGCACCATTGCAGATATTGCAGCGCTGCCCAAGCTGCGATCGAATCGAAGGCTTTCTCATAGTCCACAAACGCCAAGCATAGTGGCAGATTATACTCCTCGGCTTACTGTATAACCTGCTGTGTATGGATGTGGTCTATGGTAGTAAAACCTTTTCGAAAACCGGCTTGTTCGGGAAAGTGAAAGTCTGAAACCTGCACTCGAGACGATTCGTGTTGACCCTTGAAAACAGCTTATAAACATGGTTCAGACGCGAGATGGGTCTTTAATTCTTGGGTGTTAGGTATTGTTGTGTAGGTTGTTGTCACCCTTTTTAAGAAGAGCACCACCTCACCTGTGTTCCATGATTCCGGCGTTGTGCCCTCGAGTAAGACGGAATTGAATAACTTCTGAAGGACTAAGTACCGGTGTTCCACCCACTTATAGTAGCTCTGTCGTAATTCCGTCACCATCTTGTAATTTTTTAGCTGTTTCAGGGCTATCCCAATCTCGTACAAGATGATGTCCAGGATTTCTTTGGTATAGTGTCGGGTTATTTTTGGCAGCGGGTCTTTTGTCGATCTTTGTGTTACCGAGGTGTATGTGTTTTTTTTTTTTTTTTTTGTATGGGACAAGCCCGCCACACATTCCCAACCACTGCAACTCCTGTAAGCCAGGATCTACAATGGCGACCACCGAAAAGAACACCGATCAATGAAGCTCGGTGTGTCCCAGAGAAATGAATAACTGTCTTGGAACCCGCACCGAAATTAATCAGAAAAGATAAAGGAGGAGTATGAAAGAATATACGTTCCACTTCCCTCCGTTGCAAGCAGGAGACAGAAAAACGATAGGCCATAGGCACAATAAATGGGAGTTTACAACAGGGTTAAGCCCAGTTGCCAAGCACCACGGGTACAATTTTTTTATTTACGGGTCCTATGTTGTGAGCTATTGTGACTGATTCCAATAGTAGGTATGGCAAAAACACTTGAACGCACGGAAATTCGTCCTAGTCGCAACAAGATCTGTATAGTAAACAACCCCGGATGTAACTTGCATGCTGTCAAACATAATATTGCGTTCATCTTGCCAAAGAATACACTCCCACAGGATATGATGTGCAGACTGTTCATATTCACAGTCCGGTGTTGAACATTTGCAGAATGGTGAGGTGACAAGCTTGAAGCTAAACAATTTACTCTTAAAGTTACCATGGCCGGTGAGAAATTGAGCCACGCAATGATCAACTTCCAACCATGCACTTGCCAACCGCTCACGAATGGATGGAAAGTACTGGTATAGGTGACGGCCCTTAATAGACGTGTCCCACCTGCATTGCCATTCGGCCAAGAGTTCCTCCCAAACACCAGTCTGTGGTCTAAACAATCTGCAGATCCTAACACGATCGCGTTGTAGCAGAAATTCCGCGTCCATGTTTTCTCTAGTTGAGTAGTACATTGCAGCACGTCGCTGTATCTCAAGATCGACTGGCAAAACACCTGCTAGCACAGGCAGAGCTTCAGTACTTACTGTCCTATATGCCTTGCACAAGAATATCAACGCTAAGCGCTGGCTTTGGAGCAGTTTACGTCTTGCCGCGCCGATAGTAGCCCTATCGGCCCATACAGGTGAACCATAGCAAATACAACCTAAGTAGGTAGCGCCGTAAATAGTTTTCAAAGTATAAAATGAAAGACCCCATGTAGCTGTTGATATCCTTGTCAGGGCATAAAAGTTCCTTTTAGCTTTTTCACCTACAGATTTTATGTGTTCAACGAATGAAAAATTTCTCTCCAATACAAGACCAAGGTAGCACACGGACTCCTTTCTTTTTACGGTAACATTATTGAATTTAATGCTCGGTGATGTCTTAAGATTGCCTTTTAAAATTAGTTGAAAGGTTTTTTGTGGTGCAAACATTAAGCGGTTTCGTTCGCCCCAACTAGAGATTAAACGTAAACAAGTATCCGCCAATTTTTCAAGGCTCGCCCTTGTACTTGACTGAATAAGCAGAAGGCCGTCGTCTGCGTAACCAGTCAATGAACAGCCGGATGGTAATGGAATCGCTAGAAAATCATCGAAACCCATGTTCCATAGATAAGGACTAATAACGGATCCTTGAGGACATCCCATCGTGAGTTCCTTCGACACAGCGTGATGACCAAGTTTAAGTTTTGCAGATCCGTGTGCAAAATATGAGTAAACGAGAGTGTAGATGTTTCTGAAGCAACCGCGGACTTTCATTTTAAGTAGTAGCATTGGCCACCACGCGTTGTCGAAGGCACCAGAGATATCAAGGAAGATGCCTATCACGTACTTATGTTCAGATGAATTTACTACTTTCCTGACAGAGATTGCCGCGTCAATAGTAGATTTTCCTATTGTGAAGCCGAATTGGTTATTATGAAATTTCGGTCCATCTGGCAGCAAACGTGGAACTATAAGGCGCTCGAGAAGTTTCCCTAAAGATGGTAGTAAAGTTATAGGCCGGTATGATTTAGGATCATCCGGGGGGTTGTCACCACTTTTTGGTATTATGCGTATAAAACCGGAACGCCATATACGAGGGAAAATGCCTTCAGCAATGCAACGATTAAAAACGGTCAGTATAGAGTCACCCGATATTTTACAAGCTTCTTTAATCATTCTATTCGATATTTTATCTTCTCCAGATGCTTTATTAAGTGGTAGTTTATTGACAACGTTTATGAATTCGTCAGTGGATGGTAAGTCAGACGCTGGGGATTCCGGCGGTTCAGCAGCCCATGATCTAATCTGTTGATGATACTCGTTATCATTTCCAGGTAGATCATCAGGTATAAGAGTATTGAGAAGAGCCTCCGTGGTCTCCTCAATACCAGTGGTATGCATGTTATTAATTTTAATATTTTGGATATAAGCAAGATCGACTGATCTATTGGCTTTAAACTCGTGGTACAGAGGAGACCACGGACCCTCCCTATCTAGTGTATGTAGTGTGTGTATGTGTTGGTGGAAGTTCTCAGTTTCTCTTAATACCTCTGGCTTATTCGACGCTACAGCCGCCATTGGTCTTCAACTTCATAATACGACTTCGCCCAATAGACCTATCTCTTGCGAACACTTCGGAATCTCGATTCCGCTCAATTGTCTCTTTAACACCGTAGGTTAAAGGCACGTATATCCCGCTGCAAGGACTTCCATATCCGTCTATCGTGCAGTCGGTATGCTTCAGCGTCACCGGAGGACCGAAGCGTCATGGCCTGTCGTTCTGCCGTTAGGTCGAGAGTATGATCGGAGAACTTTTTTAGTCTACCTTTCGGTGGGTTTTAAACGACTTACAAAAACACAAACACACAAACAACAGACTAACCTACCATTTAAATCATCCACAGATACGCAATGTTCACTGGCTCTAGAAGTGATTTTGGAGTTCGAGTTGAAAGCTCTTTGAGTATTGCATATGAGCGCTAGAGGGTCGGAGCGTAGACTTCATCAAACGAGACCTCTCAACTTTGAGATTAATATGCAATGTACCTATTAAATCGGTGATCACTACCGGTTTACATGGTATGTGACCTATGAATCACGCCCTATGGGTCACAGAGACATAATTGAATATTTGTCTTTTATTGGTCATGATGAAGTCAATCTCATGCTTTGCGGGACTCATCCAGGTTAATTTCCTGTAAGGAGGCTTTTAGAACAAGGAGTTCATCACGAAGAGTCGCTCCTTTTCCAAAAAGTCGGCCAGGCTCTGTCCCCTGGGGTTCCATTGCCCATACACAAATTGCCCCACCCTTAACTCACCATAGCATCGTGTGCCCAGCATTGCGTTGAAGTCCCCCATTACAACGGTGAAGTGTGTCTTGGAGGAATGTGTATGTGCCATACTTACGTCCTCATACATATTCTCTTCGTCATCATCTGGGTGTGTCGAGTTCGGTGTTAGACCTATATGACTTTCAACGAATACCTCTTGGATATTCTGAAAGAAATGCTACCTTGCTCGACTCACCAGATGGTCACTATGTTGTAGGTACGAGGGACCTGCGGACGAGGAACCCGACACCACCTTGAGACTGATGGTCGCCTTCCCGGTAGTAGAATAGGTTGCCGGATTTCAGGGTTAACGTGTCCTCGCCCTCTTCGGACTCCTGATAAACCCATGACATTCCAGTGCAACTTATCGTTGAGCTGGAAGAACAAATAGATATTTTCGTCTGCCCTCAGCCTGCGTGCGTTATATGTAACCAGGGTCAGTTCTAGTTTGGTGTGGTAGCAGGATCCCTTACGGAGATTCGCACCCCCTGCCCCGCCGTTACCATGGCCGCTACCATGACCAGGAATAGCGGGGCTGCTGGGAGCTATGGGCCGGTGCATTAAATTGTGTCATCTTGGGGGGAATTTGCTGATACTCACCACACTTGGCAGGTGGGTTGGTGAGCGCAGAATTGCTACTGTTCAACAAAAGGGAAGCTCTCCTCCTCTTGTCCTCTGGTTTAGAGTCCCTTAGTTGACTTTTAAGGCCTCCACGGGAGGAGATGGAGTGGTGCTGTGTTCTTAGTCCGGACACCACACGGAAAATACGTTCAAATTCAATTAATCAATAATGTCTAGGATTCCGTACTAAACCTGTTAAAACAAAATGCTTTGTTTTACATAAAAAATAAAATAAAAATTATGGATTATATTGCAAAAAATAAGAAAAAGCTAAATTCTACGAAACTATGATTTGTTACCAATATTATCAAAGTCCAATAAATAATTCGTGATTCTTAAATCCCGAGATGAAAACGTCATGACTATTTTTCCGGGAGTTTTATTCACTCTATGTGAATTCTTTCCTTGAAATGTATGTGTCTTATGTGTGTTAATATACTCTACCTATTACGATCTCTAGTAATAAGTTAAAGCTATTAACTCATTAACTGTCACAATGCCAGACATAATTTCAGAGGTTAATCAATATTGCGTAAAATATATCATGTATGCTGCTTTATGTTAATTTAATTTCAAGGCTACGACCCGCTGTCGTCCATGAAGAACAAAGACGCAGATGCCAACAATCCAAATTTATTCCAATATGAAGACGATGACAATAAATTGGACCATGTGTACGATGAGATTAAACACAAGGAGGGATATGGTAATTATTGATATTGTCTTGCTGTTTTGATTTTTTGGTGATAAAAAACACCATTTAAATGTAACCTTTATAAACGACAATACGAAGGTCACACATATGTATTTAGAATTGGCCAGTAAGAAAACTTGCCGATATTGTTATTTATTTCAATAAAGAACTCTTTGGGAACCTGTAGATAACATTGAAATCATGTAATTTGGCGTCAATTTAAAAAGTGCGTGCTATGTGTCGAAATTAATTTGACTAGGGAAAACTTTCGCACCATAATTTATTACGACTTTCGTTGCCGTCTTAATCAACAACTAAATTATGATAGACTTCGATTAGCATTTCATGGTGAAGCCCCATCTCGTGCAACTGTTTATAAGTTTAAATGGGGTCGAAGAAATCTCACTGATGATTTGCGCGATGGACGTCCTTCTACGGTGACCTCTGAAGATAACGTGAGTGCTGTGCGGCTAATGAGAGAAGCTGATAAAAGAGTGACATATCAACAGATCCGGGCAAGTTTAGGCGTTGGTATTAGTCAAATGCAAAAAGACTTACACGAACATTTAGACGTCAGAAAGCTTTGCACCAGAAGGATACTAAAGATCTATAACGCCGTCGTTTGGATTGGTGCCGCAAAATGCTTGAAAAGTATAATGGAGGTGACTCGATTGGTGTGTTTGACATGGTCACAGGTGATGAAAGCTGGATATATTGTTACGAGCCCGCAACCAAAAGACAATGTGCCCAATGGTTGTTTCTATTTCAAGATTTGTCAACAAAAGTAAAGAAGGGCAGAAGTCAATGGAAAGAGATGATTGCCACATTTTTTGGACGGATGGGTCATTTCGCAACATTTGCGCTAGATGATAAAAGGACTGTTACTGCAGACTGGTATGTTAGTAATTGTTTACCGGTTGTCTTGAAAAATGTTCGACAGCAGCGCCCAAGAAGCAGGATCATCCACCATCACGACAACGCTCCAGCTCACTCCGCCAGACGGATAATCGAGTATTTGTCTATGGAAGGTGTGAAATTAGTGAGTCATCCTCCTACGAGTCCCGACCTGGCAACGCGATTTTTATTTATTTCCTAAAATAAAAGATAAACTCAGAGACATTTGCTTTATGAATCCCGAAGATCCCTGCCGGGCTCACTGCTTCAGTCCAATGCATGCGACGGTGCTTAGAAAGGCACAGAGACTACTTCGAAAAACAATAAAAATATTAACAGGTTCCTACAGCATTCCGTTTTTGATTTTCTAAAAACTTTTAGTGTGACCTTTGTATTAATGAGAATGACATTTAAAACGAAAAAAGATTTATACGAAAAAAAAATTAAAATTATGTGAGTTTCATTAATTTTCAGAAATGGAGTATGACCGATTGAACTACACGCCACCTGCAAACAAGTGGAAGCCGCACTATCAGCGAATGACTAACGGGTTCACAGCGCCAAACGCGCAGCCTGCGCCGCCGCCGCGGGAGTCGTCGCCGACGCCGCCCATCCCCCCGCTGCCCAAGCTCAATGTGGCCCCGCTGCCTCCACCCAGGGAGGAGGACCCTCTCGATGTTCCTGCGCCTCCGCAACGTGAGGATCCACCTCTGACACCAAGCGACGAGGAAATAGACACGATGAAACCTTGACGTCAGGAGCGGGTGAACTTCAATAACTAATGCCACTGTAGTAATGAAAGATTTTCATATCGTACCAAATTAACGGGTTAACATTACGACGGAGTTAAGTTCTATTTTTATGATTTTTGTGTATCTAAAATATTTTGATGATCATATTTTATATAGTCGTGTAATTTGGAAAGTAAATGTGGACGTATCTGTAGGTGAGAGAAGCGATCTCTTTTACTCTTTTATATTACCTTAAAAAATAGTATATTATAAAATCTTATTCACCCAATATTAATTTAACAAAATTAAAAAACGGATATTTTATTGTGATTTCAAGAAAAGTAACATCTTTTTCTTATTCTCACTATCCTAGTATGCTCATATTTATAGACTCTGCAATGGTTTTGTATGGATATAGACAAACATATTTGTATAGCAGTATATAAAACAGTATTTAGAATTAATTTAAAACATTTGTCGTTATGAATAGTGATATGATACGCTGTTGCGCGGTATGTAATATGTGAATATTTTTATACTGAATGCCATATACTGATGAAGTTGAGGGTTGTTAGTTAATTTTGTCAATGTAATCATGGTTGTATTAGATGTGTTCAAATTTAAATGATAGAGTATGTTGGTATGTTTAAGAAATAAACTTCTATTAATATTTATTTCTTCTATTTATATAAAAAAATATCACAGCAGTAAGCCTATATTTTATATCACTTTATAATGTTTACCATGAATATTTAAAAAGATAAAAGTATTTAATTTTACTAGGGATACTATTTTTACGTAATTGGAATCCTAAACGTATTATGTATATATATTCATATAAGGTTAACTATACATTTATCCAGAGACCATTTACCGTGTTGCATTATAATTCAGGCGCATTGTCAATAATTGTATTATGTATGGAAGCAGTAATTGCAAACAGCATAAGGACAGTTGAATCGATCGATACGAAACATAAGACTAGATTGGGTCGAAGCTCGTAGACGGCGAGATATTATTATTATAGCCAGCAATGCCCATGTTGAATTTGAAACAAAACGACTGTATTTATATAAAGTACTGCATCTCGCTAAGGGATTCCAGAACAACATTCTTGGTCTGTACGAATATAATCGTTATGCTCACACCATTGTAAGTATTTTATCACAGTATATCATAAGTTGCCAGTAATTTATTAAGCAGATTTCGGTGTTCTAGTTCACACGTGGAAATTACTCGAATACTTTACATTCCACTTGTCTACATTTATAATGGGCTTTACAAGTATTTTTAATATTTATTTACAATTGTTTACATTTGTTTTGATACTTCAGTATTTTTTATATGTATTTTAATAGTTTTAATTTATTGACCGTGTAATTTACATGTTTAAAATCGCATCTACACATAATTTACTTGCAATTTATACACAATATTATTAATTTACAGAACAATTCTATGCAGAATATATTTGAGTCATAATGTCGTTGAGTGTTTTAATTGACATATGATCAACAGAATCAAGCTAAATGGTTTAAATTAAAATAATGTATAATAAAAATATTAGGTCAAGATTAGTGATGCAACGGAAGTGTTGTAACGGAAGCAGGAACGGAAACAGATGTCAAACAATGATATTATACCATAGATATGTTACGTCCATATTAAATAGCGCGCCAAATTCAGTCTCGCCTGCTCACTTTTGTCGTAAGAAAGAACATACAAAAGCTACTCGAGTAAAAGAGATAGCTATATAGGCGAACTATTGCAAGCTGCTACAATTGGGGGGAGTTTTGGTTTTTACTTTCGGCACGCATGTAACATATCTGCTTGTTTTTAATATATAATATCATTGATGTCAAAAGTAAATTTTAGCAGAAACGAATGCCCGTTTTTTAAATTATTAATTATATTCAAAATTAAGTAGCGGTAAGTTATATTTTATGAAAAGTAGTTTGGCCCCTTTTTCATCTAACAATTTTTCCGGTGTTACACACGCGCCTCATCCTCTGCTAAAACACCTAAACTTCCGATCAAAACAGAAGCAAACGGACGTGAAAAAGCACGCAGTACTTCTGCATTTGCGGAAGCAGAAGTGGAGGTATGTTGCATCACTAGTCAAGATCAAAAGAAAAGATTTAGTATAACTGATAGGAAGTCGAATCTGAAAATATTGCTCAAAAAGTGCCAACTTTGTAGATATTTACGCGAATAATATAAAACTAAAAGAAAGTTACGGATTATTTTTTGCATTAGTAACGCGATGCCTTAATATCGCGAAAAAAAACCGTAAGTTTGTTTCAGATTTACAATTTGATTTATTTTACGAAATTGGTAAACTTTACACTGATGGCAATAAATATTTGATGGTTTAAATTATAGTATCCTGCCATGTTTATGTCTAAAGAAAAAACATTGCTTTGTCGCTGTTTTGCATATCTCTGCTTGCTTAATGCATCGCATCTAAATCAGTTTAGTAAATCAGATAGTTTCAGACTCCTGAAACAAAATGTGCTACTATAAAAAGTTATTTAACAGCATCAATTCTTATCATTAAAAAATCATCTTTTACTTTTCGCATTTCTCACATCTTAATCTGCTAAGCGTAGGTGATTATCTCCGAATAATGCAAGCCCATGGTGACAAAGTAGTAATCCAAATCATCCCGCTATTATATGAATTGAACGACACGTTTCGCTGATAATCTTTCAATATAAGCGATAATCGCATTAATAAAGTTTATACAATAACGACCGCAATAGTAAATAATTATATTGTCTGTATGCGTTATGAAGATTTAACTGACAATAACTGTTTTGTCTGTTTAATTAGCAAGATAGGTAACATAATTTTAATATATTAAATATTGTAAAGATGCTATTAAGATTGATCTATTATTCGAATGCGAAGCACTTTACGTGTTATTTATTAAGTTAAGAATTACGTTTGTGATATATTGTATTAAGCTACTCAAAAATAAACGAACTTTCATTATTAGAACATGTTCTTTTTCTGGTATCATACACTGACTTACATAAAACAATATAATTGGTTTGTAACGGTGTGACGTTAAATATTAGCACAAGTGTGGGAACGCAACAATAACGCGTGTCTTGATTAAACAAACACGTAACACTAATTGTGTAGATAATTAAAAGGACGGCTATTCTGGTGGCCAAGAGTCTTGTCTGAATGTCTGGAAAAGGTCGGTTGTGATAAGTTACATATTCCGAGTAAAAAATCGCAGTGCATTATGAAAATATCGGTGATCATTTCAACTATTTTGATCGCACAGGTGTGTTGTAAAGTGACGGTAAAACGTGTCGTTTCACAATGTGTACAAGTAAGCATTTTAAATATTTGATTAATTCCAGGTGTCTGCTTCATTTTTCGATGTATTGCAAGGCGCGGTACTATCTGTCCAAAATAGTTTTGGAAAACTTTTAGGTGATGTAGTAACCGATGTCCGAGATACCGTAGACTGCACTTTACTGGCGTTAGAACACGTTCTGTCCTTGAGTGACGACGCATCTGCACGTTATTATGAGAAATGTGGAAATGGCACAAATAAAACCGATTCGAAAAATAAAGCTTCACAATACGGAAGTCCGCCCAAAGTGGAAGTCTCGCTTAAGTTTTCAAATAATGACCAATATTTACAAAAGGAGATACCTGCGGAAATAGATGCTAGAATTAATGAAACACTTAAAAAATCTCTTAGCAGCTATAATCCCCATGAAGATTTGCTAAGTGTTGAAAATGTGCTAGCTAAAGAATCTAAACAATTAGCAAATATTAGTGATTTAGTGAAACAGGAAATGGAGAAACTGTCAATTGAGATTAATAGTGATTTCAAGAATATGAAACAAGAAGTTTCGGTACCGTCTATAGATAGTATTTTACAAGAAATAAAGCTTTTAGAAAATAAAGAACAAATATCTAAAAATACTTCAGAAGCCAGTGAAATTCACCAAGTAATCGATGAAGTTTTAGACAAATTGGAAGTTATTGAAGTAACTGAAGCGACGGAAAACGATAAACTCGATGAAATTCTAAAAGATTTAGAGAATAATTCCAACAATAGTTTTATAGGTCTGAGGCAACAATTTGAGGAATGGAAAGAAAAAGGGTCGAGGCATTTAGATGACATTAAGAATAAAGTGAATGAA
Organism: Diloba caeruleocephala; assembly: GCA_947459985.1. NCBI lineage: Eukaryota > Metazoa > Arthropoda > Insecta > Lepidoptera > Noctuidae > Diloba > Diloba caeruleocephala. The sequence continues at coordinate 11,600,348 of OX381612.1, read as the reverse complement.
CATGAGAAAATTGCTAAGTATCCTGAGCATATTTATAACATTAAGTCGAATCTCACAAGACCTGTTCTATTAAAAACAAATGTAAATGATGATATAAAGGAACATCTAACTAAAGAACAAGCTGCTCTACAAAAAATCAATAATGGCTCTAACGAATATCCATTTAGGGAAATACTAAATGGTGTACTAAACATTACCCCCAGCCCCATAAATATAAGGTCAACAAATGACAAACTTGCTATAATTCAACCTACTTTAAAAACACAAAAAGAACCTAATGAGGATCTAAACACTCTGGGTATGGAGATGGCTGGGAGCACTATAAGCTTGTCTACAATAGAACTTACATTGAATGAAGCTGTGATACCGGGAAGTCTGTTCTCTATTACACAAAGCAGTGAGTCAAATGAGACTATTCAGCCGGTAGATAGCAAAATAGATTCTGAAAATAATGAATCTTCAACTTTGACTACGAATAATCCCGAAACTATAACAAACATGGGAAATTATAGTGATCCGAATAACATTCTAAGTACAAGTACAGCAGTAATTACAAAACGAACAATATTCACAACAACAGAAAGAACATTCATAAGTGAAACTATTTCATCTGTCGAAAGTACAGCGGCGTCTAGGAATGAGAAACTGTTGAACTTGTCTTCAATCCAACCCATAACTACTTCAGACACACCTCAACTTATATCACTGAACACACCTGGCAAGGATTATACAGTAATAATAAGTATTCCATCTACTACTTATGTAAATTCGCATAAATATCCTTCCGGTGGAGAGTCATCAAGTCCTGAAAATAAGGAATCTTCGTTGTTAACGACACTTCAACCAATAGCTTCTTTAGAAGTATTGAACGGTACCATGCTATCTAGTTCGGTATTTGCTGTCACAGACAGCTTATATTTGGAAAATAATGTAGCTTTGATAAATACTTCTACAACACCTACCAATAGACACAACTCGACATGGGTAACAAAATTAAATATGACTACTCCAAACATATTAAATGACCATGGTCTGACTAACATCGTGGCAAAGCGTCCACTATTTACAATTACTGAAAGTCCAATTGCGAATAAGAACATTCCTTTGGGTGAAATACATACAACTCATGTGAACAAAGAATTGTTGAATACAAATCAACCTAAAACTACTCCAAATAAGTTTGACCAACAAAATTATAATACAAGTAAAGCACCAGCAAATGATTTAAATGATTTTCGAATAAGTCATACAGCTATGGACGGGAAATTAGCGACGCCTCCGATAATATATAACCCACCACTGTATAATTCTATTCAAGCACAATCGAATCGTCCCAATGTAAGCAAAACTTATGATCTAGACTATATTAGAAAACGTATATTAGAAACCAGTACACCATTTACAATTATAAAGGATACTAACAACGATATTTCGACAACGCCTGCGAATGGACCAGTAATCGTTACTCCACAGAAAAAATCTCGATTAAATAATAATAACGCACCCTTGGATTACGATTCTTTCTTTCATATTGCTAAAAAAAACAGCGAGGAACATCAACGCGCTTTAAAAGAAGCTCGACAACTTATTGAAGGTAGCAAACGATCAGATAGAATTATTGATAGTATTCTTAAGAACAGAAATAAAAACGGCACAAGAAGTATTTAAAAAAACTCCAGGATTATTACACTAAGGTAAATGCCATATACTTATTTTTTACCTATTTCCTCCCTTATCCTTTAGTTCGATAAATTTACTTGCACATTATTTGTTATTTTTGTCATAAAAGCAAGCAAATCATTATCATCATTTCAGCCGAGAAGCGTCCACTGCAGTCTACATAGGTCTCTCCCAGAGATAGCCACAACGACCGGTCTGGGGTTATGTTGTATGCTCATTGGGGGGTCTTGCCATGATCGCCACGGTTGGCAGGCGGGTTGGCGATCGCAGTTGATTTATATATATATTAATGTATATTATATAGATATATTAATGTACACGAAGACAAATCCCATAGTCGCCTTTTACGACACCCACGGGATGAGACGGGATGGTGTTATTCATACCAGCACCACACGGCAAGCAAATATAGCTTACCAATTATGGTTACCATCACACATTGATTGATACAAACAAAAAGGGGTATTACTCTATACCTAATTTTGTTATATTTAATACATTTTTGCTTGTTTTTGGTTTTAGTTTTTTGGTTTTCTAGCTGCTTTAAGATTTTTTGCGATTAATTATGCGCATTTAATTTTCTTACTTACCTGTAACATGTACATGTACCTGACGAGTCAGACAGAAGCTCCATAAATAAATGTTTGCGCGACCCTGGAGCAGGTCCCCCTTCGGTCCCGTAGATGACCGCACCTGTGGTTAGCCGGTACCTAGGAGTCAGGAATAGGTCTCTGCTATTCCCCGAAGCGTAAGAAGTACGTGATGTATTTCCACCGGGTGAATTACATAAGCTGAACTAGTAGTGCTGGCCCTATCGGGATTTTTTAAATTGACTGATTAATATCGTATCTTAGAAAAAACCGGACTGAAAAATAATCTATTGCATCTAAAAAATAAATTATTGCAGAATAATAAAATTACACTTTTTAGAAAATGCCATGTGGTGCCGGCTCAGAATGCCACCACCCCATTTCATCCCGTGGGTGTCGTAAAAGTCGACTAAGGGATTTACCGGAGGATGGGCAGCAGTGTCTTTCGAGTACATTAACAAAGTAACTGCGATCGCCAACCCGTCTGCCAAGCGTGGCGATTATGGCAAGACCCCCCAATGAGCACACGACACACCCGTTGCGGTGATCTTTGGGGGAGGCCTGTGTCCAGCAGTGGACTTCATTCGGCCGAAATGATGATTTAGAAAATAATAAATCGACGTAATAATAAAATCTTAAGTATTGGATTAATACTTATTTATTATAATCATTAAGGTATATGAACTATGAACAACGTAAACAAAAGGAAATAAAACTACAAACCCGACTGGCATAAAAAGCGAATAGAAAAGACGTAAACAAGACGTAGGAAACAAAATTTAAAGTAGGTACTGTTATCCTTTAGAGAGTGGTTAGCATAAAATTACGTAGTGTTTTCTATAATTATGCATTCAAATCATAACAAGCAGTTGCAAGCTACCTACGAATTATGTACCTAATTCGCAAACTAAATTACCAAAAACATACGTAGCCTCCGACTTCATGTTATGATTTGATTGCATGATTATTGAAAATCTAGGTACGTACACATTTTCTCTCTACTAGCCTCTCTCTGAAGGATAACATTAGGCTACTATAAATGTTATGCATATTCTACATCTTGTTTTACATATTTTCAGTTCGCTTTTTATGCAGTCGGGTTTTAAGATTTTTTATTTACTTTTTTATAGACGTTTTTTAGTATTGTTTTATCAATACACATACTAAGTAATAAAATAATACCACACCAGTAGTTACCTTCTTATTTTCTTATATCTCTGGTGACTCCATCACATATAATTCGAAGATATGATGGCGACTTACAGTGCGGCCGCCGAGAGAATGCGTTCCTGATATCTGTTAATTGGTCTAGTTTCTTCTCAGACTTATTCGACGCTACTTTGCCTTCCTCGGTCTTCAGCTTAATTCGCCCATGTTCGATAGTGGATTAGACATCCACTACCAAATATGGGCAAAATGAACTTATTTTATTTTTTAACTATTGGCCCTATCTAGATTTTTTTGTGTAGTGGGTACAGTTTACATACATAAATGACACACGCACTACCACCCAGACCCGAACCAACTATTTGTAGATCATACAAATACATGTTTTGTTAGGGGATCAAACCCGCGACACGTAGCCAGAAGGCCAATTACTTAGCCACTTCGCCAAACGTGCCGATTTTAATTGAATGTATTAACCACTTCGACTCCATAGCTGGAGACAGCTATGCTTCGTATTTCTCTAAGAGATCGAATTAACAAAGAGGGGTACGTAGAAGAACAAAAGATGTCAACATAGCGGAAAGGATTAGAAAGCTGAAGTGGCCATGGGCGGGGCACATAGCTCCGAGACCTAATGGCCGCTGAGGCAGAAAGGTTTTCGAGTGGAGACCACGCACTTGAAAATGCAGCGTGGGGTGACCTCCAACGAGATGGACAGGCCAACTGGTGAAGATAGCTGGGAGCTGGGAGTCGTTGGATGCGGTCGGCATGTAACCGGTCGTTGTGGAAATATACGTAGGAGGCCTATGTTTAGCAGTGGACGTCCTTCGGCTGTAAAGATGCTTGGAAGAATATTTAAACGAAAATATGTGTAAGTATAGCGTTTCTTTCAGTTGATTCATTTACATAGCCTGTAGCCTGAACATGGCGATCTTCCCGGAAGATAGAAGACAACCTATTATTTGATTTGTAATTGAAGGTGTAGGTTGGTTATGAATAAAAATTGTTTATTTTTACTTGCTATTTTATAATTGTTGGACCCCAAGTAGGTGCAGCTTATTTACCAATGAATTATTAACAGGAAAGAAAAGAAAATTCTATATGTAACGGTTTTATTAACAATATAAATAAGTACTTACAAACTTATACTTCTACAATTGAGCTGCGCTACTCTACTGCGAGCAGTCAATATGTTTGTTATAATAGGTATCTTAATAATGATTAAATTAGATTTATTACGTACGGTACTAAACTATGCACCTGCACTTTTCTATTTGTTTATTGATAGTTATAGTGTTCATATAGCCGAATATTTAAACGCCATTGAAATATGTCTTAAATTAAAACAACTGGTCGTTACAAGGTTATTATTTCATTTTAATGTTTGGGCACGTTGTCGCCTCCAAACCCTAACGTTAAGACATTCTAAACGTTGTATCAAAACTTTGCGTCGTTGGGGAGATGTATACCAATCAGTCTGCATGACAAGGCAAGGGCAATAGACACTCTGTATAGAAGACTGTCCAATTTTAGTGTGTCCATTAAACCTAGTTCATTTGATAGACAAAACCGGGGTGAGTCTATAGCTTTTGATAGGATTATGCAATAACATTTTTATAAAAACATCTTGGGGATTATATGATTTATTCATATATAACGAAAACCGTTGCGGAGGTGCTTTTATCGGACTCTGAGGACTGAGGTGAACTCGAATTGTGAGTCTGAGATCACAAAGCCAATGGAAAACGATATTTTATTCGAAAATAAGAAAAAAGAGTGACATTAGATGATCACTTATAAAGTTAGATTGGTAAGAATTAATGCAATACTTAATCAAATATTTTTATTGACAAACTATCTCGCGCTCGCCAGGCCTGCCTTGGTCTTTCATATTTCGTAACCGCAGTCGGATTCGGAGATAAGATTTAAACCGGATAGCTATCCACATGGCCATGAGCTTAGTCTGGACCTTTTATCATCACATCAGCCAAGTGATGTAAACCGTTGATCAAGGCCTCGTAGATTTTCAAAATTGTGTCGTCATTTTCAGGGAAGTTTGCCAGTACTCACCACGTTCGTTTTGGTGAGCGCAGTATAGCTATTGTTCCACAGCAGGGACGCTGGTGGCCAGTTTGTCGCCTTTTACGACATCCAGAGGAGGAGATGGAGTGGTGCTATATTGTTAATCCGGACACCATACAAAAGTACCGGACTTCTTTATAATATCATTTATTTAAGAAATATATCGCAACCTAGCGAAATATGAGACGAGCTTCATTTGAACAGTTGGAATATATTCGATGTTGTATCGTGTAACGCGTGTTATACGTAATAACTACATGCTGCATATTATGATACATGTGGTTTTAAGTTTGTGTACGTTGTTTGTTGTCCAAACAACGTACACAAACTGTGCCCATTATCTTTTCTTCTTACTAAGGTTTATAAAATCTATTAAGAATCCCATAACGTTGGGGTTATTTCGGTGAGTTACAGTCATGTTGTATCAGTCATATAATTAATTTAGGAAGCAATCGAATACACAATAATATGACGTGGCAGTATTATTAAGTAATAGAACCATTGGGTTATTTTCGTGTATAGGTATAAATAGTAACAAATTGATCCACCGCATACGAATACGAGCACCATAAATAATTTCATTTACACACATCAATAAAGTTTAAGCAATACGCATCATGTTACAAAACCGCAAGTTTTATTAATTACTAGCTGTGCCCCGCGGTGTCACCCGCGGTTTAATTTAAAAGAAATCGGATTATTTTTAAATAATTATTATATAATTAATACTCGTATACATGGGTTAAAAAATAAACGCGGAACTCTAATTATTTCTCTTCTAAAAGAAAATTAAGTTATTCCTTATAACATCAGCTATCTGCCAGTGAAAGTCCCGTCAAAATCGGTCCAGCCGTTTCGGAGATTAGCTGGAAGAAACAGACAGACAGACATAAAATAAAAAATGGTTATTTTGTTAATAAGTACCGTATATATACTTTCATATGCATTTAGTAAAAAGCTTTTTGGCATTGCAAACAGTCACTTCAATTTTATTGATTTGTATAGATGTTATATTTTTCTCTTACTAAAGGTAGGTTGGTATGTAATATTTTATTTTCCAGAAAACATACTGGCACATTTTAAAAACAACAATGTCTCGATTGTTTTTTTAATCTAAATAAAAGCGTGTTCATTATTTTAAATTTCTTCTTTTAAATGTTTTATTATTTTGACGACAATTTAAATACTTGGGTACAGTGTTTGAAAAATGATACCTAATTGTAAGACTTATACGTCATGGAGCGACGTCGTTTCGGGAAGAAATCAATTAGAAAGAAAAGTTATCTCGGCATTTAGGTGTCAATAGAAGCGTAATTTGTCAATTTAGAAGTGTCTTTGGCAGCGTTACGCCAACACAGGAGATCCTGCTGAGCAGCACCCAGGCTGACGGAGGAGTAGGTACAACCGCTCGGCAGGGCCGATACATACAACTGACAGCAAGATGATCGCTGATGTTAACCACCCGGGAGTTTTCAAACGGTGTTGTTGTTAATCCCCAAACCGTGCGAAATCGGCTGCATGAGTACGTCCTACATGTACGACGCCCACTCAGGTGGCCACCTACACGCCACAGGAATCGCACATGGACCCAGGAAAAATGGGATAAAATGTTATTTTGAGATATCATGAATGACCCCATCGAGCACGCATGGGACATGCTCCAGAGACGTGTTCTAGAAGGCATACATGGAGTGACACCCAACAACTAAAGGATTTGTTAAAACTCCATTGGATGTGACTGCCGCAGGATGACATAAACAAACTCATCTATGAAAAATCGTTGCCGTCAAGTTTTAAGGGACAGAGCAGGCTACACTTTGTATGGGCACGCCGCGATAGTGGTGGTAAGACCCATCGTGGAGAAACGGCTGGAGAGGCGGCATAGTGCCCTTACGTTCCGGATGACGCAGTTACTCTCGAACCATAGGTGTTACGGAAAGGTGTGCGAATAGGTCGAGATGGACACTGCCCGGAGGACATGGTGCAGCACACGTTGGAGGACTGCCTGAGTGGGCACCGTAGCGCCGTGATCCCGTCGCAGCGGTCGAAGGGAGTGACCTCTCACTTTCGGCCGTAAATAATTTTTGTCTAACATAAAAAGTTTACTTCTTAGGTTTAGTAGATACGTATAGTTATTATTTATAATATTATAGTTTATAATAAATAAACAACAATTGAAAGAAGAAGAGGTTTTACATCAAAAATAATCTAAAGTTCATCATCCTCATCATTTCGGCCGAATAAAGTCCACTACTGAACACAGGCGTCCCCCAAAGATCGCTACACCGAGCTGTCTGGGTGTGTTTACAAATTGGGGGGTTTTGCCATAATCGCCACGCTTGGCAGGCGGGTTGGCGATCGCAGTTGAGTTGTTAATGTACCCGAAGGACGCTGCTGCCCATCCTGCGGCTAATCCCATAGTCACCTTTTACGACACCCACGGGATGAGATGGTTGGTGCCATTCGTAGCCGGCACCACACATAAGTTATTGTTTATAAAACATTATAATACATTATAATATGAAAAACCATTCCAAAATTCAAATTAATACATGTTGCGTAGACTTTTTTGATGTGTGTATTTGGTTGCGCGGTGGGATTAGCATTTATCAAATGATTCTTATTTCTTTAGGTGTCCACTGTCTTTCATCTTAACCTAATTCCTTAGCCGCAACATACATGCGAAGAGTGCGGCGCGCGGCGTTGGGCTTTTCTTGGCAGGAACCAACATGGTATATACTAATAAATAGCTTTTTAATATTCGACTATAGCCTCGCATTATCATCATTGATTGTATACCACTATCAATACTTTCTCATGTTTCATCTCAGTACAATAAGCTTTAACATCTAAATGATTTATATTCGTAATTTATATTTTTACAAACTTTTTTTAACTTTTTGTAATTTATTGTGAATTGTTCATTTTCAATTAATTAGTACTTTCAATTCCTGTCCAAAAGTTTGGCACGGCCATTGCTCTAACACGTGCATCAAATATAATAAATAATTATAGTAATTTTATTTACAGTGATTAGATATTCAACAAACGTAGGTATATATAAATAACATATTTTTGCCCTTTATCAGAATAATTATACTAACTGGAGTCAACTTAGGCGTATCGATCAAGTTAAAGCACATAAAAGTGTTATATAAAGTAAGTAAGAAAGAAAATACTGGCTTTATAATCTAATCCAGTCACAGAAATTACAAAGGTAGTGTTTTTTAAAATTGAGCAATTGTCTTCTTAACGTAAATCATTATATTGTACTTATTATCATAAGGATATTTTTCAACACGTTTGCTTTGTTACAATATGCAGCAAGTCTGTTAACACAATCTTGTTTTTTCAAAGCCATTTTTTCAAACATTTTTATTATTATTACTGTTTTTCATAGGTCTCAAATACAAATTTTTCCTTATAAATAATAAAATCGATATTCTTATTTTAAAGTACATGTTCTATTCTACGACAAATTATAGTAATGATCTTAGAAATAGAAGAGTGGGAAGAATACCTAGTCGATAGTTTCAGCGTGATTTCAAGATAGACTTACACAACAGCTAGTGGCTATAAACTCCTTAAAATTACTTTTGATTTCGATGTCTACTTATATAGCACTATAGAGCTCGAATGTTGTGTTGCTCCGATATTATATCTTTATGTGAATAAGCGAGGTGTTTTTAGCAGACTTTGTTGAGCGATGGCTCTGGTGGGAGCTTAGATAATGGTGCTACTACGTAATGTATACTAATCAGCTAAATGACTTTATTGAACACAGATACATTTAACTTGGTGGTGTTTCGTTCATTTACTTACTCCTATTTATTTATAGAGGCTATTATATCTCTATATGATTTAATGAAGTCTTCAGATGTTTACATTACAATGTAAGTATAGCTACAGGAAACAATTGCTACATTTTATTGTCACATAAGACGTTAGTAGGGCCAATAAATGCTCTAGATCTGTTGCAGTACAACACGAAATGTGAGTGAGGTATAAATATTTATCTACTAAATACTACGTAAAGATGGGTGCAAGAGTATATGAAGAAACATGAAATTACTTAAGACTAATAGGTAAACTATTATAGTAGATAGATATAGTTACGTGTCGTGGAATAGAACACGTTCCGGGCGGGACGGGTGTGCGTTGGGTCTTGTATTGCAACGGCGACGCAATATGTCATGTGGTCTAACTGTAACTTGTTCACGAAAATGGCAAGAACAACGATTACAATTGCTGCATTATGCCAGTGACTACCATTAATACTTCACGAACGGTGAATTATAAATATGTAAATAAAATAAATTGACTTTGACTACGGTAAATGATTTTCCCAAACAAATTACAGCACCTGTAAAGACACCGTTGCTTATATAATTATTGAATAGCCGTATTATTAAACAAATATGTACCGTAAATATGACGTCAGTCTATCTTTGCGACAGCATTTTAATCTGTAGTTTTCTAGAGTTCCGATATTTCGAGAAGTAGCATGGTCTACAAATCTGGGCTCATAATTGTGCTGTATGGCTGAAAGTGCAGAAATAAATATTGATTTCCAGAAAAAAAAAACTATTCTGGCGTCATATTTCCGTCAGTTTTTGCGGTCATGGTTTTCATATTACGAGGGTGGTGGACACCGAACTAACGATGAGGTAGCGTACTGGTTGAAGTGATTATCAATGGGCACTCGGTCGTCATACAACGTGGGCGCTTGGAGGATGATGCCGGCGGTACCAACCAATACAGCTAGCGTGAAAATCCACAGAAATAAACGGTCAAGCACCATTGCCACGTATTTCCAGTCCTCTTTTACCTGTAGACAATTAATTTAATACGTTTTAAAATATTTCTGTGATTATACGTGTTGAATATGGGTCATATCCATCTTCTTCTTCATTAGCTTCTAGCTTCTGTAGAGTATCTTCCTCAATTTCGCCAAATCAAGTATAAGTTGTACAGTGTTCTTCAGATTAATCAATCTTTACATATTCATAAAATATTTCTCAAAATGAAAAATATCGATAAAAATATGTCGGCTACGTCGTACGGTTTTCAATATATGCAATGAATGATGAATGAAGTGTTAAACGAAAGCAGAAACGGAAACAGATGTCAAATGTTAAGGAAAAAGAAAGATTAAAAATTAAAGATTTTAGCAGAAATGGAACAGAAACGGAAGTGTAAATACTAATAATTATTTAAATATTTTTCAAAATTAAGTAGTGCTAAGTTATATTTTATGAAAAATAGTTTGGCCGCTTTTTAACCTGAGAATCTGTTTCGGTGTTCTTCATATATAAAACCAGTTCCGCTAAATAATTGATGAAGGGCGACGCTGCTGGGAGGAACTTATAAATATTGGCGCACTAATGGTTAAAGATTATGGTATTTGTGTGAATTAAGAGGGTCCTCATGTAGAGGTAAAAGCTTTTCTTTTTCGTACCCCGGAAGGTGTTATTGTATCTCCTAAAGTAAATTGTTTACCGCAAAAAAACCTAAACTTCCGATCAAATATCCTTTATAAAAGTTGCGGAAACAGAAGCAGAAGTGGATGTGAAAAAGGGTGCGGAACTTCCGCAGTTGCGGAAGCAGAAGCAGATGTCTGTTGCATTACTAAAATCCAAAAAACAATGATTAGGTACTTGTAGTGAAACACACGCAAGTTGGTTAAACACTGACTTTATTTAGATGTACCGTCTCATACTAATATTAAATACAATAATACCTTCAAGTAAATACTTATATATACAACATCTCTTCCTTTCAATGAAAACACTGCAAAACATGGTATAACAATTCATAGTTACATAAGTTACAAAAGTGATCATGTTAACTTACTTTATAACAGAAATAGCTAACTTAACAACATGTGTACCTATCTAATTTCCTACTGCTAAGAAGTACTTATTAATTATTTTTACTTTATGAACAATCAAAACTAACATCAACTTAATGTTATTGTGTATACTTTTTTAACTATGTATATTACTTTAATAACAATTTTTTTTTTTTTTTTTTTTTTTTTTTTTTTTTACCATATCTTAATTCTTAATCACGTCCGAAAAATAAATCTGTCAGCATTCGTGCAGTTCTTTCTTTAGACCTTGTAAAAATAACTGCAGGTATCGGCGGTGATAACTGATCAATAGTACCAGCAGCTGGATTTTCTAAATTGTCCAACTGTACACACTGATTAGCGATAGCTGCACTCGTCGATGCCAGAATCGCAGCCTCGGTCCGTGCCTGCGTGTGCAAATTCAGAGGCGATAACAAGTCGCTCTTACTGTCTAAAACAGTATCCTGCTGCCCTATAATAGTCGAAGTCTTTTGTCTACGCCTACGGACACCTGTCATCGTGACCACACTTGGTATCTTGCCATTATCAGCACCAACAATTGGTTGCCTCGAAGGCTTCTCGACACTCACAGTCCCAGAATTGCGCACAACCAACTGATTCCGAGTACGTCGTAAGCGACGTCCGCACTCATCCTCCACAATATAAGAGCGAGGTTGCGATGCGGGTGCTACTACTGAAACCGATTTCCGAATGCCATTACTGATTAACGTTGCCTTATCACCTGACGATAGACGTTCAAGTGGCTTCGCTGACCTATCATAAAGTTTTTTAATTTTCTCTCTATTCATCATTATCGCTTTATAATTATGTTCGTTGTCTACTTTCTCACTCAACAGCTTAGTACTAACTGGTAACTTTGTATTTAAACGTCTTCCCATTAGAATTTGTGCAGGCGAGTCTAAGCCGTTTCGTGGTGTAGCCCGATAATTCAATAATGACAAGCAGAAATCCTGGCCCGAGTCTACACACTTTTTCAATAGATTTTTCACCGTTTGAACAGTTCTTTCACTTTTACCATTCGACTGTGGGTAGTGCGGAGATGATGTCTCATGCCGTATTTCCCATTCACACATAAACTTTTTAAATTCTTGCGAGCTATAAGCCGGTCCGTTGTCGGTTACTATCTCAGCCGGTATGCCGTGCCGTGCGAACTGGTCTTTCATGAAATTAACTACATGCCTAGAACTTATACTTGCTAACTGTCCGACTTCTGTATAGTTAGAAAAGTAGTCGACCAAAATTATATAACTTTTCTTATTATATTCGAAGATATCGGAGCCTAGTTTGCGCCAAGGCAGTGCGGGCACGCTGTGCTGCAGCAGCGGCTGGCGGCGCGGGCGGGGCGCGTGCAGTGCACACGCTGCACAGCCGCGCACCGCGCGCTCCACGTCCGCACTCAGTCCCGGCCAAAACATCACCTCGCGCGCGCGCCTTTTGCACCGTTCAATACCTAAATGTCCCTCGTGTACTCGCGACAGCATATTATCTCGTAAAGGACGCGGAATAAACACACGCTCCCCTTTAAAAATCATTCCGTCAACATAATGGAGTTGCTCGCGATATGGCCAGAAAACATTTACTTTTTCCTTCACTTCACGTCTATTTCTAGGCCAACCGTTTGTTATGAACCTAACTAACCATCTGCAGTCAATATCTGTCTCCGTCGCTTTTTTAATTGCCTCCATTTTTTGTTCACTAAACGGCAGATTTTGTAACATGAAACATGTTTGCACTTCACCTTCGCAAGTAACACGGTCATTCATCATTTCATTCAGAGGAGCCCGCGACAACGTATCCGCAATATACATATATTTTCCCGGAGTATATACGACCTTAATTTCATACCCTTGCACTCTCATCATCATCCTCTGCAACCGGGCTGGAACCGAAACTAGTGGCTTGCTAAATAAGGCTTCCAGTGGCTTGTGGTCCGTGTTCACGGTGACGTCAGACCTACCGTAAATATACTGCCTGAACCGCTCAACTCCAAACACAATGGCCAGCATCTCCTTTTCTATCTGAGCATAGCTGGTCTGAGTGTCAGTGAGCGTGAGCGAGGCGAACTCCACCGGGCGACCGCCCTGCAGCAGCACGGCGCCTAACGCCACGCTGGACGCGTCCACCGACAGCACCACTGGCGCGCTCTCGCAGTACAGCGCTAGCACCGGCGCTCTGCTCAGCTTGTCCTTTAGCTTGTCTACAGCCTCGGAATGTTGCGGTAACCACAACCATTCGGATTCTTTTTTTAGCAACGATCTTAACACATTCACACTCTCCGAGTAGTTTTGAATAAATTTTGCCAAATAATTAACCATACCTAAAAATCTCTCCAGACCCTTCCTATCAGTGGGATAAGGCATCTCCATTATGGCCTTGATCTTCGAGTCATCAGCCCGCATTCCTTTCGCATCAAACTTGTGACCTAAGTATGTAATTTCCGGTACACCAAATTTACATTTATCGCGGTTAAACTTTATGCCCACGTCCCTAGCACGTAGTAAAAGACATTTTAATCTCCAGTCATGCTCCTCCTTAGAACGTCCCCATACAATGACGTCATCAATAAAGGACTCTACACCATCTAAGTCTTCTAAATGCTGCCTGAGTTTCGCATGAAATACTTCAGGCGCACAATTTATCCCGTAAGGTAAACGTAAAAACTGGTACCGACCAAACGGTGTACTGAACGTACAAAGGTCAGCGCTGACGTCATCGATTTGCACCATCCAAAAACCACAGCGTGCATCTAGCACACTGAACACGGTGGCACCGCGCAGCCGTGCTGCCAGCTCGGGAACTGTCGGCAGCGAGTAATACGCGCGCCGCACCGCGCGGTTAAGAGGTCGAGGGTCTAAACAAACACGAATGCTGCCATCCTTTTTTGCAACTAATACAATTGCATTTACCCAATCAGTCGGGTGTGTGACCTTTCTAATCACACCTAACCCTTCCATTCTACGTAACTCGTCCATTAACTTATCCTTGAGACCTAAAGGTATTTTTCTAGTAGGCCATACAACTGGCTGTACATTTTTATCCACTATGATACTATATTTACCAGGTAACTTTCCTAATCCTTCAAACAATTCAGAGTACTGATCAACGTTTATTGCATTTATTTGATTAATTAACTCTAAAGCAATAGAGCCCTCTAACCCGAGTATATTCTGACAGTTCAAGTCGGCAACAACAAATGACAGAACATAACATTTATTATTGAAAACAAAAGCCACCTTATCAGTGCCTACAATTGGTAACCGGTTCCCCGTAAAAGAATGTACACGTTTTGTGAACGGCTTAAGGTTTGTAATCGCAAAGCCCAAGTTCATATATTCAGTTTTAGAAATAACATTTATCATTGATCCGGTATCTATTTTTAGCGCAACATTTTTCCCATTGCATTTTATAATTTCCACCCATTCCATGGATAACTTACTTAGTTTTTTGCCCTCCTTAATTGTATTGACATAGAACATTTCTATGCTGCTTTCCTCACTATCACTACTCGCGGCATTTACACTAAGATTTAACACTTTTCGTATTGCTTTCTTCTGCTCACACACTCGCGAAAAATGGCCTTTCTTATCACAAACATAACACATAGCGTTACGTGCCGGACACCGTTCTCCGCCAATACATTTTCCGCTGCCACACGTAGAACAGGGTGTACGTGCGCGCCGCGGATCAGCGCCGGCGCGGGCGCCGTGCATGCGGGCCGCGCCGCCGCTACCGCGCCGCCCTCTCGTACGCCGTCCACCTCGTGGACTGATTCCGTGCTGAACTGCATTCACATGCATATCTTCTGAACCCCCGTCAATGCACCTACTTTCCTCTTTGGACATTTCTGCCGCCTGGCAGATTTGTATCGCTTTCGGTAACGTCAACTCATCTGTGCGAAGCAGCCGATCTCGTACTGTATTGTTTATGATACCACACACGATCTTATCTCGTAACAAACTCTCGTGCAATTCACAAAAATCGCACTGCTGGCTTAATATCCGCAGCGCGGTTACGTACTGGTCGATGTTTTCGCAGTCTTCTTGATTGCGAGTAAAGAATTTAAACCGCCTCACTGTGATATTCGGTTTCGCACCGAAATACTTATCAAATTTCTTCAAAACACAGTGAATGTCATCCTCACTTTCACCCGTGTCAAACGTGAAAGTCGTGTAAACCTCGTAACCTGCCGACCCAATGAGGTTAACCAACAGACTAGCCTGGACTTCTTTAGGCTCTTTGCTCACTCCAGAAGCTTTAAGAAATACTTCAAACAGCTTCCGCCATTTTCGCCACGCCTCGGACCGTATGGCCGGACCGCCGTCGAGTGATAACTCCGCTGGAGGACGCGCGTGCTCCATATTTAGGTGCAATAACAATGTACACTGCCCTTCTGCACTATATTGTATAGGTTCGAGTACGTTTCACACCATAAAAACGTTAAATAAAACACCGCTGTCACCATGTAGTGAAACACACGCAAGTTGGTTAAACACTGACTTTATTTAGATGTACCGTCTCATACTAATATTAAATACAATAATACCTTCAAGTAAATACTTATATATACAACAGTACTCACCTACATGACGATACCTATGTTACAATGTCTCCTATATAGAGTCCTACAAAAATAATGAACTTTATTCTAAGGGGACAATTAGTATGATATAGGCATCGCGTTTATTAAAATTAGCTGTTATGATGATGAAGTATCGCTTCATATTTATTTATTACCCTTATTTGTATATTACGTTGTTACCAGTGTTTTGGTTACTTTAAATAATAAACATAAATGCAAATAGGTATATATGGATGTATGTATCATCATCATCATTTCAGCCGAAACTCATCCACTGCTGGACTTGGCCTATGTCCCCCAAAGATCGTTGCAACAACCGGTCTCGGTTTATGCTGTGGGCTCATCGGGGGCCACGCCACGCTTGGTAGGCGGATTGGCGATCGGTGTTAATTGGTAAATTTGCTTGAAGGACGCTGTTGCCCATCCTCCGGCTAATCCCATAGTCGGCTTGTATGTATATATATATATATATGGCTACTATTCCTTAAGTTCCTCAATAATCCTATATCACTAAAACACAAATTGTGTCGACGTGTTTGTGGAAACCTAATATTGTCTAACCTATTATTTTGAAAGTACATGTTAGTATATTTGGCTGAGTTATATGATATCGCGATGAACATGTAATAATATTGAATATGACTGCCTCTTTAAGCTCACGATATAAGCCCGTTTCGTCAGCGATACATGGCTGTTTTGAGAGTTATTTTAATTTATTACCCTTCTGGTAAGCGAGGCGAACAATAAACATCAATATACCTACACAGCATCTATAGAGCTAAACGATTTCTCTACATAATCTATGTTTACTCATTTTAATTTAAGAGCTCAAATACCAAAATATGAACGGTGCTCCATGCGTTTCATTATTTTTGGATAAGAAGGGATAGACAGAGATATTGATCTGGACCAGAGAGCAGAATGAAGTAGTTTTTACTTTTCTGTGTCAAGATTGAATGTGAACGTCGCGGACTTTGGGCTTTCGCCCGATTAGAGACAGGCCCAAGGCGGCGTGGCGGCGCGTCATGATTCACTCCCGCCTGTCTAGAGGATTGTACAGTAGGCCAATCCGTACATGGGGACGGGGCTCGTCAGACTCAGTGGCGGGCCTATCTCGCTCCCTCGATATAAGGTACGTCGAAGGAACACCGTGGCTGTTTTAGCCGCTGAGAGTCTGCCCTTTAGGGCGGAAGAGGTCCATAAAGAATTTCCTACGATTAAAAGCAAAAGTACGATAATGCCTATTCGAGGCATGCTGGTATATTTATCTAAAGAACCCTGCACGTGTATACTCTATGAAATATGAGACTAAATTTTAACCTTAGTAGAATCCTCGAGCATCTTTGTGTGTTCTGCAATAAAGCGCACGCAGAAGCATGTTTTGTGCACCTCTGGCGGGCAGGCGGAGTGGCTGAAGCCGGGCGGCGGATCAGGCACGGGACTGAGCGTGTCATCCTCGGCGGCCGGCCCCGCCAGCCCGCCCAGCCCCGCGCCGCCCTCGCTCGACCCGTGCACCAGGCAGCTGCCGCCAAACCTATTGCTATCGCCCATCCTGGAAATTAAGGCTCATTGTCGCTTCTTTTCTCCATACACGGATTAAATCGTATATTTTCTTAGGTACAGTACAGTACATTCATACTTTTTTGCAGTACACATATTACAATCTGGCTTTCTATCGCTGCCTGCCTTGCTAGCATAAGTGATAAATAGAGCATGAGACGATGACTTTTCTTTGTTTATATTTTAAATTATTATTATATAGAATCAAAGTATTCCTTTTGCCGATAGTTCATTATTAAATTGTACAATACAATACAATACAATACTCTTTATTGTACACCAAAAATAACAAAAATAAGATCCAATGTAGAAAAAGACATGTACAAAGGGCGGTCTTATCGCACACGGCGATTTCTGCCAGACAACCTTGGGATGGACAGATTTGTAAGCGATAAAGAAAAAGGTAGTTCGCGGTGTAACAATAATAAAGTTAATACATAACATGATATATATAATAAAAAATATTGTTATAATAGATTTAAAAAAATTTATTATTATAAATATTATTATAATAAATACATATAAATATACAAATGTAATAAATAAATAAAAGAAGTAAAGGAGAAACTACAGTGATAGATAATGCTCCTTGACTAGTCTTTTAAATATTGTATTGTTTGGTTTCAACCAAGTTTAACAAAAGCACAATATTGCAATAAAATACGTGTCCAATACTAGCTTTCCGTCTAATATTTTGCCAGGGAATTAATTATTCATCATTTCGGCCGAATGAAGTCCACTGCTGGACACAGGCCTCCCCCAAAGATGTCCACAACGACTGATATGGATGTGTTGTGGGCTCATTGCGGGGTTTTGCCATAATCGCCACGCTTGGCAGGCGGGTTGGCGATCGCAGTTGAGTTGTTAATGTACTCGAAGGACGCTGCTGCCCATCCTCCGGCTAAGCCCTTAGTCGACTTTTACGACACCCACGGGAGGTGATGGGGTGGTGGCATTCTGAGCCGGCACCATATTATTATTTATTATTGTGGTGATACATACAAAAGAATCTTATTATTATGCTTCTCTAATGTCGGTTGTGTAAGTTTAAGTAATATCTAAAATTACCATTCGAGCACTAAAAAGGTTCTTTATTTACTATTACACGCTTCTGTAGTACATCAGTTATGTTTGCTGAAGCACACACAGACGACTTTTACGCCATGTTGCGCAAAAAAAACAGCTCCCTGATGTACAGGTTGCGTGGAGGTGTCGATGGGATCCTGAAAATGATATCTAAAAGTGTTATGTGCCCCATTCAACATCACTGGGCTAACATGTTGAAAAGTTCAATTGCATGCGAACGCAATTAAGTTTTTAGTAAGGTGTGTTTTATTTTTTAGTTTTATGAAATTTGTAATGTCTATGGATTTTGGTCTGAAATAAAGATTTATTACTGCGGCCTGTGTTCTTTATATCTGTGCTTATTCGTAATAGCGGAAAAACATTGTTATTTTTTGTGGTCCTATAGCTATTTTATTCATTATAATTTCAAAGTGTTTTTTAAAACCGCTCTCTCTATTACTTAATGATTGCTACCTTAAAAAAATTGTACACTTTACTGTATTGTATGTATGTAGTATATGTAACATTGTATGTATTTTCAATATGTATGTTAGTCTTCTATTTCTTTGGTTTTTCTTTACTCTCAATTATGCTTGCCTGCCTTGTCTGTAGTTTGTGCGCTATAATAATATATATATATATATATATATATATATAATAAATTTATTTTCTTTATTCATAGGAAATGGCCCTTGCAGATCATAAGCCAGCCCCTGGCGCCTAATTCCCATACGCCTGAAACCCCCTGCCGTCGCCATAAGGCGGGGGCCTCTGGGTTCGCGGGTGCGTAGATTGGGGAATCTGCGTGCCCACACCGAGCGACCCACGAGAAGAAGGTGGCGCGTATGTGGTCACGCGCTGCCGTGTGCGTATAGCACAGCGCCCAGGGACGCTTTGAGGGATCCTTCATAATCCCCCCGGGGGGTAACCGCTTTACAGTCACCCTCTCCCTCTGTCCCTTTCCGAGATGCGCCTATAGGCGTGGCACAAGTGGGCGGAGCTAGTATGATCATATGAGGACCTGGAGCCTCCCTTAGGTACCGAAGATGGCCGCCCCAGTGGTTTTAGCCGGTAGGAGTTCGGCATGCCCCTTCGTCCTCCCCGGAGCGAAGGAAGTTCATGTAGAATTTCCACCCTATAAAAAAAGGTTATAAGCCAGTAACGCAATGCAGCGTGTTCTCCATTATTATAAAACCTTACCCAGAATTGAGGTATGTAGTGTGCGTAAGGTCCTCCTTGCTAGGTGTCCTTGTGAGCGGCCTCGGGGGCGGTGCGGCAGGAGGGGGCCACGCTCCTGGTGCGCAGCAGTCGTCGTCCGCTGCCGCTAACCGGTATGGGTATAGAGGACGCGCCGCGCCGCCGCACCGCACCACTACACCGCACGCCGTGTAACGCGATCTGTGGTAACCGATACTATAATCTGATTATTGACTACTACTACTCGTGAAAGCCTTAGCAAGATAATTCTAGACATGATTCTCCCTTTGATCTCAATGTGGGGCTTATGCATTTATTTGTGTGTTTTAACATACAATTATTGAACGAATGGACAATAAACTAAATGCTTTTTCAGCGCGTACAACGTGTTTCTTTCATATTCCCTTCACACATGGAACGGTCCAGTTTAAAGATTGGCTTTAGTCATAGAGTATACATTTTTGAGCAAAGATTTCACCTGCACTTCGAATATTACGTACTTACTCCAACAGATTAAAGATATTTTGTGGTCAATATTGTCAGAAAATAGCTTTATAAGCAGTGAGTAGGTAGGAACGTTGTTCCGGCAATTGGTTACTATTTAAACCTAGGTTTAGCTTTCAGATAAAGTGATTTTATTGTTATTTTGAGAACCGTCGTAAACCGTAATAATGGCAAAGCGCTCTAAGCCGTAACAATTTCACTCAAATTGTTGATACGTGATGCTGGCAGGTCGAGGCTTAGGGTGAGATTCAGAGACATGAACGTAACTCGGGCTAAGAACGCTCTAAGCCAAGTAGTGGCTAAGCGCATCTTCAAATTTCATATTCAGAGACACAGTCCCTCTCAAACTTATGTCGGTCTGGCTAAGTTTGAACTCTATTCTCTATGGCCATTTTTAATACGAGAATGTTTATCGGTGAGATACAGTTTTTACAAATCTGTGTATGTCAGGCATAGATAAAAAAAAAGGATAGCAATATATGAAATGTCATTGGAGTGAGCGAAACAAAATATCGAACACAAGCACCTTTTTTATTTTTTATTGATGCCCAGTGGAAATTCTTCATGAACTTCCTTCATCCCGGGGAAGGGCGGAGGGGTATGCCGGACTCCTACCGGCTAAAACCACTGGAGCGGCGGGCATCTTCGGCACCTAAGGGAAGCCCTCGTATGATCACACTAGAGCCACCCACTGGTGCCACGCCTATAGGCACATCTCGGAGAGGGTGACTGTAAAGCGGTCACCCCCCCGGGGGGCTTGTAAAGGATCCCCCAAAGCGTCCCACGGCAGCGAGTGTCCACATGCGTGCTACCGTCGTCTCTTAGGTCGCTCGGTGTGGGCACGCAGATTCCCCAATCTACGCACCCGCGAACCCAGAGGTCTCCCTGCCTTAAAGCAACGGCAGGGGGTTTCAGGCGTATAGGAAATAGACGCCTGGGCGGTGGTTACCCCGGCGCCGTCTCCTCCTTCTTCGAGCTGGATCGGCCCTCTCCCGATCCCGCTACGGAGCATGACGCTCTCACAGAAGGAGACCACTGCATTGCAATTTTCGTGCTCTGCCAACATAGCCGACACTACTGCTGGCAGAGAGAGATCTTGCCCGATCCAATCGACCAGGATCCAGGACCACGCAGGGCAACCCTCGAGCGTGTGCTGTGCGGTGTCCTGGTCGCTATCACAATGGTGGCATTGTGCCGTGGCCTCACGTCCTATCCTGTGCAGGTACGCACCGAAATAACCGTGCCCGGTGAGCACCTGCGTCAGGCGGTAGGTGACGCGCTCACTCCTTATGAGCCAGGCTCCAAAGAGCAGTAGGACGGCCTCCACGACGCGCTTGGTCGCGAACTGCATCTGCAGGCGGTGACGCCACTTTCCAAGTGCGCGCCGCCGAAGAACACAAGCATCTAATCCCTCTTCCTTATCCCAGTTCCGTCCAATATCTATACTTCCTATCATGTCCAAAGTTCTTGAGAGTATTGTTGGTAATCAACTGCCTCACTACCTTTCCTCTAACGGCCTGCTAAGTCCGTACCAGTCTGGATTCCGTCCTGGACGTAGCACTGTAACGGCTCTAGTTAAAATAACTGATGACATCCGACTGGCCATGGAGAATAAGCTTCTTACAGTTCTGGTACTATTGGACTTTAGCAGTGCATTTAATTCAGTTCAGTACAATCCTGTCCAAAATGACTGTTACTCCTTCTGTAATAGCTTGGTTTAATTCTTATCTTTGAGGACGGTCGCAGTCGGTTCGATCCGACGAGGCCTCCTCTGAGTGGTGTGATCTAGCTGCGGGTGTTCCTCAGGGTGGTGTCCTTTCTCCTCTTCGTTGTTTTTATAAACGCCGTCACTACAGTTATAGCTTCACATTATCATCTCTATGCAGATGACTTGCAACTTTATCGGCATTTTAAAATTGAAGATCTTCCAGAAGCCATTGATGCTATTAATAATGATCTGCAGAAGATCAACCAGTGGGCTAAAGCTTTTGGCCTCTTACAATCAATCCAACAAAATCACAAGCAATCATTATTGCCAGCAGATACTTCTACGGTCTATTGGATCACCAGTCTCTCCCACCAGTGTTGTACAACTCTGTCACCATAGCCTCCTCCAGAAGTGCAAAAAAATTGGTGTCTATATAGACTGTCACCTCACACAAGACACACGTCACAGCAAGATCTCACTTTAAAAGACTTGGTATCATGATATATTGTATTGTTTTGGTATATTGCCTTCCATGATATATTGTATTGTTTTGGTATATTGCCTTCCATTCTCATCTTGCAAGTAGCAATGTACGTCAGAGTAAACTTAGCTTGCTATACTACGCATAACAACGTACAAAACACGGAATGCGAATAAACTCTCACAAAATCCTGTAATCTCACGCATGTGATGGGTCCGGCCGTATACAACAAGTTACCGGAAAATATCACCGCGGCTCCAAATTTGTCTAGCTTCAAGTATCGCCTGAAACGTTGGCATATCGAGCAAATATTTTACAGTTACGAGGAATTTTTAAATAATTGACTTAATTGACATGAAATGTACTTATTACTTGTATTATTATTTATGACTGTGTATTGTGATTGATATTGACAAATTTTCGGAATAATTGACGTTATTGACATGAATATATTACCGCTATTATTATTTATCATAATTGATTATGTATTGTGATTGACATGTAAATTGGATTTACGAAATAAATGAATATGAATATGAACATGATTGTAAAACATATACAGAGAAAAATGTAGGTTAATGTGTAAAGATGAAACATACCAGAATAATATTATAATAATGAATTTGCCGTGGCAGTTAACGGCTGACCAGTCCCAACCGACTGCACCCGTTCACGAGCATGACGCATGCATCAGCATCGTTTAGCTGAACCATACTGTAGGGAACCGAACGACCCGATACACAACGCCACCGTTAGCAAGACATTTTAGTGCAGCATGACAGACCAATACAGCCAGGCAATAGACACAATCAAAATAAGTACTAAACATATATACTACTGAATATATCGTATGTTATGTATCGTAATGAATACTTATGAAATGAAATATATATGTAAGAAATTCTTCAACTGAGACCACTACTACCCACCACAACCCGTGATAATACGGCTATATTATTAGACGTTGGCCCAAATTCTGGTATTATCGCGATAACGGCGGCCATTTCTGTCAAACATCGCATACATCACTATCGTAGAGTTTAGAGGCACAATATGGTTAGGGGATTTTTTATGCGAAATACCTTTTGCTACGGCGTAGACACCACTACACTTCGCGTGGGCTACGCTCAGGCCGCCGTCCGTAAAGGCAAGCTCAGGTAAGTTAGTCACGAGTTTTTACTAATAAAAGGATATTTTAAATCATTGTTGCACAAAAAAGAGACGTAAGGTTCAGTACTTAATTGTAAACCCATTAGGCAAATAAAATCGAATGAAAGCTAGCTGCATCTTTTTGCTTAATGTGTATACATTGTGCCTAAACTAAAGCTTGTTTTTGTTTGTTTTATAACTGATATACTTTGTAGGTAGTGCGACCGGTCAATACGATCCTAAACAATCTGTATGTGACCCAGTTCCGATTGTTACATTCTATTTTCAAACTTTAGGAAGTACGATGAGGTATAGATTGATATTTATTTGTATTAACTGTTTATACTTACTACTGGTCGCCCAAATGACGAAATTCGGCCGTTTTATTTTTATTTTTAATCATAAATTTTATCTTTCTGTACTCCTCCTCCATATACATTCTCACTATATCAAATCTCGTACTCCTCCGTGCGCACAATGTGCTTAAAAATGGGTACAAAGAATTTTTTTCACTTATTCATATATAGATAGTCGATATTGGGTGGACGATATTATAAAACTGTACCCACAACATAGGAAAAATCTAAGTCTTAATAAAATAAAACATATACTCGAATCGACATAAAATGATCACCAAAAATGCAGAAACTAAATAGGTAGGTTGATAGGTTGAGGAGGATCTCATTAAATAGGACCATGTAACCTGCCCACAGAGGCACCGTACGTAATGTGTGTGTCGTAAAAGTCAACTAAGGGATTGGCTGGAGATGGGCAGCAGCGTCCTTCGAGTACATTAACAACTCAACTGCGATCGCCAACCCGTCTGCCAAGCGTGGCGATTATGGCAAAACCCCTCGATGAGCCCACAACACACCCATACCGGTGTGGTGATCTTTGGGGTAGGCCTGTGTCCAGCAGTGGACTTCATTCGGCCGAAACGACGACGATTTAACAAATATATTATTAACAAAATATATCAGTTTGCTCTAAATAACAGATTAAAAGCATCTTGTAGTAAACCAACTCACTAGGAGTGGTAGAGTTGTGGTGTTAATAATCACACCTAATGCAGTGATTATAGGTTCGTCACTATCTATAGTTAATATAGCTATAAAACAGTATATAAATATTTATAATATACTAGTTTTTCTAAGCAAAGCAAAACATTTTCTGATAATAAATCTTTAAGTAAAAGTACAATCGACATCGTCATAAAGTTAAAACATAGTCTTGGAAACGCTCAGAGGTAAAGAGATGGTAATTCATGAAATATGCTCGCAAAAGACGTACCATCGTCTTACAAATCTCCAGTACGCAGTCTTTACAGTTTGTCTTTTTCCCTTTGTAATAGCTTCAATTTTAAAGTTGAGTTAAAGCGAGAAGTTAACCGGCAGATGACTCTTTTCAACTTATAATTAATTTAGAGTTGTTACTGATCCGCGGTCGGACTTATCACTTGGCTGCTCGGCCGGCCGAACTCGGTAAATAGTGCTTGGATCAGAAATCCTGATTAGAACCAGTAAAGTCCAAGTTAATTCGACTTTGATTGCGGAGCTTTTCAAACAAAGTTTAGTGAGATAATGTAAGTGCTCAGACTCACCTTGTTGTGTCGAACTTGTACTGCGGTCGTTTCATGAAGAGCAGCCGTGGCAGGATGTGTATGAAAACTCGCTTCACCCAAGGGGCCATCCGGTGTGTCTGCGGCGAACGGAAGTGGACGTTTAGGACCACTACCGTCACACATATACTAAAAGCAATAAAAGGTTTTATTACTCAAGGATACGAAGAAAATTAATGGTATATATTAAGCGAGAAAAACAAATAAATATTCGGACCGTTACTTGACTGTTTTTTGTTAAACTATGCTATTTATATTAAGTGTGGTCAGGGATTACCTATGTTTGTAAATTAAATTAGGGGTATATCGCACATTAGTAGAAACAATCGTTTTTACAACAAAAAAAAAACTATTTATTTATCTGTTTTTTCGTATTGTTCATATGTAAGAACTACTGGATACATTTTGATGAATCTTCAAGTATTTAGTATTAATAGTCCGACGTAAAATGTATGATATGATTCAGGTCAATAGGTTGAGTAGAACCTGAAAATAGAATAGAATACAATCGTTTATTCAGTAATAAGGTCCTAACAGGTACTTTTACATGGAATACTCGTATATTATACATTACTTAATCTCTGTGATGTGTGGTTCTATTAAGAGCAAATATCAGGTGGTGATACCATGCGGACGAAAGCTCTATACAAATATGGAATATTATAGAAAGAGCTTGTAAGTTGTTTATATGTAAGGTAATTTCAGAATACTGAACTTATTCTGAAATTTCTTTCTCCATGTTTATCAAGTTAGCGAAGTCAGGGCTGATCACTCGTAATTGATAAATATTACATATACATAACGTTTACAACAAATTGTCTTCAATACTCGAAGACATACGATGAAAACGAAAGTAACAAGTTTACTTATGTTGTTTTAATGTTGATATTTTTCAAAGTTTACTTTATCTTCATAATACATGCTTTATACATGAATACTGGAATTGCTAATATTGTGAAACCATACTGATGATAATATCGTGTTATTCAAAGAAGCCAGTTCGCATCATGAATGGGATAAATATTGTTCTGTGTTGGAATGATTAAGATTTCAGTTTATGTGAGGTGTGTTATGTATCGTTAATGAGAAGCGCTTATCGAGTTCTATAGATATTAAAGATTGACTTGCCTCATGGCATTAAGTCCACTTTATGTATACTCAATGTACATACAAGTTTAAATAAAATAAATAAATATTTTGTTCAGATAGATAGCTAACGTTATCTTTCACTGGTGTTTTCTTTTCATTTCATTTTTACAAATATTGTCTCACACCAACATTATTGTTCTTCTGTAGTTAGGTCAGTTTATAAACCAAAATATTACATGCATGTACACCTCCAAACCAACTGGAACAACTACCTGTAGGCCATACAATTGTTTGTTCCGTGCGGGAATCAAGACCGCGACCCCGAGCACTGAAAACCAATCGCTTACCCACTACGCCAACCATGCCGTGAGGCTATAATGCTGGGTGTAATAAATTTGTAAATCCAAGTAAATCTACAAATTGGACAATATCATTTGTATTCGCCTACAAAGACATCAGGCAGCAAACAGGCTTCCTTAATATCTTAGACTGCCTTTCTATATAGAAAACGAACTATGTTCGGTTCCACTTAAATGTTTGAAACGGATCATACTGCTGAATTTAAGTCAAGTCAGAGTCCCGTTTTAAATTCCAGCCCGTCATTCGGACAGAATACAAATAAACACATATACAAATAAAGGGCTAAATGACTATAAATGGAAATATATCATATAAGATGTACCAATTTAGCCCCTAACTAGCTTCATTAATAACGGTACGAGTCTTCTTCATAGACCTTAAGTATAGCTAATCATTGACTCAAAATGAAAAACGATCTGTCCGGGCTTAGGAACTACCACGCACTCTACTGAATGCTTGCATAAAATACCAGTATAACAAAAATAAGCTATTTTCATCGAAACATTTTTGCTTGAGATTCATTTCTTCATAACGATTCGCAGATCTTATCAGAAACAAAAGAAAAAACTGAACAAGAAACGTTTGTGTAATCTCATTGCTCTGATTATTTGTTTGTCGTCATGATAAGTTCACCGAAAATCAATTCACATTTTTATTTGAGTCAACATATTACCTTGGACTAATGTGGCTATTTGTAATATTCATCCACTTGGCAACTGTCTGCTTTTATCTACACTGTTCTCACATATTTATTGCCAATAAAAATAATGTATTCGACAATATTGTTAAATGTATACGTTCTTCTTCCTGTACTGGTCCCAAAGTACTTGTGGTCGGCGCAATATTTTTTTTACCT
The DNA here is from genome assembly GCA_947459985.1 of Diloba caeruleocephala. Taxonomy (NCBI): domain Eukaryota; kingdom Metazoa; phylum Arthropoda; class Insecta; order Lepidoptera; family Noctuidae; genus Diloba; species Diloba caeruleocephala. The sequence goes on along the minus strand of OX381612.1, from coordinate 11,572,791 downwards.
TTCAGTTTCCCCTGTCAGCCGTCTCGTGATCGTTTACTCCCTTTTCCATCATATCCTCACATAATCCATCCATGTTAAATGTATACTAAATAAAAAAGATCTAACGAAAGCTGAGCAAAATTCGCTCAGCTTTGTTGTCAGAGCTTGTAATGTAGTGGAATGCCCTCCGTCGTTTCTATATGACGTGTAAAAGTGTCTATTAGAACCTAATTACTGAATAAACTATTTTATTATATTGTACTGGAAGTGTGTCTATTAGGCAAAACCGAATTATAATTTATTTAATTCGAAGAGTTGTAAACTATTATTATTCTGAACCTTTTATTCACCTAGGTATATCATCATATCGGCCCATTATACGTCCACTGCTGAACAAAGGCCTCCCCCATAGATTTTCACAACTGTGTCATCATTTTGGGGGGTATTTGCCAATACTCACCACGCTTGGCAGGCGGGTTGGTGAGGGCAGCATAGCTACCGTTTCCCAGAAGGGACGCTGCTACCCATCCCTCTGGTTTAGATTCCCTTAGTCGCCTTCTACGACATCCACGGGAGGAGATGGAGTGGTGCTGTATTCTTAATCCGGACACTACACGGAATATAATGGAATATCATGCCTCGCAATTAATGGGAATTGTTGTTGTTTAGGTTAGCTTATCTTGTAATTGTTTTAGTTAGCTTGTCCTGAGCCATAATTTGCCTTTATAATTTACAGTCAGGGCACCCAGCCTCAGTAGCGGAGCTCATACTTTTTCAATTATTAAGGCATAACAGAGTAGTCTTTAACCAATTAGCTGAATTTTTGTCGGCGACATGAAATTATGATTATGAAACGTTTTCTGAAATGAAACTCTTTATAAATAATATGATTAGTCAATGTGGCTCTAAGAAAAACCTAAATTGTAGAACTATGTTGTTCAATTATAGACGCGTAACAGAGTAGTATTTAAGCAATGAAGCTAGTCGGCGACATAATTATGAAACGTGTTTTGAAAGAAAACACTTCATAAATATGATTAGTTAATGCGGCTCTGAGAAAAACCTAAATTGCAGAATCGTCGTCAATCAAAAAGTAATCACCTAACTTTACTCATGAATCCAGATTTAAGTAGTAGGTAAAGGTAAAAAAGTAAACTTTATACTCAACGCGGTACTCAATACTTACATAGCGTAAAGGTATAATTCTTACTCAAAGTTGGAGGAATGATGAAAAAATAATTTCTTAATATCTTGATGATAAAACACGCAATCCAATATCTTGTTTAGAAACAAGCTTTTAATATATATGGAAATGTGGTAGCTGGAACGCCGCAACCGCCTCTTATTTATTTCAATAAACTACTTTTGCACTTTGATTTTTGTAAGAGATCTTTGTTTTTTTCTTTACGTAGTTTGTTTCAAAACTAAATATGGATAAATACTCTCTGTATTAATCTTTTTCTAATATAATCTGAAGAATATTTTTTCAAGTAGCATTGGGTTGAAGATATTTTTAAGAAACGTTTATTAAACTAAACATTTATAACTATTGCCCCTAATGCGATTGGTAATATACATTCACATGATGATGGTGACATAAGTCTAGTCCAGGTACGTTTGTTGGCAAAACTATGACAACAACATATAACAATACAAATAGGGTTAGTACCCTATGAAGGTTACACGACAAAAAAGGGGCACATCGACATTTTTCATAAATCCAACAAAATTTATCATTCGCTCCATTTCAAATGGACCTTTCATTCAAAACTGTTTGTATAGGGCTCGTTTGAGAGAAAATCCATATAATAAAAACAGAAATCAATTACTGAAAGGAGCCAATTGCGGCTCAAACTTGAATATCTTAATGTGTACATACACAGCAAACTGGTGAAGAAGGTTCTCATTGTCTTTGTTCAATTCAAGAACGCATCCATTGCACGTTCATTTTGAACGATCTGTCATACTTTACATTAAATCTTAAATGTTTGACTCTCATTTCGGCCGAATGAAGTCCACTGCTGAACACAGGCCTCCCCCAAATATCACCACAACGACCGATATGGGTGTTGTGGGCTCATTGGGGGGTTTTGCCATAATCGCCACGCTTGGCAGGCGGGTTGGCGATCGCAGTTGAGTTGTTAATGTACTCGAAGAACGCTGCTGCCCATCCTTCGGCTAATCCCTTAGTCGACTTTTACGATTTATCTATAGATAATTGTTATCTCTGGTTATTGGTTTTTGATACTTGTCCTAGGTACCCTTCCTATGTATTGGGGGAATTGCTAAGCATGAAAATCCGCGACAGCTTATATCTATATCATAGTTAATGAACAATTCTGTTTTTAAGGTTTAAACTGTTCTTTTTTGTTTGCTAATCCATCGATCCCGAGGTTGACTGGCAGAATACGCTGAATGCGATATGACCGCCCTTTTTATCTAATTTTCTGTATTGTATCTACTTTTAGTTATTACTGGTGTAATATAAAGTATTATATTATAAAATTGAATAAAAAAGTCAAGTTAAGATTGATTTATTAATCTTTATAATGACTAACAACGACAAAAAAAGCGACAGCTTTAACAGTTTTCCGTAAAATGAAATTGCCACGATTTGTATCAGCAGTTAATTAAAAAGTTTTTAACGACGTTCCATGCGATTAATTATCACACGAGGAAGGGACGGATAACGTTTGGCGCGGTAATATCACTAGTGCTATCAAAATAATAAACGATATTAATCAAATATCGTAACTATGTACGAAGTTAGGGCGGCTCGGTTTGATAGTATTTAAATAAAGTGATAACTATACGGCCAGAAATGTATTATGGAGATATAATATTATATTTTGATAAATGTAATATTAAACCCAACGCGTGGTGCTATAGACTAATACTGCCAATAAGTAAGAGCAGAATATTCGGATATACATCCCTATCTGTATAATAGTTTTATCCTTCCCTGTGTGTCGAGGATCAAATGGGGCTCCGAGAGTTTAATTAAACTTTCCCCCAATTGGCGTTATTACACACATCAAAACAAACAAATTTGTACATGTTGCTTAGAATTTTGGAATGGTTTTTCACAATACAATGTTTGTATTTGTTGTATAAATAATAACTTTAGAATCTTTTGATGTAAATCCACAACATTAGAATAATTGTTCTTTTAAAGTAATTGTTCTTTTTTGGTCTGGGTGTATTGTATGTGAAATTCATGTTTGTAAACGCACCCACGACACTGGAGAAATCCAATTGTGGGGCAATGTTTTCTTAAAAAGCTACTATATGTTATGTATGTGTACTGTATCATACGTAGTACAAACTAAGGTACGTAAGTAAGTACGTGAGTAGTAAGTAAACTTTTTCTGTTAGACAAAATTAAATTACGAAAAATTATTCGTTTAGGTGGTCTCGGCGTTCGTAAAATTTCCAGTGTAAGCCTACAGGCGTTCCTGTCTCGGTTCACAGCACAGAGAAATTAATCAGAAAGATTTTAGCATCCTCACTGGTTCATTTCGATGTACCGTGTTTGATCGATGCTGTGAACGCATGGAAATTGGCTTGCCCGAATACGGTTTTGCCCATTAACCCATTTTCCCGGAGACAGTGGGACGAGCCGCTCTGCATTTTAGTACGGAATTAGTTACTTTATACGTCTACCAATACTGCTGAGCGTGCTCGTTTGCTGGCTGTGGGTGAATGGAAGTCGGGATTTTGGCTTCAGGCACTCCCGTCACCCAATATAGGTACTATGTTGGATGACTTAATTATTATTTACGCTTAGGTGCTCCATGTGGTTTCGCAAAGCGAGGCTTGGGAGGATCCTTTACAATCCTCCCCGAGAAGTGCCTGGGGGGGTGACCTTTTTTACAGTTGCCTTCCCTCCGCTAGAGAGGGTGACCGCTTTACAGTCATCCCCTCCGTGATGTGCCTAAAGGCGTGGCACCAATGGGCGGCTCTAGTGTGATCTTACGAGGACCTGGAGCCCCCTTCGGTGCCGAAGATGACCGCTCCAGTGGTTTTAGCCGGTAGGAGTCCGGCATACCCCTTAGCCCTTCCCCAGGGTGAAGGAAGTTCCATGTAGAATTTCCACTGGACATCAATTTTTTTTTTTTTTTAAATGTCATGTTGTTGAAGCGCGGGACGTATAGCAGTATTAATGACATTATTCGTCACGCTCTTGTCACCACCGGCGTGCCAGCTGTACAGGAACCTAGTGGCTTGGCTCGTCACGATGGGAAGAGATCAGACGGTATGTCACTATTGCCATGTAAATTGGGAAGGCCTTTGGAGTGGGATGCAAGCTGTATCGACACCTTTGCTCCTTCTTATCTTTCCAGTTCGGTGGGCTGTGCTGGCGCTGCTGCTGCCGCTGCAAAGACCCTCAAACGGCGCAAATACAATAACCTCGTTGGAAATTATGTGTTTGAGCCGTTTGGGGTCGAAACGCTGGGGTCATAGGGACCGAGTGCACGTCTCCCTTTTAAAGACATTGCTAGACGCTTGGTCGACTCGTCACGTGACTAGAGGACTGGCCTATTTTTGGACAAAGAATTAGCATTGCCAATCAACGTGGTAATGGGTGCACTACCTGGACGCACCTGAGTCGTTCAGCATTTCATATGTTACTCTCACTCAGGGCCGGATTAACAGGTGTGAAGGACCCTAATTATTTTTCAAATAGAGTAACCATTTTTTAAATAGTGAAATGTTTCGTTTTCAGTCCATAGTTTTTTTATAATATAATTCGCATTACATAATGCCGCATATTATTTATTTATATATTTGGCATTCGTTAGAAAGCGTATAATCCTCCCGTGTGCTGATTACAACATACTGCAAACACCGATCCACCTGCCAAGCCTAGCAAGGTTATTATGGCAATATTCCCTGTGACCGCAAATTATAGTGATCACGTGGAGGCCCATGTTCAGCAGTGGAAGTTGATGATGTAATGATGAGAGAGAGATAGTTTTCTGGTTACCTGCATGCTGAGGAATTGTGAGTTGTGCCCATGTTAAATACAGCTCATGCCGACACGAGACAAGAAGAAACATCGAATTAATAATACAATTGATCTTACCTGATAGATACGAGGATCATGGCGAATATGAGGTACTTTCCCAGCAAGGGCACAACCAGTGACGTAGGAGGAATAATCTCGACGACTAGTAAGAAGAACACGTGGAGACTGATTAATATCGAGATCGATAGAGTTACCTGTCAACAACAAATTACTCATTAGTCTTTTTTATGACATACTAGCTGGGACCCGCGGTATCACCTGCGTGTAATTTAAAGAAATTTAGATTACTTCGACATATACACTTGACATAGAATGTACATATTGGATTTCAAGGGTTTTTTAGTGCGCGGAACCCTAAATATTTTTCAAAAATAAAAGTAGCCTAAGTTATTCCTTATAATATCAGCTATCTGCCAGTGGAAGTCCCGTCAAAATCGGTCCCGCCGTTTCAGAGATTACCCGGAACAAACAGACAGACAAAAATTTTTAATACTTTTTTTTTGTTACATGTTCCATATATACTTTCATATTCATTTAATAAAAAGCTGTTATTTTGACATTACACACAGACACTCCAATTTTATTTATTTGTATATTGGTTTCCTACTATTGGTTTTGAAGTTAGATCTATGAAAACTGATATTTGGCTTTTTGGTGAAAATAAAGAAATACGTGAATCAGTTCACTTGTAAAATTAACTCTTAAGGTGGTGGTAAACCTTAAGAGTGACAGGGCTCAAATATTGTAAAATATTTCCCATACATCAAATAATGGGATGGATATATTTTAGCGTTTCTGTAAATTCAACCCTTAAAGGAGTAAAATAGTGGGTGAAAGTTTGTATCAATATCCGCCGTTTTCAAAATTAGACCTATGAAAAATGATTTTATCTGAATTTAAAGAAATACACGTTTCAGTGTTTTTGGTAAACCAATCCATAAGGGGTTTCCCCCTTGTACCTCCCACCTGGGGGGTGAAAGTTTGTATTAGAAGCTAGTTTTATTGGCAAGGCCTTGATAAATTGTATGAAGCATACATACATAAACTTTATATGTTGCTGAATTTATTTGAGGGGGAAGAAATGGTATATAACTCCATGGACTCGGTGGTAAATAAAGATGAAGCTATTATAAACAATAAACCAGATACATTTTATAAACACTTTAAATCCACCGGGACCCCCGCACCAGCATTGTGCAGCGGGCAAACTTATTGCAATCCACTGGACACTTCCAAATACAAATTTTCTTACAGAAAATCGCCTGACTGCCCGACAAGGAAATCGAATCAAGGATCTCACGTTGAGCAGTTGTGCTTGTAACTGGACCAATGAGATCAAAATAAGAAATGTTGTTTGTATCATTGAATTTGCTTATCTATACTATTATGATACTATAATAAAATCGTAGAGAGACAAAACCTGTCTATGATTTTTTTTCAGGAACGGCACTAATGCCAAACCTGAAAAGTTTGAATTTCTGTCTGTTTCTATGTTTAATGAGAAAGCTTAATCAACAGTATAGAATTTGTTAAAATTTGGCAAAAATGTCCGTCACAGTCCAAGTCAGGATCTAGAATACAAATCGTTACGCTTTTTTGCATGGGAGGTGAGTAGTATAACAATATGTCTACAAAGCCTTTTTACAGCGAAAATTGTCAAAAAAATACAATAACTGTTTTCATTCATGAATCGTTGCCTTGGAAAATACTTATTAATTTATTTACACTTTCATGTGCAATGGTGGTACACAAGGCGGACATAATGCCATGTGGCATCCTATTGATGTTAACTGTACATGTACATACATCCTATAGTAACTTTTCCTTCACACTAACAATAAGTTATATAGTACGCTATCAAAGAACCTCGCATTGTATCTTCTATTGGGTACATACAACGATGATTGAATATTGTTTAACGTAATGAAAATGAAATAATATTCATAGACGGTATAATCTAACATAACTTATCTATCTAACAGAGCTTCATACATTTGCCGCTTGGTAGAACATGACATATTTATTCGAAAAAATTTATTATTCGAAGCCTACCGTTAAAACTGAATATGATCAATTTTATGTTATTTTTTTATTTAAACGTTGCCCAACTCTAGGATTTCTCCAATTTCGTGGGTGCGTTTACAGACATAAATTCCACTCAATAGACCCAGACCCGGAACAACTACCTGCAGATCATACAAATAGGTATTTGTTCCTTGCGGGAATTAAACCCACGACTGTATCAGCCACTGCGCCAACCATGCTGTCAAATCAAATTAAATCTTATTAATACCCACGACTCGATTTAGCAGGATTTGAAACTTGCGACAAATGCAGTACGATAAGATGCAGTGGCTGTTCATATTGCTGGGAATCTGTAGGGGTTACAATATAATGTACCGATCGGCACCGAAGAGGAGCTCCAGGTCCTCGTAAGATCACACTAGAGCCAATATAATGTACCCACTACTCTATTTTCGACAAACATACATACCCAGATATGTATATTCACACTTGGTCGAGTCGGAGATATTGCTATACTTGTCACCTTAAAGTGGGAATAGTATATTGTTTTGGATTAATCTGCATGCAGCACATTAATGTCAGTCCCTTAGTAAAATCTCTTGGTTGTTTCTCGGGGCACCCTTGGGAACGGTAAAAGTTATTCATAATTCAGCACGATTAGAGTCCCACACATACAAATAAAACTTGTTTTACGGCGTTGTCGGTTACAAAATCAATCAATCACAAGTATTTAACTTTTTGTCGGGAACATGTGTATATTTTAATTAAATTGCTTTTAGAAGCTAGCTACAAGATAGCTACCATATTACTATTGATATTTTAATCCATTATTTTATTTTCACTCAAAAGCACGTTGGGTTTACGACATCGTAAAAGTCGCGGGACTAACCTGGATGAGACACGGACAAAAGACAAAGGACTCCTACTCCTCAAAATAATCTAAACTTAACGCTCTGAACTGGTAGAAAGTGTTGTTTAAATCTATGACTATACGGAAAATGTATACCTAAATTTTAATCTTTCTTGTTGCATCATTATATATAAAAGAATAGCCTAATGCTACAAAGCTGCATCAAGAATTAATGCTCTTGAGTACGTGCATTGTCGAAATATGAATTTAATTTTATCAAAATATTTCCGACCCTCTACCAGGACTTGATGATAGTGCATATCGCCGCGTAATTTCACGGTGCTTATAACATTATTCTCACAAACTTAGGAGATCTTGCTGTTTGCCGGTTACTACGGTATACTTTTTCAAGACCTTTTTTTCCATAGGAATCGGTAAGACACTTTATTGGTGTGCTGTAGTGCTTCACTTATTGGAAGAAGTAATTATGTGAACAACTCCAAATCTTAAGTCTTTGTCAGAACTTGATATAAAGACTGAATTGCCAAAAGAGAGAGAGAGAGCAGAAATACTCACCGAACGTGACGCAATGAACAAAACGTCTTTACCAGGTTGACGCAAATATTGAGTCCCACGCAACAAACCTCGATGATACATTGGCAAAAGTGAATGACATGATGTCAAACTGAAATGTTAGACTTGATGTCCATGAGGGTAACCAGGGATATTAAACACGGAAATGCTAGCATACAAACGAACAGTGTCGAAATGAATCCATCGTATATCATAGCGATCAACAAGGAGACTTGGAAAACAAAATTCATGGCATGGATCTGGAGAGGAAGGAAATCACTGATTACTTATCTAAACTTGATAATCAAACTGATCAATTGAACTGAAGTTATATTAAAACAACAATTTAAATATGCTAAATAAAACGAAAAAAACCAAGATCATTTGTATGATATGGCCCACAAGTTGACAAGCCTCACAGAAGGACACACTGGACTCAAATTTTCTTGCTATGCCAGCATAGACACTACTCGTAGAGGGAGATCTTGTTCGTTTCGATCGACCAGGTTCCATCGCTCAGTAGCACATGCAGATCACTCCTCGAGCATGTAAAAGGCGTGCGGTATCTGTGGTGGTACTATGCCGTGGCTTAGCGTCGTATCCTATGCAGGTACGCCCCGAAATAACGGTGATCTGTGAATACCCGCGTCAGGCGGTAGTTACGTGTGCCCACCGAGGCGGAGACTGACTATCTGAGCTCCATCATGCTCTTGGTTGGGGATATGATCACCGAAAAGCTTGCGGTGTTCGGAAGGAGATATCCTCCCAATCCTCTTTTTTTATTCCTACGGCCGACAGGAACAAGCACTTGGCGTGGGCCGCCCTGTAGGTTACATTTGCGGCCACCCACGCCAAGGTATTATTGTTATATCATCATCATCATCATATCAGTCACAGGACATCCACTGCTGAACAAAGGCCTCCCCCGTAGATTTCCATAACAAGTGCCGCCCTCATCAAACGACTCCCAGTGACCTTCACCAGGTCGTCTGTCCACCCCGTTGGAGGTCGTCCCGCGTTGCGTTTTCCGGTGCGCGGTCTCGACTCGAGAACCTTTTTGCCCCAACGGCCATCAGTTCTACGAGCTATGTGCCCCACCCATTGTTATTTCAGTTTACTAATCCTTTCAGCTATGTCGATAACTAGTTCTTCTACGGATTTCCTCATTTCTGATTCAATCACGTAGAGAAATACCAAGCATAGCTCTCTCCATAGCTCGCTGATGCTACCTTGAGCTATGGGGTTTGTTATAAGGTCGGAGTTTTTTCATCCACACTCGTTTTTATCTATGTTCAACAAGATCACCCGTTGTGTCTGATCACTCATTGTGTCGGTATAATTTAGCAACTGTAAATAGAGAAGTCGTGTTATTTATTACCTGGATTCCACGTTGAGCATAACTACAAACCCCGTCTTTTCAGTTCGATTGTTTTTATTTCGCAAACTTCGATTAAAAGTTGAAAACGTTTGACGGCACGGTCGGCTCACTTGTTCTTATTTAATTTCTATGAGGATTTAAGGAGTATCTCAATTTTTGTGGAAGAAGTATCTTTTTGTGTTACGGTTTTTTGGATATCACATTAGGATTTTACAATCGGATTCCATATGACGTTCTTCAATTAGTTTTTCTTGTTTAACACGCTTTTATTAGCTTGGTATGTATCTATGAATCTATGTAACGGAATTTTCGAACTCGATTTTCATCCCCTTCAAAACATCGGATTGATTTGAAACTACCGATGACAATGCAATAATTTACATAGTTTGTCCCATTATCCTTGCAAGGATCCTCAGGATTTGCGATTTTTTCGTCTCTGATACCCGTAAAAAATGATAAATTCATCGACATACACATACTTGCACAAAAAATAATACCTCCATAAGATGTCGATTCAATTTTCCGCGGCAAGAGTGCGACGAGACTCAAATAGTGTCTCGGTCTTCAGATGATTTTATCCGTAATGGAGGGAGAATTTGTTTACTTAAACGTCGAAAGGAAGATGCTTGGGTAAATAATTACCACCCGGAGTCATTGAGACTATGGACAGGCAACATTCAGCCATGTGCAAAACATAAAACAACATGAATTTGAAGTTAGCCGCACTAAAAATAGAAAATAAATAATATTTAAAACAACGCGCTTTTGTAGATAACGGAACTAAAAAGTTGAAAATAATTGTCTATAAGTTAAAAATAACAATCGAGTTATAAAAAAAATGTAAATAGCGTGGGGTGTTGTATTATATATTTTCATGATAACGCTACTTTTACATATATTCACAAAAATATTTACAACTATATAATAAGCAACTAATATCAAGCAACCCACGCTTTTCAACAAATTTTTTTTGGAAAATTGCTTTGTACGCTCGAATAAGAAGCCAGCTTTACAATCACCGCCGAGTACATCAAGTTCAATGGAGTACGCTCAATAATAGATAATGTCATGCAATCCCAGTTGGAGTCACTACATTTCAACTATGAGCACATTATTGAACTAGGAATTAAATTGAATGCCAAAAAATATGAAAACCTCGTTTCGACTTAGAGGCTCTGTTGATTTTCTGAGTAATCAATATGATGACATATTAAATAAGGAAAAGCTAGCTGAAAAAAAAGATGGAGGAAATACCAGATCAAAATGGAAAAATGGTAACCACTATTAAATATATGGAAATCCGCATAAACACCCTAGGACCCATAGGAAAAATGAGAATCTCATCAATATTAAAACCCAGTTGGGAAAGGCTAAATTGTGTCGCAAAGGAGAAACATATTTCTAAATGTTAGCGTGTGATGAAGATGAACAATGAAATCGGCTAAAATCGATAGTGGTTCAATTCAATACATCAAGATTCGAAACAAATCGAAAGCTACTAGCGACAAATTTAATACTGCTCATCTGGGGTTCGATGGTGACAAATCTAGATTTTCATCACTACCGACCTATAAAGACATTATGCATTCACCCGTCTCAAAGCGAAAGAATAAGGATACAAACACGTTTGAATCAGAGACGTTACGGCCGTATTTACGTCAAAAAAAGAGAAAACAAATATTGAAAAATAACATACCTATATATATATGTTATTTTACAATCTGGCTAAATATTTATTGGTCTGGCTATATTTCTTTTTTTGTTATTACATAGATTTTAATTCTAATATGGATGACATACAATTGAATCGAGTTTATGTTATTCGAGACCTGGGGGTAATCCTCGATCGTAAACTTAAATTTGATCCACATGTCGATACCATAATAAAAAAAAAACGGGTTTGTTATATTTCAAAGACCTTACGGAAATCAAAAATTTATCTTCACAATATTGTCTTGTCCGTAGCATACTGGAATATTGCGCGGTCGTGTGGCGCCCTCACTATGAAACAGTCTCAGACTGGAACGTATCTTAAAGCGGTTATTATACCACCTAGCATTTTCAGCAGGCGTTACCCAAAAAAATCCTAGATATGGAAAACGACTTAAGACCTTCAACGTTATATCTCTTATTTAATTATTATTTTCAAAATTTTACGTAACAGTACCGATTGCTCTCGACTATTAACAAAACTCAATTTTGAAATTCCTCATAAGTACCCCCTGTAATCCTGTAAAGCTACTATATACCCCATTCCGTAAAACTGTCTTAGGTTCTAATTCTCCAATTCTCAGACTTTGCAGACTATATAATAAATTTGACGATAAGATTGATATTTTATCCACTACCCTTTGACAATTCAAGCACCAAGACCGCAAAATAACTTACTGAACTAAAGTGAATAATTAGTTCAATATTAACTCATTAGGTATCAACACTGTAACTGTGTCTCTTTTATAACTGTTCTCTTTTGTTCCTTTACTATTGCATGTAGTGTTTATTACCTTTTAATATTGTACACTTAGGTTAAGCTTGAAATTATACAAACCCATGTATTAATGTAGCAATTCTTGGCAAACCAATAAATAAATAAATAAACTAATTTAGCTCACAGCGGCGTATTATTTTTCTAGTTTTGTCTACACCTTATACAAGGGTCATATTTACAGTTGTCATGGGTTAGTTTAGGTTAATTCCAAAGATAATTATTTTATCTAATTGAAGTCGCATCACTATCACTAAAAATTATTACATGAAACTCCAGAACCCGTATAAGTTGGCGCTGTGGGATGTCATGAGACCAATATTATATATTATCCTAAAATAAATTATTTAATATTCTTAGTTTTAAGAAGCATACCTTCTCTCCACTGTCTGAAGGCAGGTAAAATGTGAGGACGGTGAGGAACGATATCCCCATACAAGGGATGATGATATTGACAGTATAGAATAAAGTCTTTCTTCGCATTGTGATGTTGAATGTGATGTCTAAGTAGGGCTCGTCGCAGCATGTGTAGAATTTTTCATTCCTGTACAAATAATAACAAGTTATAAAATACAAGTTTATTGCAGATAAATAATACAAATCTAGAGGAAACAATAAAATAATAATGCCGATGTAACGACGCCCCATTCCACATTAAATAAATGAATTCTTTGCTCTGGAGAAAAAATCCACCGTCAACAGTGCGGTAGTGATATGACATGAATACTTTTGAAACAGTATGGTATTTTAATCTTGTGTTAGGAATCAATCAATTCCTAACACAAGATTAAATTAGACATCCCTAAATTGAGTCTATTAGAATCAAATACCGCAATGTCCATAAAAAAGCAAAAATGCGTTTTCTATGCCGTATGAATCTACAGATTAAAAGGAATCTATTTGAATATTCAAAATGCAACCAAAGCTGCAATGTCATGTAGAAAACTGGCATTAAAAATTAAAGTATGCTACAAATATAGCATTATCCATTGGTGTATGTATATAAAAAATATGAATTATGGCCAGAACACGAAAATGGACATTGCGGTATTTGATTCTAATAGACTCAATTGTCATTTATGTAGTATTTTATTATTCACGTTATTGCCAAAATTTTGCGAAAAGTCAACATTAAATTGCTGGGAATAACAGCTATTAAATTTCTAACAAAAGTTTTCCCAAGCGAAACTTTGTAAAAGTCAAACAACAATAACGACACTTTCGTCTTTTAGAACTTATGTTTGAAATTTACAAAACAATAATGATTTTAATATGAAGGTATCATTTATACGAGAGAAATAAAAGTTTAAAGCAACTGGATTTAAATCGCCTAATTGACATTGCCTGTTAAGTAGTCGTAGAATGATACGAATAGTTTTAAGTAAATGTTTTAGAAGTATTTTGTAAACCTTTGTACCTTTTAGTCCTATTTCATTTTTCTTTATTTTTATGTTTCTGTGTGTGCATAAATTATAAAATTAATAAGTTACATATAAAAACATGTTAGATATTTAACTATTCATTATTATTAACTAGGTAGTTAGAAAGCAACAAAATGTAGGAAAACGGTTATAAAATTAGTAAATAATATTTTATGAGTGGATCATAAAGTAAAATATGTGTTCGTGTAATTTCGCAGAGTAGCTCGTAAAAGCAATAAGATATGGCATTTATATCGTTTCTAGGGAAATCTTTTATATGAAAAAGCGCAGTTGTCCCTCTCGTCTGGCTATTCCGTCAATCAAATGTGGGGTTACATTCCTTATGCGAAGTTACGACATAATATTTCACGATTATAAACCATGATCGTTTTACTAGTATGCAATTTTTTTGCGGGTTACTAAGCGCTGTAACATTTTATAATTCTAATTGAATGTAGTATATATTCTTATGTGTATAGGTGTATATAAAAAAACATTTAAAGTAAGGGATGACAGTACATTATGCTTAAATTCCGTCCATTAAAATCTCCTTTAACATAATCAGCTCCAACGTCTTTAGCGGCGCAGATTCTAAATATCCTCGACAAATTCATTTTTACAATCACTTTGGATCTTTACACAAAGTGTGAGTCAGCCGCTAGCTTTGTAACTACTACAGCATATAATATTAAGTACATCACCGGAGGCTCTGTAAGTGGAATTTGTTCTGCTGTTTCAAGCTAGAGAGGGCCTTTGTTACTGTAACATTTTCACAAACATTACACGTATAAATAAAGCTAAAATACTGTTTTATTTTGACAAAGAAGAGGAAATATGTTATTTTGAGTTCATAATTTCCGTGAATACATATAAACAGTAGCTAGGCAGCTGATACTACCAGCTCTTTTAAGTTTATTTTGTAAGTAATCTGTATTATTTAATACATTCATACTCTAAACATCCCTACAGCGATCATAAATTCTACATATAAATCGTGATAAAGCAAGTCTTAAAATTTAAGGGAACTTTAGATTAGATTATTTAGCGGATACTAAGCTACTCAAAACCTCCGAAAACGTGACTTATCAGAATATCTTATTCAGCTATTCTAGCTACGCACCGTTAAAGGATAAAATCGGTATGTGTGCATAGCGTAAGTTAGTAAGCAAGCGCAACTTCACGTGGTAAACTGGATACACGTCGTAAAAGGGATGTCGAGGTAAGTGATGTCAGGTTAATAATGAAACTCCTGTGTTCGAGCGGCTGGATAACGGCCCGGACGCGCGTAGCCGGCAAGGAGGACTTTGTACTCACAAACACCCGCCGTACACCGAGCTCCTGTTCACTTTTGTTTACTGCTAACAGGATATATTCAGACCTAGGATTGTTTAGGCTTGCATAACTTAATTTATTACCCTTGTAATTTTATTTTATATTTTATTTACTAAAATTTGATACTGTAAGTGTGAGTACCGTGAGTGGTTATTTTATTTTATCGGCGTGAAAGTTTTCTGGTTGAGCTGATGATAGCGTCGTGTATTGGGTTGTTGAATGTCCCTACAATATGGTTGAGATAAGCGATGCTGATGCATGCGTTATTCTTGTGAACGAGATCCGTCTGTTGGAACTTGTCAAACTAATAATGCTTTCGGAGCTTTTGAAAGCGGGTTGAACACCGCTACTTAATAAAGTCTTTCAAGAGGTATTCAATTGCGTCTTAATCGAGGGCATAACGCCAGAAGCATGGAACAGAGGCGGGTTCTGTGACCGCTGGTTGTGGAAATCTATGGGGGAGGCCTTTGTTCAGCAGTGAACGTTCTTTGGCTGATATGATGATGGTGATGATGAACCTAATAATGCTGTCATGACAATTGAATCATAAACTTTATTAAACCTTAATTTTGAGAATAATGTACTCATACCATGGAGCTTTTACCTGTTCTTCTCCATAGGAAATAAAATTAAAGACTCGACTATTCGTCATACTCATCATTTCGGCCGAATGAAGTCCACTGCTGGACACAAGCCTCCCCAAAGACCACCACAACGACCGATATGGGTGCGTTGTGTGCTCATTGGGGGGTTTTGCCATAATAGCCACGCTTGGCAGACGGGTTGGCGATCGCAGTTGTGTTGTTAATGTACTTGAAGGACGCTGCTGCCCATCCTCTGGCTAATCTCTTAGTCGACTTTTACGACACCCACGGGAAGAAATGCGGTGGTGGTATTCTGAGCCGGCACCACACGGCAAACTACGGCAACTATTCGTAATTGCCTGTTAATGGTTTAAATTTACAAAAATCTTCTTATCTTTATCTATCTAGCAGTTTGGTTGTTTTATTGTTTAATAAAATTTAGAGAATAAAATAAAATACAGTACAACGATTTTTTTATTTTGCAAATGAAAATGTTTTAAGTCTCAAAGTATTGTTGTAGTGGATATAGTAATAACCTATTGCTGTAATAACGTAAATACTCATAGTGGTCGTTTACTTTACATTCCAACCCTCCCCACAATATGTGAAACTAAACGACCGTACCATTTAACTTTATTATTTCCAGACACGCACTATGGTATCCTTATGCCGTCGTAGTTTAAATTATTAAAGTAAATATGAGACTACATTGCTAATCTCATCCATCATGGCTGTATGCTGCTTATTTCACAGAATTGAGATCAACTGCGAATAAGATAGGAGATATTTTTCATAAAATAAGCGAAAGGTCGCCGTTATTTATGTTTTAGGTCACCCACACCCTGAAGTAACGAATAAAGTATGATGTAGATACAAAAATTGTAGAATATTTTTCTGGAGCTTTAGTAACCTGTGTCAAGAACTGTGGCAGAAGAAACATGGTATGTTATGTGTAACAGACAGGAAAAGTTTATAAAAAGTAGATCAAGATAAGATAACGAACCTGACCGCTGGGACCTCGAGTATGTCCCACTCCACGGACATGTAGAACTCAGACAGGTCAACGCCTACTGACACCACGTTGCTGCCTGCTTGCTCATCCATATGCCTCAAGTCCACCTGTGTACATACCAACTCAAAAAACTATTTACTTGTTCATTTCATAGTAAAGTGTTACAGATATAAGGCACCGGAGTTGAAATACAAATATATATACTTGAATATAAATCTTAGTCTTGTATTGAATGAAGAAAATACAATTTTAGAAATTTTAATATGGAAATTGCAGGGTATACGTTGCTTGATTACAATAATAAAACTTTTGGGTACGTTATGAAAATGGGGTTGACTTCTAAGCATATCGGATCCGCTCGACCGGGGAACTCGCTTGGTTTGAAGATTCCTAAACAGAAAGGCAACCATTTTTAATGGTAAAGAGAAAACTAAAGATTTATCTAATGAGTCCTACTTTAATCATATTAGTATGTTAGGTTAATATTTATATTATACTCTCTACATCATGTATTATTAGTTTATGACGCATTAATTGACCTTACATAAGCTGCCTTGCGTGATTATGTTTATTTTTAAGTGTAATGCATTATACTTAACTGTATTTAAAAACACTGTCCACGCACCTGGAAGAAATTTTGTATTACTCAAATTAAATGCTTTGTTAATACAATTTTATTATTCTATTTACAAACTCCGGTGCCAATATACTATGAAATAAATATTATTGAACTTACTTATGATATATTTATGGCAAAATTGTTACTATATTCTCTTAGCTTTAAACAAACACTAGTTAAATACACATCGATAACTTAAAAAGACACATATAAGGAAAATTAACATAGTTTACTATTATTTGTTTATTCTTATGATATTATGCGTTTATAATGATGCAGGTTAGTTCTACTTATTAGTACCTCAAATGGAGTAAAAAATCCCATCGGCAACGGTCAGGCTTGATACTTATAGAGACTCATAATAGTTAATATATTTTTAGGTAACATTTAATTATGGCTACTCTTTGGAAACAAATTATTTTTAGTAAAGTTAGACTGAATTAGAATTGAAAACATAATAATAATTTTTATCAGTCATTTTTATTGCCATGAGTCATAATATAATGTAAATTTTTACTCCATCATTGGATTGTGATTAGAAGTTATATCTATTTTATTAGAGTTTAATACATATCGTATTTAGGCATTGTATTAACTTATTTGATACATGCACCCTGTCACACAATGTGTTGAAATATCTAGATAGTAATCCCATAAAATCTTACTAACGCAGACACTTTGACTGTGTAGTTCACACTATCTCAGGATCTCTGTATAAATGATCAGTATATTCCAAGCTGGTCCTCGCATTAGATGCCTCTAAAACAGTACCACAGAGTGTGCCAAGTGGGATGTACCTGAGTACAAACTGAGATCAAAACCTTTAACGACAAACCGACACATTTATCTTCAATGTAGACATGTCACAACAATTCGATTCATGCGAAGAAATAACAACGCGAAAACACAGAAAACACCGAATATAACGAGTGATCGTGGAGCCTTTGACAAGAGTAAATAGGATGAGGACGACCTCCTTCTTCTGGTTCTTTAACGTTGTCGCGTAAAATTTGCGCATTGCTTCGCGTCACGAAATCGTATCTTGGAAGCAGCACAGTCATTCTTAACGACACGTCAAAAACTGACAAGGAGGTCGAAAGCGCCGGCTCCGCCGCGCGTGTGTGTGTCGCGCGGACGCAGCGTCTCTTAGCCACTCGCCTCATACCAACTTAGATACCCTCTTGTATTTCATAAACCAACGATTTTGTTCGTTATAATGGCGATGTGTTGGCATAAGACGCGTGCTTCGTTCGAGTGTTGTAATAGCATGCAATGACCGTCTCCTCGATAGCGCGAGAGTTCTCGACGCGTCGACGACACGGTTAGTTCTACTTTAACATTTAGATTCTTGTGCATTATGAACTCCGTATCAGAAATTGGGAGTGATTTCGACTTTCTTTGGAATGACAACATGCAATGGACTGCCAGCGACACCACACTAGGTACAGCCAGTAAGTATGAGTCGCTAATAGGGAAAGGTATAAAATATGCAACATGATGACTATTTTATGCTCGATAATGTAAAGAGCAACAAGTGTGGACTTTATCTTCATTTGGTTTCACGTGCTGTGCTAAACCTGTTCGCGTGTAAGGTATCATGTGAAGCTGTGTACAAGAGTCGCGACCGCGTCGGGCGGCAAGCGACCGCCGTGATCGGGAATGCAAGTGATTTAGAAATAAGCTAGTCATGCGGTGAGTCAAGTGTACACTGACGAGGGAGACATGCAGCAAGCTCGTGTGGCGGGTCGTGTGTCTGTGTGTGTGTGGCGCGAGCGGAGCCAGCTATGGAAAGGTGTGACAGCTCCGAATGACGCCGCTCCGCGCACTGATTTAAATGTTAGCTCGTTTATTTAAATCTTATTTACCTTCGCACTCGCGGCTTGTCGTTTAGCACGGAAAGGCTCAATCGGAGCGGGATGTGTCGGGTAGGAACGGATCGAGTGTAGTTATTGCATCCCATATCACCTGGCTGTTTAAATTTTATACCTTTCCGTGTCGAGCGAGGAAGGCCGAACGAGCTAAGTGGACCGGCCGAGGATATTCTGGAGCATTCGTGATCACGCACGTCGACATACCGCTACTCCATATACTTTAAAGTCATCACCATCAGAATAGAATGTAAACTTGCAACATGTCAGAGCTACGGCGCGAGCCGGGGGCGGGGAGCGGGCGTCGACAACGAGCGCGCGCTCTACGCCACTACTCTAGCGTCGTCAATATGTAAAAGTGAGTATAACATACCACATGGACAGAAAAGTAATATAATTACACGACGAATTACGTTCGAGCCAACAAGCTATTGCATGGACATCGGCCGGGGCGGCGGGCCCTACGGCTACGGCCCGCACGCGCGGCGCCAAGCAGCGTACAGCGGGGCGTCACCTTGAAGCCGTCATACGTCCAGCTGCCTAACTTAAGCACACAGGTTTGCACGTCGTAAGGAAAGAACTCGACGTCGATCGAGCACGAGGACTTATAGACGGCGGGCGGCTGCCACACCACCATTCCGTTGTAGTAGACGGTGGCCTTGGTCATCAGCGTCACTTCGTAGTTGCCGTCGGCGCTGCGGACAAACAGAGCGGTCAGCGAGAGCGGTGACGGAGCTCCACGCAATTACCTTGAATCCGTCGTACGTCCAGCTACCGAACTTAAGAACGCACGTTTGCTCGTCGAAAGGAAAATATTCCACGTCTATTTCGCAGGAAGACTTGTAAATGGCCGGTGGTTTCCATTCCACCAGCCCCTGATGATAGATGGTCGCCTTGGTCGCCAATGTTACCTCGAAGTTGCCGTCGGCACTGTAATGTTAACGCACGTTTACAAGCCGTCACGCGGCGCTACCGGTTCTGTTGTGTCTCACCAAATACCCTCAAGTGCGTTTGTACGAGTATGTTGTGTGTGGACCATGTGCGAAAATCTTTGTGTTATTAACTTGCAAAAAGACTTGTATTAGTTTTAATTTTAACATGCGGTTATTCAATGTTTATAGTTCATCATAGTTTACAGTGAATTTGTTTAAATTATTAAAACCGGTACTCTTGGCCTTTATTTTTAACAGCTGCAGCTCTACCATAATTTGTTGGAACCTCAACAACATAAACATATTTGTTTATTTTATTAACGCATCATATTTATGTTTCATTATTTTTTACTACTCGTCAAATAATATAAGAACGTTAAGCGAAATTTATTGTCACTGAAAGAAAATGATTAATTAATATAATAGGTTTTATTACAACAATTAATGACCTCTTTATTATATCAGACGACGCAAACAAATGCAAAGCATTTTTAGGTACGTAGTTAATTATACATTTTTTGGAAACAACGACTTAACAACATAAGTTTATGTTTGTTTTAAATATTTTGTTTTAACTAACACAATACAACACAACATAAAACATGCATTACCTAACAGCGAATAGGAAATATATTATTGGTTCATTTATAATTTGTATTTAAACGATGCGTATGAAAACGACGATGGATGTATTACCCAATGAAAAAAAGGAAAAAATTACAATGGAAATATGAAAAACGAACAAGGTGTGGAACTAGATGATAAGGGTTAACAAATCGCAGCCTAGGGTTTCATACGTAGGGACTCTTTCATTCAAAAGGTCTTTATTGTAGGTGATTCAGGCCTGCGGTATAAGCAAAAATGTGCACATTAGAAAGGACGAGGCGGGCACAGGTCGAGGGAAGAGACAGGAAATGAGTAACGATTGTTGCCCGGCCATTTATCAAAGTCCGACGGCTCAAGGTGGCGGCTGCGACAAAATGAATGCCAACTACGTGTACAATACAGAAGTAAAACTTGTCTACAGGCATTCACTGTTATCATTTAGAACATTTTATTACCATACGTATTTGGATTGCGAGTTAGGCTTCTTCTTAAAATTGTTCTGCATTAGAATTAATTAAATTGGGTATTTAAAAACATTCTTAATTATTCTATTTTATTTTTTCTTTACATACTTTTTTATATGGCTTCTCGCTTACCTATTGAGAGAGATATGGATACTCAACCGGACAATTGGCGAAGCGAAATAACCTCCAGCTTGGCTTTTATTTATAAACTAAGTAACTGCGCTTAAGGGTGTCCCCTTAAGCGCAGTTACGACACGAGCCACGGCTTAGGGCATTACTGGAATAACAACAAATCACAAGGGAACTGCTGGATCTATCCATTATTATTGGGTTTTTTTAGTACTACCGAGTCACATTCACGTGGTGGTAAGCGTCACGCCTGCCCATAAGAATTTTATCCAAAACTAACACAGTACTACAGCGTGTCACCAAACTGCGCTCGTCACCTCAAGACATTAGTTATTTAGTCTCTTCATCATATCGGCCATTTATAGTCCACTGCTGAACAAAGGCCTCCCCCCAATGATATTATACCATAGATATGTTCCGTCCATATTAAATGGCGCGCAATACAGTCTTGCTTACACAACCATGTCGCAAGAAAGAAGATACAAAAATAACAAGAGTAAAAGAGATAGCTATGTAGGCGAACCGATTGCGAGGTGCTACAATTGGGGGAGTTTTGGTTCTTGCTTTTGGCACGCATGTAACATATCTACTTCTTTTTAATATATAATATCATTGCCTCCCCCATAGATTTTCACAACTGTGTCATCATTTTGGGGGGTATTTGCCAATACTCACCACGCTTGGCAGGCGGGTTGGTGAGCGCAGTATGGCTACCGTTTCACAGAAGGGACGCTGCTGCCCATCCCTCTGATTTAGATTCCCTTAGTCGCCTTTTACGACATCCACGGGAGGAGATGGAGTGGGGCTATATTCCTAATCCGGACACCACACGGAAAATTAATAATTAGTCTCTTATCTCCCAGTAATTTCACTAGCTACAGTGCCCTTCTAACCAGAACACTAAATCCGAAAATAAAGTAACTCAACGAATTTTCATGTAAACCATTTGCTGGCCCTCGTTATGAGCATTTAAATAGGCATCCTGCTCAGACTCATATATAAGTGTTCCGTTTGGTCCAACCACTCGTGCATATTCATATTAGTCCCCAGTCCCCACCAACTTTTTGCCCAATCTTTGATCCAAAAAATGAGTCCTGTACACGTTGGGACCATAAGAAGTGTGTTTGCGGCAATGGAAACTAAAAGGTGGGTAGGATTTTAAAATATACAGAATATAATTAAACTATGAATCCAACTGAAGCTGTCCTATAACCCAGTTTTTATGAGGGGTTCTATTTTTTTATATATTAGTGATAGATATTCGCAAGCAGGATAGGAGGAGCAAAAGAGGGAACAACGCAGTAATCTCTGGGCCTTCGTCAATTAAGCTCGGGCCAAAGTAGAATTCACGGCTTATTGGTTTTTGTAGGACAACGCTATACTTTTGTGAGCTTTGGTCGCTAAAATTGTACTGAAAATACTATTAATTTAACGTAAAAGGCTTTGTTTTGGTCGTTCGACGATATGAGAAATTTCACTAGCTGGGGGACCCTTCAAACTTGTACAGAATATTGTCTAAAGTTTAACACTATTGCTTGGCGGCGGATATCTGTTTGCTAACAGCGTATACGCGTTATTCAGAGTAAAAATACTTAAACTACTTTGACACGGGGTGATTTGGAAGTGGCCAGCGGGCGGTGGACTTGGGGCAGTCCGTCGACCGACCAGAAACAGGGTACGAAACGGCCGCGCCCGCCGCCCGCACTGTATTCTAAAAGGATTGCACGTTCCCAATGTTATGTTGAAGGAAGATCATGGTAGCTTTAGCCGGTAAGAGTCTGGCAGCCCCCTTCGGCTTCTCACGACTTGGCGAAGGAAGTCCATAAGGATGATATTACAAAGTTAAAAAAGAGGTGTTTTGGTTTTTGGAAGTTACATTATTACAATAAGTTGTCTGGGTACGAATACCTGTCAGTAAACTACAAACTAGTAAGTACTCTTTATATCTGACTAAAAATATATAATCAATCGATATTAAGCTATTAATAAATAAAGCTCTCCGGGCATATTATAAATATCGACTCAGGGATCGGGCCCAGTAACGGAAATAAGCAAGCAAGTACGTAGGATACATTTTCGAAGTTTAACATTTAATATTTCTCACTAACATTCCCGCAAATATTCGAAACATGGATACGTTTATAAATTCTACACAGAACAGTTTCAAACAATACGCATTAACTCTGCAACACGTGATATGGTATAAACAAAAGCAAAATAAAGTAAATAAGTAACTATTTTTATCATAAATGTTTTATAAAATATATATATAATATAAGTTATTTTCGTAACCGTAAACCTGTTAGTTAATTTAATATTACGTTTTTGAACACCCTGATAGCCAACATCGGACAGTAGTCGTTGTTCATATTTAATGTCATGCTTACAAATTCAGCTGTCCTGCTTATTATCTGGAATCATAACGACGCGGAACTTGAATGGGTTTTTTAAAGCTCATATTAGGCCTGATTGTACTTTGATCTTAAAACAAGGTAATATTCAGATCAAAGCAATGTTTTGTTGGTAACTAATCTTAAATATAGTTGTTGTAACTAGAGGTTTTTGTGAGGATGTAAGTGTAGGGTGGTAACGTGGTGTAGGTGTCAAAAAATAAGGGCACTAGCACAAAATAAGTGTAAATGGAATGTATCTGTATTAATTAGGTATTTTTTTAGTTCTAGTGAAGCAGCGATTCCTGGTGCGCATTGCTCAAACGGGAAGCTCTAAGCTTTTGTGAAACATATCTGTACTACTTCGCTTATTTTATACCAAATAGAAACATAAAAATCCTATTAGTTTTAGTACAATTTGTAATTATATTACTTGCTGTATAAATTATTGAGGTATTTGTTATATACCCCTTTTTAGCCTAGTTAATAAGTGTAAAATTATTTCTCTAAGCCCCTTAAAGATTTAAAAATGATAAACGTGGGACGCATGGATTTTATTTCACAATGTCACATTTTTCACAGCTAATCCCGACACTGCTTACTATTATAAATTAAATGCTCCCACGTTTCGTTTTATATATTAATTGGGCTTAGATAAACGATGTTATACTTTTTAGTTCGTTGTAAAAACTTAAATATTTAATGAATGAAAATGAAATATTAAAAATAAAATTACCTCAATTTTCTTGCATTGTCATCCTATTCTGAGAGATGTTCAAAATTTTAAGTGTCTAGCTCATCGGGAAATCAGTTTAAAACCAATCTCAAAATTCCACCCGAACAGACATACAAGAAAGCGAGTTAATAAAAAAGTGTCAAAATAATAGTATTGTCTTAGGGGTTTTCGCGATTATTACACATTATAATAAAACAATTTTAAACGGATTAAATCGCGTGTATTATTGATTTTTGTTTTTCCTGACGTTTCGAACACTTTGCACTTTGCTTTTCGAACTCCTGCGACCACGAACCCTGCAAAGTGTTCGAAACGTCAGGAAAAACAAAAATCAATAATACACGCGATTTAATCCGTTTAAAATTGTTTTTTTTTTTACTCGTTACAGACATAAATTCCACACAGAATACACCCATACCCGGAACAACTACCTGCAGATAATACAAATATTTGTTCGGTGCGGGTGCGAACCTGCGACCCGAAGTGCAACAGCCGACTGTATCAGCCACTGCACCAACCGTGTCGTCAATTGTTTATTTTGTGTGAAATGACGTTTTTGGGTGTCGTAAAAGCCAATTACACTTTGATGTTAATTAGATTGGAGACATCCACCACTTGCAACCGTAACAAACTCAAAGTTATTATTTCATATAGGCCCTAATAGGCAATATAATAACAAGCTCATAAGCAGTCTAGAACCCCTAAGTCTCAGGAGAGAGTTGGGTTTCCCGTGTAGCATACACGAGAAACCAACCTCTCTCCTCGACTATTGCTTGCACAACGGAGAGTGTTCCAAGGAATTGTGCGATACGATGTAGTACCTCCCGCACGCGATCATATTGTGGAATCATGGGGACTCCAAATTCTTCTCAAGAAACTATACCATGGGGCTCTTCAATAAAGGCATGAAATGATTCTTACAGGGTTGAAGCTGCAGGTTTCAAGGTTTATAAGTAACCCCTTTCTATGAGGCGGGCCGTATACTGCTTGCTACCTTAGTAGTATAAAATAAAACCATAACAAACATGGTACCGCTCCTTCAAGTAAAGATATTCGTGTTGCAGTACACACCATGCTTCTGTACACTTTCGGCTTACATATTCGACGGTTCCACGCAAAAAATTTAAGCCCATGAAATCCATTATATATGTATACTCTACATGTCAACTGTCTATGCCGAAGTAATCCAATTTCTTTTAGTTTAATAGCCGGGTAATAGTATCTATTATATAAATCTTTTTGATTGGTGACAGTTACTAGCACAAAGTAAGCCTAAATATTCATTTATTGTGTTGTTACATGAAATTGAAATTTAAGCCGCGTTAAACTACAACGGTTACTATTCATAACGTAACTAATAATAAACTTATTGTAAATGAAAAAAGCAACACCATGGATCGCTGCTCCACCGTCGAAATTTATCAAACAACAATTTAAGGAAGGTATTTATCGTAAGCCGGTAGATTTGTTTTGGTCTCACTTGTTGTAAAGTACGATGTCAGGTCTCCAGATGTGGTCTGACGGGACATGCAGCATGTGGACTCCGCCGTACTCGCGCGGCTCCCAGCGAAGCTTGTAGTCGTACCACGACTGCTCCACCCATAAGTTCGTTGTCATTATCTGGTTCTTCAGGTTCTGTTAAAGAAATATTCGTTGTTAATATCACAAATGTAGATTGATTGATTGAGAACTAAGTATTAACAAGCTTTGTTTGTAGTGTATAATAAAAGTATAAACTTATTAGTCTGTGATATAAATATAAGTATAGACTGGACAAGTTCGTCCTGGCTGGAGGCCTCTTTTGGTTTCGCCAGAAACTACCGGTTAAGCAAGTTTTTCTTCTGATGCGCTTCTCGCATACAAGAAACTTATGCGACAAGCCCATAAAAAAAAAGATACCTTCGCTGAGCGCATTGATTGGTCACTTTTATGACTTACAGGATTTCAAGTAACACCTATTTAGAATAGGATTGTTTCAATTTGAAATAGGATTGTTTCAGTTTGAAATAGGATTGTTTCAATTTGAAATAGGATTGTTTCAATTTAAAAAAATATTATTTATTTGGAAACGGGTTATATGAAAATGCATAACTCTAGAAATTTTAAACAAAATATCTTTACACATTTCGTGTCATAATCAAAATACCTTATTCAAATAATTTTCCTGTACCCGTACGATGTCAAAACGGGTATCATTACATATATGTATATGTATATAGCAGAAGTAAATAAAGCTGCTGCGAAATACTCAGTAGCACCAAGTTTGCAATACTTTTAAACGTAAGTAGTAAAGAACGTATACGTGAATAAAACCTAATTTAAGTTACAAAAAATCCCCTAAAATGAACAGCAAAAAGTTGGAAAGTTTCAGCGTTCCTGAGTACCTCATTTAATGGGTTAGTTACAACCAGGAACTTACACATTTTTTTCGTGCAAATATAACGTAGCTACGTAGGTCCAATACCTTTAAAATAGAGTTGTGTCTTAATTATGAAACTCAAAAAAATCATTGTGTTTCACTGTTATCGAAGTCGGGATTATAATAAGCGAATAGGTAGTCATTGCTTACTAGCTTACAGTTACCGCTAACATTTACAGTTTCCGTGTTTTTTTTAATATTGTTAATTATCTAGAATCAGTCTGCATAAAGTTTTCTTTTATCGTAAGTTATTTAATTATACAACGTGCCCATGACAATATGAAAATGAAGCTTGAATTAAATCATTATAATAGTTTGAAAATACACGCTTTGCTCCAATATCCACTTCCCGGCTCCATCATCAGACCCTCGTCACTAAGTTAATGTACGAGATTCGTTAAGACAAACCAACCTCGAGGGGTTTAGTAGCTATTGAACAGTTGTACTATCCGCCTCCTGACTCCATCGTCCGATTAGTTCGAAAGTACCAGATTATTGTATAGTCATCCGGATTACTTGGTGATGAGACGAGCTAGTCATTCGCCTGGTGGAAAGCTTCATAGCATAATATTTTTTATACTACCCAGGACCAGGTCTGTTTGGCACCACACTGCACTCGTCACCTCGACATATGAAGTTATTTGGTCTCTTATACCCGGTAATTACACTAGCTACTGTGCTCTTCTAACCGGATCACAGTAATTAAAGTTTAAGCACTAGTGCTTGCCGGCGAATATCTGGCACTGGGGTGGTACCTACCTAGCCGGCCTCTTGCAATCAGATACCTCATTATTTCAGCCAAAGGACGTCCATTGCTGCATAAAGCCTCCCCATAGGTCGTCATTTTGAAGTACTTTAGTTCCCCTAAGGCGGCACTCACCACGCTTAGCAGGCGGGTTGGCGAGCGCAGTATGGCGACTGTTCCACTGTTCCACACAAAGGACGCTGCTGCCCATCCTTTTGGTTTAGAGTCCCTCAGTCGGGTTTTACGGCATCCGCGAGAGGAGATGGAGTGCTATATTCTTAATCTGTATAGCACATGTATTATTACGGCATGGTTAGTGCAGTGGCTGATACTTCGATTCCCGCACGGAACAAATATTTGTATGATCTGCAGGTAGTTGTTCCGGGTCTGGGTGTATTGTGGAATTCATGTCTGTAAAAGCACCCACGACACAGGAGAAATCCTAGTGAGGGGCAACGTTAAAAAAAAAAAAAATATATATATATATATATATATATACATTATAAGCTATTTGGCAGGCGGGTTGGTGAGCGCAGTATGGGTACTGTTCCACAGAAGGGACGCTGCTGCCCATCCCTCTGGTTTTAAGTCCCTTAGTTGCTTTTTACGACATCCAACGGAAGGAGATGGAGTGGTGCTATATTCTTAATCCGTATAGATTTATGGACTTCTAAATAACACCAATTGCGTATTCTTGTGTTATTGTATTGTAAAGGGATCATAAAATACTGCGATGTGTAGGGCTGGCAGTGAAATTTTGCTGTACGGTAGCCATTTAAGGGTTCCGTACCAAAAGGGTAGAAGTGGAACCCCTCATAGGAAGACTATAGTTGAAAAAAGAACTTTATTGTAAGCCAAATAGGAGGCTTTGGACAAAGTAGAGGGATGGTGTGATGGGAGCAACCTATCCATAAATCCAAGCAAATCTGTTTTAGTGCCGTTCACAAATAAAGCAGACCTGAGTGGACTCAAGGAATTAAAAATGTACGGCACTAAAATCGAATGGGCCACGGAGGTAAAGTATCTAGGTGTAACACTGGATAAGAAACTAACGTGGCGTACTCACGTTGAAAATGCAACTAAAAAGGCCCTAAGAGTGTTCAATATGTGCCGTTCAGCCTATGGCAAGACGTGGGGACTCAAACCCAGGGTCATATACTGGATATACACAATGATGGTGAGGCCAATACTAACATATGGCAGCGCAGTATGGTGGACGAGAACTTTGTTACAAACCTGCAAAGACACCTTAAGGAAGGTCCAAAGGGTAGCCTGCATGGGCATCACTGGAGCCTTTAAAACCACGCCTACTATGGCACTCGAGTGGATGTTGAGCATTAAACCACTTCATATTCACATACAAACAGAGGCAAGAAAATCTCATTATAGACTTGCAAGGGCAGGCGCGTGGAATCGATACAAGCCCTGCACAAAACACACATCATTGGATCCTGTGAAAGAACTGGATGACTTAATGGACATGACATGTGATGCTGACAATCCAGTCTATATGTTCAATAGGAGATACAGCGTACATATACCCACAAGGGAAGAGTGGCAGAGAGGACTCAAGCCCATAAATGACACTGCTCATCTCATTTGGTATACTGATGGATCTAAAATGAAATCAGGTACGGGAGCAGGAATTTGGTCAAATGACTGCAATATCAGTCAATCCATGGGGCAATATACATCGGTTTTCCAGTCGGAGTCCTATGCTATAATTGTCAGCATTAAAGAAATGCTAAGGAGGAATGTGAAGGAAAAAACCGTATACATACTCAGTGACAGTCAAGCAGCTCTAAAGGCATTAATCTCCTTTAAAGTAAACTCGAAACTAGTCAAGGAAGGTGTTATCTTACTAAACAAACTAGGAAAACACAATAACGTAAAGCTTATCTGGGTACCTGGACACGAAGGTGTTGAAGGTAACGAGAAAGCGGATCAACTAGCTAGGGCAGGCTCGAGTAAGCAGTTCATTGGCCCTGAGCCTTTCGTAGGAATACCTCAGGGTACCTACCAACTGGCATTACATGCATTTGCTGATAAGGAACATGTCAGAGAATGGAGGCAAGCGAGAGGCCTAAACCATTCCAAAACTTTCTGCAGCACAAGACTAAACGGGTGTAAGAGACTATTAAATCTTACCAAAACCCATTTAAGGCACTATATAGGTGCAATGACAGGCCACTTCGGCACCAAGGAGCACCTCCATAGAATGAAGCTCAGCACAACGGATACATGCAGATTCTGTATGGACAATCAAGAGTCTATGCAGCACATTTTGTGCAGCTGTGACGCTCTGGGAAGACGTAGGGCAAAACATCTAGGAGTGGCTTATCCATTGCCTGATGATTTTGCACGGCTCCAGGCAGGTATGATTGCGAAGTACCTACAGGGACTTCTGGATTTGCCAGCGGAGGAGTAGTGCAGGGCTTTGGGCAGCACAATGGATCCAATAGGGTCGAAGTGCGTTCGGCTAATGCTGACCCCTGGGAGCCAACAATAGAATAGAATAGAATAGAAGCCAAATAGAACTGATTTTGTTGCTAATGATCAAAGAACCCTCAGCGAGCGATTCACACTTGAAATTAACCTGTTGTTGTTTTTCTTTCACGTATAAAGTATCCCTGGATCCGCGTGACACATACGTGAAGTTCAATCTACACATACATTTTCCAGGATGTAGATTGAACTGAATTATGAGTTAATAAATATGGCATAGTGGTATAGGGGAAAAGTACAGATGTAGAAATCTATAGACCACATTTCATTTTGCTTAGCTTAGGCACTAACATATCAGTACATTCTTGAAATCTGCGTTTACGTCAAAAACATATCCATCTAGTTTCCTTTACTAAGGACCATTACTTACAGTAAGGTTACTTATGATACAAAAAGAAACTAGCATTACCGACTTTCCACTTAACTATAGTATATTAAAGGCCTCATGTAATGTCTATAAAAATATACAATAAAACACCCCAGACAATAAAAGTCGCATTAAATTACAATATTTAAATTAAAACTGAACACACACCAAGGAGCACCTCCATAGGATCAAGCTTAGCATAACGGATGCATGCAGAATCTGTATGTACAATCAAGAGTCAATGCAGCACATTTTGTGCAGTTGTGACGCTCTGGGAAGACGTAGCGCGTATTTAGGAATAGCTTATCCTTTGCCTGATGATTTTGCACGGCTCCAGGCAGGTATGATTACGAAGTACCTACAGGGACTTCTTGATTTGCCAGCGGAGTAGTGCAGGGCTTTGGACAGCACAATGGATACAATAGGGTCAAAGTGCGTTCGGTTGATGCTGAGCCCGTGAGAGCCACAATAGAATAGAATAGAAAACTGAACAAATACCTTGTATATAAATATGATATTACTGCTGTACGAGTTTTTTAAAGACAGGGAATTTATCATAATGCTTCTAACAAAAACAGCTAGCATTAATTTAAGTACTGTACAAAAGTATACTGCAGCCCAGAAGTATGATAGGAGAGTCCCCGGTGAGTGTCCTTTTACATTTTAGATTAAAATTCTCTAAAGGGCCTCTGGGTGTTGGACTCATGTCATGAAGAGAGACAAGTACTATACAAATATAAATTAACTTTTTAGTTTAGCTATAGTATTTTTTGTATAAAAGTAATTGTAAGATATTATTTATAAATTAACTATAAGTATATTATAATAAGTGTGTTCCCTACATACTGTATTTAACAGACCATGTTGAATCTTAAACACCAGTAAGTACTCATAAATGCATTTTTTTGAGGTTTGTCAAAATGTTGTTTTGATTTATCTGTGCGCGAAAAGTCCCGAAACCATAGTCTAATAAAAATGCAGTTTGAGTTTTTGCTTGAGTCGAGCATTTTAGTCGGTTTAATAAATAAATACAAACATTGAACGTAACTGTAAAAAAATGTTAATCTATAATTTTGTTTTTGAAGATCTTGAATTTATACAATGATTGCTCGGTTTGAAGGTGGTGATGTTTTCATTAATTTCATCAATGTCTAATATCTCGATCCTTGAAATCTCCCAATTAAACCTTTTCAACACAAAACGAAGGCATCAGCCGGGTGGTTTGGTTGAACTATAAATACTGCCGCACTAAGTACACCAATATTTTTGTCAGTATTTATTAACCAGTTTTTGTGTGTTAAGTTTATTTCAATGATTAAAATCACACCAAAAAGATATGTTAAAGCTTCAATAGAAAATTCATCTAGATGAATTATCCAAATATGTTCATCTTACAATCAAAGCTTTATACGCTCAAGCTTTTGTTTAGTTTTAATAATGAAAAAATGATAATTTGTATATAATACCTACCTATTTCTATGAGTGATAATCTGTAATAAAACAATTGCATCTACCTATATTATATCTGAAAATCGTTTTAAGACTGCACTTCCGTTCGGGTAAGAAGGCAGGAAGAGTCACTGTAGCTTCACAAATGTAACCGTATGAACAGAATTAGATACTTTGAGAACACGTAACAGCTGCATCGATTTAGATACGTCAAAGTTTGATCAATGATTATAAGTGATGCCTCAAGAATACTTTATATCTTACTTATTATTACAAATATGAAAGTTTGGATGTTTGGGGCCGCTTCAAGCTCAAACTGCTGAACGGATTGTAATGATAGAGGTAGATTATGTCGTGGATTAGGATATCAAGTTCCCTTAGGAAGGACGTGGAAGAAGTAACAGGTAACAGCTCGATTTTCATAAAAGAAGAAATAATTCGAGCAGCTATTATGTAATTCCTGTAACTGTGTATGACATACAAGTAACAAAAATATTAATCTTCGTAAAGTGAGTTTATATTCCGTCCTTCCCATTATGTAATAATATCAGATGTTGTCTTTGTTTGTCGTATTATTCATATATGGCAGAATTATAGACAAAGTAAAAATATCATTCGAACAATTTCTTTTTATTACTTAAGATATATTCCAGCAAGTGTCCGTAAGTAAGTACCTATAACATTATTTTACTACATTCTCATGTATCCCTTTGGTCAATATTTTAAGACGCTCTTATCTAAAGGAAATCTCTGTCGGTGAATATTTTATTTTCCACCGGGCTGCGCTATCACCGGCCGTGTTTTCCCTGAGGATATTAAATTTCTTTCATTCGACAACCGAGACGTCTTAACCGGCTCCATAGGTGGGGATAACTTTGTCTGTATTTGCTTTTTGCCGCCAACTACATTGCACAGAGAAAATATTCTGCACGAAAATAAATTGCGTCGTCTGCAATTTAGCTCAAGGAAAATGCTTCTGTTGCGTAGAAGGACGAAGTTATTTTTCCAAGCAATTTCTTCTAAAAGAATAGAATTATTTTAATTAATTTTAATTAATATTAATGATAATTTTTAATCTTTTACTAACGTTATGACATAACATTTATATTGTATACAGATAAGTTAAACTAGCTAGACCTGTATTGTAACATTCCGTGCATTGACTGCAATGACACGGAAAAAAATAAGGGTTACGCTATTATGTCAGTGTTTTCACATCGTTCTGTGAACACTGAGTTGTTTGCTACGCTCGTAGACGGAAATTAAAAGTAGCCGTGGTTTTAAACAGTACAATGCATGGAACGGCCCCGTTTTAAATGGTGTCTGCTACGAGAAGTCAGGAACATGTATTATTATGTGATGCATAAACTCTAAACGTTCCTGTTTTAAATAAAGTAATGCGCCCCTATCCACCTTACCCCGTTTTAGTTGACTTTTGAAGAGCGGGCTTTGATAAATCTACAGACACTTAGGTAAAATGTTCTTTGAAGTTCGTAAGATGGCATCTTCTGCATCATTATTCCGCATAATTTGTTGTGACATCTCGATTAATATGCGATAAATACACTTGATAGGCGTACCTACTCGAAACATATCCGTATTGTTTGTGTAGCAGACTGTGTACAAGTTAGAAATTTATCGAACAGCAGGTAATTTGCTTTAGCTAACAATACACACCGGTACAAACGGTCGTGTACTACAACACCAAATTGTCTCGAAAATGAGAATACATTTTTCCATAATTGTGAGGACAGAAAATGATATTTTATATCTAGAAAAAAATTGTTCGTTCGTATCAGAAATAATAGAGAGGAACGTCATGATATAAAGAATTTTATAGATTCTGTATAACAAGCTATTAAATACATTCTTTAACATATTTAAATAAACAACAAAGAAACAAACAAGCAGTTTTCGTAGATATATATTTAATTAAAACCTGACTGCACTGGTATTTTGATACGAACGAAAGAAAAGAAAATATGGAATATATTTCCCGGCTCTTTTTCAAAGCAAGCTGTAGGTAGCCAGGGAAATTGGGTCACTTTAGTATTTCTACGGCTTAAGTATAGACTAGCACCTGCCTTTGCTTTGTTTTATTTGTAATTAAAGCCTACTGCTGTAGGTATAATTGTGTTACAGCAATTTGAGCGTTGGACGTACTCACCCTTAAGGTAGAAAGTTTAAGGGATTAGAGAGAACAAAGGGTGTATTTGATTCTCATGCTTGAATACGGTGATAGTATGATACTCTGAATGCAAGATAGTTTTGGTAATGATAACTTTAATGTAAGTTTGTTAGCGGGGCGGTTTGTTATATTAATTAGTGACGAGACGAAATAGACATTTGCTTGGTGTTAAGTATCAGCGTGCTCATAACAATAGTAATGCCACCCAGGACTAGTCCTGCGTGGCATCAAACTGCGCTCGACACCTTAAGACATTACCTATTCAGTCTCTTATGCCCAGTAATTTCACTAGTTACAGTGTCCTTCAAACCGGAAATCAGTAACGTTTAAATTGTGGTTTAAACACTATACTGCATGGCAGCCGAATATCAGGCACTGCGGTGGTATAGAATAAGAGACAAACTGTATACCTATCAACAGCCTCAATAATGTATCAAAGTAAAGGGAGTATTACGTGAGATGCGCTTGTTTCATTTGTTGTCGTTTGCTGGGTCACCATGGGTTCCCAAAAACTTATATTCAGCGAACTTCTGGAGTTCTTGCAATACCAATTTGACGTTATAGACGAGGTCAGCCTCATGCAGATTTGGACATCAAACTTCACTCGACTTGGCCGAGCAAATGCCGTAGTTGGGATGAAAAGGGAGAGAGGAGGTTTTAGGATATAAGAAAGATACTGAAGAAGGAGAATGATCCTGACGACATGCAAACCTTCGTGATAAAGGCGCTGTGGCAGCTGTCCCCCGTCAATTCAACTACGTCGATCTAACTAGGTTGCTTAAGGGTATAACAACTCTGAAATCAAGCCTGGCTCAGGTAAGGTTGAAGTTGGAGCCTTCAAATATCACCATTGGTGAACTATGCACTAAAATAGTGGCCTTACGCAACATTGTTGCGTTAAATATGTCATGAAATTGGACTCGGAACCAGCCGTCACCACTGCGATGCACTCCGTCGTTTAACTCATCTCTACTGTTGCAGAGACACCGTCAGGAATATGCATGTCGACACCCCGTGCTGACGGAGTCGCTGTGTCTAACACCTCCATTTTAAGACGTCAACAGCAAAAAATATTAAAGACGGTACTTACCTTCAGGTCTCACCGAGGGGCAGATAACTAATGAAGGCTTCGTGAAGCCTGAGCAAAAGCGAAGGAAGCCCAGTCGTCAGTCATGTCGGAATCAATTCGGTACCGCGCTGGCAGGACCCAATATGCTGCTGCGTCCCATAATACCCTCAACCCTGCTAAACGTGTCCCGCCTGCATCACTCTACGAAGACTGAGGAGATCGTGGAATATATCTATGTCGAGACCAAATAGAGTGTCGAGAAGTTGGAGTCGCGCCATAACATAAACTTCAAGTCGTTTGTGGTGCGTGTTGCAACTCAACATCTTCTGAATTGTGGGGTGCCGGTGATAAGGCAAGTTGGCAGTATCTGTTAAGCAATTCATTAAAACAGACGTTCTAGAGTAGGATAAATTGATATTCTTGTGCTAATTATTTAAATAGCATCCACTGAATAGAGTCACTAGTTGATTTTCGCTATAGTATCAAGTTGTAATTAATATTGAATACTAAGTTCCATATAAACCTACTGCTGTAGACAATTCTAGCTTCTAGCTTAACGCAATAAAAAGGTTGGGCCTGAAGAGAGGTCTTTCTGTACAAGTGAGGAAATAGATCCGAAACTCATGAATTTCAAATCCCATGTAGAATTATTACAAGACAAACTCATATTTGCTATTAATTTTATACACTGCGCCATGCGAGCACCCGCAAATTAAAATTTGTCATTTACTCACGTACAGTTAGGGATCCCGATTTACTGATGATGGCACTTGACCGTCTTTTTAACTCGATCCCAATTCCAAACATGTATAAAAAATACCTTAATATTTTATCTACTCCTCCATTGGAAACAATTCGCGCAAAAAATAGGTTAGGTATGTTTATTTTTTGCTAGCAGTGATATATACACGTGACGCTGACCGATCTGCGGCTATCTTCGCCCTCCCTAAGCAGCGCTAGGCGGCCCCGTGCCCCTGCCGCATCACCATTCCTCGCGTGAGCGTAGTTACTTCAGGATACGTGCGCTTCTACTACCGACGAGCTACCGCATATATAACATAAATTAGTGTGAGTGATAAACAGTACTGTTTTATCTTTTTTATTTATTTATTGGTAAGAAGAATTATATTAGGACATGGCTCCGCTCTCATGATGAGTGGCATGTGAATAATTTATTTCGCGGGATGTTTCTAAATTGCCGTATTACATCGTACACTTTGATGTTGGGTATTAACCAACGATTACGAACAGTTGGACCACTCACCGTGCCCAGCCATGCCCAAGAATTTTATTACGAAAACTCGCACAGATAAAGAACACGCTGTAATAAAATGGCGAAAAAACAATCTCTTGATTACTGCTTAATTTATTAATTATTTATAGTTCACTATATTGTATGACGTTAAATTTGCGTCACAGTTTAAATAAGGATGTAAAGGATTTTAAGCACTTCTAAATTATAAGTGAAATCATTGAAAAAGGAGTCAGACGCATTAGGACACCGTAACTTAAAACCTCAAAAAGGTTATGCCGAAAAAGGTACACAGCTTTTATTTTAATTAACTTTCACTTTACACGTTGATCTCTAATACAATTGTTCAGATATAATTCTACTTCACAATATGTTGCTAAAAATGCTCCACATCTACTACTGAACAAAGGCCTCCCCCATACATTTCCACAACAACATGAACACGTGCCGTGTGTGGTCATTTTAAGGGGAATTTGCAAGTACTCACCACGGTTGGCAGGTGGGTTAGTGAACGCAGAAATTTACTTTATAAATAATCGTTTTTGGATTAACGGTTCTTTAAAAACGTAAGTTTTTAATTTGACTGCACTATATGCACTTTATTAAGATTTGTGCTGTAGTTCTTATTCGTGAATACGTAATATTGGCTTTCTGCCACATATAACTGTAGTATTTATACTTATTGTTAAATGCCATTGGTCTCCAGAAACTACATATTTGTATCAGACCGCAGACATGCCAAACGTTAACATTCCCGGTTGAACATAGAAAATTCGCCCTTAGAACTGGTATTATTTCAGACGAGACGTTTCAAACGTTTTTTTTTTTGTTGGGCTTTTCGCATAGATTTCTGGGAAATGTGGTTGCTTAACCGGTCATTTTCTGGCGAAGCCAAAAGAGGCCTCCTTAGAGCCAGGCTTAAGTTTAATATTAGAAACTAAGCAACTTTCGCTAAGGGCGGGAACGTCCCTGCGGGACACGGGCCTCGGCTTAGGGCGTTGCTGGGGATAACAAGCTATTGTTTTGGGGACAGCTGGATCGGTATTATTTAAATTGTGTTAAGGGACATTTAAAGCTACAGGCTCAGCGCGGGCCGGCGCGAGCAAGAGACGGGAGGGAGAAGTGCTAACTTGAACGGGAAGGTGACGCGGCGATAGGCCTCCGCGACGTCGGTGAGGCGGAGATTCAAACGATAACGTTAGCAAAGATATTGAAGCTTTCGCAAGTCTATCTTGGATCAACGTTTTTAAATTGTGAATTCTAATGCAAACAACAGTTTTAATTATTTTCATGAGAACTTCTTATTGTTCTACCAATTGTGTTTTCCCTTATGAAAAACTAAATTATTTGCAAAATCGGAATATAACGGAAATTTTCGCTAAATTTCAACTAATTCTATACTCTAGTTTTAGCGTTCTCGTCCAAAATAGAAACAAACAAACAAACAGAAATTTAAAAAAAATCAGATTTGGCATCAGTCTCGTTCCTGAAGAACGCAGCAGTGACTTTTTTCAAATAATATTCTATGTACTGTTTTTGTCTCTCTACGATTTTATTATAGTAAGAATACGAGTATAGAAGGCACTTCCCTAGTAATGTTGTACAACTTAATTCTGGGAAATATAGCATAAAATCGAATTATATATTTACTTAAAATGTATTTGTTTCTATACATGTTAAAACACCATGTGGTGGCTACGAATAGCACCAACCCTTCTCATCCCGTGGGTGTCGTAAAAGGCGACTAAGGGATTCACATTAGCCGGAAGATGGGCAGCAGCGTCCTTCGAATACATTAACAACTCAACAGCGATCGCCAACCCGCCTGCCAAGCGTGGCGATTATGGCAAAACCCCTCAATAAGCACACAACATAGCGATGTCGGTCGTTGTGGTGATCTTTGACCTGTATCCAGCAGTGGACTTTATTCGGCCGAAATGATGATGTTAAAACTAAATATATATACACTATTCATGATTAAACAATACAATATATTAATATAGTTCTTTTCTTAATATTATTAAGAAAAAACTATATTAATATATATAAAAGTGGCACATGTACTTAGGCGTCAAAGTCCTACTCCTCATCGCTGTTAGCTGATAATGGTCCTAGAAGGCTGGCAGCATTGCCACTTTGAATGGCTATGCTCATTCTTTGGCCAAAGAAACGCCAGCCCCTCTGATCACGCGAAGTGTCGACCAACCGTCTAGCTATCTATATCTTTGAAAAGCAGACGTGCACTCGGAACCCATGACCGTGCACATGACCCAAATGGCTCAAAACAATAAATACAAGACGCGTCCCACAAAAAAAGAACAAGTAAATATACTCTGAATATAGACATAAAAAATGCATAAAGCGATGCCTATTGTAAATAAAATGGTTTTAAAGACGTGTTTTACTGAGAACCACGTAAAAGTTATTCATGTGTGAATTCCTGATTTTGATGTCTCCGAAATATAAAACACAAAATTTATTACACAGTAAGTAATTGTACGCAGCATCGCTCGAGTAAAGACAATATGTATGTAAATTTAATTGATTGCTTGTGCTCATTTCGTTTTTCAATGCAATATTATTTAATTTCTGTGTTTTACTTGGCTTAAACAGGTACTTAAACGTAAGACGTAAGGTCAGCAGTTGTAAAGTATTTAAAATAAAATCCTTGTGTTATTTAATCATGAAACAATAGAAATTCTCCGTGTGGTGTCTAGATTAAGAATATAACACCACCCCATCTCCTCCCGTGGATGACGTAAAATACAACTAAGGGACTATGGGGTGGGCAGCAGTGTCCCCTTTTGTGGAATAGTAGCCATGATACATGATACCTTTTAGGTTTTCTTTTATAAATGCAAAAAGTCCTAAAGTCCCCTTTGTGATCCAATTATGTTTTCCCTTATGAAAAACTAAATTATTTTACACCTTTCGAAGCTCATGGGAATGCTCTCAAAACTGCAGTTGATCGCGGTTAGGTACCCAACGAGTTGTCACTGCTGCCTCTTGATAACAAGAACGTAATGAAGGATATGAAGTACGTCTCGCAAGCGATCGGAAGCGCCATGCTGCATCACGCGCCTCAGAGACTTCAGCGCGAATCGCAATTGAGCTCGCAGAGTATCCGCACTGCGACGTCTCTATACACGATCGACATCAACGATACGATAACTCATATAACTATATATTAGTATCTATTCAAACCACTTGCACCTTATAAGCGCACCCGTTTTGTACAATGACCGAGCCCGAGGCGGGCACTGCAAGTGCGGACATGTTTGGTACCTACCATCCGCACCATGATTAGCTAAAAACGGCGACAGCGGGTATCGCGCAGCCAGTATCCACCGGTGGCAAATCACCTGAAATTAAAAGGCGAGGATGCAATTTTTAGTTCACTCATCTTCTGACAGAGTGTTCCTCAGATATCTTCGCTGTTTATCGCTATCGGCAAATACATAATACCAAAATGACGTTCAACAGCGGCGTCTGCGCGATTTACGCCTGTCACAAACCGTCTGCGCCATACGTAATCAGCCCACCGATCATAAGTAGATTGACTCTGAGTTAATGGATTGCTGGTGAAAGATTAAGGTTTTTACTAATTATTTCAGATAATCGTATCCTGGATCGTTTAAAGAAAAAACATCTCCTTATATCGGTACCCAGTATAACTTAGAAACAATATTCGCTTGAATATTTTACGAAAAAGGTAAGTGCAGAAATAGAATTCTTCGAAAAATACCCTGCATTACCCCAACCTCGAGTTCAATGTAGATATTTTTTTAATCATCATTTCGGCCGAATGAAGTCCTCTGCTGGACACAGGCCTCCTCCAAAGATCACCACAACGACCGATATGGGTGTGTTGTGGGTTCATTGGGGGGTTTTGCCATAATCGCCACGCTTGGCAGACGGGTTGGCGATCGCAGTTGAGTTGTTAATGTACTAGAAGGACGCTGCTGCCCATCCTCCGGCTAACCCCTTAGTCGACTTTTACGACACCCACGGGAGGAGATGCAGTGGTGGCGTTTGGCACCACACGGAATAGCCGGCACCACACGGAATAGCCGGCACCACACGGAATAGCCGGCACCACACGGAATAGCCGGCACCACTGGGATTTTTTTTTAATTTACACTGAAATGGAGAAACATTGAAATATTTTTATGAAAATTGTATTGATATCTCATGAGAAGAGTAGTAGGAATAATGATTGTTTTATTCTGTGATTAGATTTTTCGCAATCGTGCTTTATAAGAAGTGTTTAGTGGTTATATAGTAATGTCTAAAGTTTACAGCCACTGTTATTTCATAATAATAGTGCCTGTTCAAATTAGGCCGGTCATTTCGTTACTTGAAAAGTTAAAGTTAGGGAAAGGTATAATATTATCTCTATGTTAAAATTCACGATTAAGGCCATTATTCGCGGACGTGAGTTGACGTTGTGCCGGAGTCACGTGTGGGGTAGGTGACCGTCTGTTGGCAACATCGGCATTGTTCAGGGATTGATATTGCAATACTGTTGCTTAAATCGACCTCACCTGCGCTTCTAATAAACGTGCAGCTAGGCTATTAGTTTCCATGCTTTGACAAATCTGTTCTTTTTACATCATCAAGGTGTCAAACAGCATACGGCTTGCATGATGGTAGGCGGTTATTGTAATATATGAACGCTTGCAACACCAGAGGCGTCAATCGAGCGTTGCCTACCCTGTAAAAATCTTTTCATGCCGGTTATGAAGAGCCCCATGCTGTAGTCACTTGGGAAAACCTCGGTAGGGAGCTGATTCCACCAATCAGCTTCTATTGTGTGTTTCCTAATTAAAAGTAATTTTGTACACATAAAATCACTCTATACTTTACGCTTCTGACATTTTTTCACCACAGATGAAAATTTAATGAAAGTGAAAATGCCAAAATACTCCCTAAATAAGTCTCCTAAATTATGAAAAACATTTGGTCCTCCCCGTCCGCAGACAACTCCAGCAATTTTCTTCCAGTGTGCGCTGGCTGGGGGTGCAAACGCTACGATTGCCTATGCTTGATCTTTACTAAAGAACTCTTCTACATCCTCATCCATCGGCCATTCAACAGAGATGGCCGATCTATTTGCACGTCAGTCATATTTTTATCCATCTAAGACTCTTGACTCATGCCATAGCTCGCTGAGCGCCTTTTAATTTGTAGACTGGCCCAACAAACTCTCTTCTTGGCAGCGTAAGTGTTTAGGTGAAGACAGGTAGGACGTTCTGGTGGAAGACTTTCACCTTCAGGCTTTGCGGTGTAGACGAGAAATCTCTGTAAACGTTGGCAAATGCTGTCCAGGCGTACTAAATTTTTACTTTTATTCTTTGTTGAAGTTTTTTCTACCAAACTAACCTGAATTCGGCACAGCTTCCAGCCCAATCTTTTCAACGTCGTCAGTTCAATACTGGTTGTCCGACATCAAACTACGTTACGCTTAAATGCAGCGATTAACATTTGATAAAATTTTAGTATGTAATGGTCACTAACTCACAAAATATATGATTTACAAGCTGCCCGCCCCAGATTCGGACAGGCAGGTACATGCACTCGGGGGTCGCGGCCGCACAGATTTGGGGAGTCTGCCTGCTCACATCGAGCGACCCCCGGGAAGACAGTGGCGCACACGTGGTAACGTGCCGCCGTGTGCGCAGCACAGCGTACGCGGAGGCTTGGGGGGATCCTTTAGAATACTCCCCGAGCAGTGCCTGGGGGGTGGGCGTGGCACCAATGGGCGGCTCTAGTGTGATCTTATGAGGAACTGGAGCCCCCCTTCAGTGCCGGAGATGACCACTCCAGTGGTTTTAGCTGATCCGGCGGCCCTTCCGCGGGGCGAAGGAAGTTCATGTAGAATTTCCACTGAGACCTTTAAAAAAAATCAAATGGCAGATACATTCAAACCCAATTGCAGCGCCACCTACCGGGTTCAATTGTGAATCTAAACCATTCAGGGACCCACAAAAATTATCTAAATCGGTTCAGCCCTTTAGGAGGAGTTCAGTGACATATACACGTACAGAAGAATTATATATATATAACATTAGATTAATGATGATGAATTGATTTATATAATATAGGGCATGTGTATAAAATTATACGCGACATACATATATAATATTATATGCGACAGTTCAACGATTCTTGTGTGATGTCAGCCCTACAATATAAGATGAATGGTAAAGACGTTGTTTCCTTTGTTGTTACCAAACAGTTAAGTACATCACGTTATAATTGAAGACACACTTCAAAGAAACTTTTTCGGCCTATAAGGCATACTGCCATATTACACTCGTAACATTATTACGTACAAGCACGCATAATCGATT
The DNA here is from genome assembly GCA_947459985.1 of Diloba caeruleocephala. Classification (NCBI taxonomy): domain Eukaryota; kingdom Metazoa; phylum Arthropoda; class Insecta; order Lepidoptera; family Noctuidae; genus Diloba; species Diloba caeruleocephala. The sequence goes on along the minus strand of OX381612.1, from coordinate 11,530,032 downwards.
ATACAAAACATTATAGAGCAAGCGTACCACTAGTAACTCACAAACGTAAAGCTCGTCCCTGCCTCGTCGTCGGCTTGGAGTATCTAACGATTTTTTTTTTCTTATCGAACTTTGTCTGTAATATTAAGAAAACAAAATCTTTCTTTTCGTGTGGTTAGTGGCCAACCTTATGTCACAGTTGTTCAAGCTGCCAAAAGGCCTCCAACTTGACTTAACGACTGCTGTCTAATAATAAAAACGCAAACAACGGCCACCCATAGATAGACTGGCCGCACCAAGAGTTGCTTAATTTCACCGATCGTTTACCGATCAGTGAAGGCAACTGGCTATGAGCTCCTGATTGCTTGAATTAATTAAGCAATTATGTGTAGATACATAATTAGATGCATACGATTCCGTTTAACGTCTAAAAGTCGTGGTCTAAAGTTAGTTAAGGAGCTAGAAGCGGGCTATAAACGTTATGATAACTTATTAACAATGATTTATGTCATATTCGATTTTGTGAAATTGCAATTACTCTCAAAAATGTACAAACGTACTTTACTCGGAGTATAATCATTCATCATCAATCATTCCAGATTTAGTTCCGAGCCTGTATGTTTATGCTCAAAAATCGTCCTAGTGTTCAACGCATGGCTGGATTTTTACAATGTTAATTTTATAACTAGGAAGATTGTCTGGTCGTAGAGATGCTACTATAGTTACTATCTTACGTAGCTTTATTATCAGACATACTGGCGGTTTCGTCCAGATTTTATCTTATTTTTTGTTCAAAACTTACACAATATATTATGTATAATATAAACACATTTTGTGAGTGTGTTTGTTACAAGTAACATTTCATTGACATTTTGTTATGCATCGTGTTAGCAGTTAAGTCACCGAAATACATTTAGAATTTTGCCAAGTTTCTCTAGCTAACTACCTACTTAAATAATGTTTAATAACGCTCTCCTTGTTATTGATTGTTCCTTCAGTCTATAATCATTTATATATTTCAGTCATTGTTTTCTATCTCATGACGTCGTTGTCCATGATTGGTGCAACTTGTGCAAACCGCAGTCCCGGCATCGGCATTGAAAGCTCGATAATCTTGGTCGACATATTCGTAATAATTGCGGTTAACTCGCTTCTGTTACAGCTAGTATCGAACATGCGGTTACAGAGTCGGCAACAGTGTTGGCACTATGTATTGATACACTAGCTCTTCTGTGCTGTGCATAAAGCTTTCAACGAAAATTATGAATTAATTTAGCCTTTTTCAGTCCATTGCCAGACAAGGGTTTCCTGTCAAGGGACCTTTCTTTACTTTAACAAAACCTTATTCTTGTTCATAATTGTATATGCTTGTACTGTTGGGATCGTTATGTTATTGTATGGAAGTGGCATAGGACAATAAAATAACTTTCATAAGTATCTCTGTATTTTATTGAAGGATAACACCTTTAACGACACGTTACAAGCTAGCGGTCATGATTGAATTGAAAAAAGAGTGTCGAACCAATACGTTTAGAATTGAATTTACTTCGTAAACAAATGTCAGATGTCTGAAGCAATATAAATATCTTTAAATATTTACACTTTCACACAAGAAAGCTCAAGGTCACTTAGCGAGCTGTGGAGAGAGCTATTCTTGGTATTTCTCTACGAGATCGAATCAGAAATGCCGAGATCCGTAGAACTAAAGTTGCCGACGTCGCTGAACGAATTGATAAACTGGAACGGCAATGGGCGGGGTACACTGCTCGTAGAACTGAGGGCCGTAGGTAGGTGGTACCGGAAAACGCAGCGTGGGAAGACCTCCAACGAGGTGGACAGATAACCTGGTGAGGGTCACTGGTAGTCGTTGGATGCGGGCGGTAAGTATGTGACCGCTTGTTGTGGAAATCTATGGGAGAGGCCTTTGTTCAGAAATCCTTTGGATGATATGATGATTTTTATACTTAGACGGAGGATGGGCAGCAGCGTCCTTCGAATACATTAATACCTCAACTGCGATCGGCAACCCGCCTGCCAAGCGTTGCGATTATGGTAAAACCCCCCAATGAGCACACAATACACCGATATCGGTCGTTGTGGTGATCTTTGAGGGAGGCCTGTGTTTTTGTTGTTATTGGGCCGAAATGATTTTTTTATTATAAGCCAACATCAGCTTTCCTCTGTGTGGATGAACTATAATCTTTTTTATTATAATGAATGCAACTTCTTTATTATTTCTGTGATGCCAATGAGTGAAACCTAGACTATGGAAATCCGGCGAAACTATAAATTAAAAGTTTGTAGTAGACGGTTGTTACCATTATTCATAGTTTGTATGATGGTCAGGTCAGACCATTTGGTGATAATGTTGGTGCTGTGGCCTTTAAAAACCAAATTATTATTTCTTTTAAGTCGTTGATAGCCGTAAAGTTCTTCAAGAAATCACGATTTATTTAGAGATAATAAATCAGCCAGGCAGCGTCTATTAATAAATATAGATACTCTTTTAGACGATACCCTTTAAATGATAAGGTATATGCGTGAATCTGTATACGACTATAGACCTATATACTCGTAAGATGTTATAAGTACTCCCTATACTAGTAATGGATCGTAAAAAAAACAAGTCGTACGTCTAAGCTTTTATGCCTTAAAATGAGTAAGATTATATTCATGAATATTCATATCAGATGTGTGTGATTTGGAAAATCGATGTCGGTATGTTTTGTTTTACACTAAACTAAATACTATCTATCTCTTTGTAAAGTCAGTGCTAATAGCTCTAATTAGTCAATATTCATGAATACCTTTGCATCAATAATGCTGGCAGATTACCTCCTTCATAAGACAGAAAAGTGTGACATAGATCCAGTAACATACCTACATACATGTATCGCTTAACGATCCAGCAATTTACATGATTGATTATTAAGTTGATGGCATATAGCTAGATCTTGTAAGATAAGTACATTTTTCTTTTAGGGATTAAATATTAGATATTAGTTTAGTTTACACGTTAAATTTAAATGCGTGAAATAATTAGGTTGCATAGATTATTACCTTCCTCACTATTTTGGCAATACTTTCATGACCTTACGTAATAATACTACACGCACAACTGGAAATGTAGGTAATTACTTCAACAAAAGACTCACGAGGATTATGGCTATGAAAAAACGGGAAAGGAAAAATATCGAAAGAAATACAATTTCTTTTATACGGGTGATTTATGGATCTGATTTGAAATACATAAAAAGGGTGACAGAGGGGCGCCCAGTCACGTAGGGTAGATGGTGTGAATACTGTACTTGTAATATTATTATGCCTATATTCAGGATGTACAGAAATATATTTTTAAAGAAGTTATCACAACTAGATATTTAGATTCCTAGTGCAGCGCGCAAGTGCAAGCAAGATATGCAGGTACTGCACCCTCGGCTGTCTTCATGTAGGTCAATCTGATGACTGTACATAGGCAAGGCGTATGAATACTAATTGTTTACACAGGAGATGCGGCTGGCGTAAGTCGCAGGATACTAATGTGACACTTACGACGTCGATGAGTTGACTGAGTTTGAGTTTGATGCAGACTCGGAGCACATCGGTGGTGTTGACGACGGGTCGGACGAGTTTGTTGTAGTTGGAGAGAAGGTCATCGTAAAGTCGCTTGGCGTCGGGGTTGCCGGCGGTGGCGGCGCGGAGCAGGCAAGTGGCCGCCAGCCACCACACAATCGCGGCCATCAGCTCGGCTCGGGCATCGTTACGTAAAGCTCGGGTAGACGGGCGGGTGGCCCGGGCGCGGCACGTCGTTGACTGCCGCCCTGCGCGCCCCGAAGCTCCCCCGCGCGCTCCCTCGCGTCCCCAGCATACAATATCACGCAGAACTGACATTGCTCTGTAGATTCATTCGACAATATAAAAACGTGGCTCTGTACAAATACGTTATTAGTCACGATTTACGTTGGTACGATTACTGTCTGTGCTATGTGTAAAGTTAGCGACATTCAAATGTGCAATAAACGAGGACCAATGGATTGGCTTTTGATTTTTTTACGCATGATATATACAAATGCATATGACTACTGGGATCGTGAAATTTAAAAAATTCTATTCGGTGGTCTATACCTAATTTTTTAATTTCGCTAAGTGTAGATATACAATATAGATATATTGACATTGTCTGTAGCTAGATACATTGAAGTTATCGTAAAAACACACTTTTAACGACGTGAAAATACAAATGAACTTTATATATTAATAATTGACTTTAATCTATTAATAATGCCGCTATGGCTTAAATATAAAGTGTCAGATTGATTTAACTTTTGTACACAATAGGTGGTAATAATGAAAATTTTATGTGTGGTGCTGGCTAAGAATACCACCACCTCACCCCAACTCATGGGTGTCCTAAGGCGACTACGGGATTAGCCGGAGTGTAGGCAGCAGCGTCCTTCGAGTACATTTATTTCTAAAACTGGGATCGCCGTCGCCGCCGCCGTCTGCCGTGACGATTATGGCTAAAACCTGAACTAAACTGAGTATACATCTCAAACCCATACCGGTCGCTGTGGCAATCTTTGGAGGAGGCTTCAGGCCAGTAGGGGGACATCTTTCGGCTGAAATGCTTATGATGATAGTTCTTTTTAGTACAGTGTAGTTAGTGGAACGGGATGGTTTGCGCTGTGGCTAATTCACTAGCTTTCTGTACTACGTGTCGCGGATACGATCCCCGGACGTAACAAACATTTGTATGATCTACAGATAGTCGTTCAGGTCTGGGTGCCTGTGCACGTGAGATTTGTCTGTAACTGTACCCACGACACAGAAGAAAAAACAGGATGGGGCATTGTTAAAAAAAGAAAGGAGCATTAGATATTGTCCAAATCAGTAATAATTTTACGTTATTAGAACTTCAATAGAATATAAATTTATGTTAATTAAAAGATTATTTAACATCTGATCTAATGAATAGGTACGTCTTCGTTCCTTTTGGAATAGGATTTTTTAGACACTAGACCAGATAAAATAACTTTAAAACTGAACTCTAGACTACTTTCGTTCCTGTTTGTCTTTTTGTCAGTGGAATTTTTGAAGAACATCCTTATACATTTATGTAATTTACTTTTCGCAAGTTATTACCCGTCATCATTTCGGCCGAATGAAGTCCACTGCTGGACACAGGCCTCCCCCAAATATCACGACAACGACCGATTTGGGTGTGTTGTGGGCTCATTGTGGGGTTAATGTAATCGAAGGACGCTGCTGCCCATCCTCCGGCTTATCCCTTAGTCGACTTTTACGACACCCATGGGAGGAGATGGGTGGTAGTATTCTAAGTCGGCACCACACGGCAATTATTATTACCCATGCTCTTAATTAAAATGTATATATATTGCAGAGCGTGGCTATCTAATCTGTGTCCGCATCCCGCAGCCTCCCTCTACGAGTATAAATACGCGAGTCGATAGCGCATCACATTCATCTGGCCGGTGTTCCTAACGCTTACAGCACAAACCTTTTATCCCTTGAGTAACAAACTACTTCAAATAATGCGGGTTCTCTAACGGCCGATATTATTAAGCAATATAATCCAGAATCTTTGGAGATTTGTCTGTTTTTGTGTGATCTGCTCACGATAATTGATATCAAATAAAATTAATAATCAATAGCATGCCTAGTGTGGGGACCACGACAAATATATTTGTTAAATTACCACACCATATATTGTACACACAATTTTAGTATTAAGTTTTCTTTCCCGGTTAATGTGATCGGTGCTTTTGTTTATATATTGAAAATAAATGTATTATCATTAATTCAAAATCTTTAATTTTGGATTTGATTGATTATTAATTTTGGCCATTAATGCACTATTATCATACACACAGTTCACAGTTATCTCATTTTACAAAGTTTACTTCATACACTCAAATCTACGATGACAGCAACTAACTCCAGTGTACACTAAGTAACTAATATTAAGTTTACAATCGATAGTTGCTAGTTTGCTAAACCCGTGAACTATTCAAATAAAGGAGCCGAACCTTGTTAGGATACTTGTAAAGAGATGCGAATCGTTTCGAAATTTAATGATTTATCTAATACCTCATAAAATAAACTTCATAAAATGATTAAAATGTGTTATTCTTCATCTTTTCTTTTAGTATAGTTAGTGGCCAACTTTGTGTCAGAGTTGTTCAAGCTAACCAAACATATTATTACTATAACATACCCTGTACTATTATTTTTTAGCTTAACGACTACCGTCTAATGATAACAACTGGGACCAAAGATTTCACGTGCCTTCCGAAGCACGGACACGCTCAGTTCAAATACCAGTATGGTGTCACCCATCCGTAGACTGACCGCGCCGAGCGTTGCTTAACTGCAACTGGCTTTGAGCGCCTATGTGATATTTATAAGGAGTCGATAAGCATAGGCCCACAGAACAGGAAAGCAAACTTTAGTTTTATGTTCTGCTAGTCTTATGTACCTTTGCGACGCGATGTTATTACGACGTGTTATTATCCGGACACCACACGGGATTCCGTGTGGTGTCCGGATTAAGAATATAGCACCACTCCATCTCCTCCCGTGGATGTCGTAAAAGGCGACTAAGGGAATCTAACCAGAGGGATGGGCAGCAGCGTCCCTTCTGTGGAACTACAGTAATTCTGCGCTCACCAACCCGCCTGCCAAGCGTGGAGAGTCTGGCAAATTCCCCCCAAAATGACGACAGTTGTTGAATCTATGGGGGACGGCTTTGTTCAGCAGTGGACGTATAAATGGCCGATATGATGATGATTATAAACACGTAATTTCACATATAAATGATGAGTCGATTAACATGAAATGTTTTACAACAAATACGACCATTAAAGGCTAATTTTAATGATTGCTTTGAAACTAAATTAAAACACATCATCGGCATAGCTTTCCTCAACAATGTTGGGGTCGGCTTTAAGTGTAACTAGATGCGGAATTATACTGAAACGATTTTACTATGTATCGTGTTCACGGATCAGAAAATACAATGTATTTGATGGTTTTCATTCATTCCTATAATTTATTAATGACCGGATTACTTATACCTAATGATAAAGGGGGTTAAATGATATAAAATCACTCCGAGAACAGGCAAAAAATTGCTTTCTTACTTCAAACCGTTCTATTTTCCTAATAACATGAGTTACATAATTGTGAGTAAGTATAATTAATTAATTTATTAAGTTATAATTAATTAAAGCCTCTGAGGAATTCAAATAAGTTCTGAATATATTTTAGTAAGTGAAAACAGGTTATTACTGGTTTTAGGTACGTCGCAAAACACATTCATACAATACTTAAACTATAAAGCATTAATTCTCGTATTAGACATTGAAACATCATCTTGATTTTTGTAAAAAGAAAGAACCCCGTTGGATACGCAGATAGACCGTTCAATCTAATGCCTCTCGAGCATAAATCAAAATTACATGAAAAACATCTTAGTTTCATACTCACAGTGTCTTGCTCAACGGAGAAAAGTTTTGCTTCTTGGATAAGTATTGGTAAGCCACTCAGATAGTTATACGAAAAAAAAGTTTTAATGTATGAGATACTGTCTGGTTGTTTCTGAGTTCTAAAATACTATTATTTAGAAGACAAATACGAAACTTCTACATAAAAAATCTTTCAAGATGTTGGGACATGAATAGAAATATTTTATCTCACTGAAAAATAAACCTGCGCATTTGAAACATTTTCTCGAGATATTTTTTGTGATATAAATGTCATCAACGGTGCAGTCGTTTGTTGTCGTTAAATGGCATTTATGGAAAAAAGCCCTTCCAAGGCGGTCGACTAACTTTGGCGGATGAAGAAATAAGTGTCCGCCCTATAACTGCTTTTACAGAACAAAACGTGCGGGCAGCAGTAAAAAAATAATTGAAGATAATATGCGAGTTACCTTTGAGCAACATATGACATTTTACAAATAGACACGCCATACACGAACATTATTGCACTACAGAACGGCGCGCCGGCCGCCATTAGACCGCATAATAAAAAATAGAACAAAATACTGGTTTTTTATTTACAGCTAGCTGGGACCTGCAGTTTCACCTGCCGTTTATTTTAAAAGAAATTAGATTATTTATAAATAATTTACAGAACTTCGGCATAGACACTTCACATAAAGTATATATATTGGGTTTCATGGATTTTTTTTGCGTGGATCTCTAATTATTTTTCTAAACTAAATGTAGCCTAAGTTATTCCTTATATATCCATCAGCTATCTGCCAATGAAAATCCCGTAGAAATCGGTTCAGCCGTTTCGTAGATTAGCAGGTACAAACAGACAGACAGACAGACAAAAAAATAAAATTTTTTTTTTTGTTGTAGGTAACGCTAACGTATATACTTTCATATACATTAAGTAAAAGCTGTTATTTTGACATTACAAACAGACACTTCAATTTTATTTATTTGTATAGATATCGATTTACGTTACGTATTTATTTATTTATGAAATAATACGTCTCTTTCTCTCACAGTTGCAATATACTTCGTGAATCGTCTATAAACACACCATGGTATTATTTTTTCGCAATATGTTGCTGAATTACGCCTATTTGCGTTGCGCAATTACCTTGCTTTCACGTGACCATCGTAGAGCGCGGGCAATGCATCTACACTTTTAAAACATCTTAGATTTAGTATACTCGTATATTGTAGATTAGTTTCGGAAATATGCATAAGATTCAAGACGTGTACCGTCGCGTCAGGACAATACTTTCGTGATGGTTACTGCACACCCTCACCGAAGCTAAGAAGCAGGACCGTGTGGTGCTGTGATGTGATAGATAAAATTGAAGCACACTCGTCTAAGTGCGTGCGTGTCTTGTGACCCTAAAATGTTTCAGGGTGATGAATGCTGCATTGCATGCATCATCTTCAGACGTTGTCACGTGCCTTATCCGTCTTTTCTTCACGTCACAATAAGCAAAGAACAGCACAGAATGATAACGCGCATTTACATTCGTATTGTTACAAAAAGATGTGTATCTTGTGATAAAAAAATGCCTAAGGTCCCGAATAGATATTTTATAACAAAAAGTTATACAGAAATCATCATAATCGTATCAGCCATTTATACGTCTGGTACTACTACTGCTGAAAAAAGGCCTCTCCCATAAATTTCTGCAATTATGTCGTCATTTTGGGAGGATTTGCCAATACTCACCATGCTTGGCAGGCGGGTTGGTGAGCGCAGTACGGCTACTGTTTCACAGGAGAGACGCTGCTGCCCATCTTTCTGTTTTAGCGTCCCTTATTGTCGATTTTTACGACATCCGCGGGAGGAGATGGAGTGGTGCTATATTCTTAATCTGGACACCACACGGACGTTCGGACACCACACGGATACAGAAGATGAAGACTTTGTAAGCTGTAAAAAATTAGGATGGGCAAAGAAAACTGCAAAAATATTCAATATTCCAAGGCAACTTTATAGTTCCGCTTATGCAAAGGTTCATTAAAAGTCGATCTGATCCTGACGAAGTTTCGTCTTATATAGAAGCGAGCTGGTCAAATGGATCCAACATCTTGTCAAAAATCATTTCCACAACGTAAAGGATATCATAAATAGCGTCAAACTGGTTCAATTTTATAGATATCACTCCGAGGTTAGTATAAGATATTTTTACACGGAGCTCTCTTTTAAGAACATGAAAGGCTGTAGCTACAGAAGGTTACCAACTCCTATATATATCCTTGTTTAATAAACTTATTTTCTTTCATTTTCTTTCTATTCTGAATTGTTTTTAAAAGCAAACTGAGGATTATTTGAAAGATTATCTTTTTGAATATTTTTAATTATGCAAATACCCTGGATACTACGGCAAGGAGGCAAATTACGTATTTTACCATCTAACCTCTAACGTAGTCGCTTTAAAAGAGACTAGAACATATATTAGGTAGACCAAACTTAGTTAAAATCACGTCTTACTCATGGTTACTTTGGCAGCGGATGGTGAAATGACACCACCTATGATTATTTTCCATTTAAATAGAAGACGATCAGAAGTTCAAAAGTCTGGGCCTAAAGATTGGGGTAATTGGTTTGTAAGATAATGGATTGATGAAGGCAGCGCTTTTCATCCAGTTCAAACAGAATGTTCTATATCCAGCAGTAATACAAATGTGAATTTCTCAGTTATTCTTTTTCTAGGCGGACTTAAACCCACATGACACTTCAGCTGACTTAACTCTGCCAAAGTGTTAGCATAATACTTATAGCTTAGTACCCGTACGCTACACGAAGTTTGCAACCAGCCGACGCATTTCATCCTATAAAAAATGAATGTGGCGTAAAGCCTTTCTAGAAATGCAAACAATAATTTGTATATTTTTTATAATAATTTGACGAAAACACTACTTAAGACAAATTTTGGGCCGAGGTTAAGTAATGGTTTTGAAGCATATGGGCTGTGTCCATTTAATCCTGATCAAAAACAATACTGTGAAACACACAAATTTGATTGATTGTTTTGATGTTTTCTAAACCAGACAAACATATTTTACGTATTTATTTATATACACTTTATTGTACACTACATAACAAAATCAAGGAAAAACAATAGTCAATGCACAATGGGCGGTCGTATCGCATACAGCGATCTCTTTCAGACAAACTTTGGATGGATATGCGAATAAATATTTTAAGATAATAACTTCAAATATTTATATTTTTTATAAATCTTAAGACGTTTAAAGAAATAGTTGGACCACACCTGACTTGAACAATGACGAACCAGGGTATGGGCAAGTTAATAGATCCCGTAATCTCTGCCAAGAGACGGACATTCAAAGATTTTTGCGGTTGCTGGACTACCGTTAAACAAAGGAGAGGTGTAAAACATCGCCCTTTCGTTTTGACATATAAAGGTAAGGAAGCTGAAGAGCTAGAAAAAACAATATAAGTTAAAGGAAATACAAATAAAAGAGGCTAAACGAAAAGACCAGAGGAGAAAACCAAAGAAGAAGCACTTAACCGAGGAAAAGAAATAAGCTGAAACTCAAGATTCTCCATTCAAATTTTCACATTACATTCATCATTTCGGCCTAATAAAGTCCACTGCTGGACACATGCCTCTCTCAAAGATCATCACAACGACCGACATCGGTGTTGTGTGCTCATTGGGGGGTTTTGCCATAATCGCCACTCTTGGCAGGCGGGTTGGCGATCGCAGTTGAGTTGTTAATATACTCGAAGGACGCTCCTGCCCATCCTCCCCCTCTATCCACTTTATAATAACAGTAGCTAATATAGACCCTAAAGAAAATAGAGAAGAGAATATAATAAAGCAACATCACACAATACTTGCATGATAGAAGTTGATCAACAGTAACGAAAGCATAAAAATTTAAATACAGACTGCACTAAAGACATCAGGAAAGCTATCATCAATCGGAATATTATAACACTGAAAGAAAAACATTAAAGCAAGTTGACGTTGCTAAATGTACATCCAGTCAGATTGGAAATAATTCTTGAAGGCAATAAACTTGAGATCGCTAATGAAACTGTATTTCTACTAAATTACAATGGGGTGCATGAAGTCTATATCCAATAGGTAGAGATCTGCTGAAATTGCAGTAAAAAATAGCCAACTAACTGACGTAGCTATGGCCAGACTAGTACATTTTGCGTATCTCCACAGCATAATGTCAATAGCATTCTATTCTGGGGAGCGGTGGCAAATGTAGTTTCAGTATTTATATCACAGAAGAGAGCCATCCGCGCAATCTATGATATGGGTCCTTGCGAGTCACTTACAGATATCTTTAAAAATATTAATACACCAACAATGAATTCCCTTCACATTTTTTATACCTATGTTATGTTTTTCCGTAAAAGCCTGCTTATGTTTAATGTAAAGGGACATTCATTGTATAAATACTAGAAATAAAAATAAAATAGTAGTACCTACATTTAGATTGTCAAAAACCAATAAATCCATCTTATGTATATTAGCAAAAAAATATTAACAAAATTATCAACGTCTGTGAATGCGCAATAGTTATAGCTTCCGGAGGCTAGAGGGTGGGGAAATGTATAGACACACGTCATGACGTCACGTCGTGCGAGCGTTATGCTCAAGGAATCTACCAATGCGATCTCGCCAGTGCGGTCAGCTCATTTGCGTATTAGTATGTCGAAATAAAATATGGTTTAGAAATTATTGCTATCGATTCTATTACTAATTCTCAACAAACTATTTGCAGTATAATAAAACACTTTTAAACGGATTACATCGCGTAAACCTAAGACATTACTAAACTAAACTATTTTCAAGTTTAATATATACTAAAATAATGTTGTATACAGAAAGAATATTTCAATAACTGTCTTCGCAATATCTACGTAAAATATCTATCAAACATAATCATAATACGAATAATTGAATAAACAGAAACGATATTTATCAACATTTCATAGAAATAAGCGGACTTTTCAAGTGATTTCGAGTTCATTATTTAAATATTATTTTACATTTGCGAGTCCTATTATTTTACTTCGCCGCCGTGACATGGAAGCGAAAACGACTGAAGTAACAACGGCGGCCGTTATCTATACAATTATTTTAATAAAACAAAAAATATACTTACCTGGGCATCTGGAATACTTTTACGCAGAGTATTTTGTCATTTTTCATTTCGGCCGAATAAATTCCACTGATGGACACAGGCCTCCCCCAAAGACCACAACGACCGATGTGGATGTGTTGTATGCTCATTGAGGGGTTTTTGTTATTGAGTATGATCGTGATAAGATAAAATCCTGTAAATTCCGAAGGAAACCGATTAATTAGAATTCCGATGGATCATCATCATCAGCCACAGGACGTCCACTGCTGAACAAAGGAAATGTAAGGGGAAGGCCCTTAGATTTGCACAACGAGCGGTTACATGCCGCCGTCATCCAACGACTCCCAGCGACCCACACCAGTGGTGCAATTCTCTAAGCTCAAACATCCACACATCGTTGAATACAAAATCGAAATAACGATGATAACCCAATTTGGTATTCGCTAAGACTGGTCCCCATGGCTCACCGTCTGCAACAATGTATTTCAATAGCTTCAATCATGTCTTAGCGCATATCCAATTGGTTTCTCGCCGTTATTTTAATATTGTTTTCAAGGATGTATGGATGTATGAGCTTAGGGAATTGCACCCCAGGTCGTCTGTCCACCTCGTTGGAGGTCGTGCCACGGTACGTTTTCCGGTGCGCGGTCTCCACTCGAGAACCTTTTTGCCCCAACCGCCATCAGTTCTACGAGCTATGTGCCCCGCCCATTGATACTTCAGTTTACTAATCCTTTCAGCTATGTCGACAACTTTATTTCTTTTAGTTTTTTTCTTAGAGAAATAAGCCAAGCATAGCTCTCTCCATAGCTCGTGACCTTGAGCTTTCTGATGAGGCCCACAGTGAGTGATCACGTCTCTGCTACATACTTATATCTATATACTTATATCTACTATAGATAGATCGAATAATATGACTGTCGTATGATATATCATATGGATAGAACGAATTGTATCGGCAGTTGTATCCATAGTTATGAAATGATCTAGACTTGAATTACTCACAGCCAATTTTGGCTGTCCTAAATGGTAGTCATGTTATGCTTCGTTCGTGACTTTACATCTTATATAATTGTAATTTTATCGCTTACTACCATATACTCTTGTTTACATTATAGACCATAAGACAACGTGTTTCCTTTTATCATACATCGCTTTAAAAACTAGAAGAAAGAAAGAAAGAAATTACTGTTAGTATTATTGTCCCGAATAATATATAATTTTACGAACAGACCCGTGTTTATATATATTTATAAACCTGTTATGACGTACATGTGTTATATACCTGTGTATCACAAACAGGCGACAATACGTGAACGCTAACCCGCAAAATACTTTCGTTTTATTAAATTTTAGCTATAATATTGCAATGAAATTCATCAAACTTATTATTATACAATGTGGATCGTTTACTGTCGTCGAAATCGGGGTGACTAAGGCAAAAAGATTTTGATAAGAGGGTAAGAGCTAAGGGGTTTTGAGAGCCCTATAAAGGTTCAAAGCGTTTTCCTTACTCCTGTACCAATAGACATACGGCATAAAAAAGGTTATCGAGTGTTCACTATTTCGCTAGCAACAACATTTTAGGTAAATTGCATTCATGAAAATATATAGAAAGACTTTTCGAGTGACATTGTATTAAACCATCTCCTTTATTTGTATTGGTTATCTCTCGCAGTTTCTCCACTCAGCCCAGTTTGTGTTTTGTAAGTCCCTCTTTCAGCATATACCAAGGACTTGCATTTCTTAGTCGTCAGAGGCCCCATGTCTCTGGCTGGCTAGTTACTAGTTTACCTTTTTTCATAATATGTATACGTTTGTAGATGTCGTATACCTAATTTATTTACTGGTGTTTTACAGACACTCAAATATAGATATCCTATATATACCTATACCACTTTAAGAAGGTAAGTTAGTGGGGTAAAATATAATCATAATACCACTAAGGTCCATGTCATTTCGATAATAGTGTTTTTAAGCCACAATCCCTCTTAACGCTGTATGACGCGCAAATTCCATTCAACATAGTGTTATGTACGGCGTTATTGTCATGTACATCAGACAAAATGCTTTACTAATCTGTTTTATATTATGTTAAATGTATGTGATGTGGTAGTACTTTAATTAATAAATAACCATCGTAAAATTGATTACCCAATTTTTGGGCCTCCGCTCTAAGTTGTAGGCTGACTGTGGTGAAATAAACTTGTGAATTCCTGTTGTATTTGAGGAAACCCACTTGAACGGACATCCTGCGCTCTGGAGAAGGGGGAAGTGCTTGCCAGACCTTTACCGTCCAACAACCAACACGGTGTTCTTTTTCTGCGCTGTTAACACAGGAGACGTCCCAGGGTGGGGGGGGGGGGGGAATCGTTGTGGCATTCGCTCGCGCAATCTGGCATCCTCTACAGAGAGCGCGCCACCGTCTCGTTTCTTTTTGGGCGCTGGACTGACCCAGTTCACCGCCATAAATGTCGACCTCCTTCTCCCTTTACACTGATTCCTTTACATACATCAACTCCTCGCTAGAGTAGTTGACGCCTTCCCACACGCTCTCACACACTAGGCAGAACCTCGACGCTGTGTCACCCCAGCTTGACACTCTTTCAACTTGTGCTGTGCCGTGTCTTCCGGGCGTTCTTCGCAGTACGCCTGTGTAAACTTACCCAAGTAAACAGTAGGCTAGTAATCTACAAATGCCCATTATTTAAATCCACCGCAGTACCTCATTAAAGTAAGTAGATTTTAACAACCCGACATAACGAGAGCATAAATTACTTCCTGTTGTTCTTGAATTCCAATATCAAACGAATTTAATTATGCTGAAGTTCATATGCTACACAAGAAAAACCGTTTAAATTTATTAATAAAGTTTAGGATGTGGGCGTACCTACAGTAAATGTAATTGGCGTTTGAGAGTACATGGATGGTATTCAAAGAACATGGATTCTCTTTTCCCTTAACTTCCAAGTTAATTATGTATCTAACTATTGGCCTACTGTAGTAATTTAGTCTCTGATCCATTCAGATACTTCGTAAATTGCATCTAAAGTACAGAATAACTTTAATAAGTCAAAATTTGATTGTTATCTTAGCGCTCAGATTCCAAAAACCCTCTCCTCCTTTTCTTTGCGATGGCTGCCCGAGGGTAATAGGGTATTTCACAAAAAAGTATCATAAATGGAAAGATTATAAGAGTTATAAAAATTATAAGATTATATATGTTTTTCAACAAACCTATTTGTATACAACTGAAAATGAATACAGTAATAGTACGGTCTAGGTTTTTTTTTTAACCAAATGTAAAGCAGATAAATTTGCAATTTTTTCTACGGATACTCTCGACGTTGAAGTATTAATTAATATAACTAATGTCATTTTGGCAATATTTTTGATCAAATACAATTTAGAATACGCTTGCAAAGATGACATTTCTCGAACTATCAAATTCATAATAAAATATGTAATTGTAAATACGTAGGTCAATACACTGCCGTGTGGTGCCGGCTCAGAATGCCACCACCCCATCTCCTCCCATGGGTGTCGTAAAAGTCGACTAAGGGATTAGCCGGAGGATGGGCAGCAGCATCCTTCGAGTACATTAACAACTCCACTGCGATCGCCAACCCGTCTGCCAAGCGTGGTGATTATGGCAAAAACCCCCCAATGAGCCCATAACACACCCATATCGGTGGTTGTGGTAATCTTTGGGGGAGGCCTGTGTCCAGCAGTGGACTTCATTTGGCCGAAATGATGAGGTCAATACAAAGAACTATCTGAAGTAAATAAACAATTCTTTTGTCTTGTTGTCACAGGTTTAATTATGAATATACAAATAAAGTAAATTCACAGCACCACAAACGGTAAATTTTTTATTTACTGTCATAATGTCCTTTAATGAATATTATCACTATCATGAAACAGTTTTGAACGTATTACGTCGCGTATATTACAGATTTTTGGTTTTCCTGACGTTTCGATCACTTTACAGCATTCGATTTTCAGCAGCATGGTGACAGGATGACTTACTAACTAAGGCGTCGTTACGGATTTTAGAAAGTTATTTTATCAATCATCATAAGCGATTGGATGCCGCGAGGCATTTTTCCATTGAGTCACGAGAGTGAACGATAGTGCTCTTCCATGTAGACAACGTTTGTCCGGTACGCGGTGATATCTGGCGCTAGCAGCATTCTTCCTACATAAGTATGTGCAAAAATAATGTTGACAGATTTATCAACATCTTTACTACACTGCTTTGCCACTGAGGACCGAGTTTGGATTTATTTCAAATGAGTTTCTACTTGTGTAACGGTATGCCTGAAACAGTTACAGTTACGATGTTTTCATAAAACAATGTCCACAGTCAAAAGCATAAGTTCGTACGTTTTATCTATAAAATAAATATCCATTCTCAAATAAAATATTGTTGTTCTTTTTGTTGCTTATATACCTGCTGTGTTTAGTGTACAAACTTCGTGCCCCTTTGTTCCAAACCGAGCAAACAAAACAAAAAACTTTACGAAGTCATATTTATATAAATACCTTGAACAATAACAATCTCAAAAAATACTCCTACTACAACCAAATATATTATATCTTTATATTCGAATTCGTAGTCTGTGGTACACAGTGATGTGGTTCGAATGATGGACTACTGGTCCTTCACCACAGCGGAATTCGGCTTTAATCTAGTAACAAAACCAGAACATTAATTTCTCTTATCATCTTGCCCAGTTGTAAGTCTGCTAATGCAAACTCTATACAAACACATTTGTTTACCACAAATGTGTTTGTATAGCGTTATCAACCACCGCTGAACGTGAAACACTTATAGGGTGTTTAATGGCTCAGCAGGCAATATGGTAAAAAAAAGCTTGATATGTCGTGGGACACCCGATAGAAGCGAAGTTTCTTACACATTGTATGTAAAATCGAATTTATCAAAGCTATAAAAACTAAGAGTACATAATTGAATTATAACAAAATACATTATTAAAAACGGCCTATGGATCAACACGTATGCAACCTATTCAATCATTTCTAGTTTTTTAATACTTTAAATATTAATTATTACAATCGAATGGACACTTCATAATCTCGTAATGATTTTAAAAAGTGGGACCGTGACTTTATTCTTGATCATATCCCCGCGGCGCCATATTTATAATAATAATAATAATTGTTAATAACGCCATCTTGTGAGTGGCGAGTCACCGTCTGCAACAGAATTTCACTATAAAAGTTGAAAGGCAGACGCCGTTTTTTCAGGTTTTAGAAGTATATAATCTATTATAACTGTAGTTTCAATCTCGTACAATAGTTTTACACCTCCGAGGACAATCCAAGACTGCATTTTATAGTGTAGCCATGGAGAGTCCCCGGTTAGTGTCCCATTACATTTTAGATTAAAATTCTCTAAAGGGCCTCTGCATGTTGGACCCATATCCCCGCGTAAGCCTATCAAAAGTCCGGGTTCCCTTTACAAAGGATATAAGCCCGTGAATAGAGAAACATGTAGATAATAATTTAATTCGCACAAGAATTTTTTACAAATGTCACAATATTATGGTACAATAACTTCATGTAGCATATGCAAAATAGAAAAACGGTACGTTGGCACATGTACTAATGTAATAATTGTATCACTGGTACCAAATTTAGACGAATATATTAATTCGCGCTTTCAGCGCTTGATCTATGGTAAATACTTTTTTTGTTGCAAATCATTGAAGTATAATGTACTACGTACTAGAGAAGACGCCTCTACTTGATTATTTGTCACACCTGTTATAGCGCATACACTCTAACTCAGTTAGTCTGTGCCAACCTTGCCGCAACGTGACGTGTTTGAGTGCTAAATTTTATTACTTAGATATGCCTTCATGTGCAGTGAGAAATTGTTTTAATAACTCGAGAAACATATGTAAAAGTCAAGGAATGACTGCATCAGTTAATTCAAAATATTATCTTTAAAACATGCGTAATTAAATTAAAATATTATCAATATGTGACACGTGGCTACGCGTTGTTATTGTTATAATAATAATAATTATTATTATTATCGTTTATTATCAAGTAACAAGACTCAATTTTGTTAGTAATACATAAAACTTATGTTAGAAGTCGACATTCTCACACAAATGACATGCACTGATACGCAAAATCACCACTGCACCACTCCGTGTGAGGTAGCACAACAGTGATTCATGTACACACAGTGCAACCTGTCTGTTATCATGGTGAGAATGCTGTTGGAACTATCACGTACCCTGCGCACCAGGGATGCACACCGTTTGCGTATTATGATGAAAAAACAATCCACTCGGCCTTCACCGAACATCCCTGATGCACGACAACAGTGGGGCAGCCCAACAGCACTCTGAATGAATGTTATGAATACTTTAAAGGCCTAATATTATAAACACAAAATTCGAAAGTTTTTTGGATACTAATCAATTCTTAGAAGTGTCCGTTGCTTTAATTTAATTTCAGTCGAATGTAGTCGTCATTTAGAACACAGAAAGTAATTTTCGGTGCATGTTGGTTCTTAGGCGAACAATGTATGGCCGCAGTACAATGTTCTTTGGAAATGAATTTTTTACTATAGCAAAGGGAAAGTAAGAAAAGTAAGAAAAGTATGAACAGTATAAAAAGTAAGACGAGTAACTTGAATAAGAAACTTGACTCTTGACCTGACTATACTGCTAACTCATAAAATAAAAAAGCATGTGCCATATTTGTTTATTGAACTAATATGTGCTTAAGTTATTCTTAAATATTACACTGTACAGAATATATTAAATAAAACTAAAAGCATAAACGTAAGTATATTAAACCAAAATTACAAAGGTATTTATACCTTAAAAACAAAGTAATTCTAAAGTACTTTTGGGTAAAAGGGATTTCTTCTTTTTAAGCAACATCCTGAGCTCTATTACCAATGGGTTAGAACGGAGAGGCCTGTTATGAAGGTCTCTTTATTGTAATTTCTGGGCATTATACCCGTATGTCCTAGTCGAAACACAAACTTATAAATAAGCAACAAATTCTAAGGTAATTGCTTAATTAATATAATTATGTCGATATTTCTTAATTACGTTTCCACGATGAGAGAAATAACTTCACAAACCGATGCGGTGACTGTAATCGCAGTTGAGGATTGATGCTCAATGCAGCAGCTATAGACTTATCAATGTGTTGGAACTCCTGTACTTTGTTAGGTGCGTTTGAGCACTTTCCATAACTCTTCTTCAATCGTCCACGTTTCGTATCCAAAATTTCAACGTCAACCTCGGTTGATAGCAGCGCTAGTGCCGCTTGAGAAAAGCTCTTCAAAGTCACACTTTCGGAAGTGGTAAGCCAGTTGTAATGACTTGCCAAAATCAGTTCATATCTTTAGGAATATTTGCGCAACAACACAGTGATTCTTGTGCCTATACATCCGAAGTAAATATTTATTCTATCCTGGGTTAACATAGAGTCTTGAAATTCAATAAATACATGCTGGAGCTATTAGTGAAGTTAGGTTCACCCTGTGACCACCATATTTTCCTCAAATATCGAGAGATAAGACAAACATGTGTGTAAATACCTATTGTCGCCCTGAACCTGTAAAAACAAATGTTGAGAATGAATACAAAAATAGATGGATCTGAGTGAAAATTACATAGGGCCCTAAAGTAATAACTGAGTAGCAATATGCTACAAAGTGGCCACTTTGCCGGAGTATCCAAGTAAAAGGCCATTACAAAAATAATTCACAAAGATAGTATATTTCCGGCGACAAACAAACAATTCACAGTCGTGCAGTACTGTGTTAGCAAAGTTCATTTAACTGGGGTTCGGTCATAGTAGGTAGTAGTTGTAATAATCACTAATTTCATACGATTGCAACACATATTTTTTTAATTTGTCTTATAAGAGTAACCGTGGTGTGGCGGCGGTGGATGGATCTAGAGTGGCGGTGGCTGACCGACAAAAAAATTGTCTCATTTTTAGGAAACCAGATCATACCACCATACCATCATACTCAATACAAATAATAGGTTTTTACCTATGAAACAGCCGTTCTGCAGTACTGGCCATTTCAAATAAAAATATTTTTTGTTTGGCTATTAATCCTAATTTCCAATTAATGTTCTTTTATAAACATGGTTTCAATATTTAAAATCAGTCTTATGTGTATTGATTAGTTTTAAGTTTTCATCGCGTTTGAATCTATTTCTTCGTCATGGATACGTTGAAAATTCGAGTAATTATGGAATATGAGTACCGTCGTGGCAGCATCGCGGCACAAGCAGCATGCAACATCAACGACGTTTACGGAGGGACCACTACAAACCAACGCTCAACCCGTTATTGGTTGGCCCACTTCCGTTCTGGAAATTTCGATCTGAAAAATGAAATTATGATACTCAATCTACGGCTGAATTAGCAGCAGCTTTCGACGTGAGCATCAAAACAATATTGGTCCATTTGCGTCAAATTGGTAAGATAAAAAAGCTTGACAAATGGATGCCCCACGAACTTAACGATCATCAGCGCAACGTGCGCGTCGAGGCCTGACTTGCGCTTCTCAACAGTCATAGAAACGAAATAATTTTGAACCGCATTGTTACCTGCGATGAAAAATGGATTCTGTTTGACAATCGCAAGCGCTCAGCAAGTTGGTTAGATCCTGGTTCAACACCTAATCATTTCGCTAAACGAAAAAAGACCCCTATAAAAGTGATGGTCACTGTTTGGTGATCTAGTGCCGGTGTGATTCATCACAGCGTCTTACCAGATGAGATGAGCGTTACTGCAGATGTATACTGTGAAGAATAGAACACTATGATGGAGAAGCTCGCACATAGGCAACCGGCTTTGACCAATCGCTCGTCCGCACTGCTCCTGCACGACCCCATACTGCACAACAGACGGTGTTCAAGCTATAAGAGCTGGAGTTAGAAGCTCTCCGCCGTCCCCCGTACTCGCCCGACCCTGCGCCTACAGACTTCTACTTTTTCCAGAACTTGGTAAAAAAATTTTGCGGGAAATAAATTCAATACCCGAGTGGTAGTACAAAATGCCTTTGAAAAGTAGACCAGCTGCGTACAGCATCTTAGGATTGTGAAAGGCCGTCATAGCGTGTTATCTGCGCTGAAACGATTTTATATTTATCGCAAGAATACGAATGATAAGAACACAGCACTGCACGCTGCAGAACGGCGTCGAAAACTGACGTTAGCATGCGCATGATAAAAACACACTTGTCCTCATTTTGTGCCTGTTTACCGCGAAAGTTGAATACACGCGGAAATCTGAACGAATGCGTACGCATCTCCAAATAAAACTGGCATTTCACAGACACGGCAGACAAGTTAGTCCCCAAGTCTAAATATACTTAGCATACGGCCGAATACTGAATTACCAGTTAATATGAAGTCCCGCTCCAACTCTTTGAGCCGGCCGGTTTTATACCGAAAACAGGTTTATCGAATAGTTAAAGCGGGATTTAATATTAACTGGTGTTTCAGTGTTCGGCCGTTAGTCTCCATATTACAGTCAGCGTAGTCTTTATAACGTAGTCACTACGCAGTAGCATTTTAGACTCTCCTACCCATACAGGATTCCACGTAGTCTTTTGCAAAATTCGGGTATAAAAGGTACCTTGAAACCTAATAATAAGCTAACTGAATATATTGATATTACCAAAGTTGATAAGAGTTTTGTCTGTTTACTAAAACGGTGAAAACAATGCCCTGTGGTGCCGGCTCAGAATACCACCACCCCATCTCCTCCTGTGGTTGTCGTAAAAGTCGACTAAGGGATTAGCCGGAGGATGGGCAGCAGCGTCCTTCGAGTACATTAACAACTCAAATGCGATTGCCAACCCGTCTGCCAAGCGTGGCGGTTATGGCAAAACCCCCCAATAAGCCCACAACACACTCATATCGGTCGTTGTGGTGCTTTTTGTGGGAGGCCTGTGTCCAGCAGTGGACTTCATTCAGTATTTAACCGAATTGATTGTATAACGGTAATTATTTTTAGTAAAATAAAATTGAGATCCTCATATCCACTTGCACTCACTGATTGGTAAAATGATTGGTGAGGTTAAGCAAGGATTGGCTCGGTCAGTATGTGGATGGTTGACCACATTGTAGTATTTTAACTGAGCGTCTCCCTGCTTTGGAGGGCAAGTAAAATCGTCGGTCCCGATTGTTGCTACTAGACGACTGTCGTTATGCTAAGTCGGGGGCCTAGGGCGGTTTAAACAACTCTCACACAAGATTCGCCACTAACCTCACAAAAAAAAGAAAGCAAAATAAAAACAAAAATACCTAGATACACAAGTCTGTATAAATATTTTTTATTAAAAAGTAACAAGCACATCCAAACTTGTCACTGGCATAATTGTTTTGACGGGTTCAAAGTTGAATGACGACGACTCAAAGCTTTTCAGTACTGCCGCTACAGCGCATAACCGCGAGACCGCCAAGTTTAATTTAATCTGAAATTGTTTAGAAATATTGAAACACATCATAATATTCCTCCCTTTATAAATGGCTTTTATTATCACTTGTAACTAACAAGTATATAAGCAAATCTTGCGACATCATTTTAATCCACTACTATATTGTTATTGACTTAAACTTTGCAAATGTATGTAAGTTTCTTATCAAACAATATTACGACATAATAAACTTCATTATATCAGCCAAAAGTCACACAAATACACTACCGAACAAAGACCTCGCAGATTTCCACAATTGTATCGCTATTCTGGGGAAAATTAGCCAGTACTCACCACGATTCGCAGGCGAGTTGGTGATCGTAGTTTGCTGTTGCTGTTCCACAGAAGAGTCGCTGCAGCCCATCTCTCTGTATAGAGTCCCTTAGTCGCCTTTTACGACATCCTTTACATAAGACAAACACATGACATAAGACATAAATCCTTCAATGGAATGGTGAAAATATAAAGATTTAGGATCTACTTTTGAAACCCTAGGTGTCCCTATCGATAGTAGTTATTTAAAATTTAGTTGTAAAAAACCTGACGTTTGAGATAAGAGGTGGCTACTTCAACTAATTCAGAATATTCAACCAGTACAAAAAAGATGAATCAGTAAATTCAAATTCAGTTTGTGTCATGTGTATAAAATGAATTAGATACATTTTCATAAAACTGCAGTGCGTGCAGTATCCACAAAGTTAATTGCCTAAAATAATATAGCATTCATTTATCTTACATTTACTTCGATGTCTACTATAATAACGATTTAGGAGATTAAAGTTATGGAGATGTATGTATATTACATTTTGGGGTTTACCCGCACATTCGACACAAAAGGTACGAAGGTAGTAACTTTTGCATTGTCATAGTCCACATGGGCCTTAGGGACTCTTTAGTTTAATGGTTTCTAAATAACTCAGTCAAATTGAAACATCATGTGGGACGTACGGAATAGGTGAATCTTATTTAACTGACTAGATAAAGGGGGAGGTTCTCAATTCGTCTGTATATTTTTTATGTAAGTTTGGGCATAACTCTATCATGTATGCACCGATTTGGATGATTATTTTTTTGTTTGAAAGAATTTTCACCCTTTCTTTGTCTGTCCATCTCGTGCTTGGTCTCCACTCAAGAAACTTTCTGCCCCAACGGCAGTTGTGATTCGATTGCCTTGAGAACTGGTAGATGCTGTTCACAAACAAAATGTCACCAATGCAATGCATAAAGGAGCTGGAATAAGTAATATTTATTTAAGGCGTAGATTCGTATGTTCGCAAAAAAACTATCATTTCCTCCCCTTTCCTTCTTGAGCCCCAGGGGTGGCCAGCTGGGCTGCCCCTTTTCTTGGTGTATCTATGGTAGGCGGAGAGCACGTTTGGCTCCCTACTCTGTATTCCACTGGCTTCTGTGTCACTTCGCTTCGCGCATAGGTTGCAGTATGGGGCTGTGGAGTACTGGCCAGCCTTATGGCAGGGCTGAGCGCAGTGGTAGCATTCATCCCTGCGCTCCACTTTAGCAGTGCACCGGGGCCTTACGTGTCCCGGTTTAAGGCATCGGAAACACCTTAACGCTCTGGACTGCAGCAACTTTACCCGCGCTGCAATCCTGCTCAGCAGAAAGCGGTGGCGACCTTAAGGCGGTCAACCGGTTCACCCCGCCGGGATACTGGATGCTCCAACAGCGAGTGAACGCAAAGAAGGTCGGGACCAACTCGCAACAGATGCTCAACGAGTCTTTGGGCAATTATTCTCATGAATATCTTCGAAGCCTCGTTGAGCAGGCAAC
Source organism: Diloba caeruleocephala (assembly GCA_947459985.1). Taxonomy (NCBI): domain Eukaryota; kingdom Metazoa; phylum Arthropoda; class Insecta; order Lepidoptera; family Noctuidae; genus Diloba; species Diloba caeruleocephala. Next base: position 11,505,135 of record OX381612.1, on the reverse strand, counting down.
TAGGAAGATACACAGAGGAAGACTACGCGGTCCTACCTTTCCTACTGACAACCAATCCGGCCTCCTCCCAGCCAGTCGGGAACACCCTGTGATGGAGGCGGCTGGAGAGCAGCCGCGAAAAACGTGAAAACGTTCTTCAAGAGACTGCAGTGCATACACCCACCCTCGGAACAAAATGCCATCCGGGCCTGGTGCGGTTCTGTGAGCCTTCAGGCGGCCAATAACTTGGCCATTGACCCTTACCTCCTCGACACCGTCTGAGGCAATTGAGGGCGGGGAGGGACCTGACTGTCCCGAACCACCGAAAAGAGCGTATACAGTACTTCTTCAATTAAATCCGACGCCATTCCAAGCCATGACGTTAGCAGCTGCAACGAGCAGCATCTTTCGATCGATTTGTGTGAGGGTCTAACGCCGCGACGCCGGGCTGGGACTCGGACGGCTCGGGGTGGGCGGGCGGAAGTTCACATCAAACACTATGTGGTGGTGGTCTGACAACGTGATCATCACGCAGGTGCTAACAGACCCCTCATTCAGCCATCAGAGGTCAAGTGACACCACCCAGTCTAGCAAAGTCCTCCCCCTTGGCCCGTCCCGATGGTTGCTCCAAGATCTGGAGTGAGCGTTGATGTCCTCCAGGACGAGCACTGGACGGGGTGAACATTTACAACGAATGCTGTGCACCGCCCAGTCTAGGTATCTCTTGTAGTCGGCGAGAGATACATTGGGGAATTGGCGAACCACTGGACAGCGCAGGTTTTTTTTATTTTTTTTTATTGATGTCCAGTGGAAATTCTACATGGAACTTCCTTCACCCCGGGGAAGGGCGAAGGGGTGTGCCGGACTCCTACCGGCTAAAACCACTGGAGCGGTCATCTTCGGCACCGAAGGGGGGCTCCAGGTCCTCGTAAGATCACACTAGAGCCGCCCTTTGGTGCCACGCCTTTAGGCACATCTTGGAAGGGGTGAATGTAAAGCGGTCACCCCCTCTAGCGGAGGGAAGGCGACTGTAAAAAGGTCGCCCCCCAGGCACCTCTCGGGGAGGATTGTAAAGGATCCCCCCAAGCCTCGCTTTGCGCTGTGCTGCGCACACGGCGGCACGTGACCACGTGCGCGCCACCGTCTTCCCGGGGGTCGCTCGGTGTGAGCACGCAGACTCCCCAATCTGCGCACCCGCGACCCCCGAGGCCCCCCACCATGAATTGACGGCAGGGGGCTCAGGCGTGTTGGACTTGGGAGCCGGGACGGTTGTTGCCCCGGCGCCGTCTCGTCCTTCTCCGTGCGGGATCGGCCCTCTCCCGATCCCGCTCTGCAGTCTCCTTCTGCAGCATGACGCTCTCGCAGAAGGAGACCACTGCACTCCAATTTTCGTGCTCTGCTAACATAGCCGACACTACTGCCGGCAGAGAGAGATCTTGCCCGATCCGATCGACCAGGATCCGCCGCTCGGCGGCCCACGCAGGGCACTGGACAGCGCACCTAGGTGGTGCTCATGCTTGAGGAGTCCTGGCCGACTTCCATCGACTTGACGCAGTCAGAGGAACAACCACCGCGAACAACCACTAATGCCAGAGTTCCTCCGAAATACAGCGTGACATGTGTCATGCGTTCTCCGCCCTGATGACCTCTTTGATCTTTGCCGCGAGTGCGAAGGCCTTGTCGCCACTACTGGCACCATGCACCTCAACAATGCTAACGCCCGTCTTCGCCTTCTGGAACCTCAAACTCTCGATGGTCTGGAAAGCATCTGGGTCAGACAGAGGGTGAGAGAGCCATGCACTCACCCATGACGGGTTTAAGCACAGGTATGACGGCCTAAATGGATTAGTACCTACTACTTCTCTAAAGATAATATAAGCAACATGTAATGGGATCTGCACGTCTATGAGCCGCGTTAGCCGCGGGCATACCATGGGTGGGTTATCCTTTCGTGGAGGGCATGTTTAACAGTCAACCCCGGTTGCCATACAAATACCAGTGACACCGTTTTGGGCGGTCAGAAGCTTGAAGTCTAAACTTAGCATATCGGTATCCTCCAGTAATTGCAGGGTTACACTGGCAAAATAAAGAAGTCACTCCGTTTAAAATACTAATATGAGCTGCACCTGGTTGGGCTGGAAGCCGACTCCGATATACTTGCGATAAGGCTAAGCTGATGGTGAATAATGAGCTCCAGTGTGTGTTAAGTCGTCGAACTGCAGTTTATATATGCTACACAGAAGTTAATATGCTATAGGATAATATTCAGATTATTGAAGTATGGACCAAAACACAGAATTAATCAGTATTGAATAAAACTATTTGTATACCCAATTTGTACTCCTACACACAAAAAACCAGTAAAAATATTTTAATATGTGTCCTAACGCTACAATTGCAATTTAAAAGCAATGTGGGAATGTTTTTACGTGATAAAATTTTAATGTCTGTTGGTTCTTTCTTCCTCTGATAATTTTATTGACCGCGCACTTTAAGAGGAAATTAATGTTTCGTATGTACGATAAATCATAACTATATGTAGTAGGTAAGGCCTCACCAATAAGCAGAGTGTAATCTCGCTGAGCAAATCTCGAGGGCGCGTCACTCGATATTGTCAAATTAAGAGCAATGCCCTTTTTATTTTACGCTCAATACAATCATGGTATTTCACTTTTAATTATTTATTTTTCCAAACAGATTTTTCTTAAATGGTTCAGCGGCACATTGAAGCAAGGTATAAAGATTTTCGGATTCGGTCGTTGTGGTGATCTTTGGGGGAGGCCTGTGTCCAGCAGTGGACTTCATTTGGCCGAAATGATGATGATAATGATAAAGATTTTTGTTTTCATTATAACATGCTATAACCTCGATAATGACTTGCTACGACTATAAAAAAAATGTTTTATTTTTATTTTCTTAAAGTAAATGTTAAGTAGGTAGTTAATTTTATTTAATTAATAACGCATTGTGTGATATACATACGTCTAGAAATATGTTTATAATTTATAGCAGATTTATATAGAAACACGCTGATATCGAATAATTCAAATATCATTTATTAATATTACAACCGCCTTGAATAGTTCACATTCAAAGGAATTCTATCAGCTCTGTGAGATGGCATTTCGCCGTATGCGTGTTATGTGACATTTCTAGCCTTTGAGAACTTCGGATAGGCTTCCACACAGACGTTCATCTATAGTCCTAGGTACAATCAAAGGGATACTGTTTAAACTAGCAGAAATTATATCGGCCCAATAATTTTCAGGAAATAATCCGAATAGCCTCATAACTGTAACCATTCTATTGCGTTATTTAAATAATACTTCTATTGTTAACATAGAGTACCCATTTATATGCCCCTGAAGGACCCCATTGCTGCTCTCGAGTGCATAGCAGATCCATTTATGATCTGGGCACACTCATTGCTGAACACCAAGCATGATAATGTTTCAGTCTCTCAATATAATAAATCAACACTTACGTCATACGTAATCTAGCGATCATTTTGTTGTTATGAATTTAAAATGATAACATATCTCAATGAACGATGCGTTATATTATGTCCCTGTTCTTGAATTCGTACCAATTATCATATCCTTTATCCTTATCATTAGTCCCTCAAATGACGGAATGCAGCAACATGATGTAGCTACTTTACATAGTATGTGAGAGCGTGGGTACTGCTCCGGTTGAACCGGCCAATTTTTGATCTGTAAGCAACGTCTGGCTGCAGCTAGGCTCTAGCATGAAATAAAAGTGTTAATATATATTTTATATATTATTATCATGTCCTATTCTACGTTATAATCTAGGTCTATGAAAATTTACATTAGACTCCTATCAGACTTTGAGCGTGATGGACTCTCAAACGTTCAGATATAGGCAGGTACAAATTTCTAGTAGTAAGACAATATGTATAATAACTGTTCCCTCGACTTCGTTCGCGAAGGGATTAATTAAAACCCCTTTGGGAACTTGATAACACAATAAAAGGTATCCTTCGTCCTATTCAACGACATATTCTACATCTATGCTAGATTGTATTAGAATCCGTTCAGCCCTTTGAGCGTAATGAAAACTCAAATATACAAAGTTTCATATTTATAATAGTAGTAAGATAATATTCTATACTATTCTTTTTCTTTTTTTTAAAACGTTGCCCCACACTAGGATTTCTCCTGTGTCGTGGGTGCGTTTACAGACATGAATTCTACATACAATACACCCAGTCCCGGAACAACTACCTGCAGGTCATACAAATATTTGTTCCGTGTGGGAATCGGACCCACGACCCGGAGCGCAGCAGCCAACTGTATCAGCCACTGCACCAACCGTGCCGTCGAGATTTCCGAGACTTTGTCCACAAAGGAAATAATTAAAACCCTTATGGGATCTTGATAACGCAATAAAAGGTATCATATAAATATTGTTAGATGCACAGAGTGAGCGCATCACGGAGTAATTAAATCCAGGAACATAACTACATTCTGGAGAAACAATTCTTAAATTCTTAAATTCTTTATTGTACAAAATAGAAAATACAAATCAAACAGCCAATATAAATGTGATGTACAAAGGCGAGCTTAACTCAGGCTGAGTTTTCTACCAGCAAATCCTTTGAGTGATAGAGAGTGGTGGTAAAAAGAGGGCAAAGTCACGTGCACAATAACATTAAAACAGTTATTTAATAAAAACAGAAAGTAAAAAAAAAATATATTCTAATAAATAACATATGTGCGCATATAAACAAATATATATAGACCATTATATATATTTTGTACAAATATATTTTGATATATAACGAATATAAAAAGTCACATAGCAAGGAAATGCTTCTTAACTCTAGTCTTAAAAGCGTCCAGAGAACGGCTGTCGCGTAGGGCATGTGGTAAGGAATTCCATAGATGTACGGCACGAATAGTAAAGGAACCGTCATAACGGCTAGAAGTGTGAAGAGGAGTCCGGAGAAGGAGAGAAGAAGCCTATCGACAGGGTTTTCCCCTCGGAACAAGATACTCAAATCGCTCACGAAGATAGACAGGAGAATTTGTGTTATGAAGAATAGAGTATAGTAGGGAAAGAATATGAGAATCACGGCGTTGCCGAATAGGTAGCCACCTCAATCTGGTTCGAAATTCAGACACACGGTCATATTTTCGAAGACCGAAAATGAAGCGGATACACAAATTCTGCAGACGTTCGAGTTTGTTTAGTAGTTCCTCTGATACATCAAGAAAACAGACATCGGCATAATCCAGGAGAGGAAGAAGGAGAGATTGTGCAAGAATTATCTTAGTATGAAAAGGCAGGAATTTTTGAAGACGTTTGAGGGAATGAAACGAGCAGAATACTCTCCTGCTGACTTCTGCAATGTGAACATCCCAGGAGAGATTGGAATCCAAGAGGACACCCAAGTCTTTAGCGCTTTTTGAAGTGGCTATAGTAACGCAGTTGTACACGATAGGCGGGATACACTGAAGATTCAAAATGTTGGACATGTATCTACCACCAATAACGAGAGCTTGAGATTTTGTGGGGTTGACTAAAAGTCAAAAAGATTTAGCCCACTTGCTTATATTCTCAAGATCATTATTGATGGCACTAATAGCTTTCGCGTACTCTCCAACTTTAAAATGACAATATAACTGCAGGTCGTCTGCATAGAGATGATAACGAGAAGCTAGGCTAGACCTTTGTGATGGCGTTTATAAAAACGGAGAAGAGAAGAGGTGAGAGGACGCCACCTTGTGGAACACCCGCAGCCAATTCACACCACTCGGAGGAGGCATCATCGGAACGAACTGACTGCGAGTGACCCCGAAGATATGAGTTAAACCATGCAATCACAGAAGATGAGATATTAAGAGACGATAGGATTCCTAAGAGGATGTCAAAATCAACAGAATTAAAAGGATTGCTAAAGTCCAATAAAACCAGTAACGTTAGCATTTTATTTTCCATGGCCAGTCGGATGTCGTCAGTTATTTTAACGGCACTAGCCGTTACAGTGCTATGGCCAGGACGAAAACCAGATTGGTAAGGACTTAACAAGCTATTAGAAGAGAGATATGAAGACAGTTGATTTTGGACAACACTCTCAAGGACTTTGGATAGGATAGGAAGAATGGATACGGGACAGAGCTGGGATACTGAAGAGGGATTCGGAACTTTGGGAAGTGGTAGGACATGAGCCCTCTTCCATACTGTGGGACAATAATATTGAAGAAACAAAAGCACAGTCAAATTGTAGTTAGAACAGTTTTTGATGCTTGTATGAAGTTTAAATTTCACTTTAGTACATTATTTTAAATAGAAAGTGATAGCCTTCTGATTACTCCCAATGCAACGTGGCTGTAAAGCTCGAACCTTAACAAATAAAACTCACAAAATTAAAATGTATACGGCTGAATACGGAAACACCAGTTAATTTTAATTTCCGCTTTAAACTATTTGGACCGCCCGGTTTTGTACCGAAAACAGGTTTATCAAATGGTTAAAGCGGGATTTGATATTAACTGGCGTTTCAGTATTCGATCGTAAGAGTCGTAAAGGGAACCATTATATAAATAAACAGTTCTTAAAATAAGATTCAAACATCAGTAACAAAACATTTCTTAATGATGCCTTTGTAGGGGACAAAAATAAACACAGGCCATCTTCATGTTGAGCAGGAAAATGGGAGCAAAATTAAGGAACTGGGCAACACCTGCAAACGACCTTTGCTCGATTTAACTTTTTCAATTTATTGTTACAACTAAATGTACTGATTGTATAACGGTTAGGCAACAAATAGGCATTTTAATATTTTATTATAATGGAGTAACGGTAAAATTAATGGTTGTTACAGAAATAAAGTTTATGTTTTATAGGTAGAAAGTAAAAACTAAACATTTTTGCCATGCTTTTACGACGAAGCCTACAAAGCGCTACAAAGCCGTTATAAAATATTGTCCTACGGCGTAGCAGTCGTAGACTATCGGCAGGAAGCAACGTTTTAAATTTCCTTGTATTTCCAAGAATCGGTGATGAAAACTTGTTTATTATAATGATGGTTCCTTTTATATATTTAAACGTGGAAGTTTATCACCATTATTTTGGTCTTTTGATATCTACAGCTGGACATAGCCCATCCCATTATTTTCCAGGATTTCATAAATAGTTTATTAGAATAAACTAAAGCGCATGATCAGAATTCGTTTTATTTTAAGCATTATTAAAAAAATAAGTAATTTATAATTTTCTTGCATAGTCTTTATCGTATATATATTACCACAAAAGTAACTTAGGTAAATCCATAAACCACCTTATAAAGTCTTCAAAAGCGAAAAGCATGAATTTACATAAGACGATGGCAAATTATAGAATATTAATTTGACCTTTCTACTAAATATTAAGTATTAGTAGCAGTATAAGTTTTACAAAAATAGTGAACTTTATTTAAAATCTTTATTAGTTGACAATAAGAAAAGATTAGCCGTGTGGTGCCGGTTCAGAATACCACCACCCCATTTCCTCCCGTGGGTGTCGTAAAAGTCGACAATGGGATTAGCCGGAGGATGGGCAGCAGCTTCCTTCGATTACATTAGCAAATCAACTGCGATCGCCAACCCGTCTGCCAAGCGTGGCGATTATGGCAAAACCCCCCAATGAGCCCACAACACACCCATATCGGTCGTTGTGGTGATCTTTGGGGGAGGCCTGTGTCCAGCAGTGGACTTCATTCGGCCGAAATGATGAAGAAAAGATTAACAAAAAAAAAACAATTATTTAAAAAGTATTACTATTGGAGCACATTATAATTACATATTTTACTATTTTACCACACCGGCGCGAGTTCTTTATCGTATGCGTTTTCGTAATAAAATGGTGAAAAAAGATAATTTTGAGCTCAAATAGTCTAATCTATTCATTCTTTATCCTAATAATAATATTTTACTATACATGTGAAAGTTTGGAAATATGTTTGAATTTTTGTTGCTCAATCACGCTGGAACGGCAAAACGCATTTGGATAAAATTTGACAAAAAAAATAGACATTAACCCTCAATAAAATAAAGGCTACTTTTTATCCCGAGAGAAAAACCGTTCCCGAGGGATGCGCGATAAATCTTTCCGTTATAAGCCAAATAATACGTGGGTGAAGCCGATTTCCGAAGCAGATTAGTTTAATATGATTGTATAAAAATAATGGAAAGATGTAACATTTTTTTTATAAATTTTACTATTACTGTTGGCTTTTGTTCCTTAAAAAAAGTTCACTATTTTTGCAGGACCCTATATATAGCATATATACAGTACAATAAACTTACAAGAAGTATCTATGTGTAGGTTTTAGGGTCGGCAACGCGCGAGTGATACCTCTGGTGTTGCAAGCGTTCATTCATAAGTTACGGTTTCCCAGCGGGGTGGATCGGTGTTGGCTGTCAGTCTTGACATAGTCAATGCCCTTCAATTCCATCCCTTGGGGCGCGATTAGGGGGGCACTAGTCCACCATAGGTGCCCCCCTATCTGCAGGGCACCATAGGGGCCTTCTATGCGATAGGCACGTTCGCTACGTGGGCAGAGACGGTAGCGTAAAGCGGAGGGAGATAAAGTGCGAGGTTCCGCAGGGGTCGGTTCTCGGCCCCCTCTTATGGAACCTTGTCTACGACGCGGTCTTGCGTATCGTTCTCCCCGCCGGTGTCAGCTTAGTATGTTACGCTGATGACACTTGTGTTGGCGAGCGGGGAGATTTTCGAGGGAACCATCCGGCTTGAAAATCAGAGTGGGCTGGTACATGAAGTACCTGGGGCTCCTAGACAGTCGCTGGGGCTTTCAGGAGCACTTCGAGCGCCTCATCCCCCGAGTCGAGATAGTAGTGGGTGCATTACACCGGCTGCTGCCCAATCTCTGGGGACCGAGTGAGGAAGTTCGTCGCATCTACGGGGGGGTTGTGTGGTCTGTGGCCCTCTACGGAGCGCCAAACTTCAGGTCTGCAGCGCAGAGTGGCTATACGGATCGCACGAGGATATATAGTGGAGGAGGAGGCCGGTGTCTTACTAGGCGGTAACTCTCCTGGTGCGCTTTCCGCCTTTTGATATCCTGGCGTAGACGGATGCGTGGTTCTATGATCAGATACGCTCCCTTCACCAAAGTGGCGAAACCGTGCCTCCAGGGGCGTCCGACAGGCTAAGACAGTAGGCTCGACGACGCGCTCTTGAGATGTGGCGACATCGCCTTCAGTTGCAGTTCGCGACCAAACACGTCGTTGAGGCCATCCTGCCACACTTCGGAGCCTGGCTCAAAAGGAGCGAGTGCGTCACCTACCGCCTGACGCAGGTGTTCACCGGATACGGTTGTTTCGCTGCGTACCTGCACAGGATAAAACGTGAGGCCATGGCACAGTGCCACCACTGTAGAAGCGATCAAGATACCGCACAGCACACACTCGAGGAGTGTCCTGCGTGGGCTGCCGAGCGGGGAATCCTGGTCGATCGGATCGGGCAAGATCTCTCTCTGTCGGCAGTAGTGTCAGCTTTGTTGGAAGAGCAGGAAAACTGAAATGCAGTGGTCTCCTTCTGCGAGAGAGTCAGGCTCCAGGTGGGGACTACAGAGCGGGATCGGGAGAGGGCCAATACCGCATGGAGAAGGACGAGACGGCGCTGGGGTAATAACCGCCCCGAGTCCCAAGTCCAACATGCCTGAGCCTCCTGCCGTCACTACACGGCGAGAAGACGGTGACGCGCACGTGGTCACGTGCCGCCGTATGGGCAACACAGCGCACAGCGAGGCTTGGGGGGTTCCTTTACAATCCTCCCCTCCGAGATATCCCTAAAGGCGTGGCATCAATCGGGGGGCTCTAGTGTGATTTTACGAGGACTTGGAGCCCTCCTTCGGTGCTGAAGATGACCACTCCAGTGGTTTTAGCTGGTAGGAGTCCGGCATGCCCCTTCACCCTTCCCCGGGGAGGAGCAAGTTCATGTAGAATTTCTTTCCACTGAAACCCGATAAAAAGAAAGGTTGGAGATACCTACGCTTATTTTAACATCGTCGGAAAACGACATGATAACCCCAAGTAACCTGAATACAACCCTATCAGCCCACCTAATCCAATTACGACGACTTGCGCTATAAATTATGGCTATTTTTTTTTATGTTCCTCTATTTCATTACTTTTAGCTTATTCGAAGGTTACTTAATCAATGTTGTTTGTCGTGTGGTCTGCGGACATGGCATTGATTTTTCGCTGGTAAACAATAAAACTTTGCTTCCGGTTCGATTTCATTGCATCGGCATCCCATGTAAAGTCTGTATTTAACATTTTTCTATTTGAGAAAATGAGTTGCAAAATTCGACGAAACAGAACGATTTCAAAACCACAGTGTAAAACAATCCCAAACTTAAAATTGTTCACGTCATAACCTCACAACAAATATCTTGCGAAGTTGGATAAAATATCTCTCTGTTTTCACTCGAACAAATACTCGCTCATATGTAATAATATAATCGATATAACTACGTTTAAAATTGCCGTATGGTGGCGGGTACGAATAGCACCACCCCATCTCATCCCATTGGTGTCGTGAAGGGCGACTATGAGATTAGCCGAAGGATGGGCAGCAGTGGCCTACGAGTACATTAACAACTCAACTGCGATCGCTAATCCACCTGCTAAGCGCGGCGATTATGGCGAAACCCCCTAATGAGCACACACATCCAGACAGCTCGTTGTGGCGATCTTTGGGGGAGGCCTGTGTTCAGCAGTGGACTTTATTCGGTCGAAATGATGATGTTACTTATATAATAGGTACTTTATTTATTTTTCTATGGATATTTTTATTGATCAAAAGAGGTAGAATTACTTTTGTACAAAAATGTGGAAATTTTCTTGCTGATGTTAAGCAACGATGTGATCGACGATGGTGCACGCTTGCCTAAAAGAACCCTGTTCACTCGTGACTTGAAGATTCTGGCAATTAGTTCCGCTCCATAATAGTACACACGAAAAAGGTGGAAGCAAAACGCTTCGTATGTATGGGTGGGACATCAACCATGTAACTATGGCTCAGTGCCGTTTTCGTCTGGTTGACCGATGATGGAATGGAACTTTCTAATTAAAGAATGGCATAGCTTGACTGCGCGTATAATATTAATCTTTTAAAATAAGAAGCATCCATATAAGATTACCTAATAATACATTTAACTACATTGTCACAATAATGACACTTTATTTTGTTTAATGGCATTATGGTGTGTGGGAATAGCGGCCGACGTAGATTCTATTTTTATATTACAAATGAGAGTCGTCCGCGCGATCTGTAATATGGGCCTTCGCAAGTCTCTCAGAACCACATTTAAAGATATTAATATGATAATAAGATGTCACGGAAAATTTGAAAGATATTGAAAGAGAACGCAGGGCGCTAGCTGTAAGGGTTCATATGTTGGCGCGCAGGTCCGCAAAGTGCTCAGTCGATGTAAAAGTTACACTATTTAAGGCGTTTTGTCAAACTTTTTACACTAGCAGCCTGTGGGTCAACTTTACTCAGAAAGCTTATAACACACTGCGTATTCAGTATAGTAACGCATTTAGGGCGTTGTTGGGGCTTCCCCGGTACTGTAGTGCTTCTGATATGTTTGACTAAGCAACAACTGATGATTTCTATGCCATAATAAGAAAGAAAGTGGCCTTAGTCATACCCGGGCTGTGGAGAGGCTACAACAATTTAATGAAAGTGTTTGCAGCACGACTTGATAGCGCGATAATAGGCCGGTTCACTGAGCTGCACGTCTATGGCGTAAGTCCAGGATTCGGCCGGGGATCGAGAAATAGTGCCATAGGTTCCATCCCTTAATTAATTAATGATCTTATTGTTTTTAAACGTTAATATCCGAAAAAAATTTATTATTTTTATGTTTCTCTTTTACACGGGTTTATATCCCCTGTAAGGGGGAATCCGGTCTTTTGATAGGCTTACGCGGGGACATGGGTCCAACACGGAGAGGCCCTTTAGAGAATTTTAATCTAATATGTAATGGGACACTAACCGGGGACTCTTCATGGCTGCACTATAAAATGCAGTCTCGGATTGTCCCCGGAGATATAAAACTATTGTATGAAATGGAAACTACAAGTATAAGGTCTATTGCAATGGGTGCTAAATGGATTTAAAACTAAGAAAAACGGAAAACACGGCGTCTGCCTTTCAACCTTTAAAGTGAAATTCTGTGGCAGACGGTGACGTGCCACTGACAAGATGGGCCCCCTAAATGGCCACCACTACAGGCGACAAGGAGCAACACCGGTGTGAGCGGCTAGGGGCGTCGAGAGGTGCGGCACCGGTTTTTTATTTATTATTATTATCTCATCAAAATCAATATATCAAATCTATTAAAGATCTTACCAAGGGAAAGTTTAAATTCCATATTAAACGCTTCTTGTTAGAATTGATAACTAATTATAATATATATACATATTATATATGTTATTTTTTACATATTAATGCATACAATATGAAATTGGTTACAGGTTGTGTGGCTGTCACGCCCTTTATTTTATGCAATTTAGTCATCATCATCATATCGGCCATACAACGTCCACTACCGAACAAAGGCCTCCCCAATAGATTTCCACAACTGTGTCATCATATTGGGGGGAATTTGCCAGTACTCACCACGCTTGGCAGGCAGGCAGGTCTATATGAAATAAAAGGTTAGTTATTTTACTAAATACGATGCCCTTGAACTTCTATTTTACACGGTACATTTTACAGACATACTCTCATATGCACAAACACCTAAACCTGGAACAACTATTGTTCAATATTTGTTCCGAGCGGGATCGTACCGGGTGACCCGTAGCGCAAAAAGCCAATCGCTTTGCTACTGCACCAACCGTTCTGTATCTATTATGAGATCATTTATTTTAACAGATAATAGTTTAACAGTTGCCGTGAAAGCTACTTTGCCTATATTACATCTACACACGGCTACACATCAAGCTATATATCCAGTTTAGCTTGACCTGTCATAGTAAGGGAAGCCCATACAATGTGAGATCAGCTTATACTGAAAATGTATAACTTGATATATAGCCGTGCGTACCTATGTATGTAAGTACTTCATAAAATACTGGATGGCATATTTTTCATTTCATAAATCATTGATTACGTAAATTTAAACGAGAACCGATCGAACCGCCGATTCAGACAAGCAAAAAAATAAATTTAAACAAAGAAACCAATGATTCTCGAAAAGTTGAGGGACAGTGCACACGGGCAGGGTATAACTTCGTACGATAATAATCCGACGAATACAAACACGCTTTCTAACTTAAATTGGTAATATGCACAGTCCATCATCTGTTATCATGAAATATGCACGAGATGTTCGGAAAGTTTGGCTTTTAGGTTCTTTATAATGTCAGTTATTTTGTATCATAAATATTTAATCGTTTTTCTGATAGTAGTGACAAAAAATAAAGCTGAAGGGTAGATTTTTATGATTAGGTATGTACCTAAGCATAAAAAACTACCCTCTTGCAATTTAACTATCTGTAAGTTTATTTGATAATGTACAGTCGTAAGAAAAGCGACAGTCTAAAACTTTTTTATGGTTACTTTCATTTAGTTGTTTGCTTTCCTGAAAGAAAGAAAGAAAGAAAAATATTTTATTGGCTTGCAGCAGCGTACACATAGACACAGGCAATATATAAAACCAAAAATAACTAAAGTAAATGCAATTAGATGTCTAACGGAAAAAAAAAAATAAAAAAAAATAACTAGGAAGTAAAACAATTACTACAGTTATAGTGCATTAACTTGTAAATCGATTATAGTGTACGTCGCCGTTGTGCCAATAAGGTCCCTCGCTCAGCATTATGCAGCAGCGCATAAATCGCTGCAGCGCTTATTTTCAGCGAGAGCCTAGATGACGTACAATTTTTGATCCAAAACATTTACTGCATACGTAATAACTTATTATATATACATATAATATGTATATAGACATATAGATATAGGTACTTACATATTTTAGGTTTATTATAACAAAAAATAATAATATAAATAAAATAAAATACAAAATAAATAATATATAAGAAATTTAACATTAGAATAAATTATTTTATTGATTGATTGATTGATTACTGTCAGCGATCGACACTATAGACGATTAGAAAGGTAACAAGTGCTAAGCCATAATAACCCTGTTAACAGACATCTATTAGTATTTGAGCGTTATTTGTATCCAACATTTGCAATTCGAGCCAATTATAAGCATTTGCGTAAGAAAAGTATAAGGAATTAGCTTAAAAACATCGATATTTGTGTTATCACTGGTGATAAGGATAGATTAGATAACAGATAACTGATAACGTGAAATTCTTAGCGTTGATTGGCTTACAATATATTTAATAGTAAAAAGGGGAGCCAATCAGGGAATATTAAGTTAATCCTTCCTATGACGAAACTTTACCTTTACTAGAGCCGAAGGCCAAATTTGAATTAATTTCACTCTAAAATATGGCAAATATTGTGATAGAGGTTTCGTAATTTGAATGTGCATAACGGTTTTTTCCCTATGTAATATATACTTATGTGTTGGATGTAAATAACAGTAAGGTGTGTAAAAAATGATTGCTAAGGTAAAAATATATTGATTTAGACTTGATTTATATTGTTATGAATAGTTTTAGAATGCTATCTTATCAGAGCAATTATTTTAAATATGGCAAGTATATAAGTGAAATAAGGATATAGAAATATGAAAGGATACCTAATTACCAGATTAAACCACTTCTGATAAGAATAGCATACACAATAGTATAAGTTTTTAATATATAAGTATAATGATGTATTTTTGTGTTTTAAAATATTAAATAAATGAGTAAAATTCTTTAATTAAAGCTATTAAGGTTATGTAATAAATAAAGATAAGTTTTATGCTCTATTTTATGCAAGCAGAAGTGTAGATTAGTAAGGTAAATGACAAGTTAATGTTCTGGAAACTTCTATGTATATGCTTACACATAAATGTTCTTATGTATGATAATAATGTGTATCATGGTGCATGTTTTGATGCTGTGTATATAGTATATAAGAAAGGTTTTATATAAATAAATGAGATTTGAAGGGTTCGACGATAGTACAAAAATTGTAGAAATAACGCGCGAATTTTGTGTTAAATTTAGTGGTTTCTGATTGGTCGGATTCGGATTGGATAAAAAATATATAAATCCGAGCAATTTGGAAACCGGAGTCAGTCGTCAGTCGACCAGGTGTCATTCAGTCAGTCAGTCGTCAGTAGTCAGTCGTGAGTCGTCAGTCGTCAGTCAGTCGTCAGTCGACCAGGTGTCATTCAGTCAGTCAGTCGTCAGTAGTCAGTCGTGAGTCGTCAGTCGTCATTCAGTCAGTCAGTCATCATCAGTCAATTCATCAAGGCGCAAGTAGTCAGTAATGAAAAAGTAAGGAAGTCGAACCCCGAGAAACCTTCACGGAAGTCTTCTGCATTTTTATTTGGAAGTTTCCCTACAGTCTCTCTCCGTGGCGGCTTATTGCGCAAGCAGGTGCGCAGGGACGGACGTCACCAGTGCAATTCAGGGTCTTGGGAGTACCTAGTACACCCCAACGTCCCTCTCCACGTCACGTTCGTCATTTGTGGGAGATTGTCCCAGGTGCGGTTGGTGCAACCCCCGCCACCGAAATAGTTGGTCCTTCGAACCGGATCCTGCTATAATAAGGAAGAAGATGCCCGTGACCAGGTCACAGAAAGACGCATTCCTGCACCTACCGTCGACAGCGGAACAACCTACCGGTGGGAGCAGATCTGAGGGAGTGTCGTCAGCAGCAACATCTTCGGGAACAGCCAACACAGAAGAGACATCAGGAACGACGTCTACAGAAGAAACTTCACGTACTACGACGACGGGTACGACAGAAATGACTGCGACTACGACCGCATCAAGGGCCTCAGCACAAGAAGCTGTGCAGAAGCAGACGACAGATCTGAAGCGTCCAGAAGAAGCATCGGCAAGTAAGGAAGAAAAGTCAGCTATGACAACAATACCGGTGGGGACGAGTCGTCGGGCCAGGTCGACGAAGACCACGAGTTCCTCGGCCAGAAGACGTGAACTAGTAGCCAGGGAAGAACTGGCTCGCCTAGAATTGGAAAAAACGGAGGCAGCAATGAAACTAGCTCGCGGCAGGTTGGAGCTGGCACAGTATGAAGATGAGGACTCGGTATATGAAGATCAGCAAGATCAAGAAGAAAGAACAGCACAAGTTCAGAAGTGGATTCAAACGTCGATAATTGAAGAAGTGAACGCTGACAAACCCGAAATACGAAGTCAGCAGCCACCAGAAGAGCCGCCAGCGATCAAGCCTGAACATAATTCGGGAAATAAAAGCACTACGGTCGAAGTTCAAGTTTTGGCAGACGCGTTGAAGGAAGCCTTTTCTACGAGAGGAAGAACAGCCTCGCCACCCAAGTATATCCACGAGCTACCTTTCTTCGATGGGAATAGCAGCGAATGGTTGGCGTTCAAAGTAGTGTATGAAGATACGGCACCAATGTTCACTGAATCACAGAATATGGCTCGTCTTAGAAGAGCGATTAAGGGCAACGCAAGAGAAACGATCAAGAGTTTGTTATATTCGGAAGCGCCGCCAACAGAAGTAATGCAAGCACTCTGCAGAAGATATGGAAGACCGGATGCACTGGTATTAGCGGAGTTAGAAAAAGTGAAGGCGCTCCACAAGATAAGCGATAGCCCGAAGGATATATGTGTTTTCGCCAGTCAAGTTAACAACAGCGTAGCGGCCATCAAAGGATTGAAGAAACCTCAATACCTACATTCTCCGGAGATAGTGAAGCAAATTATAGACAAGTTACCATCAATTCTTAAGTTCCGTTGGTATGACTTCACATCGGCAACAATGGACGGCGAGTTTTCCGACTTATCACTAGTCTGCAAGTTCTTGAACCAAGAAGCTGATAAGTGTGGGGCCTTCGCAACAATTGAAGAGAAGAGTGGCTTCAAGCGGACCTATCGTCATGGAACACACTCTACAAAAGAACACGAAGCAAATCAGAGGGAACAGACATGTCCGCATTGTCAAGGCGAACATTTTCTATTAGAGTGTCCACGATTCCAGAAGACATCAGTACAAGATCGATGGGATATAGTAAAGAAGAGCCGCATCTGCTTCAAGTGCCTACAAGGGAGGCACAGGAAAGAAAGTTGTAGAAGACCACCATGCAAGACTTGCAGAAGATGGCACCATCACCTGTTGCACATTGAACCTATCGCCGAGAAGAGGATTTCCGAAGAAGGCAGCAAAAAAGAAACACCACATGGGGTAGCTACGAATATTACGGCGCCAGTGAACGCGGTGAAAACTACAAGGGCGTATTTGAAAATGGCTCCAGTAGAAGTATATGGCAAGAAGGGCTCCAAGAAAATAATGGCTCTTCTGGATGAAGGTTCCACTGTGTCCTTGTTGGACTCAGAGGTGGCAGAACTGATCGGGGCAACGGGCGAAGAAGAGGAACTGGTGATTGAAACAGTTGGGGGAAGGCTTATTAAGAAAAAGGACTCCAAGAGACTGGACCTCACAATCAAAGGGGTCCACCACGATAAGAAAAAGAAGCTCGAACGAGTCAGAACGATCGACGATCTGAAGCTTACTCCACAGTTCCTAGATAAGGAAAGGATAGAAAAGTGCCCGCACCTCAAGAAGATAACCGACGTGTTATATTATGAAGCAGAATCCCCCCGATTACTTATCGGGCAAGATAATTGGGAGCTGATAGTCTCCAAAGAAGTAAGGAAAGGAAAACCCGGGCAACCAGTCGCCTCAAGAACAGAATTGGGCTGGGTGCTGCACGGGTCTGATTCAGGAAGCACGAAGCCAATACACTTCCTAAATAGTTGCCTACATGTCAACACTATTGAAGAAGAAATGCATCAGGCGATTAAGGAGCATTTCGCTATTGAAGCCTTGGGCGTACAGCCGAGAAGACCGACAACCGACTCAGAAGGAAGAGCTCTTGCCATCTTAGAGAAGACATGTAAGAGATTGGAAGATGGCCGATTTGAGGTCGGATTGCTATGGAAAAAGGAAGACGAACAGATGCCGGAAAGTTATACATCAGCTGTGAACAGATTGAGAAATATTGAAAGGAAGATGGATAAGGATCCCCAGCTGAAACACGAATACGGCAAACAAATACAGCATCTGCTCGACAATCAGTACGCAGAAGAAGCGCCTAAGAATAGTAACTCGGAAAGAAGATGGTACCTCCCTCACTTCTCAGTGGTGCATCCGCTCAAGAAAAAGATCAGAATTGTCTTCGATGCCGCAGCCAAGTCAAAAGGAAAAAGTTTAAACGACGCGCTCCTGCCGGGACCAGATCTGTTGCAGTCGCTCTTTGGGGTATTACTGCGGTTCCGACAAGGGCCGATCGCAGTGGCGGCGGACATAAAAGAAATGTTTCTACGCGTGAAAATAAGGTCAGAAGACAGAGATAGTCTGAGATTTTTATGGCGGGGAGACAGACGTGACATACCACCGAAGGAATATAGAATGACTTCAGTTATATTCGGTGCCACTTCATCTCCGAGTACGGCGATCTATGTGAAGAATCGGAACGCCGCCGATTATAAGGAACAATATCCCGAAGCAGCAAGAGCCATCGAACTTAACCACTACATGGACGACTACCTACATAGCTTCCATACAGAAGAAAGGTTCAAGAAGATAACGGAAGAGGTAGACTTTATCCACAAGAAGGCTGGTTTTGAGTTAAGAGGATGGGCTTCAAATCAACCCGAACTTCTTCAGAAGATTAAGAAGGAAACCACCGACAAGAAGGAAATTGAACTCGGTGAAAAAGAAGAAAAGACACTCGGGTTACGCTGGCTCACGGAGAGAGACGCAATAGGGTTCCGAGCTAACCTTCGCAACACACCAGAAGAGGTGATTAATAGCTACAGAGTACCTACGAAACGAGAAGTTACTAGCGCGGTCATGTCGACGTTCGACCCGCTAGAACTAGCATCACCAGTACTCATTCAAGGAAAGAAACTTCTGCAAGGTATATGGAGAAGCGGTATAGGTTGGGACGAAGATATAAAAGAAAAGGAATACGAAGCTTGGAAGTCTTATTTGGGAAACATAAAAATATTACAAGATCTTCAAGTACCAAGATGCATCGCACCACGCTGCACCGAGGGGGAGCTGCACATATTTACGGACGCGAGCGAAATGGCATATGCAGCCGCAGTATATTGGCGTACAGAAGATCAAGACGGGCGTTACTGTACTCACTTGATAGCAGCAAAGGCACGTGTTACGCCATTAAAACCGGTCTCCATACCGAGACTAGAACTGCAGGCGGCCCTCCTAGGTAGCAGATTGGCACAATCAGTTGAACAAGAACTCGACTTAAAAGTACACAAGAAGACTTATTGGACAGACTCCAGCATAGTATTGTCGTGGATCAAGACAGACCCGAGAACCTTCAAGACCTTCGTGGCACATCGACTGGCTGAGATCGAAGATCTCACTACGCCGCAGCAATGGAGATGGGTACCTACATCACAGAACCCAGCAGATGACGCCACCCGCAATGTACCAGAGAACTTCACTCACGATCACCGATGGTTCACTGGGCCAGAATTCCTGAGTCGAGACGAAACTCACTGGCCAGCAGATAGAAGTTTCAAGAAGGAAGTTACTGGAGAAGAAAAGTCAACCGACACCGTAGCAGTTGCGACAGAAGAAAGGAAATACGTCTCTCCTGACCCATCACGTTTTTCGAGTTGGAAACGACTTTGGCGAGCTACATCGAGAGTGTTACAGTTTATACAGCGCTGCCGTAATAAGAAAAGGGTCAATATTTGCAAAAACGACAGCAATCCCACAGAGAAGAATCAACATAGTACAAAGAATGACACGTGCATACAGGCGACCAAGTTCAAGAATAGTGTTATTAGTGCCCAGTGTTAGTGACAAGTGAATCGCTGAGTGCAAAGTGTAGTGCGTCGCGAGTGCAGTGCGTCGCACGAGGGGGAGACTGTCAGCGATCGACACTATAGACGATTAGAAAGGTAACAAGTGCTAAGCCATAATAACCCTGTTAACAGACATCTATTAGTATTTGAGCGTTATTTGTATCCAACATTTGCAATTCGAGCCAATTATAAGCATTTGCGTAAGAAAAGTATAAGGAATTAGCTTAAAAACATCGATATTTGTGTTATCACTGGTGATAAGGATAGATTAGATAACAGATAACTGATAACGTGAAATTCTTAGCGTTGATTGGCTTACAATATATTTAATAGTAAAAAGGGGAGCCAATCAGGGAATATTAAGTTAATCCTTCCTATGACGAAACTTTACCTTTACTAGAGCCGAAGGCCAAATTTGAATTAATTTCACTCTAAAATATGGCAAATATTGTGATAGAGGTTTTCGTAATTTGAATGTGCATAACGGTTTTTTCCCTATGTAATATATACTTATGTGTTGGATGTAAATAACAGTAAGGTGTGTAAAAAATGATTGCTAAGGTAAAAATATATTGATTTAGACTTGATTTATATTGTTATGAATAGTTTTAGAATGCTATCTTATCAGAGCAATTATTTTAAATATGGCAAGTATATAAGTGAAATAAGGATATAGAAATATGAAAGGATACCTAATTAACAGATTAAACCACTTCTGATAAGAATAGCATACACAATAGTATAAGTTTTTAATATATAAGTATAATGATGTATTTTTGTGTTTTAAAATATTAAATAAATGAGTAAAATTCTTTAATTAAAGCTATTAAGGTTATGTAATAAATAAAGATAAGTTTTATGCTCTATTTTATGCAAGCAGAAGTGTAGATTAGTAAGGTAAATGACAAGTTAATGTTCTGGAAACTTCTATGTATATGCTTACACATAAATGTTCTTATGTATGATAATAATGTGTGTCATGGTGCATGTTTTGATGCTGTGTATATAGTATATAAGAAAGGTTTTATATAAATAAATGAGATTTGAAGGGTTCGACGATAGTACAAAAATTGTAGAAATAACGCGCGAATTTTGTGTTAAATTTAGTGGTTTCTGATTGGTCGGATTCGGATTGGATAAAAAATATATAAATCCGAGCAATTTGGAAACCGGAGTCAGTCGTCAGTCGACCAGGTGTCATTCAGTCAGTCAGTCGTCAGTAGTCAGTCGTGAGTCGTCAGTCGTCAGTCAGTCGTCAGTCGACCAGGTGTCATTCAGTCAGTCAGTCGTCAGTAGTCAGTCGTGAGTCGTCAGTCGTCATTCAGTCAGTCAGTCATCATCAGTCAATTCATCAAGGCGCAAGTAGTCAGTAATGAAAAAGTAAGGAAGTCGAACCCCGAGAAACCTTCACGGAAGTCTTCTGCATTTTTATTTGGAAGTTTCCCTACAGTCTCTCTCCGTGGCGGCTTATTGCGCAAGCAGGTGCGCAGGGACGGACGTCACCAGTGCAATTCAGGGTCTTGGGAGTACCTAGTACACCCCAACGTCCCTCTCCACGTCACGTTCGTCATTTGTGGGAGATTGTCCCAGGTGCGGTTGGTGCAACCCCCGCCACCGAAACAATTACTGAATAATATAAATTCTGGCCGACTATAGAGCCAACGAACTATCTCACTTAACTCACTCGCCACTCCCGAGTCTCAGTCTGCCCAAACCGCTTACGCGGCTCGCACGTGAGGACAGAATAAGACGCGTGCCACCATCCAAAATATAAATAAAACAGTCAAGTGACGATATTAAGTATGTATATTCCTAAAGCTGAGCAATGCATTAAAACTGTGCGTCTAATCTGCAAGTGTATTCATTCCATAAACAATAACAACTAGAAAACGCTGCATACCTACACAGTAGTAATTACAACGTTTGGTTCGTTGTATCTTATATTAAAGTAATCTATGTAGCATAATAACAGTGTAGGAACGCATAACGCCACACGCCGCTGGATAATACTAGACTGATGATGTGTCTGTAAAGCCATAAACGCAAGGTAATGTTTTTTTTATATTATAATGTTAAACTGTTCCTTAAATAGGTATTTTTTAAAGGTTTCCTTAAATGTAAATATCGTTTTCAGGCCTCGAATCGGCGGTGGTATATTATTCCAGCAACGAGTAGCAGCATACCTAAAGCTTCCCCTGAATGCTGTGGTACGATATTTCGGTACGCTCAGCGGGTTCGCCGTGCTCCGAGCAGCGTAACTATAGTGGCGGCTTCGCCAATCTAGTTTTTCATATAGGTACTCAGGTTTATTAGACTCAATTATACCGAAAAGTAAGCTTGCTAGGTGCAATCTCCTCCTGCCAGCCATTTTCAAAACATGGTTTTGGTTAAGAATTGGTGTTATACGACTTCTACGTGGTATTTTAAAACAGAAACGAGCACACGCATTTTGGATCCTTTGGACGAGGCGTTCTGTCCTTGACAGCAAACAGGGACCATACACAATGTCGCAATAGTACAGGTTCGATAATACGAGACTATCTACCAAACTTTTTCTCAGTGGGACGCTGAGGTAATCGCGAATCCTATGTAGCATTTTTAGTCTATAGAAGCATTTTCTCAAAGTCATATTGATGTGAGTTTCAAAACGGAGTTCGGGATCTATGTTAAGCCCCAAGCTATATGCTCCCTCTACTCTCTGAATGCTCTCCCCTTTAATTTTGATCTCTGGTTTTGTTAGAAGTATTGCGTTAATTTGTTTCTTGCTGCCTAATACTATAAACTTAGATTTATGTGGATTTAGTACCAAAGAATTGTTTTCTGACCACTGCGTGATCCTTTGTAGTTCTTCATTCATTTTGAACACTGCTGATGACGTATCTTCCTTCTTAAAAGATACATATAGTTGAATATCATCAGCGTACATGTGAAAATTACAATTCAGAAAACATTTGGTTATGTCAGCGGTGTAAAGGATGAAGAGGAGAGGTCCCAGGATTGATCCCTGCGGTACACCCCGTGTTACGCGCTCAGGGGGAGATGACAGCGACGCACCGTTTTCAATTCGTATCTCAACAAATTGGGATCTATTCGCAAGGTAGCTATCAAACCACCTTACTGTTTCTGCTTCAAATCCATAATATGCCAACTTGGATAACAGCAAGGTGGTATTTATTGCATCAAAGGCCCGGGAATAGTCCAATAACGTGAGTAACGAGCCCTCACCGCGGTCCCGAGCCTCAAGAATATTTCCCACTACATCAGACAGAGCTGTAGCTGTCCCTCGTCCCCTCCTAAATCCCGATTGATGGATGGGAAGAATATTATTATCCTCGAGATACTCTACCACCTGCAAGTATACTATCCTTTCCAAGACCTTCGACAGACAAGGCAGTATACTTATAGGGCGCAGATCCTTCACATTCTGTGGGCTATTGGTTTTAGGGATAGGACGAACAGTCGCACTTTTCCATTGATCTGGAAACGTTTGTGTACTTAAAGACGTGTTTATAATTGCGGTTATCGTTTGCAAAGATTCGGGTAATGTAAGCATCAGCATATCTATCGTGATACCGTCCGTACCCTGAGCGTTCGTTTTTATGCTCCTCAAGATTTGAGCAACTGTCTCTTGGTCAACTGGTTTTAGTGAGAGCATAGATGTCCCATATCTATTGAACTCAAAAAATGTAAGCCGTGATATATCAGTGCCACAGTTCCCCGGAACACTTAGGAACGCTTTATTAAGCTCATCGGGGTCATTAAATTGTTCCGGTAACTCGTTGCTTTTATTAGGCGGTAGCACGTATGTTTTCAAATTGCTCCACAATGTTTTAGAGTCATTAATGTGGTCATTTATATACTTTGTGAAGTATGCTACTTTTTCATTAAATAATGCATTTTTTGCAACTTTCTTTAAATCTAAATAATATTGTCTGTGAATATCTGATTTAGATTTACGGTACTTGCCCTGTGCCTGGTTC
Source organism: Diloba caeruleocephala (assembly GCA_947459985.1). NCBI lineage: Eukaryota > Metazoa > Arthropoda > Insecta > Lepidoptera > Noctuidae > Diloba > Diloba caeruleocephala. The sequence continues at coordinate 11,481,179 of OX381612.1, read as the reverse complement.
CTTAGCTTGATCATAAGGCGTATATTATCAGTAATCCATGGAGTGGGTCGTGTCTTAAATACTTTTTTTTTTATTGGTGCATGAACATTAAACAGTCGTATAACCTCTTCGTTAAATGTTTTCAACATTGTGTCAACACCAGATAGTTTACAAATTTTACCCCACGGAACACTTTTAAGATCTCTGGTGAAGTCATCTAATAATATTGACTTAATAGGACGATATACGATCAGCCTAGGCTGTTCTTTCTCCTTTTTTAAAAAGGTGTCACAAGTGACGAAGGCGTGGTGCCCTAGTTCGCTACTGTGATCTACCACTACATTGCGAGTTTGAACGTCAGTACAAATGACATCAATGAGCGAGGAGCTGTCGCCCACAAAATGTGTTGTTATATTTACGACTTGGGCGAGGTTACTATAACTGAGAAAGCCCATGAGTTTTTTCGTCTTGGAGCATTGTATGTCCAACATATTAGCATTAAAGTCCCCTAGCAAGATGACGTTGTCGTATGGTGCCAAGGCACTAATACTCTCAGTCATCGCATCTAAGAACCTGTCTATATCCAGCCAAGGTGGTCGATAGGCAGTACCAATTAGTAATTTCTTACTATCTACACTTAGGGTCATCCAAAGCTGCTCAATTTCAGGTTGATCAGGGTGAAGCCTAATACGCGCGTTAACCCCATTTTTAAGATAAAACGCAACACCCCCCCCTCGCCCACCACATATGGCTAATGACCTCGGTCGATGCCGTAATCGATACCCCGGAACAACGGGCGCCCTCCCTTCCTCCCCCGGTCGTAACCACGTTTCATTAATCGCCATTACGTCTACACAATGACGTTTCATAGCTATTAAGAATTCATCTTGGTCAGTTGCTAGGGAACCTGCATTAAAGAGACCAAATTTTATATGCTTTCCGCGAATCATTATACTATCAGATATAAATACTCCATGACAGTAAAATTAATAAAAGACCGATATATTTGAATGTCGGGCGTGATAGAAAATATTGGTGAATTATGTAAAATGATCAATGTGTTATAAAAATAATGATGTTTATTTGTGTATAGTAAATATTTGTAAGTTACTATTCGATATAGCATGTAAATAAATATATATTTTGGTATGTAACAAAATGTGATAAATTTACCGCAAGTCGAATGCGCGTAATAAGAAAATAAAATTAAGCAGTACAGATAACTATTGTAACAACGACGACGTACCTTATTAGTGTCTACATAATGTGAAATTTGCAAACATACAACAACAACTATATAACAAGCACCTTCATTCTTTATGATCTGCTTGTGCACCGAAAAAACGTAAAATATCTGCATCACCACGGATAACACAGTAAGGATCATCTGGCCGGTTGCGGGCGAGAACAGTGCCTCGCTTAGTCCAGACAAACTTCCAGCCGAGGCGGTTACCGGCTTCGCGCGCCTTGTGAAACAACTGCCTGTTGTATTTTGTTAGGCGCTCGTTAACGTAGAATTTCTTAGGCAAGTTTGTCATGCCAAGGTCTTCGGTAGTGGCACCGCGACGCACTCGTGCGCACCGCATTAACTCGTCCCGAAGGTGGCGTCGCGTAAAGCGCACGACAAGAGGGCGCGGGCGGCGCTCCGCTGCACCCGCAGTTGGACTCGTTGCAGTAATATGGCGTCCTCCCACACGTTCTGCGCTTACAATGTCACGCTCCTCGATTTGGACTCCCAACTTTGATGCGATAAGTCCCACTATATGGATTGGATTCTCCCCATTAACTTCTGGCAGATTGGCTATTTCCACATCATTAGCCAAGAACTCCTGATCACGATCATTTAGCTCACGTCTCAGTCCGGAAATTACCTCGTCTACCCCCGAAATTTGCGTAGGCATGCTAACCTTTTGCTGCTCAAGATCACTAACTCTTGCCTCTAAATTGTCCACACGCTCGGTAGATGCCTGAAAAGCAGCTTTAATTTCTGCCATTTCTGCTCGGAATAGTTGCAGTTCGATGCGTACTAAGCGAAGTTCTTCGCTTAAAAGCTGTAAGTCCGATTTTACACCAGAGGGACCCTCTTGAGTTACCTCTAACACTGGTTGGTCTTTCTGCATAAGGTTATCCGAGGTCTGATCCTCAGTCGAGGGGCTTATTACAGGAGGTGGAGCTCTGACAGGTGTCTCGGCTTTGTTGTCACGCGCCACATTTTTACAACATTCGGGACAGCACCAGGAAGATGGAACTGCACCCTTAGGCGGCAAGCTAATTCCTGAATATGGAAGAGGAATTTAACTGTTACGTTGCTATTCTATATTCATTATTTAAAATAATACAATTAAAAAGGAAGGTTTCAAGTATTTGTATTGATTGAATATCGCTTCCACCATCAAGGCCTGAATAATTACTTCCCTACTGATTGGCGTAAAATAATTTTTCATCCGAAACGAAAGCGAATAATTTAATTGGTTGTTTGTATAAATAATATACTGTCGAACTTTAGTATTTAGATTAACTTAACAAATTATGTATAATCCCTGATTTAACCATCAATCAATGCACAGTGGATAAAATATTTAGCATGTTTCTATCGTAAAAGTTATGTAAGCACAAATATTACCCTTTCCCTCCATCATTATGGCAAATTAAATACCAGATTATCGTAATCATCGTCTTCATTGTAACAATTTAACATTAACATTGTAAGATTGTCTGAGCAAAACTTTGTCCATGCTTGTGTTTGATAGTAACTGTACCTTAGGCATTATTTAGGGTTCTGAACGTCTGAAAAAAAAAAGGCGGAACTCCTTTAGGATCATGTCTATCTGTCTGTCCGTCTGTCACAGCCAATTTGCTTCAAATCACGTTCAAACTCACGACTGATTTAGTTGAAATATGGCACACTTAATTTCTGTAACCCGTCCGCGTTTGGGTTACAGAAAAATCACATTGGGAGGAAAAGGACATTGTTCTACGGCCATAAATTGTTAGCCTAAGAACCAACAGGCGCGTAAAATTACTTTCTGTGTTCTAAGTGACAACTCTATTCAACTGAAATTAAATTAAAGTAACGGACACTCCTAAGAATTGTTAATTATACAAATAACTTTTGGATTTTGAAATTATAATACTGTCCGTTCGAATGTAATAAATAATAATAAATACTTAAAGAATTAAAATTGCCGTGTGGTGCCGGCTCAGAATGCCACCACCCCATTTCCTCCCATGGGTGTCGTAAAAGTCGACTAAGGGATTAGCTAGAGGATGGGCAGCAGCGTCCTTCGAGTACATTAACAACTCAACTGCGATCGCCAACCCGCCAGCCAAGCGTGGCGATTATGGCAAAACCCCCCAATGTGCTCACAACACATCCATATCGGTGGTTGTGGTGATCTTTCGGGGAGGCCTGTGTCCAGCAGTGGCCTTCATTCGGCCGAAATGATGATGATGAAAGAATTAAAAAAGCTAGGAATTATTGTATAGGTTGCATACGTGTTGATTGATAGGCCGTTTTTGATGTCCTTTGAAAATTAAAGAATATAGTTTTGGAAATAGTACCGTGATATGAAATGAAATGATATGTATTTATTTGCTTAAATGTGGACACAAATGGATGTTATTACAGTATTAGTTCAGCACATTTACCATTTGCAAGGCATGCAAATATGTCAAGGTTTATATTTTAATATATTATCTAACATTATACAATTTTATGTCAATTGAATTACTCCCATTAGTAATCATAGGTCTATCCAATTTAAACCACAATATTAACGAGAAAATAATACAATCAAATGTTAAAATAAATAATAATTATTGAGTATAGATGTCCAATCATTAACCACCACAAGATCAGTTTTAATATAACGTCAGTATTAATAATGTCAAAGGTAAACATTACATTTTACAATTTAAGTATTCCTGTACAGTATAAAAACATTTTTCATTAAATCGCCTATGTAACTGCTTTTTGAATTTATTAATAGTTAGACCTTGGGGTAGGTGGTTATATATACGAACAGATATAACATACCTGGAAGAACTAATTTATCAGGGTATCGTGTGTTAAAAGACATTGTTCTGCAGCCCAAAATTGTTCGCCTAAGAACCAACAGGCACATAACATTACTTTCTGTATGTACTTATTACTTGACTACATTCGAGTGAAATTAAATAAAAGTAACGGACACTCTTAAGAATGATGTAGTTAACAAATAACTTTCGGAATTTGAGGTTATAATATTAGGCATCTAAAACGATTTATCACACGTGTCACATTAGAACAATATCAGGATCAAACGGTAAAACCAAAAATAGATTAAGATTATCTAGGTTTTACCTTTAAGCACTTCATTTCATTAATGAGAATAAGTCAGATGTAGTCAAAAAATCCAGTCTTTCACTAATTAAAATTATTTGTCCGAGTATTGGCTAGACTTGTACATCAGTTTGCAACAAAAAAAAAGTCAATAGATCAAGCGCTATTTATTGTATTCGTCTAAAATATAGCACCGGGTATAAGATTGAAAATGGAATTGTGATACTACTTTTTAAAATCTTTACGAGGTTGTGTAGTGTCTGTTGTATTGTAATAACTGATATTTAAAGTATTACAAAAACTAGAAATTATTGTGTAGGTCGCATACGTGTTGTTCCATAGGCCGTTTTTAACGATGTCCTTTACAAACAGATTTTTTACAGGTGTAAAGTTCAGTATTCGTTTGAACAAGAATACAAATTTCAAATATACATTTGCAAGGAACGGTTAGTAATGATAGCTTCCGGAATAAGGGTTTGCAGCTTTCCCGTGGGGCCACATTGCAGATAGTCCTGACACATTGTTTTTGTGTTAGAAATACTGCATTTATCATCACTGAATTACCCCATAACACAATGCCATATCTAAGATTTGAAGCTATAAATGCATGATAACCAAAGCGCATAAACAAACAGTTTTTTTTGTTTTGTTTAATTTGTCTATATGTGGCTTCCAGGTACATTTGGCGTCAAGTGTTGTACCTAGAAAACATGTCTCGTCTACTTCAGTTAAGTGTTGATGACCATATTTCAGAATAAGCTCATGTTTTCTTACACACTTGTTCTGAAATTGAATGTATTGAGTTTTCCCTATATTGGCACTGAGATTATTATTGGCCATTCATCCTAATATGTAATATATGGTTTTATTTCATTCTTCTGCATTGTATAGATTTAATTGTTTTAGTTCTACCACTAAAATATCATCTGCATAAAGTGTACACTCGTACTTGGTAATGGACGGCAGATCATTGATATATAATAAAAATAATAGCGGACCCAGAATACTACCCTGGGGCACGCCCACTTTATTAACTTTAGTCTGTGTACGTGTAATATATGAAATGGAAAGGTTTGTTGTAAGAATCTCAAACAGATTTATTTATAACTAGCTGGGACCCGCGGTTTCACCCGCGTTTAATTTAAAAGAAATTTAGAGTACTTCGACATAGACACTTGACATAGAATATATATATTTGATTTCAAAAGTTTTTTTTTTACGCGGAACCCTAATAATTTTTATAAAATAAACGTAGCCTAAGTTATTCCTTATAACATCAGCTATCTGCCAGTGAAGGTCCCGTCAAAATCGGTCCAGCCGTTTCGGAGATTACTCGGAACAAACAGACAGACGGACAGACGGACAGACAGACAAAAAAATTAAAAATAGTTTTTTTTGTTATATGTAACGTACATACTTTCATATGCATTTAGTAAAAAGCTGTTATTTTGACATTACAAACAGACACTTTCAATTTTATTTATTTGTATAGATGTTATGATGCCCCTATATCGCTTTTTCCTTCTCGTGTCCCAGACACGCAACGTAACAGACAATTCAGGTATTATATCGGCTTTATTGGCGTCTACCTGATACCATTACTGTAAAATCCGGTTTCTATTCTACTTTTACTTGTTATTTCCCACTGCATTATAGTCATTAATTTTTATTTGTTATAGTTATTAATATAATATAAATATAAATATAATATTACGTTTCCTCCGTCCGTATGTCACTGCAAGGGTGCCAACTGAAAATCAGCATTGGGCACCTGATGCCCAGCGAATGCTGAGTTGGTTACCCATTCGACATGATCATGTTGATGGTACGTTTGTTTTTATTTATCTATAAATATGTCTATAGCCGTGTGGTGTCGGCTACGAATAGCACCAACCCATCGCATCCGGTGGGTGTCGTAAATGGCGACTATGGGATTAGCCGGAGGATGGGCAGCTGCGTCCTTCGAGTACGTTAACAACTGCGATCGACAACCCGCCTGCCAAGCGTGGCGATTATGGCAAAACCCCCAATGAGTACACAAACCCCGACATCTCGGTGTGGCGATCTTTGGGGGAGGCCTGTGTTCAGCAGTGGATTTTTTCGGCCGAAATGATGATGTCTATTGTATTTCCGTTTTGTGATATCAGTTTGAGTGCTGAAAATGTAATGCTGTGGTCTCTTTCTATCAGTGTGATGCTCTGGAAGGAGACCGCAGAGTGGGATTGGGAGAGAGGAACTTTTTTACACATTTGGTCCAAGGCCATAGACAACAGTATGTGTTTCATTGAAATGTCACTAGTTTATTCATGTTGTCTTCTTATTTTTTTTGCACTTTTTACTTTAATTGTAAATGTCAAAGATAAATAGTGAAACAAAATATAAAAATATACTCTTATTTTTAGTTATGCTTTCATTTCTGTAATAGATCAGGCCCAAAACCACCCATGTCCTTTCAACTTAATTGGTCACGTAAATTCGGAGCAAATAGGCTGTGACAGACGGACAAACACATACACGAGTGATCCTATAAGGGTTTCGCCGTTTTTCATTCTGACGTTCGGAACCCTAGAAATGATTCTATTTTATTCTATTCTAATACTGCCATACTATTTTGGTCACTTTTATGCATATTCACTGCTGTACCTGAGTATATCAGAAAGAAAAATCTCGTGTATATTTTTATTCATTCGGTTTCTTTAATGCTATGTCCTGAAACCTATGCGTTATTTAATAATACAATCTGATTTTGGTACCCACATTTTATGAAACGAATACTCATTTATCACGGTTGGTTCTCGTAAAGCCTCAACACAACAAATACTTCGCTTACATAAAACAAAATCTGACGAAACCGTAAAACCTTCATTATAAAAGTCTTATTTCATTTCACGAAAATGAAAATAAGACTTTTGTTCTTCTCTGGAATCAAATAGATAATATCTAGTTTGTCTACTTAGTTGTGAAATTGCTTTTGCTATGGCTGTTTTGATGTGCACTATCGATATGTGAAGTCTTTTTTTCAAATCAGGCATATACACAGTAATGAACAGACTGTACTGCCTCGAAATTCAATTGAAGCCTTCAATTTATGAACATCGTAAGCAAAACTCATTATGAAACTGTGACCACTTATTAATACAGTTTTTAAAGCAGAATATTCATCCGCAAATCACGAAAATAAGTCCAGTGTAATTGATAAAAATTCTAATAAGTTACATGGACATTTCTAAAAATGTTCTGTACTGTATTTTCTATACGAGGAAACGTACTAGTAACTCTATATTATAGAATGCCCGTTTGAATGCATTTTGACACCTGCAACTTACTGTCACTAGAGTTAATTTTCTCGCAGGCATTTTTTTAACTTTTTATTTATTCTGGTGAAAATACATGTTGTGCTTCCTCCGCCTGGGGGACGGGCGGAGGGGCATGCTGGACTCTTACCGGCTAAAACCACCGGAGCGGTAATCTTCGGCACCGAAGGAGGGCTCCAGGTCCTCGATATAATCACACTAGAGCCGCCCAATGGTGGCTCGCCTTTGGGCACGTCTTGGATGGGATGACTGTAAAATGCCTGGGGTTCGCGGACTTTTTACATCCAACTCCCCTCTGCTAGAGCGGGTGACCGCTGTGCGAAAAATGCCTGCGAGAAAATTAACTCTAGTGACAGTAAGTTGCAGGTGTCAAAATGCATTTAAACGGGCATTCTATAAAATAGAGTTACTAGTACGTTTCCTCGTATAGAAAATACAGTACAGAACATTTTTAGAAATGTCCATGTAACTTATTAGAATTTTTATCAATTACACTGGACTTATTTTCGTGATTTGCGGATGAATATTCTGCTTTAAAAACTGTATTAATAAGTGGTCACAGTTTCATAATGAGTTTTGCTTACGATGTTCATAAATTGAAGGCTTCAATTGAATTTCGAGGCAGTACAGTCTGTTCATTACTGTGTATATGCCTGATTTGAAAAAAAGACTTCACATATCGATAGTGCACATCAAAACAGCCATAGCAAAAGCAATTTCGCAACTAAGTAGACAAACTAGATATTATCTATTTGATTCCAGAGAAGATCAAAAGTCTTATTTTTATTTTCGTGAAATGAAATAAGACTTTTATAATGAAGGTTTTACGGTTTCGTCAGATTTTGTTCTATGTAAGCGAAGTATTTGTTGTGTTGCTTTACGAGAACCAACCCTGATAAATGAGTGTTCGTTTCATAAAATGCGGGTACCAAAATCAGGTTGTATTATTAAATACCGCATAGGTTTTCAGGTCATAGCATTAAAGAAACTGAATGAATAAAAACATACACGAGATTTTTCTTTCTGATATACTCAGGTACAGCAGTGAATATGCATAAAAGTGACCAAAATAGTATGGCAGTATTAGAATAGAATAAAATAGAATCATTTCTGGGGTACCGAACGTCAGAATGATAAACGGCGAAACCCTTATAGGATCACTCGTGTGTTTGTCCGTCAGTCACAGCCTATTTGCTCCGAATTTACGTGACCAATTAAGTTGAAAGGACATGGGTGGTTTTGGGCCTGATCTATTACAGAAATGAAAGCATAACTAAAAATAAGAGTATATTTTTATATTTTGTTTCACTATTTATCTTTGACATTTACAATTAAAGTAAAAAGTGCAAAAAAACATGAATAAACTAGTGCCATTTCAAAGAAAGACATGGGCCAAATGTGTAAAAAAGTTCACTTGGATACCGATTTGTCTGGAATGTTGCGAAAAATTCCTTAATTACATGTTTCAATACGTACAGGTATCATTTATGGGATAAAATAAACGATTGTAGATAACTATTGGATCATACCGCCATACTTAACCTCACTGTCACAAAAATAAGGATTTTACTTAAAACTTAAACGTAATCGAGAATAAAAAAATGTATTTAAATACTCATGAAATACCCATCATACCAATTTCTTTAATGTAACGACCAACACAATTCGGGTCCTAGCGTTGTATGGGCGATTGCCAGTCTCCTTTGATACACATAAGATTTTCTTCGACTCAAACACCGACGTGTAACGTAAATAAATGAATTTCAGTTATGGAGGGCACTTTTGGGAGGCAAAATAGAAAATTAAAGAATATAGTTTTGCAAACTTTACCATGTAACATATGAAATAATAATAATAACTCTGGCAAACGTTATCTCACCATGGGATAAGGTAATCCTGGAGGGCAGATTAAAGTAGCTGCTTGATTTCTTCAAACATTATGATAAAAAAGAAGTATATCATAAGAAAAAAAACAAAGTATATTAAGTAGCTTACAGAACGCAGGGCAGTTTGTGGCGAGCTGAATGTGAGTGGTGACACTGCGTACCCGAATGCTCCAGAGAGTCGGCCAGGGCCTCGTCTCCGCTTGCCTTTATTGGTTGGCTGGAGTAGAACCCCATGAGTGCCCGCAGGATTTTCAACTCTGGCTTGCCTTAGTTGGCCGATCAGAGGGGGGCCGCCAGAGCTATATGCTCGGGGGTGGAAGTGTCTAATGGCGTAATAACGGGGAAACCAGCTCCGAGTCTTCGAGACGCGCGATGGTGAAACCGGTGCCGCACCTCTCTACACCCCTAGCCGCTCACACCGGTGTTGCTCCTTGTCGCCTGTAGTGGTGGCCATTTAGGGGGCCCATCTTGTGAGTGGCGAGTAACCTTCTGCCACAGAATTTCACGATCAAAGTTGAAAGCCAGACGCCGTTGTTCCCGTATTTATTAGTCTTTTTATTCCATGTAACACCCATTGCAATAGACCTTATCGTTATAGTTTCCATCTCATACAATAGCCTTACACCACCGGGGACAATCCATGACTTCATTTTATAGTGCAGCTATGGAGAGTCCCCGGTTGGCGTCCCATTACATTTTAGATTAAAATTCTCTAAAGGGCCTCTGCGTGTTGGACCTATGTCCCCGCGTAAGCCTGTCAAAAGACCGGGTTCCCCCTTACAGGGGATATAAACCCGTGAAAAGAGAGACATAATAATAATAATAGTTCTTTATTGACACAAAATAAAAATGCACAAAGTATAAAGAAATCCCTGACTTCTGCGCTAGAAAAACTGTGTTGCGGGAGCCAGTGTCCTCCCGTTACATGTGAAAACAATTAATTTATTTTATGACAATAACATTAAATAACTTACGGTAACTAAAAAAAGAAATTATTTCGCTTTTCAGAATTCATGTTGCGTGTACAGTGTTATTTGTGAATGTGTGTTGGGTTTGAGTGTGTGTACGTGCATGCGTGTGGGTGCATGTGTATTTGCGTGGAAATGTGTGTATGTGTAGAGGTACGGTGGATAGACGTATGTTTCACATGCATTTGTTGGTGGTTGTGTTTGGGCGAGTATGTTAGGTGATAACTGATAGTAGTTTTTCTACTGCTTCATAGTCAGGCTTCTTTAACCAGAAATGGAAGGGCTTGTTGTGAAGGGTCTGATATATATTTATTTTATCATTTAAAATAAACAATTTTGAAGGTATTTAATAAAGTAGATGAAATTGAGAATATCTCCGAAACCACAAGGACTAAAATTTTGAAAAAAAAACCATAAAAAATTCTTAAATTAACATGGTACATTTTTCAATATTGTGCGTACAAATTTACATGTTTTTCAACTTCAATGTTAAGTTGGTTTTTGGGATAAATTGGTACAAGCCAGAATTCAACATGACATAATATATGCAGCAATTTCCCTCTACAATCCGGTACCATACACATATTTGATTGTTACCACTAACAAATTTCGAATTCAATTTTATAAAAACGTTGCCCCACGTTATGATTTCTCCTGTGTTGTGGGTGCGTTTATAGACATATCATTTCGGCCGAAGGAAGTCCACTGCTGGACACAGGCCTCCCCCAAAGATGTCCACAACGACCGATATGGATGTGTTGTGGGCTCATTGGGGAGATTTGCCATAATCGCCACGCTTGGCAGACGGGTTGGCGATCGCAGTTAAGTTGTTAATGTACTCGAAGGACGCTGCTGCCCATCCTCCGGCTAATCCCTTAGTCGACTTTTACGACACCCATGGGAGGAGATGGGGTGGTGGCATTCTGAGCCGGCACCACACGGCATTATAGACATAAATTCCTATTAATTATAATATTAATAATTATAATTTGGGTCATATTTAAAAGTAGTTGTAGATAACATATTCTTTGTACGGAACCCTCTCCACGCGAGATCAACTAGCACTTGTCCAATTTTTTTAGGTAATTAGGTCCTAACAGACACATTTACACGTCATATACAAGAGAGGGCATTTCGCTACATGACAGCCTCTGAGAAGAAACGCTTCGACGACCTATCTCGTAGAAAAATACCAGGCATAGCTCGCTAAAGTAATTTTGAGCTATCTTATTAGCCGTTAGAGTGAGCGACCACGTCTCTGTGCCATATGTTATCGCTGGTAATACACATTGGTTAAAGATGTTGCGAAGTTTTCCGAGCGCTGCCCAGCCGAGTCGGATTCGACGATTGACCTCTTTCTCGAAGTTAGACTTACCTAACTATTCTTTTTATTTTTATATTGAATAGGCTTGCGTTTTACCACTATCTCACCTAAAGTTAAGGTGAAGCATTGGTACACAATTAATCTCAAATCGCGCACCACGCCCCGCATTCAGCTTACACCTCGATATTCTTAGGCGGCTTGCGATCGACTAAAACACGTGGTCTTGTCGGAACAGAGTTTTGGAACGAAGTTCTTTTACGCGGATTTCAGAAGAGTGAACTGGCAGATATGGTCACGTAAGGAAAAAGCGTTATGCCCCCTCCAGGCGACCTTCAATCTCTTTCTCTTTCTTATTATATATGGACAGCTGTATGAGCTCAATTCTAAACACGTGTAAATATTATTTAATCTTATTCTGTGTTATTGTTTTAATTCACACGGGATTTATTTATGTTATTGTTTGAATTCACCCGGGATTTATATTGTGTCATTGTTGCAAGTATGGAACTTTGTTCCTGAAGGGGGGCCCGATTGCACATTTTTTTGGTTTTAATTGTGATATGAACACAAAAAACAATACAAGATCGAAGTTTACATCTGAAATTTTGGATTAGATCAGTTATTAATTTCGGCTGTTAATCTATCTAAGGGAGTTTACGAAGCTCCGAAGCTACGAAGAGGCCTCCCCCAAAGATTGCCACAACCACCGGTATGGGTTTGTGTTTTGTGCTTATTGGGGGGTTTTGCCATAATCATCACGCTTGGCAAACGGGTTGGCGATCGCAGTTGAGCTATAAATGTACTCGAAGGATGCTGCTGTCCATCCTCCGGCTATTTCCATAGTCGCCTTTTACGACACCACGGGATGAGATGGGGTCGTGGATTACCACGCCGGAATTAGCCGGAACCACCGCCACCACCAGTGTTTAGTAGTTGTCAAACCGTGTGGAGAATTAAATAAAAAGGATTAAGAATAAAGAATAAATCCATCTTCTCTCGTTGATGTCGTAAAAGGCGATTAAGGGACTCTAAAGCAGAGGGATGGGCGGCAGAAGGGACCCTTCTGTGGAACAGCAACTATACTGCGCTCACCAACCCGCCTGCCAAGCGTGGTGCCGGCAATTTCTCTTCAAAATGACGTCATGTAACCGGCCATTTATAGAGGAAGCTTTTATTCACCAGTGGATCACTTTTAGCTGATATGAATGAAAAATGTGTGTGTTTTATGTAAGTTTTTGCTTTGCTCTTCGGCATTGTGTTGCACGGCAAACCTGAGTATTTATATAGCAAACTGTCACGGTCACGGCAAGGTCACGGGAACTGAATCCTCATCACACCAGGGCCTCATCATATCTTCTGGTCACATTAAAACATAGAACGACTGCTTTTAGAGGTAGCTTCAAATTTTCTGCGACGCGTTGTTGGAATGACCTTCCACCACCTCTAAGAACACTGAAAACACCGCGATTATTCCATATCAAATATAAACAAATTTTATTAAATAAACAAAAGCTAGGAGTTATATAACTCTGGAATAATTATGACACTTTCTCAATAGCGGCAAAGTCAAAGGCGGATCGTCGGCAAGTTAGTATATAGTTAATAATTGTAGGTATTGATCATGCTGCTTAGATTGGATCGCTTAATTCTGCCATGGGGGATGCTCTCATTCTCTATCGATGACATGTATACATTTTTGTAAAAGGAATATTAATAATAAATCGGCCTTAATATTATTAGATAAGTACGTATTCTTTTTAATACATTATAAACAAATAACTTTCTTCATTTCTTATTTACTACACTGATACTCAGCACAATTATTACACACTCGATTCATACATTCATTACACACAACATAAATCATATACATTTTGTATTATGTCATACGTGACATTGACATCCGTGGTGTACATAAGGTTCCAGATGAAAACCAGCGTCCGGCACTTAAGCCTGGCATGAAGCTGATTTGGACACCTATTTGGTCCAACCGTGAGACATATATTATTAGGTACCTACGAAGGTTTACGTTAGTTTTATTTGGACTTGTACATTTTTATATTTTGAAATATTGCTATCTATGTCCCTGTTTTTACAATCATGTCTATGTCTAAAACCACAAAAACAAATTGCGCAGACTATGGCGGAGGTATTAAGTAGAGGCGAATGGAAACAACCAGGGGTGGATACAGAATGGAAACTAGTACAACAACGGAAGAGTCGAAATCGTTTTATTGGCAACTTGGGAAAAGCTGCTACAACACCCACGGGTAAATTTAAAGCTGCTACAACACCCACGGGTAAATTTAAAGCTGCTGATATAAAAATACCGTTGTTTATATCGAATGTGGATAAAGAAACAGCGGAAAGGGATATCTGTGAGTATATTGAGAATAAGATTCAAGAAACTGTAACGCTGGAAAAAATTAATATGAAGATTGAAAAACCATATAATGCTTTCAAGTTAATGGTTTCTAAACAAAAGGTAAATACGTTCCTTGATGACAGTTTATGGCTTGAAGGAATATCTTTTAGCGTTTCATTCCCTTTAAAAAACGCATAGCGGAAATTACCTCACAGACTCAGAATGAAAACAGCAACAATGGTCAATGGACACAAACAACATTGTAATAGTATCTTTCAACTGCAAAAACCTAAAGAGGTCTATTGAATGCGTACGAGCATTATGTGACACAGCTGATATAATCGCCTTACAGGAGACCTGGCTCTACCCCCATGATTTGCCTATATTGGATACTATTCACTGTGACTTCAGTTATACAGGCAAATCGTCAATAGATACATCAGCCGGAATCCTGCAAGGCAGGCCATATGGAGGTCTGGCACTATTGTGGAGGAAGGATATATTCAACTCAGTCTCCGTGGTCTTCACTGACAATAACCGGATATGTGCTGTGAGCGTTAGTGTTAACAACAAATCTTTTATGGTTATCAATGTCTACATGCCTACAGATTCTGATAATAATCTGCTTGAATTTGCAGAATGTCTCGGTGAAGTGTATGCTATCTCAGAGAACAGTAGTATTGAGACAGTGTTTACTATAGGTGATTTTAATGCACACCCGGGTCAATCTTTCTGTAATGAGCTACTGAGCTTCTGTGAAGAGCAACAACTTGTGTGTGCTGATATGGAGAAGCTTGGTGTGTCTTCAAATTCATATACATTTATTAGTGATGCGCATGGCTGTACGCGCTGGCTAGATCATTGCCTTACAACGAAAGCTGCCTATCAAACTGTCATTAGCACAGAAATATTGTATGACACTTATTGGTCAGATCATTTTCCTTTGCAGGTAAATTGCAATATACAGTGTATTAGAACAAAAATAAATGGATTTAGTAGGGGGATTAACAAAGTAATATGGGGCGAACGAACACCAGATGAGATTAATAAATATCATGAAATATGCAGTAATAGGTTAAAATATATTGATTTTCCACCTGAGTTTATTAACTGCGTAGAGACATGTCATGAAAACGGTCATAAAACTATAATAGATGACATGTATAATAATATTATTTAGGCTCTAAATGAGGCAGCTGTTAGATCCACAACAATGTCATACTTTAACAACAATAGAAATTTAAATAAGAAGAGATATATTAAGGGTTGGAACAAGTATGTGAAAGATGTTCACAGTCAGGCTAAAATTAAGTTTCAAATGTGGGTGTTGTGTGGGCAACCCAGAGTAGGACCTGTTTATGAAGAGATGAGAACAAGCCGCCTAATTTTTAAATCTTGGTTACGATGGTGCCTTAACCACCAAGAACAGATTAATATGGATACTCTAGCTTCTCTTCACTTCGGTAAAAACTTTAGTAAATTTTGGAAAAAGACCAAAATGATGAATAATAAACCGAGCCTGTCGGTGAATATCAATGGAGTCAATGATAAGACTGAAATAGCTAACCTTTTTAAAGATCACTTTCAGGTAGATTCCCCAATTAAGTCAAGAGTGCAGATGTTGGATGCTGAATGCCCATGTCCATCTGACCCTTTGCTGTTTAATTGTAAAGAGGTAAAAGCTGCTATAATTAATATGCAGAGGGGAAAATCCTCGGGACATGATGGGCTCAGCGTTGAGCATCTGCAACATGCTGGTGTGCATCTGCCTAGAGTATTGACCTTATTGTTTAACCTGTGTTTAAATCATGCATACTTGCCTCTGGATTTGATGAAAACTGAAGTGGTTCCTATTGTTAAGAGTAGGACAGGAGATATAGCAGAGAAAGTTAATTACAGACCCATTTCGTTAGCCACAATTATTGCTAAAGTATTGGACAGTGTGCTGGATACTCACCTCGCCCGTCATCTCAGACTGCATGATGCACAGTTTGGTTTCCGACAAGGCTTATCTACTGAGAGTGCCATTTTAACATTGAAGCACACTGTCAAATACTATACTGATCGCAAGACACCTGTTTATGCTTGTTTCCTAGACCTCTCTAAGGCGTTTGATTTGGTTGACTACAAAATACTATGGAAGAAGTTACAGAGGGAGGGCGTGCCTTCCAAGCTAACAGCAATCTTGTCATACTGGTATGCACATCAGATTAACTATGTCAAGTGGGGAGATACTTTCTCAAATGCATATCAGTTAGAATGTGGGGTAAGGCAGGGAGGTCTGACCTCACCAAGGTTATTTAACATTTATGTGAATGAGCTGATCGAGGAGCTGAGCAACACTTATGTTGGGTGTCGTATTGATGATACAAGTGTTAATAACATCAGTTATGCAGATGACATGGTGTTGCTTAGCCCGTCGATCAGTGGTCTTAGAAAGATGGTGGATATATGTGAGAAGTATGCTGAAAAACATGGCTTGCGTTATAACTCTGTTAAGAGCGAAATGCTAGTTTTTATTGGTA
The DNA here is from genome assembly GCA_947459985.1 of Diloba caeruleocephala. NCBI lineage: Eukaryota > Metazoa > Arthropoda > Insecta > Lepidoptera > Noctuidae > Diloba > Diloba caeruleocephala. Next base: position 11,464,497 of record OX381612.1, on the reverse strand, counting down.
ACAACAAGAGCCCACACCATGTTCCCCCGGTGACAATTGGCGGTTCAGTCTTGACAAGAGTGAAACATTTTAAATATTTAGGGCATATTGTCACAGAAGATTTGAAAGATGATATGGATATTGAAAGAGAACGCAGGGCGCTAGCTGTAAGGGGTAATATGTTGGCGCGCAGGTTCGCAAAGTGCTCAGTGGATGTAAAAGTTACACTATTTAAGGCGTTTTGTCAAACTTTTTACACTAGCAGTAAAGTTGACCCACAAGGTCAACTTTACTCAGAGAGCGTACAACAAGCTGCGTATTCAATATAATAACGCATTCAGGGCGTTGTTGGGGCTTCCCCGGTACTGTAGTGCTTCTGATATGTTTGCCCAGGCAACAACTGATGATTTCTATGCCATAATAAGAAAGAAAGTGGCCTCAGTCATACACGGGCTGTGGAGAGGCTACAACAGTTTAATGAAAGTATTTGCAGCACGACTTGATAGCGCGATAATCAGCCGGTTCACTGAGCTTCACGTTTATGGCCTAAGTCCAGGATTCGGCCGGGGAATAAGAAATCACTAGAGCTATAAGCTCCGTCACTTAATTAATAAATAAATGATCTCATTGTTTCTAAATCTTTTATATCTAATGTAATTCGTAATTATTATTGACTGCTTATTAATTTGGTACGATGATTATGCTTATTAGTGATTATTTTACTATAATTAACTTATCTATGACTGTTATGGACTATATGAATGTCTGAAATAAAGATTTATTTATTTATTTATTTATGTGCTGTGATCAAAATAAATCTTTCTTTCTTTCTTTTAGTGGGGGCGGTAAAATATCTATATATATACATACAAAAAATAAGAAAGGGAATTTTTTATCCTTAAAATTGATCCCGCATTTATTATATACCTAAATAAAACGTATACATAACTTTATTAATAAATATCTCACAACATGATATCGTTTGATAATTTATAAGTTTAATATCGCGATAGCCAAGAGGTCGACGTTGTGTTAACAGCCCAGGGCGGTTTCGAACTTAAATACGCCTAATTAAATAGCGTTATTGTTCTCCCCTTGTTTTTACCAGCGTTCCAGAGTCCGCTTTGCATAAATTCATTGTTTTAAGAAAATTGACAACAAACCTCAAGTAAGAGATAAAAATAAGAGTAGGTAACAGATAAGACGATAGAAATGATAATAAACAAAACAATAGCTATATACAAATAAGCGTCTGACCACCACTTACCACTTACCATATTCCGTGGATAAAGGAATTGAAACTGAAAACCAGTATAATACATATAAGATTATGCCCTGTTAATCCTCATCAATAGAATAAATTCTGTATATAAAGTGTCTGCATAACATACAAATCTATTGAGTAATTAGTACTCTCCTTTTTGGGAACTTATTGTTGAGTTAGACTATTCGATTCACATTGTCCAGTGATGTTATTGCAGTGGTGACAACAATAATATTCACAGTTATGGATATCCGACTAAAGAACGGTTAAATTCGAGTCGAACTTGCGCACCGAGCATTCTACACAATCATAAGCAAAAATATGTAAACAGCAAATTAGAGGCGCGTGCTGCGTCGGTTGGTCGATCTGGTTAATATTATACTATTCAAAAATCTAGACGATCTTTTAAATCTTACAAAGGAGTCCCTTTTAATTTCTTTTCGAAGTGCATCTGACCTTAACTTCAAAAATGGCACTTCCATCGAGCCAAAACTACAAACGGGGACCAAAAGTTGGGTGTCCTAAATAAAGTGAAGCGATACTTCAAACCTGGATAATTTCATAATTTTAAGAAAACACAGTCCAGATCTTGTATTGAGTATTGCAGTCATTTATAGAACAACTCGGCAAAGTACAGCTTGCTGTTCTCGATTCGGATGAAAGCAGCTGAGGGGCAAAAGAGGCGCTGGTGGCCAAGCTCGACAGTAAAACGTCGCTTGCCTGTCAACTTTCTATAGATATTTTGGGGAGTGTAAAAAACCCGCGAGTAACCCACCTCGAAGCCGAAAATAAAGCCTATATACAAATTTTATGTTGCCCGTGTGGTGTCCGGATTAAGAATACAGCACCACTGCATCTTCATATGATGCCGGCTAAGAATACCACCACCCCATCTCATCCCGTGGGTGTCGTAAAAGGCGACTATGGGATTAGCTGGAGGATGGGCAGCAGCGTCCTTCGAGTGCATTTATAACCTTACTGCGATCGCCAATCCGTCTGCCAAGCATGGCAATTATGGGAAAACCCCCCAATGAGCAACACAACATAAACCATACCAGTCGTTATGGCAATCTTTGGGGGAGGCTTCTGTACAGCAGTGGACGTTTTTCAGCTGAAATGATGAGGATGATACTCCATCTCCTCCCGTGGATGGCGTAAAATATTCTAAACCAGAGAGATGGGCGGCAGCAGGCAGAGAGTTCTTTGGAACACTAGCAAATATAGAAAATATAGACAATATAGAAAATATATAGGAAGAAGTGAAGAATGATTTTAAGTGAGAGACTAGACACTTTCCTTGTGGTCTCTGGATTAAGAATATAGCATCACTCCATCTCCTCCCGTGGATGTTGTAAAAGATGACTCTTTGTCATTTCTCTTAACCAGAGGGATGGACAGCAGCGTCTCTTCTGGAACAGTAGCCATACTGCGGTCACCACAACGCATCGCAAACCGCCTGCTAAGCGTGGTGAGTACTAGCAAATCCCACCAAAATGATGACACGTTTGTAGAAATCTATAGGGGAGGCTCATGTTCAGCACTGGACGTTCTTTGGCTGATATGTTGATGTATGATGAGGGATTACAAAGTATAGACAGCAGTAAGATATGAGCTTCTTCAGAGCTAAGGGAAAGGAACTTATCTCGAGAGAATCATTTATAATATGGACAAGGACCGAAACTTTAAACTGACGAACGGTCTATTAACAGTTTTTTTATTATAAACGAATTAGCCTATTTGCCACAACTTCAAAAATAGTTTAGAAAATGCCATTGACAATTTAACGGGTTTATAAATACTTAATGAATGACAGTGACTAGCAAATTAAAAAAAAAGATAATTCAATTACATTTTAACAAACGATAAACGCTGCTTTAAATCCAGTTGGAAATAAAAGGTTTTAAACGATTAAAAAAATATGCACAATATCACACAATGCCTCAAATCCACACACACAATGCCACAAATGCCTGCCCAATGTTTTTCTCTTTGAAATACGATTCTGGAACTGGCTGTTACAAGCGAGGGATCTGATTTAAACCCTTAAGGTAACTTGATAGGGAAATAAAAGTATCCTATGTCTTATTCAAAGACTGGTACTCTAGGGTACGATTTTAAATTCAAATTCATGAGTTTTATTTCATATAGGCCCTTATAGGCTCTTCAGAAAAATCAACAGTTACGTGCATGGTTCAGAAAAGTCGGTCCTATGAAGAAGAGCCGAGAAGAAACTCCATGGATACAACTACTCTTTATCAAAAAAGTTATAGTTCTTACAATTTGGTATTCAAATTGTAATTAATTAGGCATGTAAGGCGAACATAGGTACCTACTCCGCACCGCTCAAGGCGGAGAGAGTCCATGAGGACATCACCACAATGAAAAAGTAATCTCTATCGGCCTGTTCAATTTTTGAATAAAATCCGTTTACTCGTTCCGTCGTAATTGAGCAATAATATACAAGCTTGCACATATAGAAGTACAATTTAATATACCCATTTGCATACTTGTGATCAACATACAGGAATACATCAATAACACTTGATTGAATTAACATTAGAGACAAGTACAAACACGAGTGCTTTTATTCCATTCCTCTAGAGAGAAAGCAAGTTCCCGGGGCCTCACGCGAACTTCGTCACGCGACCTTTTATTAAAACGGGCCCTTGTTCGATAGATAATAAACTGGAGTGGATCATTCGAAAATTGAAGACAATTAGCCGTACATGTTATGTCTGTATTCAGTCTGGGCATGTGTTTATTGTTTTTTATTCAAATTTTTTTCATAGTTGTAAGTATTTATCGATGCTCTGAAATAATTCTGACTAATACACTATACATAGCAGAGTGATAAAATAATAGTTAACTAACACTAATTGTTTAAAAAGATTGAATTAACCCAAAATTTTGAGCTTAAAACAGACTAGTGCAATGTGTAATGTAGTCAGCGGTTTGTTGCAACGTGGTATCTTAGACACAGTAGACCCACGAACGCAATGGTTCTCACAACGTGGGAAGAGTGCCCGGCCGTTGAATGAGTGCCTAGCTTGGGTAACGCAGCTCCGTGATCTCTTCGCGGCGGTAGAAGAGGGTGACCTCTCGCTTCCCATCCTGGTGCCGTCCATCTTCCGGAGCGGGAGCACGTGGGATGCCGACACCATTAAGACGGGCCTTTTAATAAACTGCTTCAATAAATGGCCATGGCGGCCATAATAACTTTAAACCTGGTTAAATGGTCTGAGTATGTTATCAATAGCGAGTAAAAACATATAGTAAGGTAACTAGTATGTCATTCATTTCGGCCTAATGAAGTCCACTGTTGGACACAGGCCTCCCCCAAAGATCATCACAACCACCGATATGGACGTGTTTTGAGCTCATTGGGGGGTTTTGCCATAATCGCCACGCTTGGCAGGCGGGTTGGCGATCGCAGTTGAGTTGTTAATGTACTCGAAGGACGCTGCTGCCCATCCTCCGACTAATCCCTTAGTCGACTTTACGACACCCATGGGAGGAGATGGGGTGGTGGCATTCTGAGCCGGCACCACACGGCAACCGGCACCACACGGCAATGTCATTATAATCTGAAAATATTATTCAATGTTTGAATGCATCCTATTATAAAAACGTTTAATTTTAGTCTGGTGGTTCCCAAGAGTCTCATGTGGTTCCAGGCAAATAATAGAACACCCCTCTCCAGCATTCTCCTGTGCTAATAACATACTGCAATCAAATATATAAAGATCATAACGGCAACTAGGTGAAAGCCCCAGGAGCTACGCGGCGTGATGTTAAGGTTTTACGCCACATGGAGGGGCTATTTTTGATTTCACATTTTAGTGTTCCTTGCAATAATAATAAAACGATAGGTAAAAATGAGTCGTTACCACTTATTTTCTCAGATATCCTAATATACGTTATTTTTTAGAGTCAAGAATTGATGAGCGCAGTATATTATTATTACATACCTTGTTTGTATTACCTACTGCATTTCTTCTTCAGTAATTATCTAGACTCTTAGAATATTCGCAGCAGCATTTTCTTAAGGGTTATTTACTCACAGTTACTTTTCAGGACACCCGCGTCCCACATATCAGTATATTATATAAGCTTTTAAATATGTATGAAGGATCTTCGGGTACGCAATGTAAAAAATATAAATCCTACAAAAGCAAGTTAAAAGTTTTGCTAGCAATATTTTAGTCTCCGACCACCGTACAATTCCCTCTATGCATAATCCACACACACTTAACCGTTCTTCGTCAGGGCTAAATGCTGTGGCGATCGCAGAGAGAAGTATTAAAACTCCACACAATGGACAAATTTATTGAAATTTTTTAGTACCTAACTGCGCCTAAGGAACCTCGGCTTAGGGCGTTACTGGAATACAACAAATCACAAACGGAACTGCTGGATCTTTAGCTGCATTATTATTGGGGTTTAACGGGGATTTTTGTTACTATTCTTAATTTCTCGGCGCGGGCAAGCGGGCAACCGGTCCCTTCTTTAGAACATTAGTCATACTGCTGCTCACCATCCCGCCTGCCAAGCGTAGTGAGTACTGGCAAATTCCCCCTAAAATGATGACACAATAGTTGAAATCTATGGGAGATGCCTTTGTTCAGCAGTGGATGTTTTATGGCAAGCGGTGAGCAAGGTTCAGGGGGCCTTAACTTTAATCGGGAGGTCGCGATGTTAGGCCTCGGCGGCGAGATCGGAATGTCGATTTAAATGAGACTGCGCGAATCGCTGCTTGTGTGCTATATGGTAGAGGGTGGTTTCATCGTCCGGGTCGGTGAGTGCATGCGTTGGTCCGCAGCCATGTGCTTATGCGTAAAGGCCTGTAATTAGCGGCTGCTACTACGAGGAAATTCAGGTGATGAAGAGCAGAGTCGAATAAATAATAGTTTAATCAACTAAAAAACACGCTTTTGTAGATAACCGAACAAAAAGTAGAAAATAATTTTCGCTGATATGAAATGACAATATCCCTTGCCTGTGTACATTTAAATAAGTTTAAAATAACAAACAAGAGAGTGATTAACAAAAACAAATAACATTATTAACACGATTGTTAACGATTAACAATAACATTGTAAATAAGCGTGGGGTGATGTCAATTGTTGCAAATATTTGTAAAAGTAGCGTCATCATAACTTAAGTTTGTTTGTAGACTTCCTAAACTGACAGAAATTTTTAAACTTATGATGTTCGGCAATTATATTCATCTTATATATCTATAATGTGTAATACTCGCGAAAACCTAAGACATAATTATCATCATATCATATCAGCCACAGGACGTCCACTACTGAACAAAGGCCTCCCCCTTAGATTTCCACAACGAGCTATCACATGCCGCTCTCATCCAACGACTCCCAGCGACCTTCACCAGGTCGTCTGTCCACCTCGTTGGAGGTCGTCCCACGCTGCGTTTTCCGGTGCGAGTTCTCCATTCGAGAACCTTTGTGCCCCAACGGCCATCAGTTCTACGAGCAATGTGCCCTGCCCATTGCCACTTCAGTTTACTAATTCTTTCAGCTATGTCGACAACTTTAGTTCTTCTCTTCTATTTCTCTACGGATCTCCTCATTTCTGATTCGATCTCGTAGAGAAATACCAAGCATAGCTCTCTCCATAGCTCGCTGAGTGACCTTGACCTTGCTTTCTTATGAGGCCTATTGTGAGTGACCACGTCTCTGTTCCATATGTCATCACTGGTAACACACACTGATTAAAGACTTGCGTCTTGAGGCATTGCGGTATTGTTGACGAAAAGATGTTGCGGAGTTTCCCAAACGCTGCCCAGCCGAGTCGGATTCGACGATTGATCTCATTCTCGAAGTTGGACCTACCTAACTGGACAGTTTGTCCCAGGTAGACATACGCGTCAACAACTTCGAGAACAGAGCTCCCAACGGATATTGGGATGGGCACGGCATGGGCATTTGACATGACTTTTGTTTTGCCCATGTTCATTTTAAGGCCCACCTGTTGGGAATCTCTGTTGAGATCATCAAGCATTGTGCTGAGCTCTTGCAGCGATTCTGCCATGACTACGATGTCATCGGCAAATCGAAGGTGAGTGATATACTCACCATTGATGTTAATGCCGAATCCTTTCCACTCCAGTAGCTTGAAGGCTTGGAGGATTCCATTGCAGCGGTGAACAGTTTCGGGGAAATGACGTCCCCCTGTCTCACACCTCTCTGCAATGGGATTGCCCCCGTGCTCTGTTCATGTACTCGGACTGACATGGTGGCGTTTCTGTATAAGCACTTCAACACTTCAATGTACCGATAGTCAATCTGGCACCGCTGCAGTCTTTATGATTAAGGCAATCTTCAGATTGGCTTTAAAAACTTTTTTAGAGTTGTGCAAGGCGTCATAGAGCCAACCCGACTTAGGCTTACCATACGAAAACCACTCTTGGAAATGGAAAGCCTTTTAATGTGTATCCTGAACATGTTTATTCCAACCCGCAATGTGGCGCCCCCTCACAGGTTTGCTTTTATGGCTGGATACAGAGGCTTCTATAAGCACTGTTAGAACGGCTCGGTACAACGCATTAATCACATCTCTATGCTCAATATTATTACACAACTTATCCGCACAACAGTTTAAATCATCAGAAAAATCAATATGTTTTAATTTACTGTGACAATTTTATGAAAACGATGATAAGATATAGGTACTAATAAAAAACAGTCCTTCACCCTTTTCTAACAAATACTAACAAAAAGTATATATATATATATATAAAATAACTACAATATTAGTACTTATACATACATAAAATGACCATAATATTATGTTCATTTATTCAATGAATTTTAGGAGTACTTGCTTACAAAACTTGTATGAGTAAATTACTTTTAAGTATAAGTTGGTTAAATAAATTACTACTTGTTGCTTAGTTTTGCCATTGCAGCGTCCTTAGCGCCCATTGAAATAAGATTCCTAGCCGTAATAGTCTACCATAGCTATAAGTTGCTGGCTCTAATATCAGCCAAATCCCCTTAAACACCTATACACAGAACGCAAGAGAGGAAAATATCCTTCATGTTATATACACCTAAGTAAAGGAGAACCATTCGTAACAAAATTAAAACACAAAAGAGTGGTAACAAATTAATGATTACTTACCAAATTCGATATGAAATTACAAAAATGTTATGCATAACTGAATTGAAAGATCAAGACACAAAATGAATACTGAACTAGCGAATATTTCGGGTGCAACAGTATCAAATGTACCTATAAAAACACTACACACACGCACACACACACCAAACCCCACCAAATCAAATTTGTAACATCATAAAAGTCACGAACTTATATTTTCCCTGATCAAACATTACAGGAAGATGTGAGCACCGAACTGAATACTAAAATTGAATCGAAACAACCTAGTACGTGCTCTCTGCATTAATTCCTTTTACCTACTTGCCTACACGCTACTTGCTCCATACGTGCAATGTGCACCCATGCACATAGAATATTGCATCATAAATACACAAATACCTATAATATAAAATTAAACAAAATTGCTTTTTTTATTAAAATATTCTATATATTTCAGAAAATATTATGAATACTAAAATCATACCGGGGGTACTACTATTACAAACGCCGTAAAAGACAACTCCTAGCGTTTCCAGCAATTGACTTCGCTTGGTATCACGGTTTTGTACATACAGAGCTATTATTTTTATTACTATATATGTCTATAAGCTATAACAACTCGCTTTTGTTTCTATCATTTGAAGTTTAAGAGCCTATAAAGAAAAAGAGTGATATTATACGGGCACACGCAACTCTTTCGTATATTACGAGTGTATATTACAATAACAAAACCGTGTAGCTCCAGCCACGAATAGGGCTACCCCATCTCATCCCTTGCGTGTCGTAGACTAAGGACTAAGGAAGTTTGGAACCCGGCCCGTACCATTAAACACGTTGGGTTACCTGCAGGTAAACCACAAACACTAACATAGCCAAGGAGGGTTGGTGTCAGGCAGGCGGCTGACTTTAAAACTCTTTTGCCAAAACCTTTGCAATATGACTAACATATTGCACCGACCGCAACTTACTTCGGACTAGGGAATTAAGAAGATTTTAGACTTACAAAGGCGCTTTCCATACATTTTGTACTAGATCGGGCCACCACCATCAGAAATTCGCATCAGTGTCGCGCGGACGCCAGTGAACCCATAGACTAATATTATAATTGGAGAAGTGAACTGCACCGTATATTCTCCGATATTGAAAGAAATTACCGAATTATTACTACGAATTATTAAGACCTAATTAGGTTGAAAAATCCCTCGTATCCATGCGTATGGACTATTTATGATAAAAACGATCAAAACAAGATCTAGAAGGACTTCTCGTGGGAAGATATTTGTAAAACAATTAATCCAAATTAGAATGATATAAATTTAGAATATAAAAAGATAATTATTAGCTGATTTGACTTTTTAATATAAAAGAATGTAGTAGGTATATGCACCAAAATATTTTGACTTGATTGTTTCGGTAATGATTTGGTCGGCTAGGTAATATATCATGTCGTCTCTACAGAAGGGTCGTGCGGTCCGTGGTCCTCTACGGGGCGCCAGTATGGTTAGCTCGACTGTCAGGCGTCCAGCGCTGCCAAACCAAACTTCACGGTTTGCAGCGCAGATTAGCTATACGGATCGCACGAGGATACCGAACAGTATCCTTCGATGCGGCAGCTCTTCTGGCGCGCCTTCCTGGATGGATACGTGGCTCTATGATCAGACACGCTCCCTTCGCCAATGGCGAAAGCGTGCCTCCAGGGGCATTCGAGAGGCTAAGGCGGCTGGCTCGACGGCCCGCTCTCGAGATGCGGCGACATCGCCTGAGAATGCAGTTCTCAACCAAGCGCGTCGTCGAGGCCATCCTATCGCTCTTCAGAGCCTGGCTCAGAAGGAGCGAGCGCGTCACCTACCGCCTGACGCAGGTATTCACCGGGCACGGTTGTTTCGGTGGTTCGCGGGGTCACAGCACGGTGCCACAGCACGGTGCCACCACTGTGATAGTGACCAGGATACCGCATAGCACACGCTTGAGGAGTGCCCCGCGTGGGCTGCCGAGTGGTAGATCCTAGTCAATTGAAGTGCTGGCAGAGCAGGAGAATCGAAGAGCTGTGGTCTCCTTCTGTGAGAGCGTCATGCTCCAGAAGGAGACTGAGCGGGATCAGCAGTGGGCCGATCCTGCACAGAGAAGGACGAGATGGCGCTGGGGTAACAACCACCTCGGCGTCCAGGTCCAACACGCCTGAGCCCCCTGCCGTCACTTCATGGTTTGGGTTGGGGATTCTGCGCTCACATAGCGAGCGAACCCCGTAAAGATGAAGAGAATGTGAGACTTGTCTCTCAAATCCTCCGCGAGAAGTGCCTGGGGAGCGGCCTTTTCGCACCCGCCTGGCCTCCGCTAGAGGGGTTGCCCACTTTACAGTTATCCCCTCCGTGATGTGCCACGCCTTTAGGTTCAAGCTCTACTGAAGACCGAAGCGATCGTCACTGTAGCTGTGGCAGCTAGGGCCTCAAAATACGTAAATGCACGGCGCAGACAAAAAACGGTCCGTTGTGCTCGGAGTTCGGCCTTCCGGCCGAACACAGGCTGGGCTGCAATTCTTGTGCGGCCCTGAAGAATAGAAGGGGAAAACCAGCCCCCTTTGCGACGACGTCTGCGCTTGCAGCACCAGTCGCACGCTTCGGCTCACCGGAGGCGATGGAGGTCAACTACCTAACCTAACCTAAATCACTGCCGCAACGCGCAAAATCTGATGCTACAGACTATTGCGGAGTGGTCGGTTGCCTTGGCAGTTGTGGCGGAGCCCTACGGTGTCCAGGAACACCCTTGCTGGTTCGGTGGTGCCGGGGACTCCGTCGCTAACTATTAGTCTGGAACCAAAGGTTAGCCGCCCTGTTCCCTGTTGTTGCAGGCAGGGCTTTATCGTAGTAGAGTAGGGACTTCTGGCAGTAGTGGGCTGCTACGTCTCCCCCAACGTGTCTCTTACCGACTTCGAAGGAAACCTGGACGGAGTGGCGCGCAGCATTCGCTGTAAATGCTCGCCCTGTCCAGTGCTCGGGGGACTTCAATGCTCACTCTAGAGCTTGGGGTAACCGTCGGGACGGGCCGAGGGGGAGGATAATGCAAGACTGGGCGAAGTTACTCGACCTCTGATTGCTGAATCGGGGGTCTGTTAGCACCTGCGTTGGGTGACAGGGGGAGTCGGTCGTGGACCTCACATGGGCGGCTCCTTCTGTGGCCCGCATGGTGTCGAGTTGGCGGCATTGGGCTCTTTTAGCGGCTGGATCGCGAGTTGTTCGTCGCAGCCGCCAACGGTGCGGCTTGGTTAGAGCTCGATCAAGAGATCTTGCCCAATCCAGAGGAGGAAGCATCCTGCTTCCGGGAGATGATGACGTTAATATGCGACGCATCCATCCCGGGCAAGGCGCTCCCGGCGTACGGCAGTGTACTGGTGGTCAGATCGCGCAGTTGCGCACGGTCTGCCTGGGACTTTGCCGCCGGTACCAACGAAGCCAATGCTGGCACAGCGCTACAGCCGGAGAGACTGACGAGGCCTATAGGGCCTACCGGGTGGCCACGCTGGCGTTCCAGACCACCATCGGCGAGGCGAAGATTAGGTCCTGGAGCGAGCTCCTGGAGGGACCGTGGGGGAGACCTTACCGAATAGTAGTGAGCAAGTTGCGCCCATATGTCCCTCCGGTGACCGAAACCATGGCCCCGGATTTGCTGGATCCAGTACTTTCAACGCTCTTTCCGCCAGTCCAGGACCATCCTAGTCCCTCTCCACCCCCGATTGCCTCGGACTGGGCCGAGGTGTTGGGATTTGGAAGGGGAACCCACGGTCGCAATCTGCCCACAATCATACGATAGGGTCTCCTCCGCGAATTCCTGTCCAGTCCCTCCAAGAGCGAGGTTTCCTGACCTAGCACCCCGTCGCCAAGCACATAATGTTGTGTTCGGAGCTGAGAGTCACTTCTCTTCAAATATCTTGAAACTACATAATTATTTATCAACAGGTGAGATAGTGGTTACAGGCTAACCTATCAGCAATAAAACAAACTCACTTCTGAAACGGCTGAACAGATTTTGATGAAAGGATCATGGGCACATTTTTATGAAGCTTGGTCAAAAATATCAGCAGATATGAAACCTACGTCAAGCGAGAAAATATTGATTGTCCTTTATATCATCTTATGGGGGCAAAGTTGAATACGAGTGCAATAAAATATGCATTGTGTATTGATGCATTTTCAAGAAATATTTATGCATATGAAAAACTATCACGTATGTAAATAATAGTTGATTAGCACTTTTGTTATTTTGGGAGGATTTTTTTAAGAATACTATAAATATAACTATTTATTGAGAATCCGGTTAATTAAAGAGACATATTTTAATTTTATTTTCATTAAAACTTCAATAATGTTGGGTAGGTTATCGAATCTTTGCATACGCTTTTTACCTTTGCCCCACTAGAATTTCCCCTGTGTCGTGGTACACTGCAGTTTACAAAAATATATCTCACATACACAAACACCCAGACCCGAAACATCTGTCTGTTATACAAATACTTATTGTGTGTTGGGATCAAACCCGGGACACGTAGGGTAGAAATTCAAGCGACTAGCCACTGCACCAGACAGGCCGTCCATAAGTTTTTGACCTTACAAGCAATGATTTTACGCGCCCTCTAAGTAAACATACATTGGTTTGTTATATATTGCATGGTCTTGTGGTGTCCGGATTAAGGATATAGCACCACTCCATTTCCTTCTAAGTTGACGTATTCTGTGAAGTTCATCAAACGATCTGATAGACATGCGATAGCAATTGAAGGATTTAGCAGGCTAAGCTCTTATTTTTGCGTACTTCAGGTAAAATTGTCTGTCTTGCAATCATCTACAATTAAGCTGGTGAATCGTTTAGTACCGACGTAATTGTTTTTTTGTTCATGCAGTATAACATTTGCCCCAAAATTAAGTCATCGTCATCCATTCGTAAGATATTTCTTATTGTGTATGGGTTGTTTGGAAGGGCCGTCCGGAACGCGTTAGAAATTTTCTGACAGAAATTTTCTGACAATATGCGGCCGGCATAACAGGTTAAAGATGGGAGCGGTCCCTGTGGTGGCCACTAAAACTTTTCCAAAACAGAATCCGAGTCTCAAATGCCTAAGATGTGTCGGCCCACCAGTTTCTTAAAGAATATGTAAGAAACGCAGACCATTCACCTAAGGCTAGCAACGTTATACCATTGGTAAGGGAATTCGGAAATTACTTTAACATTACCGTGTCATAGATGTTTCATGAAAATTAAATAACAATGAAACTCAATTATTATTGTTCCATTAATTTTTATTATTATTTGTACTTCGTGAGATCAAAAAGGAAATTAAATCAATCAAAATAAACTTAGTGTTTCGTTTTGAAACGTGTTCAACAATCCATTTTGCGCCATTTCCAACGACCACCAAATTGGGTGCGCGAGTGTCATTTACAACATAAAGCGAAACATTAACAGACAGTCCAATGGACAGCCGATAAATAAACTTTTTTTAATATACAAATAAATTACATAATTAGAAAACGTTTAGCAGGAAAAGCTATTTGAAGATATTCTCATCATCTAAATACAGGCAACGTATTTTGCAAAAAATCATCAATATGGCTTCGTCCTCGACCTGTTAAAAAGAAGTTTAGTTCGAGTTTCCAGTAACCCTGTATTTGTTATGACTATCCGTGCCCTCAGCTAACGGTCGTATCTGAAGCCAGCACTGTAACATGACGGCATGGTTGGCGCAGTAACAAAGCCAAGCCAAAGTAACAGTATACACACACATAGTTACAATTTCACAGGAACAATTATTTTTATGGCGGTCTTCTCACGTACATCTCAAGAGTAATGTGGATGATCCAGATGCATGTGAGAAGCCCATCATCCATCTGGACAGCCTATAAATAGTTGTTCCAGGGCTGGGTGTTTGTGTATGTGAAATGTATCTGTAAATTGTAATACATATTAAACTACACATTCCCAGTATCTCGCATTGTACAGGCTTTTCGTACAATGAGAAATCAGCGTAAACTGGATAATTGTAGATATGTAGCCGTGTATACCCACGACAAAAGAAAAAACATACTGTCGTTTAAAAAAGTTATATGTACGACATAGGGGTCAGTTTAGTATCTGTGCAAAATCAATGGGAAAAAACATTGATTTATAACAATAATATCTACTTGCGGCAGCAGAAGACACTGCTGTAGCGCAATTGGAAGAGCATACATAAATTGAGGCAGCAACAGTTCCCAAACTTTTATATCCTGGCGAATATAGATGTAAACGAGCAGCTCTGCGACATCCACCAAACCGAGATGCTGAGGTAGCAAGAGCGTCGATATACGCATAATAGGTGGTACGGCCACATTCAAGGGCCGCAGTACTTATGTAAGCGTGTGCCTTTCTGCCTTTCTTTGAGGCCTTTTTTTTATTGATCCTGTGGAAATACCTCATGTACTTCCTTCGCCCTAGGAAAGGGCAAAGGGGCATGCCGGACTCCTACCGAAGTGATCATCGTCGGCACTGAAGGGAGGCTCCAGGAACTCGAAAGATCTCCATCTAGAGCCACCCATTGGTGCCACGCCTTTAGGCACATCTCGGAGGGGATGACGGTAAAGCGGTCATCCCCTCTAGTGGAGGGAAGGCCACTGTAAAGAGGCCACCCCCCCAGGCATCTCTCGAGGGGATTGTAAGATTCCCCCGAAGCCACACTATGCACTGTTCTGCGCACACGGCTGTCTTCCCGGGGTCGCTCGGTATGAGCGCGCAAATTTCCCAATAAGCGCATTACTACCACTGGCCCGGACTCGAATTACGTTCCGGTACTGACTGGGACTGAGCGGGAGGTTCCTGTCGACCAGATCGGGTAAGATCTTTCTCTGCCAGCAGTAGTTGGCTATGCTGCAGTTGATGTGCTGCAGCAATGCACTGGAGGGCCACCGGTGCGTTCCACAGGAGATCCTAGAGCAACAAATGGTTTACCTTCCACGGGCTGGCCGGGTGAAAACGGCCACCGAGGGAGGATGTTGTGGGTAAAATTGCCGCTTATCTCGACTTCCTTCTAGCAGGAAATTGAGAGAATTCTGTAAAATTCACCATGTAAATAAGTTTTAATGGCTTTAGAATAATAGGTGAGTACACAAATGTATACAGTAATATTTACTAGATATTCCCGCCACCACCGTACAAGCAGGCACCTTTGGGTTCTGACTTTTGGATTATCAATCGCCAGGGATGTCAGCATCCTCGAAAGCTGATAGGACACGGCTGGATTGCATTATGTATAACCCTGCCTCTCACGTAAGCAGGATCGAACCATTACAGCAATGACTTCGATGAATATCAATGGCAATGAATGGCATTCTCGAAACTTTGATTCGAATTGATAGTTGAAATGTAACAGAGGATATTATAGTAACTACTAACACATCCACGTTACACTTTGGTGAATCAATTCTCACCACGCAGGCGGGTTGGTGAGCGCAGTATGGCTACCGTTTCACAGAAGGGACGCTGCTGCCCATCCCTCTAGTTTAGATTCCCTTAGTCACCTTTTACGACATCCACGGGATGACATACATACATACTGAATATTAATTCACGTACAGTTACACCCTCGCTTCGCTCTCCGGCACTGCTAGCGTGACGATGAACTAAGATCTAAACCGTAGTCCAAAAGGAATAAATAAATTCATTGTGAATCCCTACATTTCTGTTCCAATGAGTTACCTAATTAATCAGCATATTAGTGATGCTTCATTAAGCTGCTACAAATTGGTAATATTGGTATAATTGGTTTAAGTGGTAGCCAATTGACGAAATTAATTTAAGGCTGTTGTAAAGTGGGTATTTGGACCATGTTCTGGTAATTAACAATAATGAGGGTCTGTTGTTCGTTTTCTAAGACTAATAGCGAATCTTCCACTGATCTTTAGCCAAGGTTGTTGCCGGGTAAGGATTATAAAGGTCTAACTTCTGTCTCTAACATTTCTAACTTTGATGGAACCATAATTTTACTTTAACTTTTAAGTTATATAACGAATAATCATTATTTACGCAAACATATTGATTTTTATTTCAGTTAGAGAAAGGATTTCAATAAAAAAGAGTATTGCATTGAAAGCCACCAAACTTAACTAACAATCAGTACAGTGTCCGGATAATTCGTGTGGTGTCTAGATTAAGAATATAGCACCACTCCATCTCCTCCCATTGATGTCGTTAAAGACGACTAAGGGACTCTAAACCATAGGGATGGGCAGCAGCGTCCCTTCTTTGGAACAGTAGCCATACTGCCCTCACCAACCCACCTGGCAAGCATGGTGAGTACTGCAAATTCCCCCTAAAAAGGTGACACAATTGTGGAAATCTGTGGAGGAGGTCTTTGTTCAGTAGTGGACGTTCTCTGGCTGAAATGATGAAACTCAACCATTATTCCTTGAAATTCGATCAAGGGATCTTTTACTACTAGTAGCATTATCATTAAAACACACGAGCGCATATTTCATTTCACTAACAACAATGACAATTTGAGAGAGTAGAGATATGGTTTTGTTTACTGATACATGCGTTGTTTGTCCCACAGTAGGAGTCAACAGGAAAATCGCGATCTATATAAATGAAGATGAAATGTGTCCGTGTTTGCACAATGAATTGCTGTTTGAGACTTATCGTTGGTTTAATGCAGGTACTGAGTAAGCAGAGATTGAAGCTGAATACATCAACATGAAATGGGTCAAACGCAAGTGTCTCACATGCACATTTAGTGAGTGCGAGGATGTGACTAAATTTTATTTGCCATTAGCAGTTAAATATAAGATGGCCTCTCGCCCTAGCTGGACCTTCTGTCAGAAACATACATTCCGTTTACTTTCAGTTGATATGTCGCTTATAAGCCGCTTACTGTTACTTATATATTTAATATATGTTTCTTCCTCCTTCTTTCCCTTCCTAAAAACGATGCCCCACCCTAGGATTCCTCCTGTACCGTGGGTACACTATACAGACATACATCTCACATGCACAAACACCTAGACCCGAAACAGCTATCTGTATACCTTACAAATATTTGTTAGGTGCGAGAATTGAACCCGCGGCACGTAGCTCAGAAAGCTCATCGCTGAGTCACTCGCCAATCGAACCGTTAAATCTATCATTATGCGTTTATTTAAAATAATTATGCCTGTCTATACAACATTATTTTTAATATACCCAACACAAGCCAGAACAACTCACACAAGTTACAATGGGGAGCTCTTAGCTCACATCACGGCTTTGTCAAGCAGGTTCTGATGGATTTCCAGTGGGACCAATAAATAAAAGTTTAGGTTCTGCTGGATAAGCAGTAAGACTAGCGTATTTTGCTTTGGGGGCATCAGCTGACTTTGACTCGATTTTTATATAGCCGAAAAGGGCTTTCCACGCTATCCGCGACATGGGTCCTCGCGAATCACTTTTTTTTAAAGTAATCAATATTTCCACACTTCCTTCACTATAATATTTATTTGTAAATAAAATGTATGTGAGTATAAACCAAAGACAGACAAATAGATTTTTCTTAGGAAATTGAGATTCTATAAGAAGTAAATAAAATTTAAATGAGTTTAAAAAACTACAACCCTATTAGGGAAAAGCAGTCTCGTAGTTCAAAAAAGTTCTCGTAGTCGAAGGCCGAGAATACTTATTGTTTTGTTTTGTAATCACAGCTTGGTTAAAGTAAGATTACTATTCACAGAAAAAGCCTTTTTTGATTGAATAAAAACATTTTTGTTTTGATTTTTCTTTTTTCTTTAATTTGTTTATTATTTTTCTTAAATTATTGTAATTTCATGACAATATTAAAATAAAAATAAAGGTAAAAGTATTTAAAATAGATTAATAAATAAGGTACGAATAAACTAATTGAAAATCCACAGTAAATAAAATGCTTCATCATAGATGAGCCTCAGAACGAAAAGTACCCATTACGCTAGCTGCATTACAATATTGTAATTTTATTAGTAAATCCAAATATCTTGTGTACAGTTTGCGGACACTTATATGTATACACATGTTTAAGCAAATAAATCAATCTGAATCTGGGGCTTGGACTACGAGAAATATTGTATTTTGCTTTACCGTTTTAAATTTTTAAACTTATTTTACGGTTAGGGATCCTTGTTGGAAACCCATTTTAGCCGTATTCGTTGGAATTAAATAATTAAAAATATATATATATGTATGAAAATTATAGGTAATCTAGTTTTTTTTGGAATGTACTCTTTTATTTGATACCATACAAAACTACTATTTCGGTAGCTGTTTATGTCTCTTATGAACCGCCATGTTGGATTCTATGTGACCTCATATAGCCTACACCAACTGCGGACTAGAACGACGCTTCCAACGCTACGTCATTTCTCAAAATACAACGAATAGTTTAGGTGATTTGAGGGAAGAAATGAACATACAAATAGATACTGAAATCATAACCTTAATTTTGACTTCACCGTAGTCGGTTAACAAATAACGGATGTTACCAATAGGGAATTCTGAACAATCATTAAAAAAATCTAATAAAAAAACTCACTGCGGGGTATCTTAGTTCTGATCACAGGATATTTCGAATGACTGGAGAATGCGGGTGAACCAAAAATAAAAGTTTAAGTGCAGACAATCAGTCTACCCTCTTTCTTGTCTTATTCTACAAGCACTACTGAAGTGAAAGTCACGACAAACCACACTTACGAGTCGAATTTAATAAAAGAAATTACCACCTTAATGACGCAGACGCACTAAGGCAAGATGTCGCCATTGTGTTACGTCATGCCGAACCTCCATGCAGCAACATAACGTCTGATGAAAGTTCTTCAATGCAAGAACTCCGAGAAGATGCAGATATCCTCAAAAACATGGGATCTCTGCGCAGTGATAATCCAAACCAATTAATTACAACTCAATGGCAAGAGACCCACGGTGGAATAACCAAATAGTAAAAAAATTACACGATGCCTTCTGTAATGAAGTTTCGAACAAACTCTTAAAACTTAAAGTATCGCAACCACCTAAAATGTATGGATAACCTAAAATTCATAAGAAAGATGTTCCATGGCGCCCGATGGTAAGCCAAATAGATTCCCCTGCAAGTGGTTTAGCGAGACAAGTTCCAAACGTTTTACAGACAGTCGCGGGCCACACTTTACCCTTTATCAAGGACTCTCGCCACATTGTGAGCTTATTACAGCAGACCAGGCTCGAGAAGGATGAAGTCATGGTCAGTTTTGAAGATGAATCTCTTTTCACCAACGTACCGATACTGAAATGTTTGGAAGTAATAAAGAGGAAACTGCTGGAGAAAAACATGGCGATAGTATATGCCTAACTACTGCAACACTGTTTATTAACTTACTTCCTATAGAGAGGCCATTCATCCATGGGCCGGCCAGTGGCACCTGTGGTTTCTAACTTGTAGATGGAACACATTGAAGACTTAGTGATTGCTATATGTCCTGTATCCTTCAAGTATTGGAAAATGTACGTGAAAATTATTTCTTTGTTAGAAAGGTGCAAAGAGAAGTTGGCCAACATTCACTCGGCCATACGCTTTACGTAGAAGTCGAAAAAGGTCGGACATTGGTGTTTTAAGATATGAAAATCTTGGTGAAGGATGATGGGTCACTAAGCTACTTGGTGTACAAGACGTCGACTCGTTTTAAACGCTACATGCACATCACCACCCCTGCCACCTTAAGTCCGTAGTGACCTTATTTATAAATCACGCATCTGATCTGTGTGATTTTGAGAATTTCACTGATGAATTATCCCACCTACAAGAAAGAGATTTTAGGTAAAAATGGCTACAATGTTAAAGTCGGAGAAACAAGACCACAAAATGTGCTATCGACCAAAGATAGAGTGGAACGTTAGCCAACCCTTGTCGTATCTTAGAGAGGTAATATACAAGATAAGTCTATTATTGAGCAGATACTGAATTGATCGTATATATTCCTCAGAAGAAAATTGTACAGCCTACGTTCCCCTAAGGATATGCTACCACTTGAACAACCTGGGTGTATAAAATTAACTATAGTTGTGGAAATTCATACATCGGCCAAACAAAACGAACTGTCTCATGTCGTATTAAGGAGCACATGAAGGTAGAAAAACTGGACAAGTGCTAGTTGAACTCGCGTGGAGTATTTCGCGTTATTTTAGTGTTCATTGGGAGATCCATATTCAGCATGTTTCCGGGCGGATGTGCGTGCGTAGTGCTACTGAAACTATTTTACACATACCAAACATAATTTAACTCGCTAACTGAAATTCGTATATGTAACCAAATTAAATTTGACGGCACGGTGCAGTGGCTGATACAGTCGGCTGCTGCGCTCCGGGTCGTGGGTTCGATTCCCGTACGGAACAAATATTTGTATGATCTGCAGGTAGTTGTTCCGGGTCTGGGTGTATTGTATGTGGAATTCATGTCTGTAAACGCACCCACGACACAGGAGAAATCCAAAAAAAGAACCAAATCCAAAAAAAAAAAAACTAAGAACACAACACACGGGTTTCTAATGTGTATGGTATAGTAATGTGATCCAAGTACTGCTGTTTACAATGATATTTTTTCCAATATTAAAAGAATTGATAATCAACTACATATCTTGGTAAACAATCTAGCTTTGTAGACTTTTGTAACACTTTCTGTTTATTTTCTTTATCCTATGGCATTTACTTGCACATTAGCTCCACTAAATCCATTAAATGATATCACGGCGATTACTAGTATGCAGTGAAAGATAAAGTTATTTGTTTGTTACGGTCCAGTCCAATGTGTAGGGAGTACCATTTGCTCTAGTTGGAACAACATTTACAGATTATTTACCATTCAATGTGCATATTTCTTACTTGTGGTTTTTCCTTCAAATTCATGTCGGTACTACTTTTAATATATGTCCACAGGTATATTATTTTGAAGTCTAGTTTATGAAGCTACTTGCTGTTACTCGCATTAAAACCCTAAAGAGAACTTGATAATGCAATAAAATGTATCCTATATCCTATTCCACAACATAATCTACTTGTATGCCAAATTTAAATAAAATCTTTCTAGGCATTTGCGCGTGATGGAGCAACCAAACATATCAACCATACAAGCTTACATTTATATTAGTAGTAAGATTATACTCATTTCAAAAAATGACCTTTTAGTCGTTGTTCAATGCCTATAAAGATACCCATATCGAACCATTTTGGCATAATATGCCAAGTATACTTAATTAAATTACTTGGAAATGTCTCGATAACCGACACATCTTTCGCATAAAAATTAATACACATTTGTAGTGTATCAAATCAGTAGGTTAAGGTATTTCCTTGGGGGCCGTGGGCGCGCAGATATGGGAACCTGCGTGCTCATACCGAGCAACCCCCGAGAAGAAGGCTTCGCACGTTATTTATTTATTTATTTATTACATTATCAATAAAAAATACAATTCAAGTTTGTTAAATACAAAAAAGCACCACTTAAACCTCTTGGGTTTGTGTGCGGTACTTACAATTCTATATATCGTATTAACATATATAAGAACATGTCGCTTGTTACTTATATTAATAACAACAATATAAATGTATTTTATTCTGGTGTTTGATCCTCCTTATAAATGAAGTTTAGACAGCTATGATGTCATATATTATTATTATGATATATTTATGTCGTTATGATGATATCTGCATGAATTATAATTCGGATAGGAAGTATGCTTTTAATTTGTATTTTATGTTTTTATCAGTTATAATATTACGTATGGCGGAAGGTAAAGAATTAATGAGTCGTGGAATCAAATAAGCACACGTTCGCTCGCCGTAGCAATTTTTTGCCGGTATTGTTATAAGTTTGTTTTCTGCGACTTGACGTGTAAATACAGAATGATTTATTTCTTTCTGTAGTTGCTTGTTGAAAAATTGTTCTTTTAAGAGGCTGAATTTTACCTTATCATCAAGATTAGACTTGATTTTTGGCAAAACTATTAATTTTAATATCCGGAGTTGTAATTTATATAATGAGTCCAGGTAGGTCTTATAGGTCCGACCATAGCTGGATAGTCCGTAAGCTACAACTGAATCAAACAGTGCTTTATACAATAGGAGTTTAGTTTTATAAGGTAATTGGTTTTTTATTATGTAAAACTTTGCTAAGATAGCACGTAATTTGTCGCATACTCGCGAAATATGTGGGCCCCAGTTAAATTTATTTATTTATTTATTTTTATTTATTTCATAAGGCACATCAACAGTTTACATATGTTAAGTTTATATAGCTTATTACAATAACAAATTCCTATATGTATACCTATTATAGATGTACACAACATTTGCAAATATGATCGAATTAAATTGTAAAAATATAATCATTTAAATATTGTGTGATTGTGAATTATGTATAATATGTAATATATATAATTAATAACAATTATGACAATTAATAAATAGAACATTTTTAATACATTTTGAACACAGTAAATTAAATTAAATTGATTTGTGAAAACGACAATAGATTTGATTTGTTTATAAAATTTCTAAAATTTCTAATATTTCTAAAATTTCTAAAATTTATGGATTATAATAGTATATTATTATTATTTATGGATTATATATTATATTTATTGTCAATTAATAGTCCCAAGTACATATGTGTACCAACCTGCTCAATAATTGGGCATTGAGAATCACACATAAATGGTTTCCTGTGTAGACAAGTGTGGGTGTGAGCTACCAGAATAGGTTCTTGGGTGTTGCATTTTAAGTAAATTGATTTTATGTGCATTAACTTTGTCTTATCAGAATTGAGTACAAGTCCCATGTCGTAACACCACATATTAAGTCTATCAAAGTCAGTTTGTAAGAGTAAGCCAATTTCATCTAACTCAATTCCGTCTATAAGAAGGCATGTGTCATCAGCGAATTGGTACGATTTGCAGCTTTGGAATATTGTATGCATATCATTAACATATGACAAAAAATGCAGAGGGCCGCATACAGAGCCTTGAGCTGTTCCATAGGTTACAGAAATTGTATCACTGAGGCTCTTATCGATTCGCACCTGATATTTCCTATTTTTTAAGTAGTCTACACACCAACCATAAATAGGTCCCCTTAGACCCGAGTCTGCTAGCTTTTTTAATAATTTTTTGTGGTCAAGGGTATCGAAAGCTCGGGAAAAATCTATAAAGAGAGCTAGGACATGCTTTTTATCATTAAGTGCAGTATTGACGTAATCAGAAAATTTTGAAAGAAGCGAGGTCGTGCTTTTATTTTGCTGGAATCCGTATTGGGATTCGTTAATAATAGAATTTGTTTCATAGAAATTAGATATTTGGTTGCAAACAAATTTTTCGACAATTTTGTCTATGGATGATAGTAACGTAATAGGTCGGTAATTATATTCGTTATTTCTTTTGCCTTTCTTGAAGACTGGTCTCACACATCCCATTTTTAAAGCGTCTGGGTACTGGCCTGTGCTTATGCTGACATTTATGAGATTAGCTATAGTAGATGCGATCTTAGTGCTAATAGCTTGTATATCTAGCACACTGATCGCATCCAAACCTGGAACCTTCCTACTGTTTAGAGATCGAATTAGCTTCTGAATATTTCCGGTGTAGCTTCTTGGAATCTCATACTGACGTTAACTGACTCATCTGTATGATTAGCGAGAAGAGGAATAGCACAGTTCGGTAAGATGTCCTTTACAGATTTATCAAAGCCTTTGGCAAATTTATTTGCTATCTCAAAAGATGATAGATTTTGCGAGCTAAACGCATCTTGAATAAATTTATCTATAGACTGCGTCACTTTACCACATATTGAATTGACTATTTTCCAAAGCTTTTTCGGATTACTATAGTTTGATTTAATTAGATCTTTATTGTATTTATTTCTATAAAATTCAATAGTTTTGTGCACTTTATTACGTAATCTATTATACTTTAATCTTAGAACTTTATTGTTTGGATCTTTTCTCCAGAGACTGAAGCATTCGTCTCTTATCTTACACAATTTTATAATGTCATTACTAAGCCAGGGAAGATGTTTTCTTATTTTATATTTAATGTTGATAATTCGTTTCGACCTATTTAGTGCACCATTAAAAGCAGTTGTTATGTACTCATAAATGGAATTCGAGGTCGTTAAATTGTTAGTCTCATCCCATATTGTCTCTCTTAATATGTCATATAATTTTTTTTTATCATAAATACATATAGTTTTTGACGCACTCTGTCTAGGGCGGTAATCGGACGAACTGCCGGTTAAACAAATTATAGTGGCACGGTGGTCGGCCAGAACAGTGTCGATTGCTGCCGTGTAAGGTGTTAACGTGTGTGATCGTGTGAATATATGATCAATGCATGACTTTGTAACTTGATTATTTCGTTTCTCTATACGTGTATAATCTGAGATTCCACATTCTAAACCACACGCGGAAAGCATATCTAAATACATGCTTTTGGTTGATGTTTGTGATTTAAGATCGATGTTCATGTCACCGTGACAGTGATAGTGATAGTGTTAGACGTATTGCAACTTAGTATATTTTGGAGTTCTCTAATAAATAACGTTTTGTTAGAAGATGGCGGTCTATAAATGGCACACACAGTTATCACGTTATTTTGTGAGGTTTTTAAGATGCCTTCAAGATACTCAAATGTATAAGTACTTATGGTTTTCGGAGTAAACTTTAGATTATTTTTTGTATAAATTATTATTCCACCTCCTTTTCGATTAGCGCGAAGCTGAGAATGCATTTTATATCCAGGGATCTGAAATAAACTAGAGATTTCGTCAGAAATTGCTACCTCTGTTAATGTTATTAAATCAATGGTTATATGTGAGTTATCAATGATTTGAATTAGTTTAGTAAAGTTTTTGAGCATCGATCTTATATTTATATGAAGGCATGAGAAATGAATATTTTTAGTTGGTACATTGCTAAAGAATGAGTTAACATTAACACAATCTAATAATTCCTGGTTTACCAGTAGATTATTATCAATAGTATCGAATTTTGCTAAATAGGGTCGGCCAAATATAGATGACATAGCACTTTATATTTAATATAGTAGATTAATTGTTGCAGTTGAGTAATGAATCGATATCATTACTTGAGCGAATAATTTCCACTTTCTTACTATTATCATTTTTTTTTACATAAAGTATACCCTCTTTACACCATACATACTTGAATGGGCCGTTAGGTGTTTTTAGGCGCTGCTTTGTCTGGTACAGCAAAGTCTTCATATTCCGGGTTAGTGCTTCTCTTACAAAGATTTTGTCAGATGCTTTTTCAATAGGCACTGGAAGTGATATTTCACCCACCGTAACTTTCTTGGATTTGGCAGCAGAAATCCATTTATTACGAGCAGTTTTGTTATTAAACTCAACTAGAAAGTAACGTGAACACGTGCCATCGTATGCGCAGCACAGCGCACACTAGGCTTCGGTGTGATGCTCCAATCCCCTCTGAGTTGTGCCTGGGGGGCGGCCTTTTTACAGTCAGCGTCCCTCCACTGGATAGAATAGAATAGAAAATATTTTATTCGGCACAGGA
Source organism: Diloba caeruleocephala (assembly GCA_947459985.1). Lineage (NCBI taxonomy): Eukaryota > Metazoa > Arthropoda > Insecta > Lepidoptera > Noctuidae > Diloba > Diloba caeruleocephala. The sequence goes on along the minus strand of OX381612.1, from coordinate 11,438,551 downwards.
CATATTTTTCAGCACAAAATAAAATACAAGTAAAATTAAACAAACACATTTCAAAATAAGTGCTCTGACGAACATGCCCATACCGAAAGGGCAACCAACTCAGCATGTGCTGGGTGTAACACCCAGCGCTGGTTTTCAGTTGGCACCCCGCAGTGACACACGGACGAAGGTAAGTGATAATAATAAATAATAAAATATTCTTGCTATAATAATAAATAATAATACTTTTTACTGTAATTAGAAATAGGGACACTGTATACTTCACAAACATAAATAAAATGTTATATCCATCCACGAATAAATGGAGCATTCCTTTCCGGTCGATGCGACGCGAAACGTTGTCATTCATTTTATGTCATTGGTGATTTGACCACAGGCTTGTCTTGTAATAGTTTTTTTTTCCTAACTCACTGATATTACACTTACATTCTACATACATTATCGTTAAGTTTTCAGGGACTACACAGATTATATTGGTATTATATAACATATTTATAATACATGGGGTTATGCACTCTCGCAAATAGCGCCACTACCCACCTATTTACGAAACAAAGGATCACCGCTTGACAGTCATCCCCTCCAAAATGTGCCTAAAAGCTAGGCACTAATAAGCGGTTCCAGTGTGATTATTGGGCGAGTTCCTGGAGCCCCCTTCGGTGCCGCAGATGACCGCTCCGGTGGTTTTAGCCTATTCTATTAGTCCGACATACCTCTCCAGTGATTCCCCGGGGCGGGGAAGTACACGATGTATTTTCACCTGGTAAAAAAGAAGGAGATATCTAGTAGGATAGTTTGATATATTTTCTTACTTTGTACAGCGCTCAAGACAATTCTGTAGGTCAATCGATCAAACTAATAATGTCATTAATCGGCAATTCTATACAGGTTTTTTACTTAAAGCAAACCACTTTAATCCACTTAAGCATAAATTCGCAGCGGTCCTCGGGGAATAGTGGCTAAGCATCCAGTGTCTTCAGGCCACCGACGACGACACAAATAGACCTGATTGCTCCTTGTAAAACACCGCAAGATTTCATACGAACGACACGTCGCGAATATTACAATATCAAGTTAGTAAAATGAAATTAAGTTTTTTGGTGGCACTTACGTCTGTTGTAATAATATGTTACTGCGAGTTAACGAACCAGTTCTCAAACAAAATTCAAGTCGGAAACGGAGAGAAGAATAACATGAAAAAAGTTCACGAGTTATGGACTTATACGAACAGAACAAAAGTTCAACCAAAGCTTTTAGATAGACAAAAGCGGTTGACAAACAAATCGAGAGTTGGAACGGCCTATAGAATAGCGAGATCGCTAGAGCCGAGAAACCTTTCCAATTCAGCTAACACTTCGACTGTGAACAAGCACGCTTTATTAATTGAAAACTTTAAGCGAATTTGGCCCGTATCGGTGTGGAGAGAGTATGGATTTTTCACTGACGACTATCTGGATTTGATTAACGAACACTGGCTACAGTATCCACCTCCTGGTGAATCGATGCAGAAGATATTAGGCAGCTTCTATCTTATGTTTACCACTATCGGTTGCTGGGGAAATATCATCGTTTTACTTATGTACCTCAGGTGAGTAAATTTTATATTGTTAGACGGCACTACACCTCCTTCCTATCCACTAATTCATATCTACAAAACAGCTTTGCTCAGATGGCCCGCACCGATGTTTTCGCATCACCGATATAAAAATCCATGCGGACAATAGTGTATATTATGACACTTTTTGCAAAATCCAGATTTACTTTAAGTATTAATTTTAATTTCTAACAAATTTTCTTGATGAATATATGACTATGCATATAAGGACAATACAAAGGACATGACTAATGTTATTGTGACATTTGATTCTTTTACATTGTCAAATAAAATGGCGTAAACTTTTCCTTTCACAATATTTTATATCAATATCTTAATATCTTTAAAATATAGATCACCAACAACACTAATACTTATAATTCTCCGATGGTACGATATTGATTATTAATAATATTTAAATTGGTATCGAGATAAATTGCCAAATATGTGTACAAGTGAATCGTGAAATATTGAAATGACGAATAATTATAATTATCATCATTTCGGCCGAATGAAGTCCACTGCTGGACACAGGCCTCCCCCAAAAATCACCACAACGACCGATATGAGTGTGTTGTGGGCTCATTGGGGGTTTTGCCATAATCGCCACGCTTGGCAGACGGGTTGGCGATCGCAGTTGAGTTGTTAATTTACTCGAAGGACGCTGCTGCCCATCCTCCGGCTAGTCTCTTAGTCGAGTTTTACGACACCCACGAGAGGAGATGGAGTGGTGGTATTCGGAGCCGGCACCACACGGCAATAATTATAACTATACCATTATAATATCTTGACTACATAAAAACAGTGAGAGGCCTAGTCTCTACGGTCACCAACCCACTTGCCCGCGATATTGACTAGTGTCGAACCACCTAAAATAAGCCACTACTATTTAAATTCCTATTTTATAGAAATACTTATTCGTTTTTTGAAATTTAGTTTACCGTGTTATTTAAAACAAACAAAGTAGCTCCTTAACAGGCATAAGTGACTAAAATACTCAAGAACTCAAATCCCTGCAGTAACATATAATATCCATCGACCCAAAATACTCATTCATTCAACGAGAAGCAGTTATAATTGAAGGGAATACTCAGTAATAATTTCGTCGACGTGTCTCTTTGCTAGTGTCGTACGTCTAAATATAACAGTACCACCGACGCTTTCTATTTTTGCAGTATTCAGTCCTCCCAACATTTCCGCACTGGGAAAATGTAGAGATCAGTATGGTACGGAATAGTAGTACCGCATCCTTACTGGGACACATTTCGCTTCTCTGTGTCGCACTCCCAACATTTTGTCTCAGATACCAACGTGAACGGTTGTGTCGTATTAATTTATAGACACGCGACAACTTTATCGTCATAATACGTACATAGTATGTTGCATATATTAATTATTGCTCTAGTCGCGGCTTCAAACATAGTTTACTGTATGAATGTTGATACGACGACACGGGTGATGGACGAAAATAATATAGTTCAGGCGCAAAGTGTTAAATATCAATGTATTTATTGTAAAATCACAAAACTAGTTGCATTAAAACCGTTTAAGTGTCAGAATGATTTTTTGTGGAGATGTTTGGATGATTTGAAACAGTGGAAAAGACGCAGAAGGAGTTCCGATCAATTCAAGCCAGAACTCAGAAATGCACATGGAAAATTTAAAGTGACAGATGGTGCGGTCAATGACTTGAACTCCTATCAAAATAGTTTGAATAGTGCAGAAACGACAGCTTTAGCCGTGTCTGAAAATACGTTAGCTTTGATTGCGAAATTTATAGAGCGGTGGCCGTTAGAGAAATGGCGCAGGTATGGGTTGTTTACGGATGACTATCTGCTATTCATCAATAGCCACTGGCTGCAGTTTCCTCCTCCCGACTCGTGGATTCAGTATACCTTCGGCAGCACTTACGTACTGCTAGCGGGTACCGGAGCCTCCGGAAACGTTCTTGTACTGGTCATGTACATGAGGTAAATATATTCACTGAAGTAAGCCACAATCTCAAATCGATAAATACAAACTAATCAGTGTGTAATGCAACCAAATTTGCTACTTTGGACTGTCTGACCATTACTAGTAGTAACTCGCGATTCCCATCCATTTTTGAACTATGCATGTCATACTGTAGTGTTCGTTATATATAGTGTCCATGATATCACTTGCATTACATCCTCCATTTCTTGACCCTGTAATGTGGTATATAACGTAATATATTATTATTTTAATGCTTAATTCCGAAAATATGTATTACATGTAATTAAGTAAAATTTGTCCATGAAACACATACTCTCTTTACCAGTAAATAATTAAAGTCAAGTGCGTTTTCCTGCGAGTACGTAGCACGCAGAAATTATTCGATTGCGTACCAGCGTTAGCGTAGTTTATGCATGTGCACGTACATAATTTCGCGTTGTACTACACTTTTAACTTTATAATAATCATCATCATCATTATATCAGCCAAATGCCGAATGCCGAATGTCCACTGCTGAACAAAGGCCTCCCCCATACATATGCACAACGACCGATTACATGCCGTATGTCGTCATTTCGGAGGGATTTATATTTATTTACAATAATGAATTTTAATAATAATAATTATTAATTTAGGCAATATGACAAAAAAATTATAAGTCGTAATTTCGGAGGGATTCATATTTATTTACAATAATGCATTTTAGTAATTAATATTATTAATTTAAGCAATATGACTAAATTTTTATTAGTAATACAATAAATAACTGGGTTGGTAATCAATGAATAATAAATAAATAAGCCTTTATTGCTGTTCTATAATAATTTACAATACTATATGAGTATCACATTTATTATTGACGATCGTTTTTCCAACGACAGCTTGTCCTTCGACAAAGGCCTCCTCCAAAGACTTCCACCTATCTCTGTCTCTTGCAATTTCGATCCATTCTGGACCGGCAGCTTTTTTGAGGTCATCTACCCAACGTTTCATTTGATCAATTGTCATTTGTTCAGGGATGGCAAAAGAAGTAAAGGTCGACAAATGAATAAATTAATATTGGACAATAAATGATGTTTAACATTGCTGCACTCTTTACACGAGTCTGCCCGAGTGTTGCAATCGTGTTCAGAATGTTGTGAGTGCTAACCCACAGCGGGTGCACCAAGGAACACACACTATTTGCTCATGCTGGGGAAAAAATCTGTCACGAACATACCTGATGCACTGCAGTACCGGGGCAGCCCCAGCAGCACCATCATTACGTATTGAACACGAAGGGCGTTATAAGATCTCTAAGTATAGTTGGCCCACAGGCTGCAGTGTTAAAACGATGTGGATACACTCTGAAAAAAGAGTGAAGCTCTTAGAGTATTGAATTCGGGTGTTTCTGGGTCACAGGTCAGAAATGGTATAACATGAAACCAGAAAAATTCAAGAAAAGACATGAATATTATTCGTGATCATTCACAGTCTCGAAGGTTTTTGTTTCAGAGTCTAACTTTGGCAATATGCCAGGAAAAGGTTGACAGTTATTAGAGAAAAAAGTATCTTGTTAAAATCCAAACACATCGTCAATAATTGTGTTATGTTTTCTCGCACTATAAATTTCGTTGTAATGTTCTATTGATACCGAAACTCAAATGGACAGTTTAATTGCGGGCTTTTATAAATCTCTCGACCCAATTCTTATGACATGAGCTAAACTTTGCAAATAAACATTCATTTTATTAGGAAAACGATCCTAATAGTCTTTTACATAACTAACTAAACACATTCACATAATTGTAGGGAAAGTGCTTACTTAATAAGAAAGTTATTTTCGTAAGCTTTCACCCTCTTTTTGTTTTATTGATGTCCAGTGGAAATTCTACATGGAACTTCCATAGCCCCAGGGAAGGCCAAAGGCGTATGCCGGAGTCCTACCGGCTAAAACCACTAGAGCGCACCGAAGGGGGGCTCCAGGTCCTCGTAAGTTCACACTAGATCCGCCCATTGGTGCCACGCCTTTAGGCACATCACGGAGAGGATGACTGTAAAGCGGTCACCCCCTCTAGCGAAGGGAAGGCGACTGTAAATGGGTCGCCCCCCAGGCACTTCTCGGGGAGGATTGTGAAGGATCCCCCCCAAGCCTCGAAATCTTTCGCCCCCTAAGCCGGTTAGTTATACGGGGTTGTTAGCAAATATTTGTATCAATAAGCATTTAAATATAGTGTAACAATGGCTAAATAACCAGCAGATAACTTGAAATTTTGTAAATAGTTCGTTCACGTTCAACTAAATTGAAAGTAACTGCTATACAAGATCTTAAGACGCCACACTGTGCTGTCGCGGAGGTTTCAACAGCACTCTATAAAGTTTACGTTGGGAGTTGCTATTTTCAATATTCAGACCCTGTTGTCCCTCACATACATAATCTTAGCCCCGTTCTACGGTCGCTTGCAGGCGGCAAAATAATCATTGGCGCTGACGTTACTGCGTCAGCATCTCTCTGGTATGGCAAAATACGGTCCACCGATTTTGAACGACGTTGTGCTGTCGAATATTTCATCGCCGAGATGAACCTATCAATACATAATACCCCTGACGCACCACCTACTTTTTGCAGCCAAATGGGCGAGTCTTGAATTGACGTCACACTATCTAGAGCAGACATTCGCTTGGTGTAGTGTCGTGTAGTGATCAACGCCTGATCGTGTACGAATTTGTACCTAGATTGACACAAGAATTAGAATTAGAAGAAAAAAAAGTTCTCAGAATATTAAATCAAATTTCAGATACAAATCTAAAGGGGCGAACTGGGATTTCTTCAGCTCACTTTTTGCGTCTCATGCCAGAGACTTCACTCGTGATGGGCTGTCAGCAGAATAAAGTGCTGAAATAATGTCAGACACATTTACATACTGTATATCAGCCACAGGACGTCCACAGCTGAACAAAGGCCTCACCCTTAGATTTCCACAACGAGCGGTTACATGCCACCCTCATCCAACGTCTCCCAGCGACCTTCACTAGGTCGTCTGTCTACCTCGTTGGAGGTCGTCACACGCTGTGTTTTCCGGTGCGCGGTCTCCATTCTAGAACCTTTGTGCCCCAGCGGCCATCAGTTCTACGAGCAATGTGCCGTGCCCATTGCCACTTCAGTTTACTAATCCTTTCCTCGACAACTTTAGTTCTTCTACTCTTCATTTCTGATTCGATCTCGTAGAGAAATACCAAGCATAGCTCCATAGCTCGCTGAGTGACCTAGAGCTTTCTTCTGAGGCCTATGAGGATCTGGAAGTCCTTGCATCACGATATCCACACCTTTAACACCAACGGTGTTAAAGACGCGATTGAGCAGAATCAAGGCTCCAAAGTGTTCGCAAGAGACAAGTTTATTGGGCAAAGTCGTATTATGAAGCTAAAGACCGAGGACGGAATTGTAACGTCGACTAAGCCAGAGGTGTTGAGAGAGATTGAGAACTTCTACCGGCAGTTATACACCTCGGTTACTATACCTACCGATGGCTCTGACAAAGACCCGCGAGCCAAACTAACCCGACACTATACCGAGGATATCCCGGACATCAGCCTGTACGAGATTAGGATGGCCTTGAAACAGCTTAAAAATAACAAGGGTGGAGACGGAATTACGTCAGAGCTTCTGAAAGCGGGTGGCACACCGGTACTTAAAGTCCTTCAGAAGCTATTCTATTCCGTCTTACTCAAGGGCACAACGCCGGAACCATGGAACAGAGGCGAGATGGTGCTCTTCTTCAAAAAGAGTGGCAACACCCTGTTGAAGCATGATAGACCCATCTCGCTTCTGAGTCATGTTTATAAGCTGTTTTCAAGAGTCATCACGAATCGTCTCGAGCGCAGGTTTGATGACTTCCAGCCTCCCGAACAAGCCGGTTTCCGAAAAGATTTTAGTACCATAGACCACATACATACGCTGCGGCAGGTTATACACGCGTCACCTACCGCCTGACGCAGGTGCTCACCGGGCACGGTTGTTTCGGTGCGTACCTGCACAGGATAGGAAGTGAGGCCACGGCACAATGCCACCATTGTGATAGCGACCAGGACACCGCGCAGCACACGCTCGAGGCGTGCCCCGCGTGGGCCGCTGAGCGGCGGATCCTGGTCGATCGGGTCGGGCAAGATCTCTCTCTGCCAGCAGTAGTGTCGGCTATGTTGGCAGAGCACGAAAACTGGAATGCACTGGTCTCCTTCTGTGAGAGAGTCATGCTCCAGAAGGAGAACGCAGAGCGGGAGCGGGAGAGGGCCGATCCCGCTCGAAGAAGGAGGAGACGGCGCCGGGGGTAACAACCGCCCTGGCGCTTAATTCCCACACGCCTGAAACCCCCTGCCGTTACTGTGAGGCAGGGGACCTCTGGGTTCGCGGGTGCGTAGATTGGGGAATCTGTGTGCCCACACCAAGCGACCCAAGAGAAGACGGTAGCACGCATGTGGTCACGCGCTGCCGCGGGACGCTTTGGGGGATCCTTTACAATCCACCCGGGGGGTGACCACTTCACAGTCACCCTCTCTGAGATGTGCCTATAGGCGTGGCACCAGTGGGCGGCTCTGGTGTGATCATACGAGGACCTGGAGCCTCCCTTAGGTGCCGAAGATGACCGCTCCAGTGGTTTTAACCGGTAGGAGTCCGGCATACCCCTTCGCCCTTCCCCGGGGCGAAGGAAGTTCATGAAGAATTTCCACTGGGTACCAATAAAATTAAAAAAAAAAAAGTTATACAGAAGACCGAGGAGTATAATCTGCCACTATGCTTAGCGTTTGTGGACTATGAGAAAGCCTTTGATTCGATCGAAACCTGGGTAGTGCTGCAGTCTTTGCAGCGGTGCCACATTGACTATCGGTACATCGAAGTGTTGAAGTGCTTATACAGAAACGCCACCATGTCGGTCCGAGTACATGAACAGAGCATAAGGGCAATTTTATTACAGAGAGGTGAGAGACAGGGGGACGTAATTTCCCCGAAACTGTTCACCGCTGCAATGGAGGATGTCTTCAAGCTACTGGAGTGAAAAGGTTTTGGCATTGACATCAATGGCGAGTATATCACTCACCTTCTAATTATTATTTATGTGCGAATGAGCATTCAAAATAAAGCCTTTATTCATTCTTTCAATGGAACTGCCTCCGTGCCTTGTTCATGTACTGGGACGAACATGAGTGGCGCAGTTGTATAAACACTCAAATGTTGCTCAACAAGGCAAGGCGGTACTTCGCATCGGGGCAAAGACTGCTACTTTATAAGTCGCAAGTCCGGCCTCATATGGAGTACTGCAGCCATTTATGGGCTCCCAACACCTGGATACCAGCTTGGAACCTCAAACGATCTATAACCCCTAGGTCTGAGGGACACTTTGCCTCCCTGTGTGTGTTCTTCTGCTTGTACAACAGACAGTGTTCTGAGGAATTCTTCGATATGATGCCAACGGCTACTTTCTACCATCGCATCTCCCGCCATCAGCGGGGAGTTCATCCACATACCCTAGAGCGAAAATGGTCTCGTACCGTACGGTTTCAGAGGAACTTCCTCCCGCGCATGCTCAGGTTTCGGAATTAGCTCCCTACCGAGGTTTTCCCAAGAGACACTCACACAGCATGGGGCGCTTCAAAAGAGCGTGAAAAGATTTTTACAGGGTAGGCAACGCGCGAGTTATACCTCTGGTGTTGCAAACGTTCATAGGTTACGGTAACCGCATATCATCAGGTGGGCCGTATGCTTGTTTGCCACCTTTGAGGTATAAACAAAAAATAACAGCATAACAATTCCTGCGACCACGAAGGCAGCAAAGTATTCGATAAGTAAGGAAAAACAAAAATCTAAAATATACGCGATGTAATCCGTTTAATAAAAGTTAAAAAAAGACATTACTAACATATTACATAACAATGATTACAATTTTTTTTTTTAAATGCCGAAATTTTAGTAGGTTAGGAATTTTTTATTGTTAGACAGTATTATTAAAACCATATAATAATCTCTCAAATATATCTTAAAAGGTATTTTACCTTGGTTTTCCTTTCCAACAAACACGAATGGGGAATCTATGTTCCTATCTTCTTTTATAAGTAGACACGAGTCTTTTATTCCTCCCAAAACGGACCGGTGAACAGACTACTGGGGAAATGGATTACTTAGATAATGGAGGTAGACAATGGATTGCCATCTATATTTAAATAACTTTATATTTACACCCCTGTCCTTGGAATAGAAACAGGCGTACCGCACTTACCATTGAACCGAATATGCGTTTAATTTAGGTAAGGTAGACCAGAGAGCAAGAAATTTATATTAAAAAAATATATATATTAAAACCACACTAGGTCACTAAAATAATGTGGCCTCTTTACAGTCGCCTTCCCTCCACTAGAGGGGATGACCGCTTTACAGTCATCCCCTCCGAGATGTGCCTAAAGGCGTGGCACCAATGGGTGGCTCTAGATGGAGATCTTTCGAGTTCCTGGAGCCTCCCTTCGGTGCCGACGATGATCACTCCGGTGGTTTTAGCCGGTAGGAGTCCGGCATGCCCCTTCGCCCTCCCAGGGCGAAGGAAGTACATGAGGTATTTCCACCGGATCAAAGGTCACTAAAATAAATAAAAATGTATTTGAAGTATATTAAGAAGCATACAAACCGGAGGGCAGCTTGTATCGAGCTGTTTGTGAATGATAAGACTGCGTACCCGAATGCCCAAGGGAATGGGTTAAGGCCTCATCTCCAGGTGACTCTCGGGGTTCGCACGCCTCACTTGACATGGTGTTGAATGGTGAGGGCCGTAAGCTGACCCTCACGAAGGCGTCTGTGGGGTCGTCCCCTGACTCCAAAAGGTCAGCTCGAAAGGAGTCAGACGACGAGAGGCTGGAGAGAGCGAACGCGGAGCTGCGTTCCCAGCTCGCCACTCCGTCATCGTCAGGGGGCGTGACTATAGGCCCCAGTAGAGCTGTCGCTCGCCCGTTCTTGCCGCCGGATGCAGAGACCTGTTTTTTTTTTTTTTTATTGGTGCCCAGTGGAAATTCTTCATGAACTTCCTTCGCCCCGGGGATGGGCGAAGGGGTATGCCGGACTCCTACCAGCTAAAACCACTGGGGCGGTCATCTTCGGCACCTAAGGGGGGCTCCAGGTCCTCGTATGATCACACTAGAGCCGCCCACTGGTGCAACGCCTATAGGCACATCTGGAAGAGGGTGACTGTAAAGCGGTCACCCCCCCGGGGGGATTGTAAAGGATCCCCCAAAGCGTCCTACGGCAGCGCGTGACCACATGCGTGCTACCGTCTTCTCATGGGTCGCTTGGTGTGAGCACGCAGATTCCCCAAGCTACGCACCCGCGAACCCAGAGGTCCCCCGCCTTGTAGCTACGGCAGGGGGTTTCAGGCGTATGGGAATAAGGCGCCAGGGCGGTTGCTACCCGGATCGGCCCGCTCCCGATCCCGCTCCGCGTTCTCCTTGTTCAATCCAATGTTCATGCTCTGCCAACATAGCCGACACGTATGCAGAGACCTAGTTTCGGCGGTCCATTATCCTAGAAGTTGGCTAGTTGGCACTCAGACGCTAGGAAGGAAGAAGAAGGGCCGCAGCGGAGCAAAAGTCGCTGGAGTGGCCGACCTGCCAGCGGTGCCTGCTGCGTCTGCAGCGCCCGCTGAGTTAGCGGCACCTGTGTTAGCAGACACACAGGTCATAGGGGAGACCACTGAGTTGTAGTCCACTGTGGCTGGAAGAAAGAAGAAGCAGCTCCAACCCCATAAGGCCCAGGGGGCCACTTCTCTGCAGGGCAAGCGATCTTCCTCTCTCGAAGGAGGGAGAGGAAATGGGGGGCAAAGGAAGGGGGAAGGCCCACCTCCCCAGAATTACCGCACCGTTGGGTGAGGTGATGGCTGAAGCCAAGAAGAGCATAAAGCTGGCCGCCCTTGGCATCGATCCCGCCACGGTCGTCACGCCTGAGGAGGTGGCTGATGCCATAGCGGCGGCGGGAGGCTGTCAGTCCGAGGCTGTGAAGGTTGGTGACATTCGCCGCTCATCCGTGTCTTTGGGCACCGTATGGGTGCCCTGCCTGCTGAGGTAGCAAGAAAGGTAGCATCTGCCTCACGCGTAGAATTGTCCGCTACGTGCGGACTTCGGACTGCCTTCAGGGAATAGGCTGGGCAGCAAGTTATGCTCTGCCCAGAATGGTCAGAGGGGGAAGCGAGCCCCCTCTGCCTCTGCCAATAAGTAGGAGTCGACTGTGCCAGCGGCATCGGTCGCGAGCCTACCAGAGGCATTAGAGGGTGAAAATTCCCAGCCTTAAAGTTCTACAGGGCAACCTGAACCACTACCGCACTGCGCAGAATCTACTGCTGCAAACGTGGATGGGGTGGCGCGCAGCATTCGCTATCCGTCTAGCCATTCGGTAGGCCCTATAGGCTCGGTAGTCTCTTCGACTGTAGCACTATGCCAGCGTCGACTTCGTTGGTACCCACGGCGGGATGCCAGGTAGAGCGGGCGCAACTGCGCGATCTCATCCGACCACCAGTATACCGCCGTACGCCGGTAGCGCCTGATACAGGGCATAGAAGCGTCGCATATTGACGTCATCGCCTTACAGAACTAAGACGCTTGTTCTAGATCGGGCAAGATCTCTTTATCGACCTCTGGCTAGGCCACGACTTTACAGCTGCGACGAACAACTACACGACCGTAGGCTGAGACTCGAACAGCTTGGGCCGGGCATGCGGAGGACCACGTCAAACATAATGTGGCGGTGGTCTGACAAAATGACCACCTCCTCTGCCATCCGCTAACCCGACACCATGCGGACCACAGAAGAAGCCCCTCATGTAAGATCCACGAACGACTCCCCAGGTACGTTGCCCCTGCCATCTAATGCACCTGCGTCACCGACCCCACCCTCGGACCCCCAATTTATTGGAGGTCAAGCGACGCCGCCCAGTCTGAAAATGAAGTACCGATTATTAGAATACAGACATAAACCGTCATATAAATGATACGCTAGAAGGGAACAACTTGATGTTATAAATGAAACTGTTTCTGTGGGGTCAGTGGGAAGCCCGTCCAGCTTTATCAAGCAGGTTAAGTTATGCTGCATATGCAGTAAGAAAGATAAGGCAGGTCACTGACGTAAGTATTGCCAGATTAGTGTACATTGCGTATTTCCACAACATCATGCTTTGGGGGTCAGCGGCTGACATTGACGTACTTTTCATATGGCAAAAAAGACTATCCGCGCTATCTACAACTGGGAGCTTCGCGACTCACTCAGAGATTTTTTCGAGTATTCAATATACTCACTATGCCCTAAAAACCCGAAACCTAAGTTACAAATCTTGATAATTATACTAAAAGCAGACTTAACATGTATAAAAGTACTAATAAATATATTGAAGTTTAGGTTGGTTTATTCATACTTATCAAAATAAAAGTTTCGACATTTGAATCGTTTTCGGTAGACAAATATTATGATCCAGATCTACTGATCAGAGCCGTGGCGCCTAATTGCCATACGCCTGAAACCCCCTTCCACCGCTATAACGCTGGTGGCCTCTGGGTTCGCGGGTGCGTAGATTGGGTAATCTGCGTGCCCACACCAAGCGAGAAGACGGTGGCGCGCATGTGGTCACGCGGTGCCGTGTGCGCATAACACAGCGCACAGGGACGCTACGGGGGATCCCTAACAGTCCCCACTGCTTTACAGTCACCCTCTCAGAGACGTGCCTATAGGCGTGGCACCAGTGGGCGGCTCTAGTGTGATCATACGGAGGACCTGGAGCCCCTTTAGGTGCAGAAGATGACCGCCTCAGTGGTTTCAGTCGGTAGGAGTCCGGCATGCCCCTCCGTCCTTCCCCGCGGCAGAGGAAGTTCATGAAGAATTTCCACTGGTCCAATTTTTTTTTTTTAAGTTTGATGTCCGGGATATCTTCGGTATAGTGTCGGGTTAATTTCGCCCACGGGTCTTTGTCAGAACCAATAGTAGGTTTGTAAAACTTCTTGTTCTCACTCAAAGCCACTTACTTAGTCGCTACGCTACGCTATCGTCCTCGGTCTTCAGTTTCATAATTCGATTTTACTCAATAAACATGTCTCTTGCAAACACTTTGGAGCTCTGGTTGGCTCTTTAATACCGGTGGTATTAAAGGTGCAAATATTGTAACGCAAGGACTTCCATATCCGTTTATTGAGACTTTGGAGCTCTAGTTGGCTCTTTAATACCAGTGGTATTAAAGGTGCAAATATTGTGACGCAAGGACTTCCCTATCCGTCTATTGAGTTGACGGTATGCTGCAGCATCACCGGAGTACTGCTTCTTTCTGCTATGTGGTTGAGGGTGTAATCGAATGTTTATAGACCCAACCGTTTAGACTGTTACTACAAACCAACCATTTATGTCATCCACAGAAATGTAATGTTCTAGGCTTTTGAAGCGGTTTACAGTCTGAGTAGAAAATCTCCCGGGATTTTCGATATGAGCGCTAAAGGGTCAGAGCGTAGACTTCATCAGAGAATACCTCTCAACTTTGAGATAATTATTCAGTATGCCTCTAATCATTCGGTGATCACAACCGGTTTCACTCTGTGGATCACGGAGACGTAATTGAATACTTACCTTTTAGTGGTCATGCTTAAGTCGATGTCATTTCTTCTGGAACCAGTGGCAATGGTGACTGGCCACTCACAAAATGGCCCCCCTAAATAGCTGCCACTACAGGTGCCAAGGACCAACACCGGTGTGTGCGGCTAGGGGTGTCGAGAGGTGCAGCACCGGTTTCACCATCGCGCGTCTCGAAGACTCGGAGCGGGTTTTCCCGTTATTACGGCATTAGATACTTCAACCCCCGAACATATAGCTCTGGCGGCCCCCCTCTGATCGGCCAACTAAGGCAAGCCAGAGTTGAAAGTCCTACGGGCACTCATGGGTTTCCACTCCAACTGACCAATGAAGGCAAGCCGGAGACGAGGCCCTGACCGACTCTCTGAAGCATTCGGGTACACAGTGCCGCCATTCACATTGAGCTCGCCACAAACCGCCCTGCGTTCTGTAAGCTTCTTATTACATCTCCTTATGATATGATTTTTTTATACCAGAAGGTAGGAAGAAATCAAGCAGCTGCTTTAATCTGCCGTTATTTGGTAAGATAACGGCACCCCAGAGGGGTTTATTATAATCTATGTATCTATGTAACGGAATTTTTGAACTCGATTTTCATCCTCTTCCAAACGTCGGATTGATTTGAAACTTCGCACACTTGTCAAGGACCGATGACAATGTATTGCATTGTCATCGGTCCTTGACAAGTGTGTGACTTTAATAGTTTGTCCCATTATCCTTGCCCGGATACTCAGGATTAGCGGATAAAATTATAAATTCATTGACATTAAGTCCGTGTCCGTAGTGTCCGGATTAAGAATATAGCACCATTTCATCTCCTCCCGTGGATGTCGTAAAAGGCGACTAAGGGAATCTAAACCAGAGGGATGGACAGCAGCGTCCCTTCTGATAAACGGTAGCCATACTACGCTCACCAACCCGCCTGCCAAGCGTGGTGAGTATTGGCAAATACCACCCAGAATGATGACAGAGTTGTGAAAATCTATGGGGGAGGCCTTTGTTCAGCAGTGGACGTATAAATGGCCGATATGATGATCGACATACACAAACTTGCACAAAAAATAATACCTCCATAAGATGTCGATTCCATTTTCCGCGGCAACATGCGATGAGACTCGAATAGTGTCTTATACTTCAGATGATTTTATCCGTAATAGAGGGAGAATTTGTTTACTTAAACGTCGAAAGGAAGAGGCTCGGGTAAATAATTACCACCTGGAGTTATTGAGACTATGGACATTCAGCTATGCGCAGAACAAAAAATAAAAAGATTATGTAGCTGGCCGCACAAAAAATATTGAAAATAAATACATAATACAAATAAAAACAGTTTAAAAACTAAAACCTTTGTGGATAACCGAACTAAAAAGTAGAAAATATAATAAGTTTAAAATAACAATAGCAAACAAACAAAATTAATAAAAAAGTTCGGTTGTCTACAAAAGCGTATTTTTTTAGTCTTTTAAACTATGATTTATTTATTTAGCACAAAATATTTGCGTTTTTACTATGAATAACCCGCTTTATTGAGGTAAAATACATGTCTGCGAATGTTTTTGTGTTATGTATTTTACCCAACGTGTCTACTGGAGCTTATGACGTTCACATTTATTAGACTTTCCGGAAGAGCTTCCAAAATTATACTGTCTCCGGCAACACGTTGACTGGCGAAGCACTTGATATTTCAACATTACACAGGCGTAATTTTGTAACTTGACATTGTTTTTGTAGCCTACAATTATGAGAATTGACGACATCTGTCTGTACTCGTACTAGTGGCCCTATTTAATTTAGCCTGATGAATATTTTCTTCGTAGGTATGAAAAGATACGCCTACGTCCAAGAATATTTAGTTAGATTAATATACCTGCTGCATCAATTGCGTTAATCTTCTCTATTGAAGTTATTCCTAGACTATTTTGGAAAATGGATACGATCATGGTTTTTTTAATGAGCGTTTAGTAAACTACAGCCAATTCATGAAGGTTTTAATCAAATTCACATTCATCATCATCATTATAACAGCCAAAGTATCTAAGTTCACTGCTGAATAAAGGCTTTCCCCATAGAACAACACAACTGTGTCGTAAATCGTAATTATAATTTTTTTGGGTTGGTGGGCGCAGTATGGCTACTTTTCCATAGTAGGGACGTTGCAGCCCATCCATCTGGTTTGTAGTCCCTTAGTCACCATATACGGCTTCCACGGGAAGAAATGGAGTAGTGCTATATTCTTTATACGGATACCCCACGGAGAATTCACATTCACTTACGGAACACACTCACATGCTGAATATAATATAATATGTATGATTTGTCTCGTTTACCACAAGAAATTTGTATTACTTTTATTTTGGAGGGAATTCGTCGATACGCACCACGCTTGGCAGGCGGGTTGGCGAGCGCAGAACTGCTACAAACTACTGCTACTAAAAAAGTTCTCAAGTGGAGACCGAGCATCGGAAAACGCGGCGTGGGATGACGTCCAATGAGGTGGACAGACGACCTGGTGAAGGTCGCTGGGAGCCATTAGATGCGGGTGTAAATCCGTGGGGGAGGCCTTTGTTCTGCAGTGGACATCTTTTGGCTGACATGATGATAGGATCACCACAAGAAATCAAGAGAATATTTTGTGGTTAATCCTCAATTACATCAAAGCTTATAATCAGAAACTATCATAATTTACGAACTATAAAAGATCATAAATTGCATAAATAAATATTAAACTTTATGTAAGTTCATAAATTTCAATGTTTAGTAAGACGCACCCCTCCGCCATTATGTCAAAATAATGTAAGTGCCTAAGGCTTTGGCACGGCTCGGAGGGCACGGGCGCGCTGATTGAACCTACCTGCTCATACCGAGCGAAACCTGGGAAGACAGCGGTAAGCACGTGGTCAGGTGTCGCTGTGTACCCAGCATATCACACAGCGAGACTTCGAGAGGACCCTTTACAATCTCCTCCGAGATGTGCAGGGGACGGCCTGTTTTTATAGTCACCTCCGCTAGAGGGGGTGACCGCCTTACAATAAAGTCGTCGGTCCACCGAGTAAAACAAAAAATTAAATAATGTCTAGCTAAGCGTAGTCTTAAGTAGGTGCAACATACATAGATGTACCGGATAACCCAAGGTGTAAATACACCCATTAATCCATAAGCAGGTTTCGTATGCTTAACGGACTCATCCTTATCAAAAACGCCACTTGCCGATACGCCGTTATACATTCCTATGTATTATTATTTACTATCTAAGCTTTCGCATTTCTTTTAGCCCGTAAATACATGTTAAAAATCATTAACCAAAAACCTAACTGGAAGATAAAATGCTCTCGAAACTGGAAGACGCTTAGAACGTCTCACTTACCTTATTTAACTTAAATTTATTCTACCGTAGAACAAAGATAACTAATAAAAGGATTAAAGCTCGAATATCTGCCAGCACAGTACCTATACTTATATAAGTAGACATATATATATGTAGGTACCTAAATCAGGGCGCGTTATACTGATAGCGTAGGGAAAACTCTATTTGCATCTTGCGACCTTGTTTATCGATCAGCCTCACGAATGTGATATG
This sequence comes from Diloba caeruleocephala, assembly GCA_947459985.1. Lineage (NCBI taxonomy): Eukaryota > Metazoa > Arthropoda > Insecta > Lepidoptera > Noctuidae > Diloba > Diloba caeruleocephala. The sequence goes on along the minus strand of OX381612.1, from coordinate 11,420,788 downwards.
TTCGAGTTGTTCATGCTGGCGACGATATCTTGCCATATTTATAGCTACTGATGTGAAACAAATATTCAATGCCAAAAGAGATAAATTCACAAAACAGCCACGTTTAATTAACTGTATATAATATACGCACGTAAAGTTGTTATTTTCATTAATACAGACTTGTAGACAAGCAGCGCTATAAATCTTTCTTTGGGGCTCACCGCATGAGTTTTCATAGCTTTATATATGCTTTGTATAAATTTTGAATAAGTTCACAAATATGTGAGTTTTGGATTACTTAGACCTTTTTACGGTTTTGTACGAGGAGAAAAAGACATTGTAAACATCCGTAGCTCAATACATATGTGTCAATACGTACCTGTCGTTTTATATTACTATAACTGTACAGTACCATTAGAAAAAGGCTTAGCTATTATTAAGGCGATGGTTGAGTCTTTTTTTCAACGCAAAGCTAGGCACACGCCATGGTGAGTTGAGAGTGGGGTAATTTGGATATGGGCAACGGAACCGTAAGAGGACAGAGGCTGGCCGATTTTTTGGAAAAAGAGGGATCTTCGTGATTAACTCCTAATAATGCACATTCGAGAATCTTGAGATCGTCGGAGAATCTGAGTCTTAAGATGCCAATGCATTCTACCAAATTCTGTGATAAATCCTTCACCAATCAGGCTGTCCGATTATGGAATGCACTCGATTATGGAATGCACTGCCTGTGTCAATCAAACGTGCGCAGTCATTAATTACTTTAAAAAAACTAGTAAAAGAATTTTACTTGTCTATTTAAATGTTTGTTGTATTTACTAATATAGTACTTTCTTCTTATTGTGTATTTTCCATATGCTTATTTTGTTTATGTACGATATCCAATATTCCTATGCATTATTTATATTGTATTGTATTAGCTATAGTATATGGTTGTATATATGTTTATATGAATTATTTATAATGTATTGTATAAAGTATTATATATGGTTGTATATGTGTGCATATTATTTAAGTAATTTATGGAATATATACTAGATACACAAATTGATTATATTAATATAATAAGTACACCACGGAATACCCCATTTGTCTTTTTCCATCGTTTACTTGTCCATCCATAGGTTGTCTGTAGGAAATACTTAACCTACCGTAGGTTTGTTGAAACTCGCTTTTCGACATCCTGGCGGAGATGGATGCGTGGGTCTATGATCAGATACGTTCCCTCCGCCAGAGAAGTGAAGGCGCGCCTCCAGGGCCGTTGGACAGGTTGAGGCGGCTAGCTCCGCGGCGTGCATTTGGAAAGTGGCGTCGCCGCCTGCACATGCAGTTTGCGACCAAGCGCATCATGGAGGCAGTCCTGCCGCTCTTTGGAGCCTGGCTCAGAAGGAGTGAGCGCTTCACCTACCGCCTGACACAGGTGCTCACCGTGCACGGTTGTTTCGGTGCGTACCTACAAAGGATAGGACGTGAGGCCACGGCACAATGCCACCATTGTGATAGCGACCAGGACACCGCACAGCACCCGCTCGTGGCCTCGTAACCTGCGTGGGCTGCCGAGCGGCGAATCCTGGTCAATCGGATCGGGCAAGATCTCTCTCTGCCAGCAGTAGTGTGGGGGCTATGTTAGTGTCAAAGAGACGAGCGGAATCAAGGCTCCAAAGTGTCCGCAAGTGACAAGTCTATTGGGCAAAGTCATATTATGGAGTTGAAGACCGAGGACGGCAAAGTAGCATTGACAAGTCAGTGGTTTTGAGAGAGATTGAGAACTTCTACCGGTAGCTATACACCTCGGTAACAATACCTACCATTGGCTCTAACAAAGAGCCGCGACCGCGACCCAAACTAACCTGACACTATACCTAGGATATCCCGGACATCAGCCTGTACGAGATTCGTATAGTCTTGAAAAAGTTTAAAAATAACAAGGCAGGTGGGGACGGAATTACGACAGAGCTTCTAACAGCGGGTGGCACACCGGAACTTAAAGTTCTTCACTTCAGAAGCTATTCAATTCCGTCTTACTCGAGGGCACAACGCCTGAAGCATGGCAACAGAGGCGAGGTGGTGCTCTTCTTCAAAAAGGGTGACAACAACCTTTTGAAGAATTATAGACCCATCTCGCTTCTGCGCCATGTTTAAAAGTTGTTTTCAAGGGTCATCACGAACCATCTCGAGCGCAGGTTTGATGACTTCCAGCCTCCCGAACTTGCTGGTTTCTGAAAAGGTTTTAGTACCACATACATACGCTTCGGGAGGTTATACACAAAACCGGGGAGTATAATCTGCCACTATGCTTAGCGTTTTTGGACTATGACAAAGCCTTCGGTTCGATTGAAACCTGGGCAGTGCTGCAGTCTTTGCAGCGGTGCCACATTGACTATCAGTACATCGAAGTTTTGAAGTGCTTATACAGAAACGCCACCCTGTCGGCTCGAGTACATGAACAGAGCATGGAGGCAATTCCCTTGCGGAGAGGTGTGTGTCCAGTTAGGTAGGTCCACCTTCGAGAAAGAGGTCAATCGTCGAATCCGACTCGGCTGGGCAGCGTTCGGGAAACTTCCTAAGGTCTTTTCGTCAACAATACCACAATGCCTCTAGACTAAAGTCTTAAACCAGTGTGCGTTACCAGTGATGATATATGGAACAGAGACGTAGTCACTCACTGTGGGCACATTGAGAATTAGAATACTTTATTTAAAATTAACCTTTATTTAAAATACAGAATGCGTTACGTTCTATCGCATTATATGGTGTACAAATTCAATTGTTTTTAGAGTTCCGAACGTCCGAAAGAAAAAACGTATGTACCATTTTAAAAGAGCAACTGAGTGTTCTTATACCACCAATAATTCTACAACAAAATAAGTTTGAATTAATGTAATACGTAAAGCTTTATATACGTCACATTACGGTTTTTGAAAAGCTAAGGAAATTAATAAGCACTTTTGATGGTTCACCAAGCTATCTCAGACCGACACCATTTTGTAAACATTTAATAACCAAAAATATTGTTTTGTTCAAACCTATCTAAGATTACTATAGACCTATAATAAAATCCTTGCTTAGCTATAATATATAAATACCTATAAACCGATAACAATGTGTCTCTAATTTAAAATTTTATCATATACTAAAAATACGAAATTAATCTTATATCTTACACATATCATTATCTAATATTTTATAGCAAAATCTTCATATTCTTGAGGCGCATCAATAAATATAACAGCAAACTACATTTCGCAATAATATTGTAAGTCAAGATACAGAAGTAAAGTAAAATAAAAACTTTGTCACTCTTATTCACCAACTCACATACGCGACATGCCACAAAGGTACCTACGTCGTCAAAAAGGCATGTTTTCAATGTGTACGGTTATTTTAAATTCTAAAGAACATTTAAAAAACCATAGACCAGTTTTAATAATGTATTATAATCAATTTAATGCTAGTATAATGCTTCTGTAATGGCACAGATATTATAATCACCAGTAGTAATGGTTTAAGTCCTGAAGTGAACACTTAAAAAAACATTAACCAGCTCGAATAATGCTTTAATGCATGTTAATGCTTGCACTTCATTAATGTTACTCTTATAACATAGATACAACAGAGATAGCTAGTTATTTCAAATAAATCGGTTAAGTTTATTACATTTGTTGCAGATCATACGATATCTAATACAGAACGTAGGTATCACTCTAACAATAATATTAGTAAGATGATACTTTTATTAAATAGGTCTATCAATGAACAAAAGCAAAGCCTTCTATAGAAAATTCCTACGTAGTCCTCTAAGACCCATTACGAAAACGAATTCGCAGTCAAATAGACCGTAAGATAACGACCAGGGGGTTCTTAATTGTCGTTCGTTCTCAAGAGAGCAAATCAATAGTGTAACAAAGGACAACGTCGACAACGCCACCTCTGCACCACCGTAGAGAAATGTTAACATTTTATTGTATAAAGCTCCATTACAAGTGAATTAAGTTCTCATTTGAAAGCTGTATGGTAGACAGAAATCGTAACTTTGGATTAAATCAATAAAGTTTTACACATTTATTCATTTCACCAGAATAAAGTCCACTGCTGGACACAGGCCTCCCCCAAAAATCACTACAACAACCGATATGGGTGTGTTGTCTGCTCATTGGGGCGTTTTGCCATAATCGCCACGCTTGGCAGGCGGGTTGGCGATCGCAGTTGAGTCGGTAATGTACTCGAAGGACGCTGCTACCCATTTTCCGGGTAATCCCATAGTCGTCTTTTACGACACCCAAGGGATGAGATGTGTTGGTGCTATTCGTAGCCGGCACCATACAGTTCATTTATTACACAAAATTTATTAAACCAAAGTTAATTTAAAATCTTTGTTTGCATGTATATTTCCAATAGAATTCTCAATTCTTGAATAGTCTGTTTTTATTTGACTATATATTATCGAGCCCGCGTAGTAGCAAGCTAAAGTGCTAGAGTACCATCCATAAATTGTGAATTAATATTCGAATCAATAACAGAATGAGAAAGATAAAAGTAAAAGAAGATATAAATAATTGAAAATGAATTTGGATAAATCGTCAATATTGGGTGTATCAAAGCCATAATATACACATTTTATTAGAACTGCGAATTTATTGTTATATCAAGATGTTGTCTGCAGCGAAAGTGCGCATTCATAGGATGCACGATGATAACTGAGTTATTAAGGACTAAATCAACCAGTATCTGGGCCTGATAAAGTTGTTATATCAAAGTATTGGAAAGTATTCATCAAGAGAACTTTAACAAGAGGAAAGAACTTGATAGAATCAGGTACACGAATCTAAAAAGAACCGAATCGAAAAATCGCAAAAATTCGCTTAGCACAGTTTATAAAACAGCAAAATTGGACTTCTGGGGTGGGGGCCTGGAGACCTGAAAAACAGGCTTCAGTCTAGCTTAGGCACCAGTCTCCCACAACTAATTTGAATAATACTATAACTAGCCAACATTGTATTTTGTTGCAACTTTTTCATTATAGTGGTGATGGTGAAATAAATAAATAAAAAATCTTCAAATTTATTTTATCAAACGTTGAAGTTCACACTCATTCTTAATATTAACAAAAGAAAGTAAATAAGTAAGTACTGTCAACCTACACTTGATATCTTTCCTAAAATTAATCTTAATCTTTTTCTTGGTTTGATGCTGTTATAATGCTATAATAGAATGCTAGAGTGTGAAAGGGTTGCTAAATAAAACTGCTCTCATTGGCAGCTAATAACGCACTACATTAAAAGTATTATAATTTATAAGCGAATGATTGCTCACACTACATTTCCCCGCGAATCTGCTTACGTATTTCAAAGTAAATAGGTAAGACATGTACGGTCCCGTACAACCTGCCCACAAACAGATTAAGAGACGGTGGCGTATTATTAAAGTACAATAATACGTAGCGCATGTTCAGGAGGTACTGGAACGCAATGGCTATAAAATAAGACGAAGCCGGCGTAGTAGGTAGTAGTAGGCGTAAATTCCATAAGAATTCGGACTTCAATGTTAGCCGACAGCCGGTGTTTATGCCGTATGTGAAAGGAAGAACGGATAAAGTGGGAACAGCACTGAGAAACTACTCTCTCAAGACTGTATATAGTCCGTTATCAAAAGTAGCAGAACGGATCAGAACAGCGAAGGATGTAATATCATTCCAAACGCCGGGGGTATACAAGGTTGACTGCAGTTGTGGTAGCTAAATTGTACAGACAACGCGTACTATCACAGAGAGAATGAAGGAGCTCATCACAGTGGTAAAGCACCGTCAAGTCAAAAAATCTGCCGTAGCCGAATATTTGTTTGAGTCAGGACTAAACCACTGGATTAAGCTACAATACCCAAAAATCCCTCTCCGCTGATCGTCATTTCTACCCCAGAATTGTTTGTGAAGCGATTGAAATAAAAAAGTATAAGAATTTCAATAGGGAAAATGGATATAGGTTGTCCTTCTTGTGGAATTCAGTTATTGATAAATGCCCGCGTCGCAATTTGTTTACACGTGTGGCAGCCGAAATGTTCAGCATTGTGTGTCGTGATTCAGCATATTGTGTTTCGGACAGTTACGTTACGCAAGATCAACCGTGGATAGAAAACACCCGCCGCTCAAGACAATGACACCCACATATAGTATTCTCATGACCACGGTTAATGCAACTTGACCGAAACGTCGAGGTTAATCAAAACACTGTTTTTTGCGCGAAAATTCCCAATATCATAGTCTATATGAGTACAATAATGGATCTAAAACATACACTAAAACGGTGATAATAACTGACATTGATTAACTTTATAAACTAAACTCTAATGTTATGATAAAAAGAGGATCATTGACACTGACATTTTAGTTTCTTCAAATTCAAATGTAACTATAGGTTAGGTCGCCTTATCTAACCGAAGCGACCTCTGCTTCGCTTGTGGCAGCCAGGGCCATAAGGCGAGGCAGTGTACGGCGCAGTCGCAGAGTTGTCCGCTATGCGCGGACTTCGGACTGCCTGCAGGGCATAGGCTGGGCAGCAAGTCATGCGCTGCCCAGAAAGGTGAGAGGGGGAAGCGAGCTCCCTCTGCCACTGCCAATAGGCAGGAGACGACTGCGCCAGCACCATTAGTCGCAGGCCCACCGGATGCTATGGATACGACACATTCCCAGCCCTAAGAGTCCTTCAGGGCAACCTGAACCACTGCCGCAACGCGCAGAACCTACTGCTGCAGACTGTTGCGGAGATACCGCAGAGCACACGCTCGAGGAGTGCCCTGCGTGGGCGGCCGAGCGGCGGATCCTGGTCGATCGGATCGGGCAAGATCTCTCTCTGCCGGCAGTAGTGTCGGCTATGTTGGCAGAGCATGAAAATTGGAGTGCAGTGGTCTCCTTCTACGAGAGCGTCATGCTCCAGAAGGAGACTGCAGAGCGGGATCGGGAGAGGGCTGATCCCGCACGGAGAAGGACGAGACAGCGCCGGGGCAACAACCGTCCCGGCTCCCAAGTCCAACACGCCTGAACCCCCTGCCGTCACTTCATGGGGGGGGCTCGGGGGTCGCGGGTGCGTAGATTGGGGAGTCTGCATGCTCACACCGAGTGACCCCCGGGAAGACGGTGGCACGCACGTGGTCACGTACCGCCGTGTGCGCAGCACAGCGCAAAGCGAGGATTGGGGGGATTCTTTACAATCCTCCCAGAGAGGTGCCTGGGGGGGCGACCTTTTTACAGTCGCCTTCCCTCCGCTAGAGGGGTGACCGCTTTACAGTCATCCCTTCCGAGTATGGAAGAGGATCAATAGATTCAGATGTGAATGTTTGCCTTCAATCTCTACCCCTACAACTCGGGAGATAGCCGAACTATTTTTTGACAAAATAGCTCCGCCTTATGTACCATCTCCATCAGAAAGCTATCTCTCGCCCGTGAGGTCAACAGAGGATCCATTTGATAAGCCATTTATTCTTGATGAATTAAATTCAGTTTTACAACATGTCCGTGATTCTGCTCCTGGTATTGATGGTTTAACTTAATCGTTTATAGCTCGCGCTGGGATCAATGCAAGGAAATACTTTTTAGATGTAATAAATTTTTGTTATTATAACTATTACAAGTTGGGTCCCAGATCAATGGAAATGTCAAGTTAGAGTCATATCAGTTAGAGTGGATTGTTGAGTCCAGAGATTTACTGCCAAGCTCACAATATGGTTTTAGGAAAGGGTTCAGTACTATGGATAGCGTTGGAGTTTTACTAACGGACATTCGTATATCCTTATCCAAAAATGAATCAATAGTCGCAGCACTTCTTGACATATCATCCGCATACGATAATTGCATCGCAATTGCAACGAATTCGGTCTTTAATACGCTGATTAGTGAACGTTGGAAAGGTTTCGAAATGTTTTTTATACGTATCCAAATTGACCGATTCCAGTTGCACAGGAGCTGTGGTATACTACCAAAACTCCAGAATAATTTTAAAATTCAAATGCCCTAAGGAGGCTTCTGTCTTCACGGGTGAATGCGTGGCTATTTTGGAAGCACCTTTTTACACAATATTAATATGGGTGTATTTTTCACGGATTCCTGAGACGTCTTCAAGCTTTGAAGCAAAGTCCTTTTAAGAGTAAATTAAACAGACCCCTTCTTTTTCAAACAAAAAATGTATTTTCTCTTGCAAAAATAATAATAAAATTATTCAATTGGTTTGGATACCGGGTCATTCTGGTATCAAGGGAAATGAATGCGTGGACGCATTTGCAAAAAACGCTATCACATCTGAATCTGCTGATCTCAAACATTATAGTTATTTGGGCTATGATTTGCTGAGCCTTCCAAAAAGGTATTTGCAGGCTTCATGGCAAGTTCAGTGGAATAACACGGGTAAAAATAAGGGTCGTTTTTATCATGCAATTCAACCCAGCATATCACCAAAACCATGGTTTTATCGGCATAAGAAGGTATCTAAAACAGTTATATCTGTCCTTTGTAGGCTCCGTGTAGGTCATTGTTGTTCTCCCGTCTTTTTACATAAAATTCATGTTAGAGATTCATCTCTGTGCGAATGTGGGTTGGAAGATGGAACTTTAAACCATTTATTTTTTAAATGTCCCAAAAATAATCTATCTCTTGATTTATATAATCATGTCCCTAAATTAAAAATCCCAATACCAATAAATTTTTCTTTTTTACTGACATATTCTTCTCCTGAGCTTTTAGAAGCTTTGATGATTTTTGTCCATAGTAATGACATAAGATTATAACTTGCTACTTGCCTAAAATATTCAATAAATTCTGTATTAAGTCACGTTTTAATTAATTAGTTTTATTTATAAAATGATTCTTCTTCTTCTTCTCTTAGACTATGGCTTCTGTAGAGTATCTTCCACAATTTCGCCAATGTCAAGTATAAGGCAACGTTGTACGGTGTTTATATTAATTAATCTTTATATATTCAATAAAATATTTCACAAAAAGTAAAAAATTCTAAAAATATGTCGGTAACGTCGTACGGTTCAATTGTTTTTTTCTTATAAAATGATTATTATACACTTTCTTCCATGACTCTACTGACATTGGCAGAATTGTCGACACCAGCACTGTTGCCATATTGAAAAATTGAATTGATTTGATTACCGTTATGGAATATGACCAATACTCGAGTACACATTCTATGCTTAAACAGTGATCAGGTGATTAAAGATTAAACTGGACTTGAGGATCGTTCTGTAATACGGACCTTAAAGTATACGTAAAAGGAAACTACTAAGTACGTTACTCATCATCCCATAGTTATGCAATGGGATATGACGATTAAGGGGAAAGTATTATCATATACTAACTATGCAATGGCAGAAGAAAGCTGCCCTAAGTTTCAAGGACCCAGTCAGGTTTTTCTGAACATTTAGATGAGCTTTATCAACGACAACCAACTGCGCATACGTGGTTCGTAGGAAACTTCCCCATACCACTATTCCTTCTATCCAACAGGCAGGTAATGCCCTACAGACAAGACATAGTGACTATTTTTTACATGATTGTATGTAAATATCCTTTTTAAATTCCTTGAGTTAATTTGTTAAAAAAAAGTAAGATGAATGAAAAACGGGTTACTTTCCTTAACTTGTTCATAAATATCCAAATACCACATGATTAGAGTCGCGAGCACAACTAATGTTAAGAAACTAATTTATAATCAGAAAAATAAATTTGTGAAACTTCATTACACATTAACTTTATTACGTCATGCTACGTAAGCTGAAACAAAAATTAAAAAGATATACCCTCTGTAATATTTCATAACTGGTATTTTAGTCAGTAATATTATGTTTTTTTCTGTAATTTCATTACTTTTCGTGCAATCATTTTCAGTAGTTGGCTCCACATCAACAACTTCGCACATCAAAGCTATAATAAATATGAATGATAACTTCTAATGTACCATTTCAAAACACAGTTATCTTATTTGAAGAAAACTTACGAACGTCAAACGACAAATTATTTCGATATTTATTGGAACAGGCTTTTATATACTTATATACTATACTATACTAATAAATTATATACTGTTAATTTAAAAGGATATTGCAAATAAGACTTTGTCCGTTGATCCTGTTATATAATACGTTACGGTTTTACGGTGCACTTTATACATATAAATCTAAAACGTCGACGTGCACGTCCTTGATCTTGAAACCCGGATTTTCAGGAGTAATTATCATAGTAATGTTTTAGGTTTTCAAGATTATTACACAAGGATTAAATCGTTTATATTATTGATTTTTGTTTTTTCTGATGGTTCGAACACATTGCAGGGTCGGGGTCGCAGGATAACTAAAGGGGCCTATTCAAACTTTGAGTAGGTCGTTTAGGTGACAAGCGTCGTTACAGATTTAAAAAGTTATTTTATCTACCGTACAAAACTAATCAAAAATTATTTCGATGCACGCAGTAATCACTCACAGTGTATTGATGTTTTTTACCGACTTCGAAAAGGTGGAGGTTCTCAATTCGATGCGTATTTTTTTTTATGTATGTGCACTGATTACTACGAGATTTGTGGACCGATTTGATCAATTCTTTTTAAGCTAGTGCAGAATGCTTTCGTGTTGGTCCCATATAATTTCATTAAATTTGATTAAGTAGTTTTTTAACCATCTTCAATAAACAGGTTAATTTGACTGCACTTATCTAGATGATATCTTAATTTAAATAATTAACTTAATTATTGATCGAAATAATTTATTCATTATTATTAATGGTTTCGATTCCTCTCAGATCGGAGAACCGATTTGAGTCATTCTTATTTTTAGTGTTGAATACTGAACCAAATTTGAAAAATTTCTTACATATTAAAAAGAAACAAATAAAACTTTTTAACAAAATAAATACCGTGTTCAAAACCCCTACACGATATAAAAATATTAAAACCACTGAAAAGGAAAAAAAAACTTTATGTAGTCGGGCGGGGCCAGGTATGCCCCAACCATGGTTCATGCAGACCAACGAGCAGTTATATTTTATACCTGGCCCGGCCCGACTTCATAAAGTTTTTTTTTCCTTTTCAGTGGTTTTAATATTTTTATATCGTGTAGGGGTTTTGAAGACGGTATTTATTTTTGTTAAAAATATTTATTTGTTTCTTTTTAATATGTAAGAAATTTTTGCATGTTCTGACACTGACAGACTTTGTGGAGCGTCTATGCTTGACGTCAGCTATGTCTTCTTTAATTCTGGTGGCTATACTACGCTTTGTTTGCCCTATGTATGACAACCCACAATCACACTCAATCTTGTAGACCCCTGCATCTTGTAGAGGAATGTGAAGCTTCACGGGTTTGAGAAGTTGGCTGATCTTTTTATGTGGCTTGAAGTAGTTTTTAATAGAAAAACAAAATCAATAATGTACGCGATTTAATCCGTTTAATAAAAAATCCTACCCAGAAATTTCCACAATGACCGGTAACGGCTATATACTGAAAACGCGTTGAACGATGCGTGATTTAAAAATCACCTATTACGTTTTACGGTATAATATATTAGTATGATATTTATTACTTCGTCGAGCGCCGTGATTGCGTTACCGTTACAGTCCACAACAAAGAAATAGTTCCACATTTGTCTCCTTCGACATTTTGATTTAATATAACCCTTATTTACGTAAATAACAACCTGAGTATGTTAATTTTTATCAACACTAAACTAAAATACTTATATTTAAAGTTTCACATTACAAACTTAATAACTTCAAAGTTCATAACTAATTAATATCAAAATGTCTAAATTATCACGCTATCGCTCGCAATCTCCCTCCTCCTCTAAAATACAACTTATGACGTCAAGCGTAGATCAAAACGACTGTCGAATAAAAATAATTATATTAGGCCCTTCTATTATTTATTAGTTTCAACTAAATATTGACAAGAATCTAACTCTTATAACTGTGCTGTGAAAGCATAATTTTGCATGTGGCATAAGATAACGTCTAATATATATTAGTTACGCCTAAAGATTGATAGGAATCTAGCTCTTATAACTATGTAGTGAAAGCTCAATTGCACTTGCATGTGTCACCTTATAAAATATGTGGCGTTGGGGAAGCTGTGGTCGTTTAGTAATAAAAATAATAGGCCAACATAAATAAACATTACCTAGTTTAATAAATAATAGGTGATGTGATTATTTAAAAATAATAGATTATTTATGGGGCTACCTAGCTACATTCCGTCCGCATTCAACGACTGCCAGGGACCTTCACCAGGTCGTCTGTCCATCTCGTTGGAGGCCGTCCTACGCGGTGTTTCCCAGTGCGTGATATCCATTCGAAAGCTTTTCTGCCCCAACCATCATCAGTTCTACGAGCAATGTGCCCCGCCCATTGCCATTTTAGCTTACAAATCTTTTAACTATGTCGGCAACTTTAGTTCTTCTACGGATCTCCTCATTTCTGGTAGATAAATACCTAACATAGCTAAAGAGCTATACAGAGAGCCGTGGCTCGCTGAATGACCCTCAGCTTTCTTATTAGGTTAATAGTGAGCGACCACATCTTTCTTCTATATGTTATTGCTGGTAACACAAACTGGTTAAAGACTCTCGTCTTGAGGCACTGCGGTATTATGGACGAAAAGACGTTGCGAAGTTTACTGAATAATACCCAGCCGAGTCAGATTCGATGATTGACCTCTTTCTCGAAGTTGGACCTCTACCTAACTGGACGGTGTGTCCCAGGTAGACATACTGGTCAACAACTTCGGGAACAGAATTCCTAATGGATTTTGCGATGGGCACGACATGAGCGTCTGACTTGACTTTCGCCTTACTTATGTTAATTTTAAGGCCTACCTGTTGGGAACCTCTTTCAAGATCATTGAGCATTGTGCTGAGCTCTTGCACCGATTCTGCCATTTTGACCTAATCTCTAACATTGCTCTAAAGATTATTTTGAATACTCTTACTGATATCTACAGTTACCTACATTATCTACATCCAGTACATTTCTTAAACAGCTAGCGTACCAGCTCCACCTATTAAAAAAAAGTACCATTATTGATAATGACGGCACGGTTGGTGCAGTGGCTGAAACAGTCGGCTGCTGCGCTCTGGGTCGTTCGATTCCCGCACGGAACAAATATTTGTATGGTCTGCAGGTAGTTGTTCCGGGTCTGGGTGTATTAGTTGTAGTTGTAGTATTATAGTGTGGGGCAACGTTTTTTAAAGAGAAAAGAAAAAATGTGACCTTTGTTACTTTTTTAGTGTTTTATCCAATTCAAGTACAGTACTCCTAGTAGGCAAAACCCCCCAATGAGCCCACAACACATCCATATCGGTGGTTGTGGTGATCTTTGGGGGAGGCCTGTGTCCAGCAGTGGACTTCATTCGGCCGAAATGATGACTCCTAGTACAAGTTCCATTATTCATAATCAAAACCTAACAGTACCTATACTATACGTTTACCGCGATCGGCGCTCCGATTGGTTGAAGAGTTTCGAGCGATCCAATCGCAGCGCCAATCGTGGTAAACATGTAGTTTAATATTACGTTTCGATTGTAAAAGAGACTCGTACTGCAATTTGCTATATACAATAACAAAGTTGGGTTAGTAATAGTCAGAACTAATAACTTTTAGCCAACATAATCACAACCTTGAACCTACATTAGGATACACTGCTTAATAAGGTTATATGAATTTCATATTCCGCTGGTACTTCAAGCGACCCTCATTATATTCTGTTGTTCAGCAACACACAGCTGTTGCGAAATTAGAGCACGTATCTATTTTAATTACCTTTTCATGTACCTAGTCTCGGACAAAAGATCAAAATGAGATGATTAATGTGTTTCAGATGCCGTACGCTGCGTACTCCGGGAAACATCCTTGTGGCCAACTTAGCACTAAGCGACTTCTTGATGCTTGCCAAAACACCAATATTCATTTTCAATTCATTCAATCTCGGACCTGCGCTTGGCAAAACAGGTACCTTTTTTTTTTTTTTTTTTGGCAAAACAGGTACCTACACTATTTTAATTTATATAGGCGATTAGATCGTGGGCTCTCTTAAATAAAATGTTCCATGTATCCAACATTATGAGGTTTGTAGGTAATTAATTGTAAATATGAACAAATTAAACCAAATTGATTTCACTAAAATAGCAGTTGTTTCTGTTTATGATTCACGAATTTGTAAAGTACTTATATAAGTACATACATACTACACGACTAATAAGTCAAATTTTATTTTGATACCAACCATCCAGCCTGCAATTGTTATTTAATTCTTAAAAGAGAATCCATTTGGATAATCTTCAGATAATTTATAGTTGGATATCCATAGGTAATACAATAATTAGTAAGTATTTACTGGCCCGAATCAAATCTATTGAATATAAACTAGTAATATCGCGTTCGGTTTATTTAATAATTAAATGCTGTACGAAGAACGTACGTGCTGTACGAAGATGAAGATACCTCACAGTCAAATATCATAAATCAGAGAAACGGAATATATTTCCGTTAAGTTTTGTCGGTAGTCTTATCATAGGCTGCAAACACTTAAGTACCTACATAGAGTTAACAATATTTTCTATATTTAACTCATTGAGGTATAATGCGTACATTAACTAGGGTTCTACATAAGTAGTGAACTTTATTATAAGAGGACAATCAGTATGTCATAGGACGGTATTTATAAAAAAAATGCGGTTATTTTGAGTAATTAATTAACACAATAAGGGATCGCGTTTATAAAATAAACCGGACAAGTGCGAGTTAAACTCACGTGGAGAGGGTTTCGAAATTGCTGAATATATTGTCTTTTGTTGAATTCGGTCTTTACCAATAACTTGTCCCAAGAACAAACTTAACATCGTATCGAAAGACATGTTTTCCCATACATTTCCAACGGCAAACGTAAGTTTGTACGCAAAATATTGAAAGATTTACCATGTTATTTTAAGACCATATATTTCTTATAGGTTTTCCTCTAATCTATAGGTAAAGAATCTATAGTTTTTTCAAAATTTTAGACTCTTTAGTTTCGGCGATAAGGTGGAGGGAATGATAAATTTTCGTCTATTTTCTTAAATAAATATTAAACACACACATTTTTAAATTATAACATAAATACATTTGAGACCCTCACAACAAGCCCTTCCATTTCATATGTTACACAGTACAGTTTGCAAAACTTAATTCTTTAATTTTCTATATTGGCCCCCAAAATGACCCCCATTTACAAAATTAATTAATTTACGTTACACGTACGTATTTGGGTTGCAGAAATACAGATGTGTACCAAATTTCAACTTAATCGGTTTAGTAGATTCGGAGAAAATTGGCTGTGGCAGATGGACAGACAGACACACACAAGTGATTCTACTCGTATAAAGATACCGCCGATTTTTCCTTCGGACGGTCGGAATCTTAAAAACTGTTATTCTAGTGTTTTCTTTGCAATAATGAATAAGGCAAGTTGCTATTCGACAAATGAAATAATAAAAAACATTTTTTTTACACCTCATGTTCTTCATCTGTTTGCGTTTTCGTTACAAAACAAAATAAACAAAAATAGTGAACGTTATTTTAAGGGGACAATCAGTATGTCAGGTATAAAAATATCGTGTGAGTTCACACGCGGTAGAAGTTAAACTTTGTATTTTGGTGAATTTTAAGAGAACTAGGTGGTAAACCGTTTGCCGTGTGGTGCCGGCTCAGAATACCACCACCCCATTTCCTCCCGTGGCTGTCGTAAAAGTCGACTAAGGGATTAGCCGGAGGATGCGCAGTAGTGTCCTTCGAGTACATTAACAACTCAACTGCGATCGCCAACCCGCCTGCCAAGCGTGGCGATTATGGCAAAATTCCCCAATGAGCCTGTATGAGAATGTATGGTCTGCAGGTAGTTGTTCCGGGTCTGGGTGTATTGTGTTTGGAATATATGTCTGTAAACGCACGACACAGGAGAAATCCTAGTGTGGGGTAGTGTTGAGTAGGACACGATTTGAAAATGAGTTTGTAAGAGTAGCCTCTTTTCTGTACCGAGCCAGTACAATGTCCCACTTCAAATGAGGCGAGGCGTCATGAAGCTTGGCATTGACATGACATTTGAAGAACGAGTATTTC
The DNA here is from genome assembly GCA_947459985.1 of Diloba caeruleocephala. Lineage (NCBI taxonomy): Eukaryota > Metazoa > Arthropoda > Insecta > Lepidoptera > Noctuidae > Diloba > Diloba caeruleocephala. The sequence continues at coordinate 11,404,676 of OX381612.1, read as the reverse complement.
ATGTACTGTTGGTGTATTTGTACTGCCCTGTCTTACAAAGTGTGATTGAGGTATTGAATTGAAATGAGGCGAGGCGTCATGAAGCTTGGCATTGACATGACATTTGAAGATCGAGTATTTCATGTACTGTTGCTGTATTTGTACTGCCCTGTCTTACAAAGTGTGATTGAGGTTGAATGATGAGTGAATACATAAAGCAAAGTAATAAGAAGCGATTGATTATAGACGAATGACGATTGTATCGACGTTTTTACTTAATAACCACTTTAGCATTATTGTGCAGGCGACTTATTTGTAAAACATGATTTTGATTTAAAATACATATACCTAATACACAGACACAAACAATAAAAGAAAAAGGTATTTAACAGACATTCATGAAATCATATTTTTCTAAAACTGTCGCATCTCGTACTTTGTACTAGTACATTTGTAATAGAGCGAATAAAAACATCATGTTATCTCTTGCAGTCACGATAATGTCCGTAGAATAAAAAGACGTGCTTTTGAAGCATGTGCCTCATTCTCTCTCTCTCTCACTCCACAGTTCACATGCGAAGAGTAAAGTAACGCGACATAAAATTTGAAGTGGTACATGTTATAATGTTGAGCCGCTCTTACAATATTGTGTCATGTACGGGACAAATGTACCGCCTCTTGTATGTCCTACTCAACACTAGTGTGGGGCAACGTTTTTTAAAGAGAAAAGAAAAAATGTGACCTTTGTTACTTTTTTATCGTTTTATCCAATTCAAGTACAGTACTCCTAGTAGGCAAAACCCCCCAATGAGCCCACAACACATCCATATCGGTGGTTGTGGTGATCTTCGGGGGAGGCCTGTGTCCAGCAGTGGACTTCATTCGGCCGAAATGATGATGATGAATTTATGCGGTTTAGAGTATATTAGGTATGGGTACAAACTACAAACCGCACAAATTCAATAGGTAAACCATTTTTCATTTTATTATCACAATCAGTTACGCCTTGTCTCACAAACGAACGAAATGAATTATGAAAATAAAATCCTTGATTGTTGTAGATATTTTTTCTATAAATATTTTCCTAATAAGAAAATAAAATTTGGAAAGGAACATGTAAGCGCATACTTAAGATAAAAACCTTGTTACAGGATGCGTGATTTACGGATTCGTGGGAGGTCTGACCGGCACCACATCAATCGCTACACTATCAGCCATCGCACTAGACCGCTACTGGGCAGTCGTCCGACCTCTGGAACCGCTGCGTGCTCTAACAGCAATACGGGCTCGATTGTTAGCAATCGGTGCTTGGCTTTACGCCTGTCTCTTTGCTATAATCCCAGCATTAAACATAGGTTACGGACGTTATGTTCCAGAAGGCTACCTAACAAGTTGTAGTTTTGATTACCTCACTGAAGATTTTTCACCCCGCTGTTTTATCTTCGTATTTTTCTGTGCAGCGTGGCTCGCACCTTTCTGCACCATAACATTTTGCTATATAAGCATATTTCGTGTTGTTGTTTGTAATACAAATATGTCCTATTACAACCAAGAACAAAGAGTATCATCAAGACATGTTAAAGAACGCACGAAACGTAAAGCAGAAATAAAATTAGCATTTCTAGTCATGGCAGTCATAGCTCTATTCTTTGTTTCATGGACACCTTACGCTGTCGTGGCTCTGTTGGGTATAACTGGTAGAAAAGAGCTCTTAACACCAATAGCTTCAATGATTCCCGCATTATTCTGCAAGACTGCTGCTTGTATAAATCCGTTTATTTATATAATAACGCATCCAAAATTTCGTAAAGAATTCAAGAAAATGTTGTTCCGGGATAAATCTAGACGCATGAGTGGAACTCTGAAAACTATAGGTTACTATACAGGTACAACGAGGACACACAGAGCAAGTAAGGATTTTAGTGATACAGATGTTGAGATAGTTGAAATGAAAGATATACCATATCAAACTGATGAAAAACGGGAAGGAAAAGTAAAGACTATATCGTCAAGGATAGCGGAGCGACAAGACTCGCAAACAAGTATGAGTATTAGTATGAAGAGTTTGGAAGAAGATGTTGTAAGTCCGCCTTCCTGGTACACCAAACCTCAGTTCGTCAAAAAGAAAAGTTTTCATCGACGTTCTATACATAGTGCAATATCACAGAATGTAGAACTGGAGCCCAATGCATAAACAAAACATTACTCCTTTCTCGTTTATACAGTTATTGAAACACCTTTCATTAAAAGTCTCATTCCAACCTTCGTGGTATTTTCCCTCCTGCAAAAACAGAACTACAAACATCTGTTTGTCTATTGCTTAGCTTATTTTAAGCAGGTGCGGAAGCTAACTGAGCAACATGATAAATGCATAATACTACAATGATGTACTGGCAAAATCCTACAGAACTCGTTTCTGCTTAAATCAAATAGTCAATAAATAAGTAACTTTGTTTATTTTATTTTATAAGAATGCGAACGAGCATCCTGTTCGCCTAAGTGATCACCGCTACTCATAAACATCCGCCACACCAGGAGGTTCATTGATGAGTTGCCGAGCTTTAGGGCAGACATACACTTTTTCCTCGATGCCCCCATGTCGTAACAATGTAAATGTAAGGTTTAGCATTAATGCTGTCCAGGGAGACCGCGTGGTTACGTGAGGTGTGCACCCACTAAAAACTCCGCTGTGTTGAAATGCATCCGCCTTTTGATGGACTAGAAGTACTGTTTGATACTACCTTCGCGGCCCATCAGCTGTTGGCCCACTTTGGCCTACCTGTCACATACGGCGATGCATCCAGGGCTACGCCGCAACATTTATATCTCCGCCTACTCCAACGTGTGGTAACATGGGCTACGGTACTTTGGTTGGTTCCTTAATTTTAATAGTTACTAATGTTTATACTGGTCTCAAATTATTCCTTCTCTCTATACCAATTTGTAGATATCATATAAACGTAGGTACTTATTTAAAAACTATTATTTTTAATATGTATAATATATATCTTACAAACAATCTATGGATGTACCAAGTGCGCTCTGAAATAAATAAAATTAAGAATGTTATAAGTATAAAAAATCTAATTACTTTTATTTATTTCCCTTTCCCATCTACTGAGCTTTTTGTAGTCAACATTCAGTGTCTTCACGCAAGTAACTTCCCGGAGGACACGTGCTTGAGAAATGTCTAGGGGAAAAGATGCGGCGCCACTGGTGCCACGCTTATAGGCACACCTTGTAGGGGATGACGGTCACCGCATCTAGCATAGGGAAGGCGACTGTAAGATGGTACTTCTCAGGGAGGAAAGATCCCCCATGCCTCGCTGTACGTGCCACGTGCGTACCACCGTCTTCCCGGGGTATCATTCGGTATGAGCACGCAGACTCCTCAATCTGGGCACCCATGACAGCCTCAGGGAGCTGCCATAAAGCGACGGCAGGAGGCTCGGGCATGCTGGACGTGGGCGCCGGGCGGTTGTTACCTCGGTGCCGTCTTATCCTTTTCCGTGCCGGATCGGCCCTCTCCCGATCTCGCTCTGTAGTCTCTGTTACATGACGCTCGGCGACGACAGAGAAGACCGTTGCGCTCCAATTTTTATGCTCTGCCAACATAGCCGTCGCTACTACCGACACAGAGAGATCCTCCGATCCGATATACCAAAATTCGCCGCTCGGCTGCCCATTCCAAAACCCCCTACTTCTTGGCTCTCTCAGCTTCAGTCTGAGACAATCAGGGGTGGAGAGAATGGTCCCTGGACCGTGGAGGAAGGGACCAGGACGGTCCCGTAAAGAGAAAGAGAGAATCATAAAAACGAATATCATGTACACCTGCTAGATCCATGAAAACCGCATAGTTACCTGAAAGGTTGAGCGAGATGGGATGTGGATATGGTGAAGCAGGGTGCAGGTACCACTATGTACTGGAAATACCGTAAGAAGATTTTTTGTGAATCCTGCAAAAGTCATTGAAATCACAGGATTAGATGAAAATCTTATTACCCGGTTTTCTGTGATTCTTGCGGTGAGTGATTTCTTCTGGTGAGTTCATAAACACGGATCGTTTTGGCAAGTATTGCATATACACTGCTCGAAGATATGTCGAGTTGTATGAATGGTATTTTATGTACACAAAGTACTTTTACATGGGGTCCATATTATAAAACATACCAATTTTATACCAATCGGAAAACACTCGGAATTGCAATTCAAGGTAATATTGTCGATCAATTTTAATTAGCACGATCGACAGTCTCTTTTGCTCGTCGCTGTTATCTAACCACCTTATTAGTGGGGTCGAGCCTAAGCCGCCAAGATGGGCGTCGCTCGCTGTTGGTGGCTATGGTCGCCGTCGCCGTCGCCGACGCTCAAGCCAGCGCTAACGACACTACCTCGTAGCAGCAGAAGCTAGGAATAAAGATTTAAAAAAATTTGAGGAGAGCACTCACCAAGATGTAACAAAACGGCCTGTAACGAAGACATTTTGAATAATTTAATCATATCTTCCGACCCATTTTTTCCAGTATTAGACCAAAACATAATAATAACCCACATACGCCATTAACAAATGAAATAAAAGAGCTGTTAATACTTTCTTCAGATGAATACAAGGAAAATATAGGATTTGTAGATGTAAAATTCCCCGATATGCTGGCAAGCTTTGACTGTACGAATATTCATGATATTCTTATTTCTGAATCGTGGCTCAAGCCCTGTCTCCAGTCTACTTCTTATTCTCTGCCGGGTTTTCAGCTCATCAGAAACGATCGTGCGGTTGGTGGAGGAGGAGGTGTTGCCATTTATCTTAGAACAAATATTTCTTACTCCATTGTAAGTATGTCAGCACAGCCACCTCCACCAGATGCTGGCGAGCATCTTTTCATAGAAGTTGAACTTCATCACTCCAAAGTCCTTCTTGGTGTCTATTACTCTTCTTCGTTACGCATAAATTTCTTTTCTTCTCTAGAAATTATCTTAGAAAATCTTATTCCCTCGTACAGTCACACTATTATTATGGGTGATTTCAACACCTGTTTACTAAAAGCTGATTCACGGTCTTCCTCTCTTCGTGCTGTCTTAGATTCTATAAACATATCTGTTCTGCCTCTGAATGCAACACACCATCTCCCAAATTGTATTCCTTCACTTTTAGATCTTATTTTTGTTTCCTCTTCAGAACACGTTGATAAGCATGGCCAATGCGTAGCCTGCGCTTTCTCCTATCATGATCTTCTTTTTCTATCCTATAAGATCCGGCCACTGAAGGCAAAATCTAAAGTACTCCTGCAGCGCAGTTTTCGTGGAATGAATCTCGGTAAGCTTCGTGAGGATGCTGGTAACATTGATTGGTCACCACTAATATTTTCTAATTCCGTGGATGAGCAAGTCAACATTTTCGTTGCAAACTTGGTCCAACTATATGATGTGCATGCCCCTATACGCGCTATGAAAGTAAAACACCTTCCGTCACCTTGGCTCACCCCAGAAATAAAAGTCCTTTTATCAAAAAAAGCACTAGCAAAGCCTTAATTGGGATAAATACATTGCTGTCCGTATTCACTGCAATAAAGTTTGTAGGAATGCTCAACGCCGACATATTCACAGCTCCGTCGAAAACGGTGATTCAGCCAAAGTCTGGAGATTTCTTCGTACGTTGGGGGTTGGAAAATCGCGTCCAGATACGTTACCAAAACATTTAAATATTGACCTTCTGAATCAACACTTCTCAATTTCGTCTAATTTTGAAAAGACCACAAAAGCAAATACTTTAATGAATCTTTCAATGCTTCCGAACCCTCAATACTCACCCTTCTTCTTTAATCAATTTACCTTTTGTGATGTTAAGAAGAGTATCTTATCGATAACATCCAACGCCGTTGGGACTGACTGTATCAGCCGTAATATGATCATACCTATCCTCGACGAAATCCTTCCTATCATATGCCATGTCCTTAATTATTCCTTATCCAGCGGTGTCTTCCCATCTGCATGGAAAGAAGCGCAAGTTACTCCATTACCCAAAAAATCAATGCCGTCTTCCCTCTCCGATTATCGTCCTATATCCATACTCCCCTTCCTCTCTAAAGTCCTTGAACGGCTTATCTACAACCAGCTCAATACTTTCCTTTCTAAAAATAATCTCCTCAATCCTCTTCAATCCGGTTTTCGTCCTGGTCATAGTACCACCACGGCCCTAGTTCATATTACGGACGATATAAGGTCAGGAATGGAGGGCGGTAAGTTGACAATTCTCGCTTTGCTTGATTTCAGCAACGCATTTAACACTGTCGACTTTGACATACTGCTAGCTATACTTTGCTCTCTTAACATATCTCCAACAGCGATTGATTGGTTTCGTAGTTACCTGTATGGCCGTCGGCAACGTATACAAATTGAACACTCTTTTTCCTCATGGTGTGATACATCTGCTGGCGTGCCTCAGGGCGGCGTATTATCTCTATTACTCTTCGCAATATTTATAAATTCTATCTCCAATCATATGCTTTCTTCCTACCATCTTTATGCAGATGACTTACAAATTTTTTGTCATGTCCCCTTGGAAACGCTGGCGGGAGGTGTTAATGCTATCAATAATGATTTGGCACGTATATGCCAGTGGAGTAACTCACACGGACTTACGGTGAACCCAACGAAAACCCAGGTCATTGTTGTTGGCAGCTCCAGGATGATCTCCAAAATTGACTGGTCTCAACTTCCAAAGGTCACTTGTGACGGCACCAGTATTCCTTTTAGCGATACGGTCAAGAATTTGGGGATATACATCGATAAGAGCTTATCCTGGGGTCCCAAATTGCAGGAACTTGGCCGAAAGGTGTTTGCTTCTGTGGGGTCCTTGCGAAGGTTGCGAAATTTCCTACCTACTGCTACCAAGACTGCGCTTGCACAGTCCCTGCTTCTTCCAATTTTAGATTATGCCGATGCCAGCTATCTTGATCTCACTGAAAACCAACTTGATAAACTTGAGCGCCTTCAGAATATTTGTATTAGATTCATATTTGGTTTGCGCAAATATGATCATGTCTCCGAATTCCGAACTAAGCTCAAATGGTTACCAATACGCCTTCGCCGTAATGCTCATATACTTTATCTTCTAAACAATGTGTTGTTCAATCCTTCTACACCGCCTTATCTTAAAAAACGCTTCGAGTTCCTACATGATACACATTCGAAGTTTTTAAGATCATCAGAAAACTTAAAATTAAAAATGCCAATCCATAAAAAGAAGTTTCTTGACAACTCATTTTCGGTCCAGGCAGTACGACTGTGGAATGCGTTACCTATAACAGTTAGACGTGCGCAATCTTTACATGTTTTTAAGACACTAGTTAAGGAGCACTTCTTGTTACAATAAGTTATGATCGCGTATTCCATTATAAATTACTGCTTTCTCATTGGTATATATATATATATATGATTGTATGTATTTATTTTTATCTTTATACATATTTATTTATTTAGATATGTATATACATGTAGATATCTATTCGTTTATACATTATTTTGTAATATTTAAGTATAAAAATCATTTATTAGTTCACTGCAGACTGCCCCTTGTGCATCACCTAAAGTTCCATTCCTCCGATATGGTTGTCTGGAAGAGATCGCTGAGTTGTGATAGGACCGCCAATGGTACTTGATTTCTGTATAATACCTATTCTGTTTTTGGTGTGCAATAAAGTGGATTAAGACACATACGACTACTCTTCAGGTTGCCTTGTGGGATAATTATTCGTCTTTTAGTAAGTTAGTTCGAGTGATTGCTTATATCCGAAGATTTTTAAATCTCAGGAGCCAGGCTACAACCAAACATTGCTCAAAATATTTAACCACTCAAGAAATAGATGATGCAATAGAAACATGCATTATAAAATGTCAGAAAGATAAGTTTTCAGAAGAATTGAAGAATTTAAAAAATAATCAGCCATTAGAACGGAAAAAGGATAAATTGAGGTCACTTAATTTATTCCTCGATCCCAAGGGAATTATAAGAGTTGGAGGAAGGCTTGAGATGTCACAACTAGATTATAATCGGATACATCCAATTCTAATTCCGAAGGAGACTTTTTTGACAGGTCTTTTAATTGCCGACGCACATGCTAAAACCATGCACGGTGGACCACAACTCATGATTACTTATTTACGTTCAAGGTATTGGATTATAGGCGTGAAGATGTTAGCTAAAAGGCATGTTAAGAATTGCGTTAAATGTATTCGTTACTCGGCTAAGATGAAAACGCAACTCATGGGGCAGCTACCATCAGCTCGTGTGACATCCAACAAACCCTTTCTGAACAGCGGAGTAGATTACGCTGGCCCTATAAGTGTGAGGACCTCTAAGGGTCGTGGTAATAAGTCATACAAGGGTTATATAGCATTATTTATATGTATGTCCACTCGGGCAATACATTTAGAAGCGGTTAGTGACTTGACCTCTAATGGATTCCTGGCTGCTTTTAGGAGATTTGTGGCACGTCGTGGTCGATGTGCCGACTTATACAGCGATAACGGCACAAATTCGTGGGAGCAGCTAGAGAGCTCCTTACTTTATTTGACGAGGAAAAGTCAAGCTTCAATCCAGAAGTGTCCGAATATTTGGTTAATAATGGCACTCAGTGGCACTTTATTCCGCCCCACTCACCAAATTTTGGAGGTCTTTGGGAGGCGGGAATAAAGTCAGCCAAATATCATCTCAAGAGAGTTATCGGAGACACTACCTTGACTTTTGAAGAGATGGCTACGGTCTTGGCTCAAATTGAGGCTTGTTTGAATTCACGTCCGCTATCGTATGTTGAGGATCAAGATAAGTTTGTGATATTAACACCGGGTCATTTTTTGGTGGGTGAGCCACTTGTTGTTGTACCAGACTCAAATTATAATCAATTTAAAATACCTACTTTACAAAGATGGCAACTGCACCAAAGAATGATGCAGGACTTCTGGCTTCGTTGGTCAAAAGATTACCTTCATCAATTCTTACAACGAAACAAATGGTCTTATCAAGACCCAGAACCATCAGTTGGAGATGTAGTGTTGGTAAAGGAGGATGGCATGCCACCTGGCAAGTGGTTATTAGGTAGAATCGAGAGAAAACATCCTGGACCTGACGAAATTACCCGGGTCGTTACTCTACGCACTCAAAACTCTTTGATAAAGAGACCGACATCCAAGTTATGTGTATTACCAGTTACCGAATAATATTAATTTTGTTATGTTAAAATGATGGTGTAAGGTTGATTGTTATCTTATTTATTTGAATTAGATGTTACAGTTCTCTTATATTACAGAAGTGTTGTATTGCATATGCTCCCATCAACTACATACTTGCAACCCCAACCATTACAATACTACAAATTATGTTTCATGGTTTGTTTCAAAGAACAATTAAGATTCTTGCATGGTGGGCGGGATAAAGGACATTTTGCGGTATGTCCTTGGTGCGCGGTATGTCAGGTTTATTCATTTGTTGTTGTTAATAATCCGTATAACGAAATCCAAGGTTTCACTTACTGGTCCCTAGATGGCGTTGGGATCGAAATAGATGGCGATATGGTTTCGTTACACGGATTAATACTAGGCTAATATTATTTTTTGTTTTGATGAGAACCATTGTGAGCAGTGTGAGCTAGTTTAATATACCTACTTCTATCGTTACTGAGTAGTGTTATTTACCCGTGTCACCAGACCCAAGGAGAGTGTACATGTACATTTATTTATTTAAATGCATTAGTTATCCGGAAGAATCAGCGGTAGAATAATTTGGTACCAATAGTATTTTCTAGTAGTCATATAGTATATAGTTTTTATATTGAATTTTTATAAATGTTGTGTATCTGACCTTTTTCTGTAGATATGTATTTTATCTATTAGTTGTCTGAAAATAAAGTGTCAATTTTCAAGCCTTTTAGATAATTATGCAAGTTATATTGATGTCGTTCTGTTCATGGTATTCGTAGAAATATGCACATGGAACACAGTTAGGGTAAAAATAAAATAAGAAAATTAGCAGAAAATTTTCGCTACAGATAGAACACTGCTGGGTATCAAAAATGCTCCCTGCTGGCCAAGAAATGGGCCCCTGAAAATAGCAAATATTTGCATTATAATGTAAAGAATTTGCCGTGTGGTGCCGGCTCAGAATGCCACCACCCATCTCCTCCCATGGGTATCGTAAAAGTCGACTAAGGAATTAGCCGGAGGATGGGCAGCAGCGTCCTTCGAGTACATTAACAACTCAACTGCGATCGCCAACCCGCCTGCCCAGCGTGGCGATTATGGCAAAACCCCCCAATGAGCCCACAACAGATCCATATCGGTGGTTGTGGTGATCTTCGGGGGAGGCCTGTGTCCAGAAGTGGACTTCATTCGGCCGAAATGTTGACCTCTAATAAAAAGGCAACTCATGAAAAAAACATCTAAACGTTTCTTCGGCTTGCCCTAATTCACTTAAATCCTCACGCGGTAAAAAAAAGAACACCCTTTCGGCTTAGTACACCTTTTCCCACTTTCCCTGTATAATGCCACATGCAACACGTACAGCCAATAGAGCCACTATAAATAGTAAACTATACATAGTCATTTTCACCACTTTTACAATCACAAAATAATACCTACAGATTAGACAATAGTTATTACGTAACAGATATATCACTACCATCATCATATCGACCATAAAACGTCCACTAGGTACTGAACAAAGGCCTTCCCCAAAGATTTCCACAACTGTGTCATCATATTGGGGGAATTTGCCAGTACCCACCACACTTGGCAGGAGGGTTGGTGAGCGCAGAATGGCTACTGTTCCACAGAAAGGACGCTGCTGGCCATCTCTCTGGCTTAGACTCCCTTAGTCGCCTTTTACGACCTCCACAAGAGGAGATAGAGTGGTGCTATATTGTTAATCCGGACACCACACAGATAACTACCATACAAAACCGAAAATATAATAGCTCACAAAATTACAATAATACTCCGAAGCGTTCGCTGCTGTCTCCAATATGCCTTCCGTACGCGTACCGAGAGTTGAGGAGGACACTTTGCCCACCATGGGACCTTCGTACGGCTGCGTCATCAAGCGAACGCGCTAGGGTTGTTTTGTACAATATGTAATAAATTTAATCAAAGACTAAAAATAAACAATTATTTATTGGAAATCCAATATGTTTGTATTATAAAATGATAAATAGCTTTATTTCCTTCTCTGAATTCTCTGTTATTAAACAGTTGAAATTGTTGAAATTGTTCTGAATCTGGTACATAATTGTAATGAATATTCAAATGGAAAACTAGAAAAGAAGCAAAATGGAGGCAAATTAATTAAGTTAAAGATTTCGTAATCCTTCCCGGCCGATTCATCAAAACATTGTCAAAATTATGTAAGAATGGCGTTCCAAATTCTTTCAGCAACTTAAAAAACGACAAATTTTCAAAAACTGCCAATGCGCAATCATTTCATGACTTTAGCATTTTTCTTAAAATTTGCGCAGAATACCTGTCGTGCGAGCGCTCAGGTGAGCGTGCGACGTGAAGCGCCACTAATACTTGTATTATCGGGAGAATGCCAGCAGGCAGGCATATAACACTTGACCCTGAGCGAGTGACGGAGCCCTGCCTTAATATCCGTCCAAAAATTTCTAAAAATGTTTCTAACAAAGAATAGAACTGCGATTTGAATGCATCGCATAGCAATATTTTGCAACCACAATTCCATACGTCCACAGTAGTATTATCGAGATTAGCAGCATTTCGGATATTACGAGGGAGGCACTGAAAATTTCGGGAATCAAGGAAGTGACACAACATTACTATTTAAAAATGTATTTATTGCTTTTCGAAGTATTCTCCGCGAAATTTGACACATTTTTCCATACGATGGAACCAATCATTGAAGCAACCATTCCATTCGGAAGTTGGGGTCTCCAAAATGGCCGTTTTGTAGGCGTCCACAGATTCTTTAGGTGATGAAAATCTCTGTCCACGCAATTTATTCTTTATTTTAGGGAAAGTATAGAAATCATTAGGGCTTAGGTCGGGGCTGTACGGCGGATGGTCTAATAATTCTATGTTTCCTTGCTCTAAAATCTCTTTTGTTCTGTGCGCGGTGTGAGAACTCGCATTGTCGTGATAGAGGATGATGCGGCGGTTGCAGTTCTCTCTACGGAGTTCAGAAACGACCTGTGGCAAACAAATGCTAGCATACCATTCTGCATTAACCGTTCTTTGTCCCTCAAGAGGAATAGTCGTAACATGGCCGGTTTTGGAGACAAACGTGGCCACCATTTTTTTTGCAACACTCCGTAAACGAACAATTTTTGTTGGGTTTAACTCATTTTCGAACACCCAAACTCGTGACTGGTTTTTTGTTTCGGGTTCGTACGCATATATCCAGGATTCGTCACCTGATACGATGTTGTATACAGCATTTGAGGATCCTGCGTGGCATCGTTCGAGAGTTCTGACGCACCAAGTAACGCGAGCCGCTTTTTGCTCTTCACATAGCAAATGCGGTATCCATCGGGAAAACAACTTTTTTACACCTAATTGTTCATGCAAGATTATTTGTATTTGACTCATGCCAATGTCTAAAGTTGCCTGAATTTCGCGGTATGTCACATGTCGATCTTCCTCAATCAGCTTACGCACAGTATCAACGTTTTCTTGGGTGACTGCAGTTTTTGGACGACCTTGACGAGGATCATCACTGAGCTTGACACGTTCACGTTGAAATTCAGCAAACCAGCGATAAATTGTGGTTTTGGATGGGGCTTCATCACCAAATACAGAAATCATCCGGTCAACACACTGTTTTTGTGTTAAACCACTTCGAAAGTCATAATAAATCATCGCTCTTGAATTTTCTCGAGTCAATTCCATTTTCTCTTCTTCTTCTTCTCTTAGATTATGGCTTCTGTAGAGTATCTTCCACAATTTCGCCAGTGTCAAGTATAAAGGCAACGTTGTACGGTGTTTAGATTAATTAATCTTTACATATCCCTAAAATATTTCACAAAACTGAAAAAATTCTAAAAAATATGTCGTATATGTGTAGGGGACTGTATGTTGTTTACTAATGAAAACTAATAGGCTGGTTAAAATAATATAATTATGAATTTACAAAGATAAGGAATGACTGGCGGCGCGCGTATTATAATTGTTTACGGTCGCGGGTGTCGCTCGCTGTGGTCGATGGTGCTGTGTGTGCGCCGTGCGGCGGCGTGGCCGGCCGGAGCGAACTCGTCGTACCCCGCGTCCCGCGCTGCCGCCTCCACCGCCGACGTTCGGGAATGTTCCGAACAGACTGCCCGGGTTGAAGTGTTGTCTTCAATAGGTAGAGGACATATGTTATTGAAGGCCCTCGTAATCATGCCCCTCTTCGTCTTGATTTGAGCCACCCTCGTGACACCATCTGGGCCAGGAAACACCTTGACAATACGGCCCAGTAGCCAAAGCAGTGGTGGTTGCGCCTTCTCTCTGACCAGAACTAATTGGTCAAGTTTTAGTTCACCAGTAGATGCCTGCCATCGATTTCTCTGCTGCAACATGACGACATATTCGTAGCTGAATCGATTCCAAAAATGTTGTCGGAGATGCTCAATCCTCTTGTAGCGATCCAGTTGATTGATGTTGATAGAGTGTACCTGCGGCTGAGGAATCGATATTAGCGGTCGTCCAATTAAGAAATGGGATGGCGTAAGAGCGGTCAAGTCTGAAGGTGACGAAGAAAAGGGGACAATAGGACGCGAATTTAAAATTGCCTCTATTTGCACTAAATATGTAACCATTTCTTCATAAGTTAAATGAGGAGAACAAATAATGGTTTTCAAATGTTTTTTTGTTGAACGGACAGCGGCCTCTGTTATACCATTAAAATGGGGGCTATAAGGAGGTGTGAAAGTAAACCTTATACCATCTTTAGCAAGGTCGGCTTCCAAATTTGACTTGGATAAGAAACGAGCAAGTTCATTAAAGGTTCCCACAAACGCTGTGCCATTATCGGAGTGGATACTATGTGGCTTACCCCGCCGAGCAACGAATCTCTTCAAAGAGGCCAGGTAAGCATCCTTGGTAAGGTCCGTTACAAGCTCCAGATGAATAGCCTTTACAGCTAGACATACAAACACACATATATATGATTTTATTAATCTACTACCTCTACCTTTACGGTCGGCTATCAGCATTGGCCCAGCATAGTCCACACTACAATTGTAAAAAGGAAAGTCAAGCTGTGTTCTCGTACATGGTAACTGACCCATGATTGGTTGCACCGTTTGTGCCCTAAATCTGAAACATTTAACACATGATCTAAATATGCGTTTTGCCAAAGGTCTGCCTCCTAAAGGCCAATAAGTTTGCCGAATGTGAGACAAAAGAAGTTGTGGCCCAGCATGCATAAGCTGAATATGTTCATAACGGAAAATAATCTGTGTGATGTGATGTTTACTGTCTAACAGTATGGGATGTTTGACATCATAACTATAGTAAGTGGAGTTTTGCAACCTACCACCCACACGGATGACACCTTGATCATCCAAAAATGGAGATAATGAAATTAATCTATTTTTTTTAGATAAGTGCTGGTTTAAAGCCATTATTGTGTACTCAAGTGCAAACATTTCCATTTGACAGACGCGTATAATAACTATTAATGCCTTTTGTAACTCTTTAACTGATAAATATCCTGTTACTTTATTATGAGGGTTTTTCAAGTTATGCATATATCGAAGTATATATGCAAAGCGACGTTTTAATGCAATAATATCTGATGTACTACATATTAACTTGCTTAATATGGATTGAGTTTGTTGATTATTGTTAACTAAATGAACTTTTACCTCTGGTATGTTAGAAATTGTGGTTGTACTTGGCATTTTTGGCCAATAATCATCACTTAGTTTTAAAAACTCTGGGCCCGACCACCACAGTGAATTAGTGCCGATCTGATCGGCCCTGAGCCCACGAGAAACGAGGTCTGCCGGGTTCTCTTTCGACGTGACGTACCTCCAAGAGTTCTCGCCAGTGCTCTCTTGTATCTCACTTACACGATTACGAACGAAAGGCTTTAATTTATTGGGTGATGTGCATAACCAACACAGAACTATGGTAGAATCACACCAATATTGGAATGTATTTATTTTAATCGTCAGTGAGGCTGCTACCTTTGCACACAGTCTTGCTCCCAACAGAGCCCCACAAAGTTCGAGTCGGGGTATGGTTGTGCTTTTAATGGGAGCTATTTTATTTTTCGAGGTTAAAAGAGTAACGGTTGTTGTGCCATCATTGTTTAAACAACGTATATAGACACATGCTCCATACGCGCATTCTGACGCATCTGTGAAAATATGCATTTCAATTAATTTATAGTTAGGATTTATTGCATGCCGCGGTATATTTAAATAATTAAGACACGGCAGCATTGTAACGAAAGATGACCAACGGTCTTGTATATCACGTGAGACTGGGTCATCCCATGAACATTTTTCCAACCATAATTTTTGCATAATTACCTTTGCCTGCACGACGCATGGCCCAACGAGGCCTGAAGGGTCGAAAATTTGGCTGATAATTGACAAAATATGCCGTTTAGTAATTTTGTTACTTAAAGATATATTTATTGAAAATTTTAATACGTCCGAGTCGCAACTCCAGTTTATACCTAATGTTTTATGGGATGTATTTATAGACTGACTGCGGTTTAGATCTATTATGTTATTGTTGCTTATCTCTAGACCGCCAATTTCTTTTAAAACCTGTGGAGTATTAGATTGCCATTTTCTTAATTTAAATTGTGCCGATGCGAGAATCGAACTTACTTCCTTACAGAGCTGGATAGCGCTGGATTCGCAATCAGAACCTCCCAAATAATCGTCGACATACATATCATGTTGAATGGCACGCTTTACATCGTCGGCTGAGGCTTGGGTCGCAAGACTAACAAGAGACTTTGTTGCTAAATATGGAGCTGAAGTGGTGCCATACGTAACTGTATTTAGCACGTACGTCTTAAGAGGTTCAGATTCATCAAATCTAAATATGATTTTTTGTAAGGAACGTTGAGATTTGTCAAGTTTTACCGCGCGGTACATCTTTTCGACGTCAGCCGATACTACGATTCTATGCTGTCTGAAGCGTAATAAAATAGAATAAAGATCGTCCTGAACTGTGGGACCGATCATCTGCAAGTTATTCAAAGAAATCCCCGAAGTTGTGACGGCTGATGCGTCGAAGACAACTCGCAATTTTGTCGTGGAGCTTTGCTCCCGTAAGACACCATGATGGGGTAAAAAATAATTATTTGCATTTTCTGAATTGACGTCTTCAGACATATGGCCTAGATCTAGGTACTCGCGCATGAAACACATATACCTATGTTTATATAATTGATCACGTTTGAACCTACGTTCTAATGAAAGAAATCGTATCTTTGCCATGGTAAATGAATCGCCTAATGTCTCAGGTGATTGTTTAAGAGGCATTTTTACAATAAAGTGACCGTCTTTACCACGAGTTGTTGTACTTAAAAAATGTTCCTCGCATGCCTGTTCCTCTGCTGACAAGGAAAATTTACTTTCGATCGAATCCAATTCCCAGAAACGAGTGAGTTCAGTTGGCATATCCTGAACCAAATGACAAAATGGTTGGCAGGATGATCTAGGTTGAACAATGTACCCAGAAATAAGCCAACCTAGTTTGGATTCATATAATCGAGGTTTGTGTTTGCCTAAGTTGATAGAATTAGTACCTAAGATATTCCAAAACTGTTCAGCACCAAGTAATATGTCCACAGTTGATGGCTGATAATAAGAAGGATCAGCTAGACATATACCCGATGGCAGTGAAATATTACTAATATCTATATATGTTGTAGGCAATGATTTGGTAATTTCTGGCAAGATTAAACAGTCTATGTTTACCTTATAATTACCGGAAAAAGACTCCAAAGTTAAGGAACAAGACTGTGTGCTTCTAGATGTATGCTGGTTAATACCCGTTATTGTTGAATGTACGTAACGTTTAATTGAACCCAGCTTACCACACAGCTTCTCTGTGATGAAATTAGCGGTACTGCCATTGTCCAGCAGTACCCGTGCGGTGTGATAGTCGCCCCTGCTGTCTCGCACCTTTACCCGCGCTGTGGAAAGCAAGACGGTGGAAGAAGTAGGAGACTGTATGGCATCAGTCGATAGAGCGATACTATCTACCATAGGAGTACAGTCAGGTTCTGTATTTTTATCCATGTGTAGAAGCGTATTATGCTTAGCCTTGCAGTACTTGCAACGCGCTAGTAGTTTACATCTTTGCTCAACATGTCCCGATCGTAAACAATTGAGACAAACTCTGAACTCCTTTGCCTTTAGATTACGAATTTCAGTGGACAGTGTTCGAAAGCTGTCACACTTATGTAAACTATGATTTTGCTTACACATTGGACAACTAATATTCAAGTATGAATACTTATTTGAATAATTGGAATCATTTGAGGTTACGGCAAAACTTTTTTGTTTATTAGTTTTATTATTACAATTTTTATTTTTATTCTTATCCGATTCCTCAACTGACTCCAACAAGTCCGCTCTATTATTTAAAAAAATTAAAAATCGTGATAGCGTCGGTGCCTCTGATAATGTGGTTCTATGTTCTTCCCAGTAGAAGTACGTATTAGAATCTAACTTTTGTGCCATTATATAGATAATCAAGGTGTCCCAGTGTTGTGTAGGTTGATCTAAAATTGTTAAAGATCTAAGATTTTTTGTGGTTACGTCAACTAAATAACGCACTGCTTTGCTGGACTCCTTTTGTACCTGTTCAATATTAAATAAATTTTGCACATGGTTGTTCACTAATAGACGATTATTATTATAGCGTTTTGATAATAAATCCCACGCGGTACTATAGTTGTCTGTATTAAAGTCTAAACTACGAATAATTAATGCAGCAGCACCTTTCAATGAGGCCCTAAGGTAATGAAATTTACTTATGTCGTCTAATAACTTATTTTTATGTATTAGTGAATCAAACGTGTCTCTAAACTCAAGCCAATGCTGATAACAACCATCAAAATGTGGTAAACTGATTTGCGGTAATTTAACAATACTATGTTTAGAATGTGTGATGTCATCTGTGGCTAGCACGGAACTCACCGGAATGCTGGCTTTTCGCTCGTTATGACGTCGCAACAAATCACGTGCTGAAGACACCAAGGTGAAGTACTGGGTTTCAAAAGACTCGCGCTCTTTGGTTGCCTCGTCGGGGTCTTCCACCAGCATCTCGATCCCTTCCTGTATTTTATCATAGTCATTATATAGTAAATCAATTTTTTCAAGCCTAATTCCTAGTTCAGCTACCTGTAGGTCGCTAAGCGAGGCACAAGACACAGCTACATTTATATAATTGCTGAAAAGCGTGAGTTTGGCTTTGCAACTGCCACGTTTCTTACTTAACTCTTTAATTTTGGCCTCCATTGCAAATAAAATCGTATAAGCTTGAGCACGCTAATTGAATAGGCAAAGTAAATCACTGTTAAGACCGGTGATAAATGCACCGAGAATGCAGGTAAAAAAAAAAAAAAAAAAAAAAAAAAATGATGAGCGTTAGTGATCTCGGCTCGTTAGCGATCGTGCGTGACTAGAACAGGTTTCTGAGAAAAAAATGTACCTACGTTATCAAGTTATAACTTTTGTAATGATGATATTTTTAGCAACCATGCCATATTTATGGCAATAATGATTTAAATGGATAATGGAACAGATTTAATGACCAAATGAGAAAAGCGAGGCTAAGTTTTTAAAAAAAATATTAGGCGGATGGGAATATTTAATTGGAACGACACACTAATTACCGATCTGTAGACGCCGCAGGCATCGCAGTCTCGTTGTCCGTTTTCGTGGATGAGTCTCCTCTTCACGGAATTACCGATGTGCCACGTGTTGTCTGCAATTTTCTTTGTTCTTGTTCTTGGTATTATTTTTCTTGCGAAGGACCAATTTGTAGGGGACTGTATGTTGTTTACTAATGAAAACTAATAGGCTGGTTAAAATAATATAATTATGAATTTACAAAGATAAGGAATGACTGGCGGCGCGCGTATTATAATTGTTTACGGTCGCGGGTGTCGCTCGCTGTGGTCGATGGTGCTGTGCATAGATAATATACTAATATAGGTATAGATGAGCCACTCTTGTAAATTACTGGGTGACGAAACAAGTGAAGCTTATTCTGCTGTCTCAAAGATGGCGCTAGCATTACAATTTACCGAAATAATTCACTAGAGGTCGCTTTCTCTTAATGGTTTAATTCAGTATTTCGTAAATATTAAAAAAGGAAATGTTTTAAATGAAAACAACTAAAATATTTAACATTACTTTATTTTTTACTGCTTTTTAAATAAAATGACCTAGCCTGTGCTTTCACAAGATCGTCTTGGTCGAAATTAATAATTTTGCCTTTTAATATCTGGTTCACACCTTTACACCAACTGTGTACGACAATATTAATTGCTAAATTAACAATGATTTTTTTAAGTACAGGCCTATGTTCTTCACATGTAATCATATTAAAATTAATATCTATATCAATGTAATACATGATCTTTTCTTGTGGCGAATCTCTCAAACATATTATAATCATTTCGTAAATTTTTCGTGTGATTTCTATGAACTCTTCTTTTGCATATATTAACGACCTTTTAGTGTAGTCCCTAAAGTATGTGTATGTAGCAGGGTCTATTTCATTATTAAAAAATATCGTTTTACATAATTTGAATATTTTGGATTGGCATTTTTTTAATATATACCCTGCGACATACCGTTTTGATTCACGGTGTATAATATTATTTTGATCTTCGCTACAAGATGTATTCCATAATGTTTCTATTAATAAGTTAATATTTTCTTCTTGTGGAACACAGGCTGCTGTACTATTCAAAAGATGTGATAATGATTGCAAGCATTTATTATCATCTGCTTCACAGTTCGCGTTTACAGAGTGGGGTGAACTTAGGTTATTGACCAAAAGCGTTTTATATGCATTTATAAACTGAGCACAGGTTGGGTTCGTGTTTCGGACACCATTACTTCGGATACCACAAAATAAATTTTCTAAAGGGTCCTGGTTAAAATTTCTTGTTAATAAACTAGACATACTATGTTCCTTTGTAGTGTTCCCCACATTTCAATGAATGTTTCAACATTCCCCGCCCAATTCAAAGTTGATGGCACTTTTTCATATTTTACTTTTTCAGTGCCATCTCTAGTTTTTACTATTGTTTTAAATTGTATTGATTTTATAACAGGAAGAATTTCTTTCCAAAATTTTATATGTGGGGAAACATTTTTAAAGCACCCTGTAAATAAATTCCTTTTCTGTACCCAAATATGTGTGTCCATTGAAGGAATCAAATAGTTTATCGAACATTAGTAAAAAACTGGCTGTGTCTTGACACTCAGTGGGCTATATTTTGTGTCCTGAAAGAGAAAAAGTTGTATTAACATCAGTGTTCCAAAGGTTCTTACAGTTTTCATATTAGTGAATACTTGAAGTGAACATAATAATTATCAGGTTTACTACCGAAATTAATAAATGCTAATTATTAGTGACATATTGTATTTTAAAGGAATAATGGGTGAATAAAGATATTTTTATTTTTTATTCAGCCACTTTTCAGTAAACTAGTAGATTTCATCATCATATCAGCCAAAGGATGTCCACTGCTGAACAAAAGCTTCCACAACAGATTTCCACAAAGTCCGGTTACATGCCACATTCATCTAATGACTCCTAGTAATCTTCACCAGATCATCCGTCTATCTCGTCTGTGGATTTCGTAAATAAAACTTTGTAAATATAAAAGATTGTATACAACAAACTTTATAAATAAATATATACATTCAAAATCAAATATTGACTATCTTTGTTGGGAAGGAAAAGGATAAAGGCAAAATAAGTCCAGCGTTTATATTCTTTGATTCCCAATCTGTAATACAGGCATAAGACTCCACTAGTGAATGTAGGCCTCTCAATGAAAATCACCACAACAGGCAGAAGGATTGGCAGCATGTAAGGATACTGGAGCTTGTCTTCTCAGTCATAAATTCTTAGTAGCCCTTTACAGTGGAAAAGGTGGCTTATTCTTTGCCAGGATTCATAAAAATAATTAATAGGTTAACTACTAACTTGATACACTGGGCGTTTCATTAGCTTTAGATGAAGACTGACTCAAAATTAATTCATCCATAAGTAATGGTAGGTTAGCTGCCTGGCGAGAAGCTGAAACATTAAACAGTTTGACATGAACATGAAATATACACTAATCTCCTGCTTCTCTCATGTCAGGACAAACAATATGAGAATAGCTCATCCCATAGTAAAAAAGATTAGCGTGTCAGCAAGTTAGTAGCGATGTTGACTGCCCAAGGTGTGCTGGATGAACACTTGGTATTGTCACTAATGGAGGTTCCTTTATTGTATCAAGCACTATCAGTGTGAGATTTTCCCATGCATCTCCACTAATAGATGCTAACCAATTGCATTTTCATATTGAAATAATGAACTATCTTTACGGACATTAACTAAATTAAATCTACAATAACTATATAGGCTGATCACATCAATAAACTTCTATCACAAGTTAATGGGTTAAAACATTATCGGCCGAATACTGAAATGCCAGTTATTAAGTCCCACTTTAACTATTAGAGAAACCCGTTTTGTTGTCAAATGGTTAGTGGGGACTTAATATTAACTGACATTTCAGTCCGTTAGTAAGTTAATTTATATTATAATTCTTACCAATATTTAATGTTGGGAATGCATTCCTCTTAAGTTTATTACTAGGTGTGCGATAGCACAATTCAAAATGTTGGTCACAAAGTCTCACATTGTTATAAATATATTGCGCATCCCTTTTCTGCATTTCGGTATCTAAAACTCTTCTCCATAAATTAAACCTGTCTTGATTTTGATGCGGATTTGGGAAACGATGCAGAACACCTGAAATAATAAGTTAGTGTTTATGTTACTTTACTTTAGTGGGAAGCTATTTTCAGAAAGTGGTTGTTCGCTGATTTACTCTATTACTTACCATCCGTTTCACATCCAAAATAACACTTCCAATACTTATTTGACGACATTATAACGCGATAATGTTACAAAACGATGTAGTTTTGTGAAATCTCACAGTCCAGTAAAGCAAAGCCAAGTCAAACAAACGTTCAGAATCAAGACCCAGTAAAGACGAGCCAGGGTCAAAGGAATAAGATATCAAACGAGTCCAGATAAAAGCCAAGTCACCAGAAAGAAATAAAATCACACGAAAATCACAGAGAGACAAACTACACAACAAAGTTTCGAAAACTTGTGTCAACAACCGACATTTTGAATATTGATTGGAAAAATATGTTGCTATTGTCAATAATTACGATAAATTACATTTTCATGATATAAAATTATGGAAAATCAAATTTGGTGTCCTGAATATTATAGTAATAACAAAAATATATTTACTGATTTGTTTATTTATCGAAATTAATAATTTATTTCATAAATTCTGGTAGTGGCGCTATCTTTTGAGTAAAAAGAGTAACAAAGGTTCTATTGATTCTGATGCCTATAAGATGGCGCTAGTATCAATACAAAAGGAAGGAACTGGGGAGTTTCATACCCCTGGTGCTGTGTGTGCGCCGTGCGGCGGCGTGGCCGGCCGGAGCGAACTCGTCGTACCCCGCGTCCCGCGCTGCCGCCTCCACCGCCGACGTTCGGGAATGTTCCGAACAGCAACGTCGTACGGTTCAATTCATTCTCCATTTTCTCAACGACTAAACAAGTTTGACAAAACCTTGTGACAAGACCGTGAATCTTTTTTAAAATAAATAAATGGTATTCGATTTGTAAAACCAAGGAGTTTTCAATTAAAAAGATTTTAATATGACAGGAACAGTGAAAATATTCCATTCCCGATACTTTTAGTGCAGCCTATGTATGTCAACTGACGATAGGCTCTAAAAGACAAGATTCCAGGACCGCAAAATTATTGTTTCTTTTTTATTCATTTTAAATGTCAATGTCATAGACTAATATTAAGTCAATGTCACTCTGACATTATAATTTACGTAGCTTTTACAGGTTGAACAGCTCAATGTCGATTTTTGAGAAATTGGTAATATGATTTCTAACTTTTCGTCCCAATTAATAAAAATACTTTTTAAGGATAAGAAATTGTGTGTGAAGCAATATTCCACAGCTAAATCATACAAACTTCTATTTTTTGGATCAGATGGTATCGCACTTAGAAGTTTACGAAAAATAAATGAATTCAGGTAAACAACATAAAGAGCATAAATTGGTGTAATATAGCATCAGAACAATTTATACAAATATTCCTTGTAAAAAAATAGGTTTATGATTATAATTACCTTTATTTTGTTTCAGAAAAAAGAAACCCTATCTTATTGATAAACTGGATTTGGTAACCACTAACTCTAAACATAAAACAGACATAATAAGATACGCCCAGGCAGAGAATATTAATACAAAAGAATGGCCACTACTCAATTTGCGTGCTGCAGATTATGATTTGGGACTCATTGTTGCATTTGGTCACCTGATTACAAAAGATCTCTTGCTTAAATTCCCACTGTAAGTTTTTCTCGCTTTCCTTTCCTTTATAGTAAAATTAAGAAATTATCAGCAAAAGTTTACAGTAGTGTTATCTACTTGTGGTCTTGGATTCTACATCCATAACAGCTCATAGTCATAATTTATAAGCTGTCCCTAACAGTTATAACTTTTCTAAATATGTCACCGCACAAATCAACTGTAAATGTATAATAGCTGCATACAGTGCCTAACACAGGCAAAACCCGTAGGAGAGGAGAGCAGGGGCTTCTCGATAATCCTTTGGCCCACCCAGAATACTATTCAATCACTTATTCAAAATAAGATACAATTATCTACCTTTTTTCTTAGTAATTGAGATGGAAAGTACTGCAGACTACTACTAGACTACTGGTACTGCAGCAGTACTTTAATCTGTCTACCCAAAATAACTAGGCTATGCCCTTGCTGTCTACTCCCCATCCATCAAATATGTTACCCCTTGGCTACTTCACGTAATCCTATAGAAAGCTTGTGTTATTATGATGTAGGTTCATTATAGTGATTGTCATGCATAAGTTAAGTAGTTACAACTGCTTTGTGTCCTGCAGAGGCATGGTGAATGTACATCCTAGTCTATTGCCCCGATGGCGTGGTGCAGCCCCTATCATCCACACACTTCTGCATGGAGATCAGGACACGGGAGTGACACTTATGAAAATCAAAGCAGATATTTTTGATGTGGGTAAGCATAATTGCTTATAAAAACTAACATTAGATTAAAAGTGTTTTAATTTTCTCTATATGATTCATAAAATAGAACTAATCCAAAAAAAGTGTAAAGATTTAGAGGTTTTACTAAATTTTTATCTAAATTTGTTAACAAGTCAAGTCAAAAGCCTAAATGGCTTTTAATCTAAGTCTAATGGCCGATTACTAAAATGCCACTCAATATTTAAGAACCGCTAAACTATTTGATTTGACTTTTTTTAGGAGTATAGCAGATATCTCAAATAGTTTAGTGGGTCTTAAATATTGAGTAACATTTCAGTATTTGACTGCTAAAGTACTCAAAATAATGCAGACATGTTTGAATATTCCAGGTGAAATAATCAGTCAATTAAAAGTACCGGTATCAAAAGATATAAAATTACCAGAACTAACTGAGCAGCTATCCGAATATGGCGCAGAAATGTTGATAGACTGCATTAAGACTTTACCAAAGAGTTTGGAAAATGCACAACCTCAAAGTACAGAAGGAGTTACTTACGGTATGTATATCAAACTGTAAAATGATTCCTGGCAAAGTCTAAGGTCACCCTTCTAATACTACACATAATGCATACATCCACTAACAATACCATATAATGATCACCAGTTTCTTTCCAGCATGATCACTATTGCAATAACAGTTTCTTATAGTGGAGGCCAATGTTACCCTATTTATTCTAATATTCAGCTAGTTGTAGTCAAAAGTAATCAATTTGTTCTAATTGGCATAAATTAATCATTACTGAAAGGTCTTTATATATCCTAATTTGTATGCATACCAGAGTAATTGGGTAGCAAAAGTCAGAATTGCCGTAGCTTCATATAAAATAACAATAGTCAGCCGTATCTGTATCTGAATGGTTAGACTGGAAGCTGACTCAAAAGTAATTGGAAAAGCCTATGAAAAAGATTGTTATATACTTATGATTCATTATCATATCAGCTGAAGGACATCCACTGCTGAACAAGGGCCTCCCCAATAGATTTCCACAACAACCGGTTACATGGCCACCCACAGTGTCAGGTTGTCTGTCCATATCATTGGAGGTCGTCACATGTTGCGTTTTCCTAAAACTAGGAATTGCGGTGCTGCTGGGGACTGGGGGCCGCTTTTTAATTGTGTCGTCATTTTAGGGGGAATTTGCTGGGACTTACCGCCCTTGGCAAACTTGGGTTGGTGAGGGCAGAATGGTCACTGTTCAACAGATGTTAGTTGGTTTAGTCTCCTAGTCGCTTTTGACCACATCCATGGGAGGAGATGGAGTAGCTTGTAATATACTTACCATTAACGATTATTATTTATTTCAGCTAAGAAAATAAATAAAAATATAAGTGCAGTAAGATGGTCACAGATGACTGCAGTTGAAGTATACAATCTGTATCGAGCAATATACAGTTTATATCCTCTTACTACAACATTTAAAGATAAACAAATGAAACTTTTTGATGCATTCATACAAGATCCTGATAGAATTGACCATAGTAACATACCGGTTGGCTCACTAGAATATTGCGAAGCAACAAATGCAATCAGAATATTGTGTAAAGACCGAAAATATATTTATTTTAGATCACTAAGGATAGTAGGAAAGAGACAAATTTCCGCATTAGATTTTTATAACGGCTATATTAAAAATATTGCAGATGAAAACAAAGAGAATGTACAGTTTTTAGAAATCAATAAATAGTAATTTTTATCATTTTGTTCTGAGTTGCTTACGGTATTTCTTCTCAGAGGTAGTGACGTAGCTAGGCGTGGGCGGAGTGGGTGATCGCCCAGGGGCTTCGGAAACAGAAGGGGAAGGCCAATCGCCATAAACTACGTTAAATAAATACGCTAATGCTAAATGTTTCACTGATTCGATTTTAAGACTTGTTTAACTAAACAAAAATGGCGTTACCAAAGGATTTATGAAATCATTATTTATTAGATAGTGATAAAAATCTGCATGCATATACCATAGGACAGTGTAAGCGGCGGCGAAAGGGAGTGCTGAATTTTAATTTTATTATTTATCCTGCGATGTTCCTTCGATGTACTTATCGCTGGGATTGCGATATTCACTCGCGTATTCGACCGCATCCCCAGCCAGGGTTCGGCCCGTCACTTGATCTGACGGGCTGCCCCAAGTTCGTCCCCCGCAGGCCATAACTTCTGCAATCCGGAGATCGTTCAGTGCCCTCCAACGCCTGGTGCGTTTTGCGGAAGGGAAAAGACGTGGTTTCTTCCCACCTCCGATCTGCCCCTCCTTTGCGTGCATTACATCATCGTAAAAAGAGGCGACGGCATCCTATGCGCTCTCGCCCGGGATGATGGACTAAACGATGACCCGAACCGAACGGGTACCATCTTCGACCACTGCGACGAGGTGACGGCGCTGCATCGCCTAAGCTGGGCACTCCTACAGTGTCTGCTGTGCCGTGTCCTCCAGGCAGACTCCGCAGTGATGATAACTTGGCGCCTGTTCCCGGCCTATAACGCAGATACTTCCCGTAGCACCCGTGTCCTTAGAGTATATGCGTCAGCCGGAAAATGCAGGATGCCATGCTCCTGCATGCCTCCGGCCTCTCCTTAATGACGGGCCTTACCGCCGCTATCGTGGCATGTCCTACACTGGCATGCACATGTCATCCCTTCCATTCCGCTACCAGGATCCGCCTACGCTAAGACTGTTGTACTTAGATCTCTCGCGGGGCAGGGGATGCTACGAATCTCCGGACGAGAGCCAAGTACCACCCCAAACGATAACTGGCCTTGGTAAATTCTACGCACGCACACTGAAGGCAGACGAAAAGATCGTTGAGCTGGAAGAAGAAATAGATATGCAAATTATCTATTTCTTCTGGGATGTCATGGGTTTATCAGGACTCCGAAGAGAGGCCGAGGACACGATAACCCTGAAATCCGGCAACCTATTATATTACCGGGAAGGCGACCATCTATCTCAAGGTGGTGTCGGGTTCCTAGACCGCAGGTTCCTCATTAACAACATAATAACCATCAAGTGTGTCGAACAGGGTAGCATATCTTGTACTCAGAATAGCCAAGAGGTATTTCTTGACAATCATACATGTCTACGCGCCGACCTCGACACACCCAGATGATAAGTAGGGAGTATGTATCCTTATACAGTACATATACAGTAAGTAGGGCCATACATACCTCCAAGACACACTTCACTGATGTAATGGGGGACTTCAACGCAAAGCTGGGCACACAATGCCATGGTGAGTTAAGAGTGGAGCAATTTGGGTATGGGCAATGGAACCGTAGGGGACAGAAGCTGGCTAACTTTTTGGAAAAGGAAAGGAAGAGTCCCCTTTGTGATGAGCTCTTTTTTTCAAAAGCCGCCTTACATGAAATGGACCGGAATGAGTCCGTATGGTTCTACGAGGAATGAGATTGACTTTGAGAGGAATGAGATTTACTGACCAATAAAAGACAAATAAATATTCAATGATGTCTCCGTGATCCACAGGATGAAAACCGGCAGTGATCATCGAATGGTAAGAGGCACATTAAATATTAATCTCAAAGTTGAGAGGTCTCGTCTGATGAGGTCTGCGCTCCGGCCCTCTAGTGCTTATATCCAAAACTCCGAGAGCTTTCAACTTTTTGTAGAAACCGTCCAAACGGTAAGGGGTCTAAGTAATTTAAAACTCACCGTAAAGGTAGAGCTAAAAAGTTCTCCGATGAGACCCTCAACCTCATGGCAGAAAAACGTGCTGTTACTCGGGAACGAGCGGGAGACGTTTTAAAAAAGACTTTTTTTAAAACTTACACTGATTTATTATTGGAAAATAGAATAACAATGAAATACAAGGAACTGGTACACACGAGAAATAGAATGAGTGCTCGCGACGGATGATGGAAGGAGACTAGTGAGCGTGAATGCAGGGCGTGTGAGGCGGATAAAAGTGCTGATGAGGGACTTTTAGGAAATGGAGGAGGTCTAATGACTAAGTGGGATTTTAGGCTGTTTAGGCGTTTTAGGGAACATAGGGAAATCGTAACAGCCCCCCGATTTAGAGTAAACTACACAGTTTTAAGTGAAGTTTACGGGGATTGAGGAAAAGGTTGGATTTACCCAATTCGAAGTGAAGGAGCGGGGACAATATTCGGGATCTCAATTTCATCATTGTGAAATTCAGGGACTCTATTATTTGTAATAACATTTCGTTTAAATATGAATAGTTTCTTATGTATACCAGTTTTACATAACTTATATGAAATAAAACAGAATATTAAGATTAAAATTACAATGGTTACAATGGAATAATAATTACCGTATTGGACAATATGTGGTTTTTCAATTATTTTGTCTAATTCTTTTAACATTTCAGGGTTATCATAAGCAACAGAATCTAAGTTGACATTCTTCAGGTTTACAGGAGGTAAGTTAGGTACAATATTGGTAAAACTTAATTTATTACAGCAAGAGTCGTTAAGTATATTTAAATTAATTTTAACAGGTTTTAACAAAACATTAACATAATCTTGGGAGATGAGTTGTGTGTCCTTGCAATATGCGACACAACCTTGAGGTAGATACAGTATACCACTACCACTTATATCTAATTCAGTAAGTTGAGTAAAATTACATTCTATGCTTAATTTAGATTTTTCAGATGTAACATATAACCATTTGCTATTGCGCAGGGGTTGCCAGATATTAACATGCCCATGGAAAAACTTAATTTCGCATATTTCTGGGATTGAGGTGAGTATTTTGCTGATTATTTCTGTTTCACAGGAAGGGGTCGCGACTGTAGAGTATGATATGGGTGTGTTACAAAGGTAATGGTCGCTATTTACTGTCTTACAGTTTTGTAATTTATTTAGTTTGCAGTATGTTGATTTGTCCTTGCTTATGCCAATATATTTGGAAGATGGGATGATAGTTACGTAGGATACGGGATTGTTAGTATCATGAGGAACCGGACAAGGTAAGTTATGGTATAGTAGGAAAGATTGAGGTTTCACCAACGGGATTTCGAGGATAAATACTATTTGTTTTTTATTGAAGTAACAGGACATAGATGATACATTTAGGATAGTATGTATATTGTTTGGGCTTAGAAGGACAGGTAACTGTCTCGAATTTGGAATAAATCTGTAATTGTCAACTAGTTGGGTGTAGAGTTCTAGTGGGGTAAGGATTGTTGGGTATAGAATATTAGATTTGCTGAACATAATTGAATTTACGATATCCTCGACCTTGAAGGACAAGGCTAGGAGGCTGTTTTCTATCATGGATGTTAATTCTAGGACGCGGGATCTTATTCCTAGTTCCTTGGAAATATAAGTTAAGTTTTGAATGTCTTCGTATAGGGCATCAATGGCGACACTTAATTCATGTTCATTGGATTTGATTGTTTCAATAGTTTTATTAAACGATTTAAGGGTTGAGGTAGTAACTAGAATATTTTGTTTTAATAATGATGCTATTTTCTTGTTATCGGATTCAACTTCTTGAATAGCATTGTCGTAGCGGATGGCATCATCTTCGTCCATGGTGCCCAATCGTTTTTTGGACAAGGTGCCAACAAAACCGAGAAGCGCGGATCTTTTAGATTGATGGGACATTAGATAGGAAATGGCCTCGTTGTCACGGCTTATGTCTTCATAACGAGTGATTAGGGGTTGAAAGAGATTGTTACATTCTATGTAATCTAAGGTTTTGCTGTTCTTACACAGCAATAGAGAATTATTAAGAATATTGTGTAAATTAATAATATGTGAGTTTATAAACGATACATCTATAGGAATTACTACACTAAGATAACTATCTACTAGACTTAAGGAACCTATAGGGTCGAAATGAATCCCAGGACTATTTGTCAGGGGTTCGACGAACTCTTGGCCCATCGAAGGATTACTGTAAGGAAAACTATAATTAATATTGATTTAGAAAATTAATAGTGAATCTTATGAGCTAGACCTAGAAGCTAATTTGACCTCATCGTAGTGATGGGTTACATGACGTCTGTTGATTAGTAGGGTAAGCGTGTTTCGGCCATTGATTTTAACCACCTTGTATGGTCCTTTCCACACTGGTGATAGGGCTTTACGCAGCCTGACGTGGTTCTTAAGGTACACGTAATCGCCTACTTTGTACTGGACTGGGCGTGAATGGGCATCGTAATAAGGTTTGGACCTTTCTTTTGATTTCTGGATATTTTCAAGGGCTTTTTCCCTAGAGAGCTTTAAGCGGTGATGTAGAAATTTTATGTATTCAGGGTAGGTTGTTTGTGATTGTAGTTCATAGACGGAATCTGGGATAAAGGCTTTATGGCCGAATAGAAGCTCGAAAGGAGTGAAATTAGTAGAAGCATGGACGGAGGTGTTATAAGCAAGCATTGCTGTATATACATATTTATGCCAATTGGTATGATTTTCATTGACGTAGGATTTGAGATATTCCTTGAGCGTAGAATGGCTGCGCTCAAGTGCACCTTGAGTTTGAGGATGATATGGGGAAGACCAGATCTGTTTGATTTTAAGGAACTCGCAGGTTCTTTTGAACATGTCTGCGGTGAAGTTGGTGCCTTGATCTGTTAAGATCATTTTTGGGATTCCGAATAGGGAAATGAAATGGACTAGACACTCGCATGTGTCTTCTGAAGTGGCATTGGCAATTGGATATGCGAAGGAAAATTTTGTGAGGTCATCTTGCATAGTAAGTATGAATTTAAGATTGTTCAGTCCTGCTTCTGGGAGCGGACCTACGAGGTCTATGCTGAGCCGTTCAAAAGGCTTTGTGGACGTGGTAGTTATTTGCATAGGGGACCGATTAGTTTGTCTCAAAGCTTTATTGCTTTGGCACTGTGAGCAGTTTTTGACATATGTTTCGATGTCGGAACGCATATTTTTCCAATGGTATCTTTCTCTGATACGATTTAGCATCCGGGCTGTGCCGAGATGTCCAGCGATCGGGATGTCATGATTTTCACGGAGGATTTTCGTTATTTCAGAGGGAGTTGGAAATATGAGAGAGTTGTGATATACGTGGATACCTATTCTGGTATTGTTGAAGATGTAACAAAACATGTTGTATATTTTCGCCCAATCATGTTTGTCGAAAGGATTACGGAAATCAGTGATAGCTACATCTACATTTTCTTGATTTGACATTAAAAGGATTTGATTTTTAAGATTTATTATGCTTTTGTAAATATCTTCATAGAGACAGCTGTCGAAATGGTAGACTTTTGTGAAGAGAAAATGGATATTCTTTCCTTTGTGTTCAAAGGATAAACAAGTGAACAGAGTCCTTTCTTTATTCAGAAGTTCTGAGGAATCTTCGATTTCACTCAGGATTTCCTCTAAATGAGGGTTAGCGGTGTCGAGGTCGATGGAGGTAGGCAAGATTATATGTTTATGATTACTTTTGAGGATGTTTTCGTTGTGTTCCAAGATTTTAGTGTTGCTATTAAACTGTTTTTCAGACATTGTTTTCAGGAATTTGGAATAATTTTCATCAGGAGTAGAAGGACTTGGACTAGGGGCCTCAGCGGGTTCGCCATCAAGAGGATTAGAAGGATCTGGATTTTCAGGTAATCTTTCTGGACTTTCGGGATTAAGGATTTCGGGTATATCGTCATTTTCTAGTAAGTCTATCAACGGTAATTCGTCGGAATTAGAAGGAATAGAAGGTAATTGGATATCGAGGTCGTCTAGCGTTATTGGACTAAACGCAGGCGATGGATTTTGAACATTTTGTTTGGAACTAGAAGGAATAGGATCGTCAACGTCATGTTGGATAGGATTTACAGGGAATCGGGACAAGGCATCAGCGTTGCTGTTAATTTTGCCCTTTTTATATTCGATCTTGTAGTCGAATTCTTCTAATTTTAGGCGCCACCTGACTAGGCGGGAGCCGGGATCCTTGCAGTTGAATAGCCACTTTAGTGGTCTATGATCTGTGACGATTGTGAATTTGTGTCCGTATAAGTAAGGACGAAATGTTTTAGTACCGAACACTATGGCTAAACACTCCTTTTCTGTGGTGGAGTAATTGGTCTCTGCTTTATTCAGTGTTCTGGACGCGTAAGCAATTGGGTGATCTTTACCGATTTCACCTTGGGATAGAATAGCGGATATGGCATAGTTTGATGCGTCGCAAGTGAGCACAAAGGGCTCGGAAAAGTCTGGATATATAAGAATAGGAGCAGATATGAGTTTTTCTTTTAGGTCTTCGAATGCTAACTGTTGTTCATTCGACCAGGAGAAGGAGATGTCCTTTTTTAACAATGAAGTTAGTGGTTTTGCTGTTTTAGAGAAATCGGGAATGAAACGGCGGTAATAGGATACGAGACCTAGAAATGATTTGACGTCTTTGGGACACTTAGGAACTGGAAATTGGGACACTGCTTTGACCTTCTCGGGATTTGGACTGACTCCTTTGTCACTTATGATGTGGCCAAGGTAGCCGACTTCTTTACGTAAGAATTCGCACTTATCGGGCTGCAACTTTAAGTTGTATTTACGTAATCTGTCGAAGATTTTGGTTAGTTTATCGCAGTGCGATGAGAGATCGTGGGAATAGATAACTATATCATCTAAATAGACATAGCAATGGATGCCTTGGAGTCCGGCAAGAGCGGTATTCATTAGCCGCTGAAATGTAGCTGGAGCATTTTTGAGCCCAAATGGCATGCGTTTGAATTCGAAATGTCCCTGGGGGACTGTGAAGGCTGTTTTAGGGGTATCTTCGTTGGAAATAGAAATTTGATGAAAACCTGAGCAGAGGTCAAGGGTGGAAAAGTATTTACTTTGTCCTAGTTGGTCTAGGATTTCATTGATTTGAGGGATTGGATAACTCTCACCAATAGTGATGTCATTGAGTTTTCGATAGTCAATGACGATGCGCCATTTCTTTTGGCCAGAAGAATCTACTTTCTTGGGTACGACCCATATAGGGAACGACCAGGGTGAAACAGAGGGTTGGATTATGTCCTGGGAGAGCATTTTGGAGATTTGGGTTTCGACTTCTTTCTTATGGACTTCAGGGAATCTGTACGACTTGACATTGATAGGATCTGAAAGTGACGTTTTGATTTCGTGTTTTAGGAGATCAGTGGTTGACAGTTTGTCATTGGGCAAATGGAAAATGTCGGAATATTGGGAGCATATATCGAATAGGCATGACTTTTCTTCGTCATTAAGATGATTGACTCTTAGCATATTTAGGACTTCATTTCTACGGCTAGTAGAGGATCTAGAAGGATTAGAATCGGATTGGATTTGGAAGGAATTTACCTCGAAGGGCTGGATTTCTAGTTTAATGTCAGAATCGATTGTTACCGTTTCTTCAGAGGTATTTACTACGGATACATTGACACGGTTGTTGTCCTTGATTGAGACGATGCAGTTTGCCACTAGCAGGGAATCAGAGATACGTTGATCGAGGATAATGCCTACGCGGAGTTCAGGATTGTTAACGGTGCATTCTATTATGGTTTCAGAACGGGGTGCGATCTTATAAACGGGTTGGCAGTATTTTAATTTGATTATGATATTTCTTATCTGCAACGTGTTAGAATTATAGTCAATAATTCCATCTAGGTCATTAAGGAGGTCGGTCCCGATTATTCCATCGTAATTTAAGTCGATCTCTTCAATTACGTGGAACCGGTAATAGATGTCAGTGTTTGTGAATAGTTGCAGTTGGAAATGGCCTATGGTGGGTATAGTCTCGTCGGTATTGTGAATACCTTTGAGCTGGATAATTTGGTTTTGAAGGATGGGCATCGATTGTAAGGATTTTCTTTTTATTAGGCTGACACAGGACCCGGTGTCGATTAGGAAGGTAAGGTTGCGGTTATTTAATTGAGTTTTAAGGACAACATGAGGCAGGTACCGTTTTGTGAAATTAGAAGTGACTTCATATACATTATTTTGACGGGATATAGAAGGTTCAGAGGGATATTGCGCTTTAGATTTGGTAGATACAGAGGGAACTGTGGTTTTAGGATGTACTTGAGATTCAGAGGGATTGGTTACTTTAGGTTTGGAGGATTCAGAGGTTTTGGTACGCGTGTTAGATTCAGAGGGACTTAGGAGTTTGCGTTTGGCGGATGCACAGGATACAGAGGACGCAGAGGTCTGGGCTTCAGAGGGGTTTAATACTCTACGATTAGCGGATGCAGAGGATACAGAGGATTCAAATGGATATGACGTTTTGCGTTTAGCGGATGCAGAGGATACAGAGGATTCAAATGGATATGACGTCTTGCGTTTAGCGGATGCAGAGGATACAGAGGATTCAAATGGATATGACGTCTTGCGTTTAGCGGATGCAGAGGATACAGAGGTCTGGGTTTCAGAGGGGTTTGGTACTCTACGATTAGCGGATGCAGAGGATACAGAGGATTCAAATGGATATGACGTCTTGCGTTTAGCGGATGCAGAGGATACGGAGGTAGAGTTTCCGTTTCGGGGCTGGTTACCCTGTTGTGTAACTCGCGATGCATAGGATACAGAGGTCGAGTTTCCGTTTCGGGGCTGGTTACCCTGTTGTGTAACTCGCGATGCATAGGATACAGAGGTCGAGGTCGAGTTTCCGTTTCGGGGCTGGTTACCCTGTCGTGTAACTCGGGATACAGAGGATACGGAGGTCGAGTTTCCTTTTTGGGGCTGGTTACCCTGTCGTGTAACTCGGGATACAGAGGATACAGAGGTCGAGTTTCCTTTTTGGGGCTGGTTACCCTGTCGTGTAACTCGGGATACAGAGGTGGTGCCGTTTATATGTAATAATGGATTTGGAAGTTGGGGATTGGGTCTCACGAGACACCTTCGTGAGCCCATTACTCGTTTAAATGATTATCATCCGTCGTGTCATGACCTTCGGAATGTTCGTCATAGTCCACATGGTTAATTCGACCTTGGGTGTTCCGAGGCTGGAAAGTGCGATTAGTAGTCGGTATTGGACGTTGGAAATGATTATTTCTGAATTTGTTATTGTTATATTCGCGTTTTTTACACGCTTCAATCGTGTGACCTTGAAATTTGCAATAACGACATACGGGAATAGGAGGATGTGAGTTATCCAAGTTATGGATTGTGGGCTTAAAATGATTTTGTGACGTTTGAGGTTTAGGTGGAGAACGGTTTTGGTTTATATTTCTCCTTTTGGATAAAAGAACTTGAATCTTCTCTTCTGAGATAGCATGGTTAATAGCTTCGTTAAGAGTTGAGGGGTTTTTCATTCGGACAAGGTTACAAAGTTTAGGAGAAAGACCCATTAAGAATGAATGCAAGGCTAGTTCTTCCATGGCTGATGTTTTTCCTTGCAATTCTGCTTTCTTTTTATTCGAAAGTGTTATCTCCGTCAGCAATTTTGCTAGACAGGTTTCGATTTTTAAGGAATATTGGCTCACGGATTCGTCGGATTGTTGTTGAGTTTCTTGTAATTCGGATAATAAATGGGCATAATGTTTTCTTTCTCCGAATTGCGATTGGAGAAAGTTGCTTAACTGTTCCCAGTTTTCAAAATCCTTTATGGATGCTGCGGATTCGGCTTTTCCTTCGAGTCGACTAAGGATAAAGTTCAATAGGATAGGTTTCTGGGTAGTAGAGGCAAGTTTATATGCGTTGTCGCAATTATTTATGAATGAATGAAGCTTTTCACGGGAGCCGTCGAATGGTTTTATAAATTTAAAAAGGACATTTATGTCTATTCGCTCTGACGTGGTTATGGTTTCGAGTTTAAGTTCTGATTCCTTAGGCATTTTGTAAAATTAAAGTTGGATAATACAGAAGGATACAAGCTAAAAATAGATTATAGTTGACGAAGTACAATGAGTTACAATGTAGTAAGGAATGCGTCACTGCGACCGTCGGGCGCTTCGTTGATAAGGCGTTCGGGAAGAGGATGTTTAGACTACGGCTTAGATTCGCGGAACTGTTTCACTTGGTTCTATTTTTAGAACACACACGGCACTGCACTGGATATTGAGTTATTTTAAGTAGAATTCACTTACAGGATCGTTGCGATGGTGATGATCAGCAACAGGAACATTATCACCTTGTATGCAGGTGACTGATGATTTGTTTTTCAGGACACGGGAACACAGGAACTTGAAGAAATATACACAAAATTTTGCGGACACTGGTATGGTATTTATTCACCGTAGGATATAGAAAGGGGTCAAGGTTGACCAGATTTTGTTTTACGCACACACGAAATATGTTCAAGGTTTTTCACTGGATATAGTAAGAGCTTTGAGGCGTTTTCCGGATTTTTTAAATCCCACCGCTGCCACCAATTGTTACTCGGGAACGAGCGGGAGACGTTTTAAAAAAGACTTTTTTTAAAACTTACACTGATTTATTATTGGAAAATAGAATAACAATGAAATACAAGGAACTGGTACACACGAGAAATAGAATGAGTGCTCGCGACGGATGATGGAAGGAGACTAGTGATATGCAGGGCGTGTGAGGCGGATAAAAGTGCTGATGAGGGACTTTTAGGAAATGGAGGAGGTCTAATGACTAAGTGGGATTTTAGGCTGTTTAGGCGTTTTAGGGAACATAGGGAAATCGTAACAGTGCCATGACGATAGTCCTCCAGTGATGCTGAAGCATACCGACTGCTCAATAGACGGATATATAAGTCCCTGCGTCACGACATACGTACCTTTAATACCAATGGTTTTAAAAAGACAATTGAGTGGAACCGGGGCTCTAAAGTGTTCGCAAGAGCCATGTCTACTGGGCAAAGTTGGATTATGAAGCTAAAGATAGAGGATGGTAGCGTGGCATCGACTAAGCCAGAGGTTTTGAGAGAGATCGAGAAGATCTACCAACAGCTATACACCTCGGTAACTATACCTACGATTGGCTCTCACAAAGACCCGCGAGCCAAATTAATCCGACACAATACCGAAGATATCCCGGACATCAGCCTGTACGAGATTAGGATGCCCTTAAAACAGCTTAAAAATAATAAGGCGGCGAGTGATGAAGGAGTTACGACAGAGCTTCTGAAAGCGGCTGGAATACCGGTACTTAGTCCTTCAGAGGCTATTCGATTCCATCTCACAACGCCGAAAGCATGGAACAGGCGAGGTGGTGTTCTTCTTCAAAAAGGGAGATAATATTGGTATATTATCTGGGTGTATTGTGTGTGGAATTTGTGTTTGTAAACGCACCCACGACACAGGAGAAATCCTAGTGTCGGGCAATGTTTAAAAAAAATACCCTGTTGAAGAATCTCGCTTCTGAGCCATGTTTGTAAGCTGTTTTCACGTTTCATTATGAATCGTCTCGAACGCAGGTTTGATGAGTTCCAGCCTCCCGAACAAGCCGGTTTCCGAAAAGGCTTTACTACCATAGACCACATTCATACGCTGCGGCAGATTATTCAGATGACCGAAGAGTATAATCAGCCACTATACTTAGCGTTTGTAGACTATGAGAAATCCATCGATTCGATCGAAACCTGGGCGATGCTGCAGTGTCTGTAACGGTGCCACATTGAATATCGGTACATCGAGGGCCTAATTATTTATACAGAAGCGATACCATGCCGTGTGGTGCCGGCTCAGAATGCCACCACCCCATTTCCTCCCATGGGTGTCGTAAAAGTCGACTAAGGGATTAGCCGGAGGATGGGCAGCAGCGTCCTTCGAGTACATTAACAACTCAACTGCGATCGCCAACCCGTCTGCTCAGCGTGGCGGTTATGGCAAAACCCCCCAATGAGCCCACAACACATCCATATCGGTCGTTGTGGACATCTTTGGGGAAGGCCTGTGTCCAGCAGTGGACTTCATTCGGCCGAAATGATGATACCATGTCGGTCCGAGTACAAGAACAGAGACAAATACAAATGTGCAACATTTCATAGGGGTTCATCTCGTAGTAATCATGTGTAGCCTTTTATTTTTCTCTCTTTGAACTAAGGGAACGCCAGTATAAATGCTTTTAATTATTTTTATCCACTGATGGTACTACGGTAAACTACGTATTATAAGGTTTGTTATTTTTTCAGAGATACAAACGATGTCGAGGCTTACCTTATAGAAATTGATTCTCAATAAGTGATGTATTGTCTTTATTTTACTGATCATCCTTTGCCCTAGTATTAAGTACTTATTTTGTATTACTGCCAAGCTTCAACCATATCTGTCCAGTGGTTTTGGCGTGAAGCTTAGACAGATATTCAGTGAAAACAACGAAAATTGTATAAAGTTTATTTTTCACATAAGTGTCGTTTATAGTATAAATAGCAATTACATTATTCAAAACTATTCAATTTATTGCCACCCTTATAAGATTATATCATAATTACGGAGTACCTATAGATGACACCCATTGCAATAGATCTTATCGTTGTAGCTTCCGCCTCATATAATAGCCCCCGGCACAACCCAAGGCTGTATTTCTATAGCGCAACCATAGAAAGTTCCTGGTTACCTACTAATGTCCATTACATTTTAGATTATAATTCTTTGTGTGCTGAGCCCATGTACACGTACATGACAGAACACGTTCTTACGTTGGTCTATAAATGGGCTTCCATTAAAAGTACGAGTTCTTCATTACAGAGGAGGATGTTAAACCGTGAAGAGACACAATATGATTAGTTTATAATGTATATTCGTTTTTTTTACAACATGCATATATATATAATATTATAATTCATTCTACACCTCAGGAGTGTAGTGTATGTACAATACTGTTGTTTAAACTGCATACACACCATAATTGTATGAGTATTCGTTAGCATGTAGGACCGTGGTATATTGTAGGTAGATAAGTGTGATAAATGTAAAGAAAACTAAAATGTTTTAAAATTTTAGTATAACATGTATCCTATTTTATTACATAATGATTTCAGTTTTAAGTTTTTTTGGGCGGAACCCTAATAATTTTACTAAAATAAAAGTAGCCTATTTCTTTATTCCTTATAACATCAGCTATCTGCCAGTGAAAGTCCCGTAGAAATCAGTCCAGCCGTTTCGGAAACAAACAGACAGACATACAAAAAATTAAAAACAGTGTTTTTGTTGTAGGTACCGTATATACTTAAATATGCTTTTGGTAAAAAGCTGTTATTTTGACATTACAAACAGACACTTCAATTTTATTTATTTGTATAGACGTATAGATAACGGTGCTATGATAGCTACTTGGCTACTTAATTGAACTAATTTTGTTATCCTAATTTATTGGCTAGTAGAGAACATGTTGATACTTCATCATAGCCTTACCCTGAAAAAAAAAGACAATAATCAGTTTCATGTTATTTCTTCCCAACGATGATAATAAAAATCTTAAGTTGCATTAAAAGAAGAGACTCAGGGTGAGATTCAGAAACGAGTCTAAGCGTCAACTTCGCTTCCATCTGTCAAAATTAGGGGCGTAAGTAGTGCATTTTGACAGATGGAAGCGTAAGTTCACGCTTAGACTCGTTTCTGAATCTCACCCTAAGAGTCAGCTGTGGCTGAATTAGTTAGAAAGAAGATCGTAAATAATTACCAAATATTTTTTATTGTTCATGCGACAAATCGCAATGCATCTCCCATCTGAAGGGGTCCGAGTTTGCCTGAGGCGCATACATAGGCACTGACGGCGCAGCGTGGTGTAGCCCGCCATAGCGCTAGATGTTCCCTATCTTGTTAGATGACGAAGAGGCAAAGTGATTTTTTAAAC
Organism: Diloba caeruleocephala; assembly: GCA_947459985.1. NCBI lineage: Eukaryota > Metazoa > Arthropoda > Insecta > Lepidoptera > Noctuidae > Diloba > Diloba caeruleocephala. The sequence goes on along the minus strand of OX381612.1, from coordinate 11,364,658 downwards.
GATGCCACACAAGACATCTCATGAATTATCTTTTCTATCAGTCGACCAAAATATTTGAAATTATACGCCGATCCCGAATCACGAGTGCCCCATAACTACGTTGAATCGATCATTGAAAAGAACTAACCTCATTAGCACGAATAGTCAGTTCGTTTTTACACAATCCAAAATACATTGTAATAAGCTGGAATCGAATGGATAAAAAATATATAAAATAAAGATGGCTGTCACGACTTAACGTCGAGATCAACTCTTCGCACCAATGGGCGGCTGTAGTGAGATTGTTTGAGAGTCCCTAGAGCCCCTGCGGTGCCGAAGATGACCTTTCCTGGTGGTAGATCTCTTACTGGAAGAGGCGAGCTCGGTGGGTACCCCCTGGACCAGATATTCGCCCCTAAGCAGTAGTGTTTAACCTTAAAAGGGCACTGTAGTTAATGAAATTGCTGGGCATAAGACTAAATAACTTCATGTCTTGAGGTGACTCTAGTCCTGGGTAGCATTACAATCGTTATGGGCAGGCATAACGCTTAGGTACCACCAGCGAATGACATGCTCGTCTCGTCACTACGTATTGTAAAAATAATGTATTTCCACCGGGTGTATTAAAAAATAAATAAAAAAGGGTCAACCCTACGCAATTCTTGCAATTACTTACCTTACGTGTTAGTTTGATGTAACTATACAAGATGCCGGTTTAATCACCTACGACGCTCTAATGCGATAGAAAGCTGATGCTATACATAGTAAAAAAGATGATTTCTAACTTATACTTGCCAATAAACAAAACACGAGTTATTGTAATTAGTATCTATCCAAAACACTTGCAGCCTACGCACTCGTTTCTTACAATGACTGAGCGCGAGGCGGGCCCTGCAGAGATCCGATCAGATCAAACAAATCGATACTTTGGCGAAAAATTAACGTAATATTTGTGTGCTATTCGGGTAGATAATCCTCCCAGGCGATGTTGCAGGTGATTGAATCGGCACTTTGTATAGGTATTTGATGCACACACAAGCAGTTTTGTCACTCCATCGCTCCAAAATCTCTGGTAAATAAATGATGAACTGTGCAAACATTAGACATACCAAATGGTGATATTAAAATGGACAAGCGTTGCTGACTGATGTCTACCAAGTATAAGTTACACTGTTAGGTCTTCTATGGCAGGTGAATTGTATGGTTATTTAATAAAATAATAGACAGTTTCTGAAAATGCATTTGTATTTAGATGGAACACATAATTAGTTATGTACATATAAAAGTAACTACGTACTAACATAAAAACAGAAGCCTTATATCTTACCTTATTAGAACTTTTAGGATATACAGCAATGGGACTTTTGTGATTTCCTAACTATCCTTAGCCTGAAAAAAAAAGTACCCACTGTATACCTAAGAGTTTTTATCTACGCCTGATATATAAATAAAGGCTTCTGTTTTCTTCTGTTTTTTTCCGAGTCATTATAATGAATCGATGTATTACTAAACTGTAACTACCTGCTCCATACAGTGGTTCATCAAAAGTCGGAATACGAGTAATTTAAAACCAGAAGGCGACAGCCCGATTACAAGGCCCGGAGTTTCACTACAGCAACTTGGGACTTGTCGCTAGTTGTTCTAAGATACGGAAATTACCCTAATTTCTCCCGCGTTGACCGCCTGTATGGAGTTAAATAGACAGTGCTATCGCATATTTGTTGTGGATATGTATAAACCTCAATCTTTATTCTTATCACAAATAAAAAAGTAAAAATTGTGACTGTAATAAGTTTATGACCCAATACTTATGTTTTTATTACGACATACAACTATAATAAACTCTTTCAAAAGGCTATTAGTAGAGACTAGATGCACAATGGCTTCAATTACTTCCATGAATAACAATAAAGATAAGGCCTTTAAAAAATTGACCCATCCATTTAACTGAATGTTCACTCACACAAAGCTGTTATCTTTTTGAGATAACCCATAAATGCTATTACAAGTATTACCTAGTTTTACACAATATATTAAATCACGCATATGCATATTCACACTTGCTTTTAAACTTTCAGCGTGATATTGATAATTTTAAAAGCATTCTATTTCCGTGATAGTTTTTATTAATTTAAATATACTGATAACGTCATTTATACATTCGCTAGCAGCCCGCATTAGCGATGGGCGATCGTTACTAAAACAATCGAATTACTCGATTACAATGGCATAACAGTCGGTGTTATTCAATTACAGTCGAATAACAATCGGTATTATTCGGTCGCGCTAGGCGCGATTACATTACGCGTTGTGCGCAATTGTATCAGATTGCAACATTTTCGTTGGACTGTTATTCTGCGACGACGGATACGCGATTGCATAATATTGTTGATTAATTAGATTGTTTTTTCAGTAACAATCGCCAATCGCCAGCCCACATGCAATCGTTCCTTTAAAACGCCGTGTGAACACCGCGTATCATCCCCGCAATAATGTCCCTGATAACCCCGAACACACAGACGCAGTCGAGGAAATATTGATGTTCACGCGGAATACTATAAAACATAGTGTAACATAAACCTTCAGTTACACAAAACAAATGATTCTCATGCAATGCAATGATGTACTTTTTCCAATTAGATACATTATACTTCAATTAGTACGATAATATTAACAATGAGTAGCGCGTTCGTACGACATATAAATATGTCGACTTGGGTACCCAAGTCAATATAATTATTTTTAATTTTGCTTTTGTGATTTTTAATTATCACTGATCGATAGTTAATTGGATTCTAATTGGAAAAACGTATAAAATGTGCTGTGATAAATTATGCTGGCGTGGCGGCGATAAAGGCAACAGTTTCAAGTTGATGACAGACACTGTAGAGGCACTTCACTTTGGTCACAGAGAACATTTGGGCGCCGGCTGTTTCCTAGAATATTAGTTCAAAAAAAACGTTAATTTTTCTAAAAATATCAAAATGATGTAAAACAAAGTTATATTTGATAAAAATTTAAACACAGTGTTAAATTTTTTATCATGATTTACTAAGAGTCTTTGCATTTGATAATATATTGATTTAATGTATTAATCAACAGCAAACAAAGACAACAATCCAGTGAAAATAAAAATTTATTAGTAAAGCACAACATGCAAAAGTATAAACAATAATCATTATTTAATAAAACACAACATGCATATAAAAATACACAAATGTAGCAAACCCAATTAGTACAAGTAATATTTTCAGAATTGCATTCAGTAAATACTAATATTCTTGGGAGCAAATCTGAAAAATTCAATTATAATGATTAGTTAATCTAATGAAAAATATGTGAAGTAGTTAGTAGTTTCATTAAACCCCATTCAGTGATTTTATTTGCTAAACCCTGATACAAATTCAAGTACAAGGAGGAAAAACGAGAAAGAACAGTACACCAGTATAACTAAACATAAGAAGGATAATGAAAAATATTAGCATTTCTAAATACTATATTTTATTCAACAATTATTTAATTAATCAACTTTCAGATACAAATAAACTATCGTAGAACTAACGTGCAATATAAATATATAGGTCGATAAAGAGATAACTACATAGTGATATATACTTATAACATTATACACCGTCCATGAAGTAAAGTCACGCGGTATTTGTTTACAGTTAGCGCCTACACTGAACTCCACAACATCAATAAACGATATCTGAACAACAACCACTCGAATATGTTCATTTATTCTATAGCTACTAGCCAAAACGTCGATAACACCCGGCGATATTTGTTAGCTTATTTGACAGATAATACATCAGAAAAGATAATAGTAACGACGCTAACGCATTAATAACAACAAGTAATATTATTGTAACAACGGGGTATCAGTTTTATACATACTTTACTACATGCTTTGTGTTACACACAACTGATGAGCCGTATCGCTGTAGTGAGGTATTGTTTAACGCAGATCTTTATATAGTTATAATAAATGTAAAATCATTGCATTATCGATGCACTACCGTAAACACCGATAGCCGTGATTATATTAATTACGCTTAAGAAATACTAAACAAATCGCTTTTTAAAAAGGAGTTACTATTCCACTTAATATTTAATGTCCAATTCATCATACAATCTCATCACTACGTTAATTAAAATAGGAATCTAAACCAATAATTCTAATGAAAAAGTCAATGCCTTCATCACGAGTGCAACAAAACAATACATCGTTATGTTTTACGTTTAATAATTTTAATCATATCTAAGTACTAGCACCCTGTAAAATAAACATACATATACATATCATGTTATGTACACAATAAGTTAATCGGCAATATTCTACGTACATTATTATGCTCTAATGATCTAGTTTAGAAGCTACACAGAGAAGTAAGCGGATGCATGTGGTGTATCTTACATGTGTTCTGGATGACTGCGGATGCAGTTAATGAAGTCATTGGGCTTCAGCTCGCCTCGACAGATGCGGAACACAGCGGTAAATAATGGGAACCTGGAAACAATTACACAATCATTTGCCCTTGTCCCACAAACTGTGTCAATCTATTCAGACTTGGAATTTCAACGCTCGACTTAGACTTCCGCCTTACGGGAAGTATTGATGGTACACCAGGGCCGCCCTGTGCATACTATCCGACGGCCTAGGACGCTCGAATTTAAATTCAAGTACACAAAATTAAATATAAGTAAAAAAACGTTATGGCTGAAACGTGTGATTCAGCAACACTAATCGCGAGACTTTGATAACGTTTTTAGTTATATTTAATTCTGTGTACTAGAAATTACATATCAAAATAACTGTTAAGACTGCCGAGGCACAGTAGTTGCTCAATTTAAGGAATTTACTTTGCGTTCGAATTTACGTCGACTGAAACAAATCTATTATTGTTTTGAGTGATTGAAGTAAATTATTAGATAAAAAATTACATTAATGTTTTACTTTTGTGTTTTATTTGCAATTCTTTGTTTCAATAGGCGCTATTAGAGGCCTTCGCCTAGGGCGCCGAATTTGCGTGAGCTGCTGTACAGACAAAACTGGGCGAGTGGATTGTCTACTCCGCTATTGACCGATGTTAAACCCTCATTAGCTGGGTTGTGCAGGTTGGCACAGTGTAGGTAAATGAATTTAAAATTGCGCTGAAATAAATATATGCTGCTACCACGGCGAACACTAGCGAAGCCAAGTGCCAATTTTTGAGATTGTTGGCTACGTGTCAATGTTTATATTCGAGTAGCATTATCAATTTGACTTTGACATTGAGCACCTCGCCAATCTGTCTGCCGCAATTTGGGTTTGAGTTACCCGTAGGCTGATAAGCGAAGTGCCTCATTGATATTGTTTGAAAAAAGTAAGGCCGAGGAGGTATTTGATATTTCATAATTCGGTGATGCATATCACCTATACCTACAGGGTAACCGCGCTACTGTGAAAAGTTTTTTTTGTTGCTGCCGGACCAAGTAAACTTGCGCACCCCAAAACCTCGCGCCCCCGTGGAAAAACAGGCCCAGTTCACGGACTGGTCTGATATAGATTGAGAACATATCAAACATTTGTAAAAATAGTCAAGCAGGAACATAATGGAGATAAATATCCATATTACTTTACTATTTATAAAATATTTGTACGGCGGTGAAATACAAATGAGTTGTTATGTACCTACCTACGTCAAATTTCTCGTCGCTATGCGCCAGGCCCAACGAATAATCGCGGAAATGCAGCGGCATCCATTCACTCAATGCACCGTTGACCTCAAGTGACATTGGAATCAAACCAAGACCGTTCTAGACACAACAGCGCAACTAGGAGAATGCATTTTTTTTAATCTTTTGCATTAACTTAGCAATATAAGGTTTTAATCAAAGAAAATTTGAGTGTGTTTAACTTTTATTTATGTCAAAATTAAGAAAAATCAACCGATACATATAAAATCATAACATAACATCGGAAGGTTAAATGATTAAGTTTATTGTAATAAAATCATTATTAATGTGTATTACCTACCACCGACCGTTGATTATTTCTTGGGAAAGTTCCACCCTTCCCCACGGCAATTCTAATTCCTCCACATTCCTCGAAGCTGGGTTTCTTTGACATACCTAACCTTCCTCCAATTAAGTACCAAACGTGTTTTATTGGATTTATGTCCGATCTTGCCGGCCAATCCATTTTCGTTATATTGAATCCATTTACCCCACGCGTGCCATGTGAACGTTATCGTGTATAAAAACGAAATCTTCGCCTGTAAATGGGGCAAGAGGCTCCCCAGACCGTAACCGACCTGCCACCATACGCCACTGTTTCTTTAGATTGTTTGAGTTGTAACGTTCCCTTCGAATCGGCTACGTCCTCTCGTTTCCACCTGCGTATTGGCTTTCGTCGGTAATATAACTTCTTCTCATCTGTCCAACGTCGGTGCTGACTAGCGACCGAGTGAGTGTTGGTGCTTTAGCTGGCACGTAGTACTTCAGTCCAACTTGCATTTAACCGCATTCTTACAGTACGTTTACCACTAATGCGCACGTTCTGGAATTCTTCCAAAAGATTTCGGGTCAACGGTTTGGCGACGATTTCTCAAGGTTTGCAGCCATAAGGCTGCGAAACGGTCATCTGTGCGACTGACTGGTTTGTGCCGTGTCTTGCCGCTATACATCATCCCTTCCTGACTATCGTTGAGCATTGCCATAGACCCAAAGTTTGTCTCACTAAATTGTAAGTGTGATCTCCCTCGATTATGGTTACAGCTCTGGCGACTTTAATAACATCACAAATTTAGATTTTTATCCAATACAATGTAGTATATATTGTGTGTATTATACTTCAAACGCTAACAGTGAAATAAACTCAAGTTAGACCGCATAAAAAAAAAAACCTATCGCCAACACTAAAAGCGCAAACTATCACACATACTTTTATTACCGTTAAAACGTCGCAGAATGCCGCTGTTTGTGATAAACTTATTTCTTAAAAAGGTAGCTATACAAAAACGAACACCACCTGTACAAATACGCAACAAAATAAAAATATGACGCATTTTTTATGTGTTTAACCTATTACGCATTAGGTCTGTGTAGTTCATCCTACATAACATCACATACTAACTATAATTGCCTCGTCGTTATCTACAAGCTCTAATATCAACAACAGCATAACACTTCCGTATGTTTTGCACACTGCAAGCAAATTGTTATTTTATTACTAGTAGATTTACAGGCTATTCTTCATTCTTTAAACGGTTTTGAATTCATTTTAAGACTTACTTTTATCAGCTGTATCGCTATTTATTCATTCGTTTTAAGCAAGTAATGCTAAGTTAAATATTAGGGCAGAGTTTTAGATTATAAACTTGTAATCAAAACATTCCGATATGTCTAATTGTGCATATAGCATCCTTGTATGCGCCAGTAACAACAAACTACAACAACCATTAAATTCCTCTGCCTTGCGTGTTCCCTGTACTACCGCGGGATACAACGAAACGCCTGTTCAGCAATAAAGTTTTGAGGCTGATATGACGATGCCTAATAGCGCCGTAGGTATTCTAATCCGGAAGTAGATTGAAAACATTAATATGGGTTTAAAAAGTGTATCGTAACCTTAATCTAAATTAGATTAGATTAAGGAAGGATAGATGTTTGAAGTTTAATCTTTTTAGGGGACTTGTTCCTTACTTGTTCTCCATATTTTTGTTGGCAAGCATGTGGTTGACTTCCTCTGCGGTGATAGGCCCCTGAAGTTTCTGCCCATTAAGCATCTCGTCTTCAAGCTCCTTTATGGACCTGCCAGTCTTCACGAAGGCTTCCGCCACTCGCCTGTTTCTACCGCCTATAATGAAGAGAATTCTAGTCTCACAAATAGTTACAAGATATTAAAATATTAACAGTTTTTTAATGTTATACATGTCTATCGTTAAAATCTGTAATCCTAACTGTAACTGCAGTTAAATGCGGTAGCTATATTGCTTGGTTTTTTGGAAGCTATCAATTAAGAACAAAATTATAAGGACTTAAATTGACATATTGATGTGCTGATGACTATAAATAAATAAAATCAAACATACCAGCTGGAGCCAGTCCTTTAAAGGCAAGTTCGGCCATACATTCGCCAGACAGGGCATTTATGTGATTAGATAGACCAATGTATGTTCATATAAGAATGTAGAAGTTTGTATTCTTCGCTAATTTCGCGAATGTAAAAAATGTTTTAGTGTTCACACGACACTATGCCAAGCCTAAGCATGCGGAATGGAAGACGATTATAATTATGATAAAGACTGTCTAGGCTCGTCAATTAACTTACTATCTGTCAGTAGTGTCCATCACACCAAAAGTGGCTAGTCATTCAAGATTGATTACAAAAAGGAAAAATTACATTAGATATGTCTCCGAATGTGAAATATCAGGAAGTGTTCAATGTTCCTATTTTCATTTTCGGTGTTTCATAGTAATAACTACTACACTGAACACAGCACAAACAATTGCTTTTCATAACATTTACGACATGGGTGGTATGTAGGTTGTACACACAGCATGTCAAATGTAATAAAAGGCGTTTGCGTAAACCCGTTATACATCATTAATAGGTTATATTTTGGAATTTTATTAAAATGAAAATATTATACCCGTGTAGCTCCGATCACTAGTTCTACCTCATCTCATCTCGTGGGTATCGTAGAAAGCGACTAACGGAGTTTGGAAACCGGTGCGTACCATTATGCACTTTGGGTTAACCGCCACCGCGGGTAACCACTAATACTAGCATAGCCAAGGAGGGCTGGTGTAAGGCACGCGGCCGACTGTAAAACCCTTACGCCAAAACCTGTGCAATATGACTACCATATTGCGCCGACTCCAAGTTACTTGCGAGCAGGGCAAGAAGAAGATGATTAAAATGAAAAATAAGCATAAATTTTTAAAACATTGTAATACCCAGAGTTCATATCGACTGGAAGTATGAACTATGGCGAATAATTATTTTTACATCATCATCATCATGCCGAATGAAGACCACTGCTGGACACAGGCCTCCCCCAAAGATCACCACAACGATCGATATAGGTGTGTTGTGGGCTCATTTTGCGACTCTAAATTATATGACAGAGAAAGACTTGAATGACTTAGACTCCATACATAAAGTTGGGTTGAATTGAGAGATAGAGTTAATAACCAGTACTTTTACCTACATATGGTTTGTTTGTTTTCTTATCATTTCAGCCGTAAAAACGTCCACTGCTGGGCAGAAGCCTCCCCAAAAGATTGCCACAACGACCGGTATCGGTTTGTGTTATGTGCTCATTGCCTTAATCGCCACGCTTGGCAGACGAGTTGGCGATCGAAGTTGAGTTATAGATGTACTCGAAGGACGCTGCTGCCCATCCTCCGGCTAATCCCACAGTCGTCTTTTACGACACCCGCGGGATGACATGGGGTGGTGGTATTCTTAGCCGACACCACACGGCAAATGTTTTGCTTATGAATGCAAATATATGGTGGTTTGGAAACATATAACTCAAATAATGAAGCTGGAAAACTGACATCCCCCGAAAACTAGATTTACACTTTCAGCAACAGCCATGGAAATAGTTTATATTGGAAACATAATGCTGAACTGAATTCGGCATAAAAGTATGCTACTCTCCGGAAATATTGTATATAAAATTCATATTTAAATTAAATGACAGCGATTAGCGTTATTTTATAAATACGAATGAGGAACTTTTTCAAAATAATAAGTGCCCCAAATATTAACAAAAAATTTACTAAGATGAGTTGATTACATAGACAAGCACTGACAAATTGATTCATTCATTTATATTTTTTTTGTGAGTGGTGCTATAAAACTCGAGTTCAAGCATCAAATTTTCAACAGCATTAACCGTCTTAAACGGTTTTGCTCAACGACTGACTTCTACATCAATTCAAATCAAAGTTTGAAAGTACCTATATGAAGACCAATGTCATCAGTATTGTGTTGTCATGAAACTTATGTCGGCAAAGTTTGAAGTCAAAATAACCTTCGAAATTAGGTTCAAATTGAACTGCAAATTTTGTTTACCTACATAGATGTTAGTTAGCTTTACATTTATTTTTAAACTACTTATACACTTCTTAATGCTCAAAGTAAACAAAATAAAATAATTAATTGTTTTTTTTTTAATTTTTTTAATAATCATTATCATCATCAAATCGGCCATACAATGTCCACTGCTGAACAAACTCCCCATAGATTTCCACAACTGTGTTATCATATTGGGGGGAATGTGCCAGTACTCACCACGCTTGGCAGGCGGGTTGGTGAGCCGGGTTGGTGAGCGCAGAATGGCTACTGTTCCACAGGAGGGACGCTGCTGCCCATCCCTCTGATTTAGAATCACTTAGTCGGCTTTTACGACATCCACGGGAGATGGAGTGGTGCTATATTCTTAATCCGGACACCACACGGACACACAGCTTATATTAATTATTTTCTTATTCTTCACAGCAAACTTTTTAATTTGATACCCATATCATGGGGGTGCATAAAAAATAACTGGTCCACCATCTTTGGGAGTCCGCCATATTGAATTTAGAATGACGTCACTTAGCTAACCATGAACTGTCATCCAAACTAACAAACAAACAACCCTGTCTGCACAATTTCATGTTCAGCTCAATCGGTTGGGGATAACTGTTAAATTCAGTTGCAAGATTTGACCCATACTAACAAGGAAAGTTAAAGAACAGCTTATAATTAAAGCTTAAATAACATCAAAATCTATAAACACAAGATTATGACATATTAGTTACCTTGTTAGGTAGAAGGAAAAATAATAAAACAACATAGGCGTGGATAAGGCCATATAGTAGCGATATTGAGATCAAAGTGTCAGTCATTCTCAAGTAAATTCTAATGAAGGTCAATAGGTTTTTCTCTGTCAGCAACTGCAAATGATTAGATATCTGTATCATAAAATATGTCAATAGCGGAACTGAATTTTTTTATACGGTTCATTGGTGCCGTGTGGTTTCCGGCAATGATTCCAACTCGATTTCCCGTGGGTTATCGTGAAAGGTTACTATGAATTTATTAATAGTGTGAAGCGTATGTGTACACATAACTACATATTCTGCGATCATCACTACGTTTGCCCAGCGTTCTACTTATGGTAATACCCACTAATGATCATTGTAACAATCAATAGGTAGCCTATGCTCAGCGGTGGACGTACCTGGGTTCATAAGATGACGACCATAGCCGAGTCTATGGTTTATGTATCTAAATATATAGATATATAGAACAGTGTCACACATTATGGAGCTAAAGGATCGTTTTTGACGGTAATGTTCGGGTAAAATGCATGGCATGTCCGAGCTGACAAATTGGTACCCCGATCACGTAACAAAATCCCTTATACTTTGAATTTGCACTAAGCACTCCACAAAACGTTCGCATTAGATCATCTTTATTACTAATTAAATCGATTGATTGTGACATGGCCTCTGAGAATGTCTATCTATCGAACGGCTTGCTTATGCTGCGATGTATTCAAGTATAATCTATGCTGACCTATTACTAGACGTATTGCTCACACAGCAGCAAATGAACAACAAGCGTTTTCACATCAAAAAAAAGGAAAGCTCCGTTAATATACTGTGATTACTTTATAGGCAATGAAAATGTTCGAATATTGGGCTAAATAAAGGACTCCCTAGCAAGAGATTTGACCAAAGATTATTTTCCTCTATCAGCTTGAGAGTATCATAAAAAGGCGTCTGTAATAATAGGCTTCGTGATTAAAACGGAAAAATCTTTCGAAAATTTGGATTACAAAATATTGCTGTATAACAGTCTAGTGAGAAGTATTTGCACTAGTCTAGCATTATTGCAGCATGGTATGGAGGCTACATTATGTACTCACAAATGTCGATAACTCTAAAAAAATAAAATGAACAAATAAATTACACGAACGGTTACGTATTAACACGAGCGGTTGTTCTGAACCTGCTAAATGAGACACACATATATCATCTAATAACAGCGCAATTTCCTTTGCCATAGTCGACAAATAGAATATGTAGTAGGTAATTTGTTCGAACTGCACTTCGATCATAATATATATCATAATAATACGGTAAATAATCTATCAGCCACCAATATCACATATTATTAGGTAGGTCAACAACCACAAGCCTTACTCCGCATTTATACGCGACATTAGACACTGGTATTATTGCGGCAGTGGTTATGTATTGTATGTATTGGTTTGGCGAAGGTAACTCACCATAGCAGGTAGTAATTAGGTCAGCAACGCCGCACGACTCGAAGAATGTGCTAAGTTTACTACCCGGGTAGAACACGTCGACGAATTTGATCATCTCCATGAGGCCCAGACGGATCACAGCCGCCTTAGTGTTGTCTCCGAAGCCAAGGCCGTCTACGAAACCGGCTCCTACCGCAACGATGTTCTACGTACACAAATTCATAAATTAATCCAGTTCGACGCCTTTGAAAACTTTAATATAACTAATACTTAATATTCCATTCCTACCTTCAGAGCTCCGCAAATTTCCACGGCATCTTCGTCATCAACAACAACTACCCTGAAGTATTCGGTCTGAATAATGTCACGCATCATCGGCGCCAGCATAACGTCCCGACATCCGATCGTAGTCTCGCAGAATTTTTCATCAGCCACCTATGAATAAATTTAAAATAATATAATCATCCCACTAATATTATTTACTGATGCTTGTTACTCAATCAAGCCTTACCGGTTAAATGGATTGAAATTGTAGGATGCATCCTGCAGGCCTATCCCACAATAACATTTCAAGACATTTGGCACAGATTTTGTCTAATCTTGTGAGACAGACGAATCCGTTCGGGCTGACAGTGTAAAATAAAACCATGCGACAGCAGTGCTAAACCCGAAAAAGAGCAGCAGTCACGCGACATTTTACCGAAACGAGCGTGAGATAAAGTCTCTCTTAAACACAGAGCCGATATTTATAGATATTTATCGGCTCTGCAAACATTCACACTATACAATCCAGCAGAGACACTGCGTATAGGACCCGGCAAGACGTGCTTTGAGTAGGCCGCTTTACCCTAGCGGGTAAAAAAAAGCGCCCTGTTGGATTGAGCACCTAACACTGCAAATTCAAAATGATTTAAAAGTCATCTTTATAATTCAGCAGTGTTTACGAACACACTCAAGTTATTACAATAAAAATGCATACTGCAATTACTATTGTTCCTCAAAATAATACAGCAATTACTATTGTTCGGATAACAGTTTCTTTTCAGAATAAAAAATAAAAAATATTTATTGTCAACATGCACGTACAACGTACCTACAAGGCATTCTGACAGAGACCTTGTTACTAAGTGATTTTCAATAAGTAAAAATAAAAGGACCTTGACGCCAACGGACTCGTATAGTTATATTTGATCAAGGGTAAAAGGGATTTTACAGGATTTTTGCTAGTGTTACTGAAGTATATCGTATTTTATCTATATACACGCCCAGCAGTTAACTACCTTTTAGTTTCTACATGAGCACAAACCTTGAAATGATATATCTTAAAACTGAAATAACCTTCGGTAGTTAGTTGTTTTTTTAATGTTTTGAGTTTAGACACATTTCAAACTTCGTTTAAAAGCACAGTGCGTCCCTAGCAGCCACACAACACAATAGTTACCACGTGCGGGATAGACACCCGCTTTTTGGAGATTTCTACACGGAATTTAAAATAGGTGCAAAAAACAAATTTTGTGTTGATTTCATGAACGCAGAATTACTCATTCAATTCAATTTGGAGTTATCCTGGGCAGAGATCTTTGTATTTAAAAAAGTAAGCATAAAAATACGATGCACGTTTTGTTGTTGTTGTTGGTGTCGTAGTACATTATACCTCAATGTTCAAAAAGTAACAATTCTTGACACTCGACTACGAGAAATCTATTTATCAATTTAACATTGTTTTGTGAAATTTTCACCATAATACATCGTATTTAATTTTTCTTTGATGTTCCTGGAGGATGGTAGTCAAAATGGTATAAAATATATCATGGCTCTTCAAACTTGTTTTGCGCTTTTACAAAGCCAGGTTTTAGTTTTTTTTCTTATTTTTATTTACCTACATACATTAAGAGCTAGCGCGCACGGGTGACTTTTGTCACCGTGACAATTCCTGCACTGCACGCAAGACTTTCTATGAAAAACAATTGAACCGTACGACGTTGCAGACATATTTTTTTGATTATTTTCATTTTTGTATAATATTTTATGGTTAAGTAAATAATTAATTAATCTAAACACAGTACAACGTTGCCTTTATACTTGACATTGGCGAAATTGTGGAAGATACTCTACAGTGGCCATAATCTAAGAGAAGATTTTCTAAAGTTTTTTACCTATGCTGAATTCTTGGCAACAATAGTTACTTAAATAAGTTGTTTTCTCATGTTGTTTCATATCATTTTCAAACGATAATAAAAAATATTAATCATATATCTAACTTTTTTTTTATTGGTTACCAGTGGAAATTCTACATGAACGCCTTCATGAATTCTTTCGCCCCGGGGAAGGGCGAAGGGGTATGCCGGTCTCATACCGGGTAAAACCACTGGAACCGTCATCTTCGGCACCTAAGGGGGGCTCCAGGTCCTCGTAAGATCACACTCGGCACATCTCGGAGGAGGATAATATATCTACCTACCAAGTTAGGCTACAAAAAAGCTACAACCTTGACTATTGACACGTTTCGCACAAATATTCACGGAGTCATAACGTGATACAATAATGTAAAACAGAAAAAAAAAAAGTAAAGTTTCATTTCAGTATTGCAGCTAGGCTCGTAATCTCCGCCAACCGACTCATTATTGGTCTATCGCGTATCGCAAGTTTATTTAATGTAGCCTAAATGATATTTACCTATCCAACACTTTCAGATTCACTAGTTTAATAATTAAAAGGTACACTCTACGCGGTTGTTTGGCGTCGCTGGTTCTTAACAAATGCACTTACCTCAGACGCAATATTTGCACCCATTAAGACTGCGCATGGGATTTTAAGACACCTAGTAATAATGTGTGATATTAAGTCAATACCTCCACCTTCAGCTATGTCAAAGCCCTGCAAAAAATACGATATGTATTAATATCTATATCACACGAAATATATTAAGGGTCCTGCAAAACTAATGACTTTATTTCGAGGGGAGAACCAGTAAGGGTATAGGGATCGAGTTTATTAAAAAAAACAAGTTTTAATTTTCATTCTCTCGACCACAATAATAGTCATTTTTCACAATTGTATGTCGAAAACGTTTACAAATAAAGAAAACGCGCCGCTGTGATAAAATCGTGAACAAAATAATTGTACGTAGGTACTCAAACAGCAACTTTTTCTTATGAATTACCAGCTAATCTAGCGTTGCAATGAGACTTTCAATTGTTTAGTTTTATTTTCTACTAGCTGGGACCCGCGGTTTTCACCCGCGTTTAATTTATAAGAAATTTAGAGTACTTCGACATCGACACTTGACATAGAATATATATACTGGATTTCAAGGGTTTTATTTTTTGGCGCGGAACCCTAATTATTTTTCTAAAATAAAAGTAGCCTAAGTTATTCCTTATAACATCAGCTATCTGCCAGTGAAAGTCCCGTCAAAATCGGTCCAGCCGTTTCGGAGATTACCCGGAACAAACAAACAGACAGACAAAAAGTTTAAAAATTGTGTTTTTGTTGTATGTACCGTATATACTTTCATATGCATTTAGTAAAAAGCTGTTATTTTGACATTACAAATAGACACTTAAATTTTATTTATTTGTATAGACTAGCTGGGACCCGCTGTTTCACCCGCGTTTAATTTAAAAGAAATTTTAGAGTACTTCGACATAGACACTTGGCATAGAATATATATATTGGATTTCAAGGGTTTTATTTTGTTTTGCGCGGAGCCCTAATTATTTTTCTAAAATAAAAGTAGCCGAAGTTATTCCTTATAACTCCTTCCGTTCCTTATAACTTTCCTCAGCTATCTGCCAGTGAAAGTCCCGACAAAATCGGTTCAGCCGTTTCGGAGATTACCCGGAACAAACAGACAGACAGACAAAAAAATTAAAAATTGATTTTTGTTATAGTTACCGTGTATGCTTTCTTAAACATTTAGTAACAAGCTTTTATTTTGACATTACTAACAGACACTTCAACTTTATTTATTTGTATAGATTTCAGAAACATCAACGGCGCAATAATGATGTGATTGATAATCCTTTAACTAATGGCTTTTAACTAATTAGATATTTAGTTTCTATTTTGCAGCATGTTGTGTAATTAATATATTCGTGGAGCCATTTAAAAGAAAAACAAAACAATTTTGCCCAAAATATTCATGTAAAGGGATTTTCGTAGGGAAGGTCGCGCAATCGGACGAATGTTACGAGGGTCAAGCAGTATTTTTAGATTGACCAGTAAGGGTGAGATTCAGAGACATGAAAGTATCTCACCGATAAACATTCTCGTAATAAAAGTGGCCATAGAGAATAGAGTTCAAACTGAGCCAAGACCGACGTAAGTTTAAGAGGGACTGTGTCTCTGAATACGAATTTTGAAAAAGCGCTAAGCCACTACTTGGCTTAGACCGTTCTTCGCCCGTCTTACGTTCATGAATCTGAATCTATATAAGAAAGGAACTGAGACTACTTCGAAAAACAATAAATACATTAATTAACAGGTTCCTACATCATTCCGTTTTTTTTGTTTTTTAGTGTGACCCTCGTATAAATACTAATAATACGCTTAATGGACAAACAAAGATGTCAACATTCATTTTTATGATAAAATGATAGGTACCTATATAAGATTTCAAAAAGTAAGGAAGTTATTTTTTTTAAACGCCCTACTTTAGTGTTCTGCTGATTGTCCCTTTGAATTCAAGTGCACATGGTATTTTTGTAGGTAAAGGTGTCTTTAGGTACAAGTGGGTATCTATTAAAAACGCACGAGTTGTAGAAATATATACCTTTATCAAAGAAAGTGCAGCTGCCGTCGGTTTTATCTTTCCCAAAAGTGTGGAGCAAATTGTTCTGACAAACTGGTGAGGTACCACGAAAATAAGAAGGTCGGCGTCCTTTGCGGCTTCGACTACATCAGGAATTGCAACCTGTATAGAACAAGTCACTAATACAATTTACCTACATTTACTACCTAGTTAATTAAATATAAGGCGCCCGAGGCGCTCGTTATAACAAACAATTAAAAATAGACATATTGTATAAATATATTTATTCCTACAGCATTACAGTGAGTCAGTGATGAATAATGAGCGTACTATATTATTAATATCATCATCATATCAGCCAAAGGACGTCCACTGCTAAACAAAGGCCTTAGATTTCCACAGTGAGCGGTTACATGCCGCTCTCATCCAACGACTCCCAGCTACTTTCACCAGGTCGTCTATCCACCTCGTTGGAGGTCGTCCCACGCTGCGTTTTCCGGTGCTCTGTCTCTACTTAGAACCTTTTTACCCCAACGGCCATCGGTTCTACGAGCAACGTGCCCCGCCCATTGCCACTTCAGTTTACTGATCCTTTCAGCTATGTCGGCAGCTTGAGTTCTTCTACGGATCTTCTCATTTCTGATTCGGTCTCGTACAGAAATACCAAGCGTAGCTCTCTCCATAGCTAGCTGAGTAACCTTGAGCTTTCTTATAAGGCCCATTATGAGTGACCACGTCACTGTTCCATATGTCATCACTGGCAACACACAGTCTTGTGGCATTGCGGTATTGTAGACGAAAATACGTTGTGAAGTTTCCCAAACGCTGCCCAGCAGAGTCGGATTCGACGGTTGACCTTTTTCTCGAAGTTGGACCTACCTAACTGGACACTTTGTCCCAGGTAGACATACTCGTCAACAACTTCGAGAACAGACCTCCTAACGGATGGGATGGGCACGACATGTGCGTTTGACATGAATTTCGCCATACCCATGTTCATTTGAAGGCCCACCTGTTGGGAAACTCTGTTGAGATCATCGAGTATTGTGCTAAGCTCTTGCAGCGATTCTGCCCGTGACTACTACGATGTCGTCGACAAATCGAAGGTGAGCGATATACTCGCCATTGATGTTAATGCCGAATCCTTTCCACTCCAGTAGTTTATTATTATTATTAATATAACTTACTATTATTACACATTATAATAAAACAACTTTAAACGGATTAGATCGCGTACATTATAGATTTTTGTTTTTCCTGACGTTTCGAATGCTTTGTAGCATTCGTGGTCGCAGGATGACTGATTACTATTATTATTAATATGGAGAGAGTAAATCTTCTGATGTGCCGTGTGGTGCCGGCTAAGAATACCACCACCCCATCTCATCCCGTGGGTGTCGTAAAAAGCGACTATTGGATTAGCCGGAGGATGGGACGTCCTTCGAGTACATTTATAACTCAACTGCGATCGCACAACCCGTCTGCCAAGCGTGGCGATTATGGCAAAATGCACGTCCACTGGTTCGGCGTCGGGGCATACGCAACATCGGCACTTTTGCTTTGTAAAAAAAGGCGTCCGGTGAGGAATTGCCGATCTAGTGAACGCAGTTTCATTAAGATGCGCGTCCACTGGTTCGGCATCGGAGCGTACGGATTTTCTTGGTTTGTATTGATTATTATGGAACTGCGTTCATTAGATCGGCAAATCCGCTCCGGACGCCGGCATTTTTTACAAAGCAAAAGTGCCGATGTTGCGTATGCCCCGACGCCGAGCCAGTGAACGCGCAAATTAAGAATAAATACAAACCAAGAAAATCCGTACGTTCCGATAGCGATGCAGTGGACGTACAGCTTACTGTAGATTTTAAGTTACACATTATACACCAAAACTTTTTTTAATATATGAATATTTTTAATATATGAATATTTAATGTGGCAAAAAATGTATCATATTCTAAACCATTTGACATAGGTATTGTATAACATACCTGTTGTGCTATGCATTGTTTTGTTATTTTATTACATAGCAATCCTTCAAAGTAAAATGTTTAATAACAATCTCATGAGACACATTCAATTTATTCATTATTATTTTGAGAATGTTATAACTTGTTAATGTAGATAGAAATCTTAAAAAGTAAGCATACTAAAGTATGTGTTTATACATAGTAACTAGTATTATATAATACAGTAGGTACATAAAAACTTTAAATATATATAACAGACACAGTTCATCAATTCCAAGGTCAAGTGAAACACTGTAATTCTAATTGTATATCATAGCTTTTTTTGTTTGTTTGAATAACGTATATTCAAATAAATAAACTTTACAGAAACATCACACATCTCAGGTGTATATTTTGTTACAAGCATTCAATATTTCAGTCATGGTCAGGAAAAAGTGTAATGATTACTTTGGCATAGCAATGGTATTTTATTTATAGAATCAATGAAATGGAATATTACTTTAAACTATAACATTGGCACCCACTATATTTCATTGTCTTAAGACAACTCATAAAACACCCTAACAGGGTTTCATATTGATACGCATCTAATTTTCTGTTAACTTATGAACATATGAATGCAATAAAGATTTGAGTTTGAGTTTGAGTTTTTAACTAAGTGTACCTGATAAGAGTATGGTCACACATTGATAATAACTGTTAATGTATGCATGTACCTATGCTAGTTTCAGTATCTTATTTGTTTACCAATTTTTATTATAACTATGAATTATACTTTATAAATATATCTTACTCAGTATGAGAAAATGTAGTGCCATATAAACAGGCCAATAAAACAACCTTAAATTATTCACATTAGAATCATAAATAATTAAATTAGTAATAGACAGAGTTTTTTTTCTGCCTACCAAGAATACACACAACAATACCACATTCAAATCAAATAAAATTGTAATATTATTATACAACAAATAAAATTATACAACAGATACTTATAAAGAAAATAAAACTATACCTTGTTTTTTTTAGCAGATATACAATTACAATATGTATTATCATCTTATCATAATCCCATTAATAGAAAGCTCATTATAAGCACTAAATAACTAATACCTTTGTCAAGAGAAGAGAGAAGAGCATGTGAGATAATGTTGGCATGAAATTGCTTCCTAAACTAAACTATCGCCAAAATAGATTGAACATGTGTTAATGACATGGACACTCTCAAGAACAGGTAGTCTAGCAAAATGAACATATATACAAGTGTTATGAAACAATTTATTTGCAAGGTTATATATTTAAATGTTCCAATTTAATTTAAACTTTATCCAGTAACTTATGAACTTGACTTGTATTCTTGCCTTTATATGTAAACAAAAAGAGGCCAACTTTTACTTACCACATTAGAGGGAAGTTTGTGTCCAGGCAAATATTTTACATTTTCATGGGTCTCATTGATGATCTCTGTTAACTTTTTCCCTTCAATCATCTCTTCATACACCCACATAGTAACTCTGTCTTCAAAATTAGGGAGACGAGCAGCATTGCGGCCCACAATCTTGGCAATTGCTGATCCCCTGAATTTATAAATATTACATAGGCAATGAACTATTTGTACTTTTATATATTAAACTAAATGGTTATAGTGTAGATATCTGCATGTTAAATCAGGAAAGATACATAATTATCAGTTTAAAAAGATACAACATTATTAGTTAGAACTCAGCTATTATTATTGTTATGTCATCATTTCGCTAAAAGTCAGACATCGGTGCTTTTGATGGTCGTAGCAGTGATCAAATTACACATTGTGGCAGGATATTTTAATAATGTTTTTGAGAAGTAATGTCTTACCAGTTACCAGAACCGATAATGCATACTCGGTTTTTTAAGATTTTCTCAGCCATTGTTTTCGTAAGTAATTAAGTTAAACGTGAAAAGTAAACTGAATTAGTATGGTAGACAACCACTCGAGATTCAATAAAACTTGAAACTAAATCGCAACAAGTTACGAGACTGACAAACTGAACACCGTACGTACACGCGCCGCACTGCGCTAGAGCGTATAGAGCGAGTGACCACGAGTAACGTTATCAACTTATCAAAATCTATTTGTTATCAGCTATTGAGCTTTACACTTTTAGAGCCACAAAGAAAAGAGGTATCACCCAGCTCTCAGGTCACTGTCAGTTGTCACTAATCACTTGACATTGGTTATAAAATAGAAGTCTATTCCAAGGACATACGACTCACAATTGATCGAACTATATTAACAATGAGAAAAACATAATGATGTGCAGAGTCTTTACAAACAATCGGTAATTAATATTTGTTAAAAAAGCTTTTTATTTTTAATATACTGGTGTTTATAATTTCCTTTACTGTAATTATGTTTAGTTTTGACTGAAGCTTTTTTGTGAAACATTAACGCACCTATAGCGCACTGGCGCATTTATCGTAACAACTAAATAAAACAGGTATCTTAAAATAACTGACTATAGCTGTTACGAACAAACTGAACTACCAGCTGTTCCACACGACACGATTTAGAATCCCATAACCGGCTGTCACAAGCTTTCCTTTATTTTTGCTAACGACAGTTACCCATCAAGTTAAAAAACGAGAGATGCAAGCTTCTTTGTAGCGGTGTGCGTTGCAAACCGTAAACAGTTATTGAAACTATGTATCGCGTCCAATACCTAAAACTATGTATTGGTCTCTTCAGAAACTATTTATTTATCGGGCGAAACACTTTATTCACACAGCATTGGATCGTCGATAAACAGTTACCGAAACTAGCCGAATGACTCCGACCGAGTTATTCCGAAGTAAACCCGACCGATACCGACGATCGCACGAACAAGCGAGATCGCGCATTTATGAATTTTAGTCATTCTAAATAATAATAATAAAAATCACATTTTATTCTAACTTATTAGGAATGATTTTTATGCTGCTATCAAATCTTTGACACGTTATTTAGGTATATCCATCCTATATTGGCACGAGTATAAATTACATATTAGAACTTTGCATAAGACTAGAATTTATTGGGTCAAATTATTGTATTTTACCAGTCATAATAATCATTTACCACAGACAAAGAACAAAAAATCTAAGTATAAAATTTTCAGTTTATAGCGAACTTGAATTTGTTTACTATTGATTACAAGTTTCGAAGCAAATACCTAAACCGACACGAAAACGTTTATCATTTCATAAACACTTTATACGCATCTCGTCCAATAAATAGTTACCGTAAATACATAGTTTTGTGTTGATACCATGTTTCGAAGCAAATACATGAACCGACACGAAAACGTTTATCATTTCATAAACACTTTATACGCATATCGTCCAATAAATAGTTTTTGAAAACACATAGTTTTGAAACACTTTATCGGATACCAATACATAGTTTCGGTTTCATTTGGGTGAGATTCAGAAACGAGTCTAAGCGTGAACTTACGCTTCCATCTGTCAAAATTATGAGCGTAAGTAGTGCATTTTGACAGATGGAAGCGTAAGTTTCTGACGATGTCATCCTTCATCTTCATTTCAATCAACCTCTTCCATGACTTCATACCTTTCATTTCCATCACTGTCCACCTTACGATTCATTCTTTATTCAAATCAAAATTTGAATAAATGTGACGTAGAGTCACTCTTCATATTTTGATCATTATCATCACACATTCGATTCTGAACGCTAGTGGTTCGACACACAGTCGCTCTGACAAATAGTGTCCTGCAATATTACAATTACGTATTTTTAACTAGCTTAAATATTGTGTTAATAAGCTATATTTTAAAATACACATAATCATCAGCATGAAGTGTTGAAGTTGTGAATAACAATAAACCTATATAACATATATGATACGTTTCATTCAATATCATGTGAATATCATTAACTTAACTCCGTTACTTGCTGCCGTGGAGAAAGCCTCGTAGTTGAGCTAACCAGCGGGCTGATTACCTAAGTCGCAGACGCTTTGCAACAGGCGTAAATTGCTCCAACGCCGCTGTCAAACGTCAATTTGGTATTACCTATTTATTAAGGTTGGATAGCATAGCACTAGTAAAAATGTCTATGACTGTTGCTAGGCTACCGACTGTTATCGATACTCGTGTCAACTCGTGAAAAAACTGTAAAAATACGTGTTATAAAATAAAATGAATCTACGCAAATCTAATTGTATAAAGGTCTATGTTCTGTGAATTATACAGCTGGAATTTGTTTGTTACCATTTCGTAACAAACAAATTCCAGCTGTATAATTCTTATCCACTTCCATTCCACTACTCTTGCTCAGTAAGTTCAAGTAAATATCACATTAGGTTTTGGGCCATCACTGGAAGAAGAGAAAGCGTTTGCAATGGATTTTTCTACGAAATTAGAGATTGGCAAACTCGAGGGTAAGGAAAACTGGGCTACCTGGAAATATAAGATTTCCATAATGTTGGAGGGTACAGAAGGTGCCTTAGAAGCAGTTGAAGGTAAACTCCAGAAACCAATCCTAGCCGTGGGAGCAGGTGACGCTGCGATAAGTGCCTATAATACAGCAATGGCATCATATGAAGACAGCAATCATAGGAAGACTCAAAGCGGCGCTTTGCTCGTGCTCACTACGAACATGATTGAAGAAACGTTAAAGAAGGTTATGCGATATAGAACAGCACATGAAGTTTGGCAAGAGCTGCATAGGCTATTTGATGGACAAACAGAGGACAGTGCTTTTGCAGTGCAGTGCAGTTCTTTGGGCTAAAACATAGCAAGGAGGATGACATACCTACTCATATGTCAAAGCTGAAGAATTTGTGGAATGACCTAAAGGTTGAGATTTCAAAAATTGATGTAACCGCCAAGCTCCCTGAATTGTTCCTGATATGTAAGGTCTTAGACACACTCGACGATAAATACTTCAACTTTAAGTCAAGCTGGCTAATGCTAAAACGGTCTGAAAAGACGATTGACAGTTTAACAAGTCACCTGTGCTCGTTTGAACGAGATTTAAGTAGTCAAGAGAGTACACGACAGGAGACACTAGTTATTACGCCCGCTGAACGTGAAATAAAGCATAAGAAGGATGAGCAGCTGATATGCAACTACTGTTCTGGAAAAGGTCACAGAGTTCGCAAGTGTAAAAAGTGGATTAAGGATGGGAGGCCACCTAAACCAACTTTAGGCACGTCATCATCTTGCTCAAAGTCAAAGCAAGTGCAACAGATTTCGTTGATGGTTAATGCATGCTCAATCAATCATACACAAGACCGGGAGAACTGGTATGTTGATAACGGAGCTACAACACACATAGCTGTAAAAAGTATTATCTTTAAAGTCAAATTTTCATGAATTTGATTCGAATCACACCGTAACGACGGCAGATGGAACTACTATACCTGCGTTAGGAGTGGGCTCCGTTGTGGTTGAATCGAACGTCAGTGGAAATAAAGAGCAACTTACTTTAAACAATGTGTGGTTAGTACCGTCACTTACGAAAAATCTTTTTTCGACGTTAGCAGCGCAAGATAGAATGCAGAATAGCATTTTTAGGTCGACGACTAGAGAGTGCAAGTTAGATATTGGAGGCGCAACTAGAGTTGTTGGCAGAAGAACGCCGCATGGTGGACTCTACAAGCTGGACATAAAGACTGTTATTCCAGCTAAGAAAACAGCTTTTGAGGTCAATGTTGTAACTGGTTCCAATATGCTGCAGCTATATCATGAGCGCTTTGCTCACCAGGACAAAAGACATGTCATTCGCGTCGTAAAACGCGAGTTAGGCATTAATCTAAGTTCAGACAAAGTGAAGTGTGAGGGCTGCATATATGGAAAGTCACATCGAAAGCCGTTTGGAACAAGGGAAAGAGCAACATCTGTTGGAGAGCTCATTCACACGGACATTTGCGGTCCCTTTACAAAGAGCATTTCGCACTACCGGTACTTCCTATTATTTAAGGATGACCATTCAAGCTACCGCATGGTCTACTTCATCAGAGAGAAGTCAGAAGTGAAAGATAAACTTCAACAAATGCTTCAAGAAGCAAAAAATTCTGGGCATACGGTGAAGACTTTACTGAGCGACAATGGTGGTGAGTTTGATAACCAAGCCATCCGTACAATATTACAGAGTCATGGTATTCAGCATCGATTGACAATGCCGTAGACGCCGGAACAAAACGGTTGTAGCGAGCGTGAAAATCGAACTTTGGTAGAAGCCGCAAGATCGATGATGTATACGAGAGGAGAGATGCCTCAAGTACTCTGGGCTGAGCTAATTAATACTGCTGCATATGTGCTCAATAGGACAGGTCCCACTAGTGTAGACGGAAAGGTACCTTATGAACTATGGCATGGAAAGAAGCCCAAAATAACTCATCTGAAAATCATCGGAAGTGAATGTTACGCTCATGTTCCAAAGCAGAATCGCAAGAAGATGAATAAGAAGGCGATTAAAGATATATTGATAGGCTACGAGAATGATGATGGTTATCGTGTCTGGGATGGAAACAAAACGCTAAGGTCTCGAGACATAACATTTGAAACAGATGTCGAATTCAAAATTTCCACCAGCATTCCTATTTGTTCAGAGGGAGAAATAGAGGAAAACGATAATAGACATATTATTGAGCAAGAGCCTATAAACATACAAGACAATCCTGAACCTGTTCTAGAGGGAGATAGAATAGAGATTAGTGAAGACCAAGTTCAAGAAGACGAAGTTCACGACGAGAGAGTCATGGTTGAGAGTCATGACGAACCTACTGAGAACACTAATTATGATGGTGACGATGTCTTTGTCGATGCCGATGAAGATACAGAGGTAGTTGATCCCCTGATAGTCGCGGAGCCTCGATACAACTTAAGAGACAGATCAACCATCGCACGTCCAAAAAAGTTCGATGATTTTGTATGCTTCGTAGGAACAGAGAACTTTCCTGAATATTACAAGGAAGCTTGTGAGAGAGCCGACTGTGCTGAGTGGCAGAAGGCCATGAAAAGTGAACTCAACTCTTTAAAAGACAATGATGTTTGGACATTGTGTGAGTTACCGTCCAACAAAAAGGCTCTTCCTTGTAAATGGGTCTTTAGAATTAAGCGCAACCCAGACGGAACAATTAACAAATACAAGGCTAGGCTTGTGGTCAAAGGGTTCAAGCAACAGAAAGGGATAGACTATGAGCAGACCTTTAGCCCAGTCAGCCGAATGGCTACAATAAGAGCTTTGTTAAGTGTCAGCGCCAAAGAAAACCTGTACCTTACGACTTTGAATTTGAATTTGACGTATTGACTGCATTCCTCAATGGTAAACTCAAAGAAGAGATTTATATGAGGCAGCCAGATGGATTCAGTGACGGCACATCAAAAGTCTGTCGTTTAAAGAGAAGCCTGTATGGCCTAAAGTAAGCACCTCGATGCTGGAATTCGTGCTTTGAGGAGATATTGCCGCAAAAAGGTTTCGTATAGAATTCTGCTGATTGCAGTCTATTCACGAAAACTGTGGAAAGTAAATATCCTTATTACTCTGTACGTGGATGATGGGCTCGTGGCCACGACAGATGAAGGTCTGGCGAACCAATTCCTCAAGGAATTAGGGGATACGCTAAAAATCACGACCAAAACAGCATCCTACTACCTAGGATTAGAAATTGCACGATGCAAAGACGGTTCCATATGTATCAGTCAGGAATCTCATACAAAGAAGATTTTGGAACGTTTTCTGATGTCATAATGCAACCCAGTTTTGACACCAGTCGATAGAAATCAGACTTCTGAAACAAGTCAAAGAGGAAGACGATAAAGAGAAGAAATTCCCATATCGAGAGGCTGTAGGTGCTCTTGCATACCTTATGACAGGTACGCGTCCCGATATAGCATATGCTGTTGGTGTAGTATCGAGGAAGCTAGAAAATCCAGCAGAAGCTGATTGGCTAAGAGTCAAAAGGATATTTCGTTATCTGAAGGGAACTACATCCTACGGCATCAGATATAATTCAAGTTTCAATAGAGCTGTACTTGAAGGCTATAGTGATGCAGATCACGCCGGTGACGAGCAAACTGGACGCTCCACGACTGGTGTCACTTATCTATTTGCTGGAGGAGTAGTTTCTTGGCTAAGCCAACGTCAAGCATCAGTTGCAATTTCAACAACTGAAGCAGAAATTGTTGCAGCGAGTGAAGGCGCGCGAGAGCTAGTGTGGCTTCAGAGAGTCTTCAGCCAACTTATATGTTTGGAAGGAACACCCACACTGAAAGTGGATAACGAAGCGGCCATACGCCTTGCGCATAATCCGGAATTCCATAAACGCACCAAGCATATTCGTGTAAGACACTTCTTCGTACGTGAGACTGTACAAGAAGGCCTAGTGAATGTCCTGAAAACAAGTTCTGCTGATCAATTGGCTGATCTTTTAACTAAGGCAGTTGCGAAGCCCAGGCTTGTTAGAATTAGAGCTGATTTAGGACTGCAAGACATTTCCAACTAGTGAGGGAAAGTATTAAGGTTGGATAGCATAGCACTAGTAAAAATGTCTATGACCGTTGCTAGGCTACCGACTGTTATCGATACTCGCGTCAACTCGTGAAAAAACTGTAAAAATACGTGTTATAAAATAAAATGAATATACGCAAATCTAATTGTATAAAGGTCTATGTTCTGTAAATAATCTACCATTTCGTAACAAACAAATTCCAGCTGTATAATTCTTATCCACTTCCATTCCACTACTCTTGCTCAGTAAGTTCAAGTAAATATCACATTACTATTTGCCGATAGCGACTAAACAGGCGAAGATCTCTGACGCGCCTCTGTCGGACAATCAGTGAATTAAAAACGTTCATTCCTTTTAGTTCCACTGGTGGCTACTGGCGCTAGTAACTATGCGTCCTCCACAAGTAGCGACAGGCGGGCGATGCCTTACGTAATACCAATTTTTTTGACGCTTTGCCACCGATGGATCCTTGGCTGCGCGATAGCTGCTATCGAGTCTGCTGTTGCTGTTTTTAGCTAATTAGCCCGCGGGAAGGAAACACGGAGGGAGGCACTCCGCGACAAGTTCACGCTTAGACTCGTTTCTGAATCGCACACTGAGCCACGCGTAAAATAATTGTAGCCAAAGAAGTATTACCTAGATACTTGATCTTAGATTGTAGGTAGTCACTATGTTATTATGGAGACGTAGCTATGAAACTAGGCAAGAGTTTGATGTAATCATCTATTTATCTCTCTCATACTTACTCGAGCGCCGTATTCGTGGCATATTGATCCGTGCCCCTAATATAAATAAGGAGCACAACCACATTTACAAAAAAAATACGCGACCGCTAAGTACGGACGAAGCGGGCCGAAGCCACGTGGTGGCGTCACGCGAACGAGCGCGTAGCAAGCGAGTAGCCAAGTAAAATACTTTCAATTCTTTTGAGTCTTACGGGTGCGCGTACTGGAAAATAAATACCTGGTGTAAAAACCAGGTCACGTAAATACGCACCTTCCCTATATCTTCCACAATGTCGCCAATGTCAACTATAAAGCAATTAAACTTGACACTGGCAAAATGTATCACAATTTATTGCCAAAAAAAAAAAAAAACTATAAAGCAACGTTGTACGGTACCACCACCCCATCTCCTCTCGTGGGTGTCGTAAAAGTCGACTAAGAGATTAGCCGGAGGATGGGCAGCAGCGTCCTTCGAGTAAATTAACAACTCAACTGCGATCGCCAACCCGTCTGCCAAGCGTGGCGATTATGGCAAAACCCCCCAATGAGCCCACAACACACCCATATCGGTCGTTGTGGTGATTTTTGGGGGAGGCCTGTGTCCAGCAGTGGACTTCGTTCGGCCGAAACGAAACGAGATTTTACATATTCATAAAATATTAGACGTAGCGTTAGCGTATATCTAAGACCAAGTATCTATAGACGGATAGTATTAAGTATAAACAGAAAGTATATTACCACCTCTTACACCGTCACATAAAACAAAGAGATGTCTATAGAGCATTGGTTACAGCAAAAAAATCGAACGGCACCGTTTCGTACTATACATATTTACTTCAAATATGTATGTTATAGTGTTGTTCATAGATCGGATATAGTAAGGATATCGATTTTTTGGAGTTTACTCCTTCAGAATCGATTTATATGTAAGGCCCCTGGTATGAATAATTTATGAGTGAATTTTTGTCGAGCGTTAACTAAAATTCGTTACGTTTTCTGCGCACCTACCACGCACCTTCTGCGTTAAAGTCATGTATGTGTCAAATGTCGTTTAATTTCAAAGTTTTATACATTATTTCATTTAATATACATATTTATAGATCATTGTTATTAATCTTCTATAGTATAATTAATCTTCTATACAAATAAATAAAATTGAAGTGTTTGTTTGTAATGTCAAAATAACAGCATTTTACTGAATGTATATGAAAGTATATAATATACAAAAAATAAAAAAAACAACTTTTAATTTTTTTGTCTGTCTGTCTGTTTGTCTGTCTGTTTGTTCTGGGTAATCTCCGAAAGGGTTACGGTTCCGCGCAAAAAATAAACCCTTGAAATCAAATATATATTCTATGTCAAGTGTCTATGTCGAAGTACTCTTCTTTTAAATTAAACGCGGGTGAAACCGTGGTTCTCAGCTAGTTATTAATACGCAGTGGTGTGATTAAGTAAAAATATATAAAACATGGAAAAATCTAGTTTAAGTGACGGTGGAAGAAAATCCGACGAACACGTGGATGTGTTACTAGGTAGGTTATAATTCATTTTTATATATGATATATATCGTACATATAAATATCCATGCTTTTTATTTATCATACATTCAATGAATGTAATTTATTTTTAATCGTATTTTAGTTATATTATCTATGTTCTCATTATGGCAAATGTTGGTTAACCCGTTATTGGCTAGTGTGTAGGCCTGTTACCATATATATATTCATTAAATATTATATTGTATGCATGCATGCATGTATTGTATTATTCCGTGTGGTGTCCGGATTAAGAATATAGCACCACTCCATCTCCTCCCGTGGATGTCGTAAAAGGCGACTAAGGGACTAAACCAGAGGGATGGGCAGCAGCGTCCCTTCTGTGAAACCGTAGCCATACTGCGCTCACCAACCCGCCTGCCAAGCGTGGTGAGTACTGGCAAATACCCCTCAAAATGAATGAAATCTGAAAATCTATGGGGGAGGCCTTTGTTCAGCAGTGGACGTATAAATGGCCGATATGATGATGCACGAGCTGTGGAAAGACCTGTATAAATAAATAAATAATTTACATTTATAAGTACGTTACTATGTACAATTTATGTTTATACTTATATTAATGTATACATGTGTATGGATGTATGTTTATACACAAGAAGGAGTAAACTTCAGTGTTTCGTCGGAGCTGACACACACACTTTGTTTTTTATTGTTATAGTTTAGCCTATTACTTGAACTTTCTTATGTATTCTTATAGTTAGAAAGTGCATTTTCGTTCATAATCAAACGTAGATTTAAATTAACATCTATGTCTTATATACGCTATGCTATACAAAAAATATTGGGATGGTACGGCGGGACAGTCCTACTTTTGTTGTATGTACCAATAGTCCTAATTTGTGTTATCTTAATATATTTAAATTACGTGTCACGTTGTTTGTCCGCTATGGACAGCTAAACTACTGAACCGATTTTAATAAAATTTTGCACCCTGTGTGCTCTTTTATCCAACTTCAGAGGTAGGATAGTTTATATCTCAATTTATAACCACAATATTATTTTATTGCGAATTATTTGTTTATTAGAGTCATCATTATCTGTTAGTTCAATTAGATTCTGAAAGATGGCCGTAAAAGGTAATTAGTTGAGTGGAAATAGAAATACGGATAACTAATTCTAATGTATAGATAGCTATGAAGAATTGTAATTTAAAATATATTCGTTACTTCAATAAAGAATAATTTATTAACTTAATTAAAGTATACTTTAATTGTCTACAACACTTCAATCCACTTTCAATCATAACTACATCCCAACACACTTATAGTAAGTTAGTTAATTTTTATTTAACTACAAAAATATTTCCTAGAAATAATGTATATGGCAAAACAACGTTTGCCGGGTCAGCTAGTAAGGTTATAAAACATCCCTTGGCAACATATATTTTTTACCTACGAATTAGTATTAGTACATCTGTGAGAAGCAAGTGAGTGCAAGGGACCTGTCAGCTGGATAATTCTACAACATTACGAACCGTGGAAAACGGATATTGGTTTACTACTGTAAATTTGTGATTACAAGCCGCTGGTTTCAGTAGCGGATCCATTAAGAAATTAAACTTAACTATATTTGAATACATAGGTACAAATTTTAAGTTTCTATAAGATGTTTACGTGACGAGTTTTAATCTGCGCGCCACTAATTCGAGGCCATACCACACAACCCTTTACCACCACCATCCGACCTGTGCCGCGGTCGCATCTGCGTGGTAGGTTATTACAAATCCGTGTTTGGGTCGCAGAAATTCATTTGTGTATGAAACTTCCAACTTCGTCATTTCGGCCGAATGAAGTCCACTGCTGGCCACAGGCCTCCCCCAAAGATTTGGGTTTTGCCATAATCGCCACGCTTGGCAGGCGGGTTGGCGATCGCAGTTAAGTTGTTAATGTACTCGAAGGACGCTGCAGCCCATCCTCCGGCTAATCCCTTAGTCGACTTTTACGACACCCATGGGAGGAGATGGGGTGGTGGCATTCTGAGCCGGCACCACACAAACTTCCAACTTAATATATATATATCTATATATAATAGGTCCAGTAGATTCGGAGTAAATTAGCTGTGACAGACGGATAATCAGACTGATACACGTGTAATCCTATAAGAGTTGGGCCGTTTTTCCCTCCGAACGTTTGGGACCCTAAAAATGTTAGTTGGGACAAGTTGTTGGGCTATTTACAGCCAACCAACACAGCGTTCTGGCATTTGCAACGGATACTCAAATCCGACACAGTAACTTTTACGCCTTCTCCCAATCCTCCCATGCAACCAATTAATCAGAAAAATCAGAATGCCTAGTCTAAAAGCACAAAGTTCCCCAAGCACTCTAGCAGTAGACCAAGCTCACCTCACTGAGGTCAACGCCGAAGTTGAACGTAGAGCCGCTATTCCGCCAGCCCTACTCCCTCCGTTCACAGCAGGCAAAGTCACGACCGTGGTAAAAATCTCAACCCCTGTAAAGCCCCCGCCTCAGACGGTATCACCACCAAGCTGGGTAAGCTCTTCCCACACAGTCTTATCATTTTAATGACCGCCATTTTTAATGCGGCATTGAAAAAACAACCTCTTTCGTCACAAGTAGAAAGAAGCTACAGTGATGGGTATCCACAAACCCGGCAAACCAAAGTATGAGTCCACTTGCTATCGCCCCATAAGTCTTCTCAATGGCCTTGCGAAGATATGTGCGCAGATTATCTGTTCCCGTTTAAAGGATTCGAATCCAAAAAACTCACTCCCATCGGATTGTTTGACTTTCGAGCAACAAATGTACAACAAATCTTTCAGCATTCGACAAAGTTTGGAACAACAGCTTATTATATAAAAAAATCATGAAATAGAGAATCGAAGTAAATCCCACCAAAATCAAAGTCGTCGTATTTTGCAAACTCGGAGACAAGCATGCGAGCTTCAGACAGATCTCGATGTTGGGCCAATCGATTCTTTGGGAACCGTATGCCCAATATCTTGGAGTCACTCTACACAAAACAATGCGTGCCTGCACCGCCTTTGCTCTCGGTCGCCTCCACGGCGTACTAAATGCTCGTAGTAAATTATCCCTTAGAAATAGGGTGAGAATGTATATCACGTGCATCTAGCTAATGACCCATGACCAGTGTCGCATTTGCACACGCAGAAATTACTCTGTAGACTTCAAGTTCTCCAAAAATGATTCATGCGCGCAGGTGCACCCTGGCTCATACGCAATGAACATATTGTGTAGAAATTGACGACCAGTAGGTAATTTATGATAAAGCATCTTAACGCTTCTTTGGCTCTGCCCTGATTCACTCAAATCCCCTCGAGGTATTCGCTACCTAATACCGAGCCTCCCTCGCCAGTAGCGTACGCCGCCCAAGGTATGTACTGATCGACCCGGATGACGAAATAACCGTATTCTTATTCCTCTTATATCATCTTATTCTCGGAAATGTCTGCGAGAAGCCCGACACAAAAAAGTGTTTGCGCGCACCATCACATTCAAGTCTCTTACACTGTTCTCGAGGCTTTTATACTTTTATTTCATATTTTGGAAAAGTTACATCGTAACGTGAACAACGGTTGGTGAGCGCAGAATGGCTACTGTTCAACAGAGGGGATGCTGCTGCCCATTCCTCTGGTTTAGAGTCCCTTAGTCGGCTTTTACGACTTCCATGGGAGGAGATGGAGTGGTGCTGTATTCTTATTCCGGACACCACACGGAGGTTCATTCGCAATAAAATACTCCGATATAGATTTGAACTTGTCTCTCGATGGTCGGCCATCAAGCGGTTCATGAAACAAGCGCCTAAACGCTTTTTAGATCCAGCCCTGTTCCAAGACCTTATGGTATCGGCCACCCAATACCTGTGATATTGTGTGTGATGCAATACCAGTGAACCTACACCGCGGTCGCCCACGCCGTCCGAAATACGCACTCATCTAACTGAATGATTAGAGACAAGAAGAAGTTGTGTATGATTCAATTCCAATAGCCTTTTCCAATAGTGTTAAAAATCTTGGTGTTCTTATGGATTCCAACCTATCTTGGGATTCTCACATCTCAGCGGTAAGTAGGAGGTTATTCTGCTCCTTTCAGTCTCTTAAACGTCTCCAGAAATTCGTGCCACTTCAAACCAAAGTTACTCTTGCGCAGTCTCTTCTTCTTCCTCTTATATACTATGCTGATATCTGCTATCTCGATGCAACCAAAGAACTTTTTAATAAATTTGAACGCTTACAGAATTTGTGCATCAGCTTCATCTTTGACCTTCGAAAATACGACCACGTGTCGGAATTCCGGGCGAAACTGGAGTGGTTGCCGATTCGACGGCGTCGAGAATCAAACGTTCTTTCTTCGCTTTATTGTATTCTTCATAATCCTAATTCTCCCGCATATCTTCGTGAACGCTTTGAATATCTTGTCCCTAGGGGAGACCCCTGTCGCACAGCTTCTTCGCTTCTGCTTCGAACTCCACGTCACACCTCAAGCCGTTATGACGGGTCCTTTACTATTCGTGCAGCGCGCCTTTGGAATTCTCTTCCATACCTCCTACACGATAGCCCTTCTCTGGACGTCTTTAAGAAAGGAATTAAGAAGTATCTTCTTTCTAAATGACATAATGGATATTTAAATATGTATTTATTAGTATGTATGTGTATTTTTATCTTTAATTAATATTTCATTAATATGTATGTGTATTTTATATTTTATTTATTTATAATATATTTATGTATGTCATATAAAAATAACGTTTAATTTCATATATTCATTTACTAGCCTGAACCCGCGGTTTCACCCGCGTTTAATCTATACAAATAAATAAAATTGAAGTGTCTGTTTGTAATGTCAAAATAACAGCTTTTTACTAAATGCATATGAAAGTATGTACGTTACATATAACAAAAACTCTAATTTTTGAATTTTTTGTCTGTCTGTCTGACCGTCTGTCTGTCTGTCTGTTTGTTCCGGGTAATCTCCGAAACGGCTAGACCGATTTTGACGGGACCTTCACTGCATATAGTTGATGTTATGAGGAATAACTTAGGCTACTTTAATTTTAGAAAAATAATTAGGGTTCCGTGCAAAAAATATAAATCCCTTTAAATTCAATATATACATAGTATTCTATATCTCAAGTGCCTATGTCGAAGTACTCTAAATGTATTTTAAACTGCAGGAACCCGCGGTTTCACCCGCGTTTAATTTAAAAGAAATTTAGAGTACTACGACATAGACACTTGACACAGAATATATATATTGGATTTCAAGGGTTTTATATTTTTTGCACGGAACCCTAATTATTTTTCTAAAATAAAAGTAGCCTAAGTTATTACTTATAACATCAGCTATCTGCCAGTGAAAGTCCCGTCAAAATCGGTCCAGCCGTTTCGGAGATTACCCGTAACAAACAGACAGACAGACAAAAAAAATGCATTTTTTGTTACATGTTCCGTATACACATTCATATGCATTTTGTAAAAAGCTGTTATTTACACATTACAAACAGACACTTCAATTTTATTTATATGTATAGATAGATTGGTACTTTTATAAGTAATGTACACTCAACTTAAACCTCTAAGGGTGAGATTCAGAAACGAGTCTAAGCTAAGTTTACGCTTCCATCTGTCAAAATTAGGGGCGTAAGTAGTGCATTTTGACATAATATGGAAGCGTAAGTTCACGCTTAGACTCGTTTCTGAATCTCACCCTAAGTCTTATGCCATCTCTCTATCACTCAAAGGTTTGCTGGTAGAAAACTAAATTTGAGTTAAGCTCGCCTTTGTACATATAATTTCCATTTGTGTAATATTTCTGTGTTTGTGTACAATAAAGAATTAAATTAAATTAAGCTTGCGCAGTCTCGTTCATACAGACCAGCTTACCGTCATCGCCACTGAGGTCCACCCCATCCGTCCACCCGCATGGCCTGTCATCGCGGCAACCCGTTCAATCCCGAAGTCTTGCTCGTGCCGAGCCATTAGCTTTAAATATCCCCATAAAAATATTTCAATAATATCGATCAAGCTGTCCCTAGTTTGGTCACCCCGTCAATGGCCTAAGCCGAAAGGAGACTGGCAAACCCTCATACAATGCTCCGAATTATTTATTTATTTATTCTTTATGCACAAACATTTACAGAGGCGGACATGCCTTAGGCATTTATTATGTCGATCATTAGTAGTTGGTAGTTACAGTAGTTGGTTATTACTTACATTAAATTCGTATGGTGTAATATCGTATTTCATAAGTATTTAATTTTTTTTTTTTTTTTCCCTATTGCGTTTATGTACAATCCTGGTTTTTGTGATATGGAAGTTATGTATGGCGTTATAATCCAATAGCTACTTTCATTTATTTTATCACATTAATATCGATTACTATTGCTTTACTGTAACATTTAAGGAGCACGTCGATATTTCCACGACGCCATGATGGCCACAACTGATGATGGTTTGCTCGTATGGATTCTCATAAAACTACGTTCGATATTCGTTTGAAACATCCACCAGTAAACAGCGCACAAACATCCACCAGTAAACAGCGCACGTACATCCACCAGAAGACCATATCACACAGCGAAATACCGTCTTGAGCGTCATTTATTTTATGCGGTCTTTACCGCTTCCTAGTTTTTAAGCTTTGTTCTGTAGGTCAACATTTCCAGAAAGAAAACGTTGGAACCAAAGACGTATCGCATTTTCTTTTGCAGTAGCTGCCCAATCGCATCATTAATCTTTCGAGCTGTTTATGCAGCGCTAGTGCCACGGTTGAACTCGTATTCGTTAATAACGCGAGACGTACACATTATTTAATCATGGAAATTATGACTATTTTACAGTTCCATCACTTCGAAATCATGATATTTTAAATTAACAACTAAGTTCAAATTTATATTGGTGAAATTATGAGTACACTAAGGGTGAGATTCAGAAACGAGTCTAAGCGTGAACTTACGCTTCCATCTGTCAAAATGCACTACTTACGCCCCTAATTTTGATAGATGGAAGCGTAAGTTCACGCTTAGACTCATTTCTGAATCTCACCCTTAGACTCGTTTCTGAATCTCACCCTAAAGGTTTTCATATTATGCCCAAAACTTTAAGCTTTTTTGGGGGGATTTCATCTATGTTTCAATATATTTTCCGTTACACAAACATAAAGAATTGCCGTGTGGTGCCGGCTAAGAATGCCACCATCTCATGGGTGTCGTGAAAGGCGACAATGGGATTATCCGCAAAACACAACCAGTTATCTTAATCACAAGAAAAGGTGTTAAGTTTTTATCTCTCCCTGAAAAGTAACGGCTTTGTGGATGTCCCTATGTAAATATCTACTGAATCACGGTGGAAATGTCTATACTTAATACTGTATTTATTTTTAACAAAGCAATAAACTATTATTATTTGTATAATAAAGTCCGTATTATTTAGAGAATTGTTTCGACCAAAATCAACCACCCCCATTGGTTTCGTAAAAGGTGACCGAGAGCTGATGTCAAGAGGAAGAGCAGCAGTATGCTCCCGCGTGCTATTAACAACATACTGTGATCACTAATTTGACTGACGAGCTTGGTGATTATGTTAATATAGTCACCGCTCTATGTAGGTATCATTGGCAGTCCATGTTCAGGACGTTTACGGGCTGATGTGTAATTTCTCCGAACCCGGTACTATGTCTATCTTTTTCCTCTCTCCTTTACAAACATTTTTTTAATAGAATTGAAACCTGATAGTATATAATACTAATCGTCTAAATTTCGCTATGTAAGTTAGTCCACGACTATTCAGGTATCGATTTTATAATGACTGCATAAATACATAGCATAGCGTTTGTGCGGTAAAATAGGTAGGTATTGGTCAATGCTACCATCTTAATGGTGAAACCATGCGTGGTGGCATATAGCGGTATTTGCAAAAATAGCGCTTAATTTTACGAATCGTACAGAAGTCCATCCTAAGGATTTCTAGAAAATATTGCTATTAGCGATAAGACCAACCATTGGAGATTATATTTGTAAATTCAATAATTCTATCATTTTGTTTCCAAATGGTGTACACTAAAGCATATTCTATTTTACGAAATACAATATCAGCCTTAACTGTCCCACTGCAGAGCAAAAGTTTCTTATTTATCGCACAAAGGAAAGAGCGTTGATCACCACGCTTGCTCAGTGCATATTGGAGATTTTAGACTATTCTATTAGAGGTAACAGGTTTCCTTACAATATTATATAACAATATTCCTTCGTCGTTAATTTCAGTCATGTCTTAGATTAACTAAGATGATATATGACTATAAAAAATATGCGGATACCAGGTTTTGGACCCGCAACCCAGTGCTTAAGCAGCGAAGCCGTAAACCTCAAATAAAAACTTCAACAACCTCCTTCTAATATATAAATTATTCAGAAACACCTACGTCTTTTCTTTGTCCTTGAAGTCAGATCGGGACACTACTAATGAAACATTGATTGAAATTGCCTACTTTTTCAGCATGCTAAATGCCCGGGTCATCGAGAATATAGCTCCATTGGTTTTTAGGCATGTGTGATTTTAATATAAACGTATTGCTGTAAGCAAATACTCTAAATTAAGTTGATTCATTGCAGTCCATTAAAATTATTCGAAAAACATTGCGCCATACATATACCGTCTAGCGAAATCAAGCGCTTTTAGCTTTCTGGCAAATGTGCCAGTACTGGTACGAGTACTGACATAGAAGTTTCTGGAATAAACCCGCATCGCCCAGACCCTCCTCGTTCGATCTAACAAACGTCATT
The DNA here is from genome assembly GCA_947459985.1 of Diloba caeruleocephala. Lineage (NCBI taxonomy): Eukaryota > Metazoa > Arthropoda > Insecta > Lepidoptera > Noctuidae > Diloba > Diloba caeruleocephala. The sequence goes on along the minus strand of OX381612.1, from coordinate 11,326,170 downwards.
TGAATTTTATCGAAACTCGTTTACGGACGTGCTCGTACGGCGTGTTTCTTTTGCTCGTGAATATCAAGTGAATCAGTGTTTTCGGCATATTCCAGAATTGTGATAGAAATAAGAAAGTTAAGGTTGGTTCCAACAGCTTGTATTTGTTTAATCTAAAAAAAGTAGTGAGGTTGGCTATTGCATAGATTTCATTTTTTGCGAGTATTCTAACTTGTTCGAAGATTAATCAGTCATAACATTTTACTTTAAATCGTAACTACATTATTCACATAAATGTTGTCTGGTTGTAATTTCTAATGTGTCGATTTTGTTTACTATTAATATTATTAGTTCTTTAGTTCTGTGCAATTATCAAACTGCGTGTTCTACTTATTACACGCGTTATTTATTTAATTTAATCTCAAATTAGTATTGATTTTAGACATTTTCATTTTGAGTAATAAGGTCGATTTTTATTGTTTAGTATTATTAACATGTATATGAATACCAGAAAGTTCTATTTCATTCCAGGTATTCTACTCGTATTGCATTAATCTTATTTTTTATTGTTACTATGACAGGTACAAAATATGGTGAAGGAAACAACATACTATGATATTTTAGGGGTTAAGCCCAATTGCACAACAGATGAACTGAAGAAAGCCTACAGAAAGCTAGCTTTGAAGTACCACCCTGACAAAAACCCAAATGAAGGAGAAAGGTTCAAACAGATTTCTCAAGCCTATGAAGTACTGTCAAATCCAGACAAGAGGCGAATTTATGACCAAGGTTTGTTTACTCTGCCAATGCACTCTAGGTAATATCAGATGACATAGTCTTCTTAGTATTAAATTATAATTATAATTTTATAAAATTCTGCTACCACTTTGAACACCCATGCACTAATGTTGTTTAAATGTCTGTCAACACTTTTTTTTGACTATTTTCATGATCTTGTTTAATAATACATGGCCTGTCCCAACTTCTTTTCCAATGAAATAACTTAAGGTTTTGTTGCTTATATATTTCTTTTCTGCGTCTAATATTCCTGAATGAAGTGTGGGTAATTCTTGAACCATTCCTGTAAGTAAATGGCATAAAATCTTAAAATTTCTTTAACCACTTATCCAAGTCTAAGGCCCATATTACAGACTGAGAATCAAGTAGAGTTTGAGTCGAGATTGCTTCAATTAAATATAAATGGAGAATGTATTACATAGGGTTCATATTTGATCAACACAATCTCAACTCAAGTTCTACTTGAGTTTTGATTCTCAATGTGTAATACAGGCCTTAGTGTTGAGGAAGTTATTGTCATTAAATAGAAGTAATTAAAATTAGTATGGCATTTATTTTGATATTTTTATAAATTATTATGATTTGTAGTTTAATTCACATTAAATTACCTTTTATATTATTTTTACACCTTCAAAACTGTTGGTGTGGCTTATCCATAGGCACTGGCAGGATTTTGTTAAGGGAGGTGCACCTGCATCTATTATTGAATTAAATAATAATATATAATTTATACAGTGCATAGGGAGGTACCCTATGCACTGATCATAAGATCAGGCATTTATGTCAATTCATATATTTATATTTATTCAATGTATTATTATTAGAATGGTTGTAGAACATACTCATGTTTTCTTCTATGACAGGAGGGTGCAAGTACTCCCCCCAGCGCCCATGGGCTTATCAATAAAAGATAGGTATACTGCAAAAGTGTACACCTATCTTATTATACTGACTTTTGTGAAGGTCTGATTAAGAATATATATCTAATATATATAAATAATCCAAATACAAATGTATTTATAAATATATATTATGATAACATACTACACATACTGTCTTATAGAACAGATGTAAGTGACATCCTAATGAAAACTGATACCATGAATTCAGTACATGATTCTAGAATCCTTTAGAATTTTGCATTGGTTTTTCATGTCCAAATATTTTCTAGTTTATTTTCAGTATTGAATCATTGTTTCCATTTATCCTAACACTATTTTGAACAAACACAAGAAAATATTTATTTTCACATAAAACTGCAATGTGAATCAAAAACTGAACTGAAAATGTTTGAATTTGTTTTTAACATAGTCAGATTTTGTGTGCTTTGTGGGTGATATTTTTCCATGTAGAAGTATTGGTATGTTTACGACTCTGTGACCACTACTTGGGTTATTGCACACATTCTATAATCCTGTAACATTCATGATACATTGCAGGCTCAAAAATGTTAAAGAATGTGACTTAATATTTAAAAAAGTCTTTTCTATTTTTATTAAAGACCTAAGTGTAACCTGTCCCCAAAGTTTTTGGTATGTTGTCACCTACATTCTGTATAAGTGTAGATGTAGTAGGTCATTTCATATTTCAATAAGATTAAGTACTATTATAAGCTTGAATAATAGCCAGCTTGATGGTATTACCGTAGCTGTTGTCTTTAAACAATATTGTAATGTTTCTTAAAACATGGTGGCAATATTTATTTGTCAAAATGTCACTTGAAAACCTGGCAAGTCATAAATTCATTACAAGTCTTGGGGTTTCTACAAACATAATTTTCACATACATTTGAATGCTACTCTGAATAAACTATCATAAATATAAACTGATAAAACAGGTGGTGAACAAGCATTGAAGGAAGGAGGTGTTGGTGCCAGTGGTTTCTCTTCACCAATGGACTTGTTCGACATGTTCTTTGGTGGGGGTTTCAGCGGTGGTCGTCGGCGTGGGCGTGAACGGAAAGGCAAGGATGTTATACATCAACTGTCTGTGACACTTGAGGAGCTTTACCGTGGAGCTGTGAGAAAGCTAGCGTTGCAGAAGAATGTCATCTGTGAAAAATGTGAGGGACGTGGTGGTAAGAAGGTAAGTGATTACATTTTTCATAAGTTCCATACAATAACAATAATTTGTGTCAAACCTAGCACAAAGGTAGCACAAACTATTCATTGTTTATATTAAACTAAATGCTTGGCTTACGCACAGATAGCTAATAGCTAGATAGTGCTACATTTATTATGGTTTGTTTCATGTATCAGTTTGAGTTAGATATAAACAGCAAAATTATTAAAAATAAGTATTTCTTTAAAAAAATATTAATTAAATGTCAGGCTTTAAAATGAAACTATACAGTTATGTCTTCAGAATTCAAAGTGGTTTCTTATTGGCATAGGTCAGCTGAAGTCAGTTCATCAATCAAATTAATGTTGTCAATTGAAAGTGGGAGTCTTTCTTTTTTTTATTAAGTCCGCAGTCTAGATGTTAACAGATTGCAGGTTATCAGCAGCCTATTGCAGATGCATGCCTTCCTTGGTGGGCTGTAATGGTACATCCCATAATGTTAAATTCCGGGATCCCGCAGCCTATTCGGATAGCGATTCGATAACGTCGCTTATTTCATTACTAAACACTTACATTACCTAAACATTATAACAAACACTTTAATTTAATATTCACATGCATATAATATGCATTTTTCTTACAGCATTATAGAGTCAATCAGTAAGTCAGTTATGAGCGTAAATATTATATAAATTATATGTTGCACTATGTATGAATAAGTTATTATTTTGCATGGCGCAGTCATTGAGTGCCCCGCGACTACGCACCGATATAAAGTGTGGTGGCACTTAAGTAAACGCTAGCTTTTTAAATCTGTTCTTGAAATATTCGAAAATTAATTTAATTCTGATTTAATAAGATTGAACTCATGATTCTTCTTCTGTAAATTGGCAAAAAATCTGCTGATGAAAATTGATGTTACCAAATCCAGCGTTATATCCACTATTTCCCACTTGGAAAGTTCTGTTCCAGCTATGTGAGATTTTTGTGACGGATAGCAAACATGTTTTGCTTTTTGTAGCAATTCAAAAAAGGAGTCACTAGAAATGTTGCCATTGCCCTTTTCTTCAGAGATGTCTGTGAAGTGGTGTGCTGCCACCACCTCATACTCATATGTCCGGTCATAAAACCAATTACACTAATATACACACAAAAAACTGGATTGTGGTTCATTCTCACATTCGCCAATGCTTGCCCGTGCAATTAACAATACTCCACAAAAAGCAATTTATCTTGCACTAGCTGGGACCCGCGGTTTCACCCGCGTTTAATTTAAAATACATTTTGAGTACTTCGACATAGGCACTTGACATTGGATATTTCTATTGAATTTCAAGGGTTTTTTTATTTTTGCGCGGAACCCTAATTATTTTTCTAAAATAAAAGTAGCCTAAGTTATTCCGTATAACATCAGCTATCTGCCAGTGAAACTCCCGTCAAAATCGGTCCAGCCGTTTCGGAGATTACCCGGAACAAACAGACAGACAGACAGACAGACAAAAAAAATTAAAATGCCTTTTTTGTTATATGTTCCGTATATACTTTCATATGCATTAAGTGAAAAGCTGTTATTTTGACATTACAAACAGACACTTCAATTTTATTTATTTGTATAGATATATTCAGAGATTGACATCAACGCATACCACGGAACTACGGAAATGTGGAACCAGCCTCCTTCATTGTACGTTTATATTGATATTGGGTAGCGCATGGTAGAGCATCAGCGACTCATTGCTGTTGCAGATGCGGTGTTGGCGTACCGTCAGTCAGGTGGAAGCCTGTTTTGTTTTCTGTCAGCTCATTGTTTTTATTATATGCGCTTAAATATTTACTATAACTAAGTAACTATATGCACAACAAAAAAAAACATTCTTTTAAAAATACTGCAATGTAAATAAATGCCGATAAGGAAATGGTACATTATTATGATGGAAGGGTCCTTATTGTTGAGCGTCCACCTGGCTCATAGTAAGTTTTTTCTACCTGTAACACATTAAAATACCTAAACAACTACTTGACTTTTGCCTAGCTCGATCAGATGAATATACTAAATAATGTGTGAAGTACTGAATCCTTAATTAATGGTAAAGGTTTTATGACATCCATTGATGGTTAATTTGCAAAAATCTGAAACCACAAAGCAATTAGTTTTCGTGAGTACTATTGAAATGTTGGTTCCAGATGATTTAGAAAAATCTATGTTTATACTCTGTATATTTCAGGGTGCAGTGCAAACTTGTCCAACTTGCCGTGGCACAGGAATGCAAGTACAGATTCAGCAGCTCGCGCCTGGCATGCTCCACCAGATCCAAAGTGTATGCAGTGAATGTCGTGGACAGCGGGAGATCATCGATCCCAAGGATCGCTGCAAAGTCTGCCAGGTATTATACCTTAAATTGATTGTCATAAATGTCTTTAAAAACCTGGTTGTGTATTCATAGCTGCTAAACAGTTATGCTGATACTATAACATCCCTGTATTCTTCATTGCGATTCAAGGGCTAATCAATTCTAAAATTAAAATATTTATGGATAATTACACTGTGGTACAATCCATACGTATACTGCTACTTCCTCATGATTCAATTAATTACATACTAGATATTAATGTACAGGCAACTATTATCCAGAATAATTTTGAGTAGCAACTAAATAATACCCATTTACTTACCTTGAACAAAAAGCCACAAGTCTCACAATTACTCTAGTTTTTTTACACAAATGTAAACAGATAGGAATAAATACACTCAGCGGTATGGAAAGTGGCCCAAGCTTGAGATTTAACAGTTTTATAACAAATTGGCATTATATTGTCTAGAGATCGGAAAACATCCACTGCTAGACAGAAGATTGACACAACAACCAGTATGGGTTTACGAGTTCATTCGGGGGATTTGTCATAATCCCATAGTCGCCTTTTACAACAGCCATGGGATGAGATGGGTTGGTGGTATTCTTATGGCTGAAATTAATTAATAATCACAGAATCTTTAGATTTTGGATTAAGAATTTGTTTGTTTTTTGTGTTAAATGACTGTTCCTAACACAAAAACGGATGAAGTCCAGAATCTTAAATCTAAACATTTTGTAGATGTATGTCTACATATTTCGTAGATCTGATGGTCGTTAGGGTAAAAAGGTTCTCGGGTGAAGACTGTGCAACGCCAAAACGCAAACGCCGCGTGGGACGAACTCCAACGAGGTGGACAGACGACCGGTGAAGGTCGCTGGGAACCATTGGATGCGGGCAGCATGTATCCGCTCCTTGTGGAAATCTATGGGGAAGGCCTTTGTTTGGAAGTGGACGTCTTTTGGCTGGTATGATGATGACAATTGTTGCTTCCTCTGGCTGGGATGCCTATTTGCATGCGGTCAGAAATACTCTGCACGTTATTTTCAAACTTGGGAAATCTCGCCCCCAAAAAAATAAACAGCAATACCCATTTGCTGCGGCGCACGCCCATTGGGGTGTTTTAATAGTAGGTACACCTAAATGGTAATCGCGCCGATCGGCGTTAGAAAACAATTACTCGCACGTTAAATAAAATTACAAAAACATCCGCTAATAACACTACAAAAATTCACTAAAATCCATACAGATTAGAAAACAGCCAGATGGCGTTTTCCAGAGTTTCTCAACTTTTGATTTTAAAGGTAGAAATTTTATTCAAAAAGTAAATGTATTTTTTTTATTAATATCTATGATTTGATGAAATCATGCCTAATTTCCTAACTTTCAAAATTAAATAGCTTGCATCAGCATCACACTTGAACTTTTTTTAAACAGGTTATTTAAACAGGTCTTGAGTGGATTATACAATACACAGACCAGCGATTGCTGCAATCGCAAGTGATTTGCTGTTAACCATTAAAAAGTACTGATCTTTATCTCTGAAGATGTTATTCAGGACCTTCACCAAATTTAAAGGTCTCATTCATCATCTCTAGAGGAAACTATTAAACAAAACAAAGAAATATCCAAATCAGTGTATACTATAATCGGTATAGTTATACCCGAACATAAATAAAAAGAAACTTAAACAAGAACGACGAACATAAAACCTTATCCTTTTTGAAGTCGGTTAAAAATACAACTATCTAAAATAATTTCTTATTAGATTACTCTTCCAGAGTGTAAATCCGATTATAATTTTTTTTAAGTGAAACTTCTTCTAAGTTAAAATTCGATGAAACGAAAAAGAGACAAACATACATAAATAGGATTTAGTCTGCGTACTACGAAGCCTTCAGAATATACGTCATAGTCAACGTGTTGTATCATTCGGTATTTATGTGTATCATTTTTGTGCATTTGCATATTAAAATCCGTTGGTTAATTAATTATGTTAACTATTTAACACATTTATTTATGTAATTCTCTCGTAGGCTACTTTTCTGAAGTTTCACTTATGCCATGTGTAAATTGCACACACTCACTTTTCTCTTCTAATTGATTGTCATCAGAAAGTGCTATAATCGGATTTGGATTTTTATATGGATTGTTTACTGTTTAGCTACAATTTTTATTAATCATATTCATCATCATCATCATATCCACCAAATGACGTCCACTGATCACATATTCACCTTGTTGGAGGTCATCCCACGCTGGGTTTTCTAGTTCGCGGTCTTCCCTCGAGAACCTTTTTACCCCAACAGCAGTGTGCCCCGCCCATTGCCACTTCAGTTTACTAATCCTTTTAGCTATGTCGCCAAGTTTAGTTCTTCTGCGGATCTCCTCATTTCTGATTAGATCTCGTAGAGAACTACCAAGTATAGTTCTCCCCATAGCTTGCTGAGTGACCTTGAGCTTTCATATGAGGCCCATTGTGAGTGACCACTTCTCAGCCCCATGTGTATTATCACTGGTAACACACACTGGTTAAAGACTCGTCTTGAGGCATTGCGCTATTGTTGACTTTAAAAACCTCTTCAATGTATCGCTCAGCTGTTAGACTTCCAATAATGAACGTCAACTCTGTACACGCTTCAGAGCTTATACCTGGGCATATATACCTACAATATAATTGTGCAACACGATGGTGCATGAGTTCTGGACCTCGTGCTGTTCATGCAGCACGTAAATATCCTTCTTCCTATCGTATATTTATCGAATAACCACTTTAATAAACATACGAGCTCTTTTACATTCCTTTCTTTTCTTTACCTTAACTAAAGGCCGTGTGGTGCCGGCTCAGAATGCCACCACCCCATCTCCTCCCATGGGTGTCGTAAAAGTCGACTAAGGGATTAGTCGGAGGATGGGCAGCAGCGTCCTTCGAGTACATTAACAACTCAACTGCGATCGCCAACCCGCCTGCCAAGCGTGGCGATTATGGCAAAACCCCCCAATGAGCTCAAAACACATCCATATCGGTGGTTGTGATGATCTTTGAGGGAGGCCTGTGTCCAACAGTGGACTTCATTAGGCCGAAATGATGATGATGAACTAAAGGAACCAAAGTTACTTCATATCGCTATGTTTATGTTAGGGCCGCGTTCTTTGTCGCTGAGTGTAGTAGGTCGCACTAATATTTTGTCATATGCGGGATTATGCATTGAGAATAAAAGACAAACTACGGCTACTGTGGTAACTTTGACCTAATGGTCAGAACCTTTAATCACAAGGAAACCATAGGCAGCTAAAAAATGGCAGTTAAAATAAGATATAATGCGTGTTACAGGGACGTAAGACGGTGCGCGATCGCAAAATCCTCGAAGTACATGTGGATAAGGGCATGACAGATGGCCAGAAGATTGTTTTCAGCGGAGAGGGCGATCAAGAACCAGAACTGGAGGCTGGTGATCTGGTTATAGTTTTAGATGAGAAGGAACATGAAGTAAGCAATCTTATTTTAATAGAATGCATTGGAAAGCAGGAACTAAATGCGGTGCTAATACTTCTACTATGTTAATATTCGTGTAATATTTGAATTACCGTGTTTTTAGTGTATAATTAGCCATGAGCCTTTTCTCACTATCAGAAGGGGCTAAGACTTAATCCACCATGCTGGCCTAGTGCAGGTTGGCGGACTACACACACCATGGGGAACACTTTTCAGCCCCCTAGAGTGTGCAGATCAGAATTTGATTATCATTTGCATTAAAGGTGGAGGAAAACATCATGTCGGGTTTTTAAATCCGAAAACTTAGACCCTCTTGAATGGGCGTTAAACCACTAGGCTGTCACTGCTTCGACATCTTACATTTTAGTAACTTGTATTTAATCCTTTTCTAGATATTTAAACGTTCCGGCAATGATCTCATAATTCGATTAAACATTGAACTTGTGGAGGCACTTTGTGGCTTTCAAAAGGTGATCCGGACTTTGGATGACAGGGATATTGTGATAACTGTCCTGCCTGGTGAAGTAACAAAGCATAGTGAAGTAAAGTGTGTGTTGAATGAAGGTGTGTATGATTAGAATAAATTAAACTAATAATATTTAAGGAAATTAGACTTTCTCTTTCTGGAGTAGAATTTTCACTTCCATATCATAAGGCCCAAATCAAAACAAATCCATAAGCAATGTCCTGTTAGTAAAATAAACTGATACACAAGAAATGAAATAATGTATTTTTATTCTGAATTACAATAATCAAAATGTTGTATTTAACATGCTTATTTATCTCATAACTTACAGGCATGCCGATGTACAAAAATCCCTTTGAAAAAGGGCAGCTTATTATACAATTCTTAGTTAACTTCCCCAGTCGCATTCCGCCTGAAGTGATTCCTGCCCTTGAGAACTGCCTGCCGCCGAGACCAAGAGTAAGTTTGAATTTTTTTCATACCCTTTTATGATATTGTGCAATACAAATTAATTTATACATCATGTAAAATGGCGTCAACGACACTACACTTTGGTGTGGCTAGTTTATGCAAGGTCATACCTAGACAATAGCTATGTTGGAATGCAAATTTAATTTGACATTGTTTAAAACGAATATGTATTTGTTTTCAGTGACCCACAGTAACAACTATTATTCTTGTAATACTGGGGCCACACTAAGGTTTAACGTCTTACGCCCATTATCGCAATAATTTAAGCGCAAAATATTTCACAAAATAATGCGTTAAACTGAGTGACCACACCTGCATTTAACGCGTGAATGTCGATAAATCACGATATTCGACAAAATGTATTCAAGATGTATTATTTGATAAGTGTCTCAATCACTTATTCATTTGTCCACTCCATAGCCACAGAATACTTAATATTAATTGCCAGCCATGGTTATCGTCCATCAATAGTTGCTTCGGGTGGGAAACAAAGACTTACAGTGCTTTCGCACTTTCGGCGCACATTGACAGACGCAGGTGTGCCCACACCATTAAATAACGCTCTAAATCTCTTGTATGTGCCAAAAAAGACCGCCACCCGAGCTATCGCCTGACGTCATTAAGAATGCCAATACAAACTAGCGCGTTAAGTCGTGGCTACACCTTTGTACAGTCCATTAACGCGATAATGAACGGCGTAAAATCTTAGTGTGGCATAAATATAAATATAATATATTGTGAAATGTGATACATTGCTAGTTTAGGTTCTTCATCTTATAGTAAATGTCATATTGAGTCTACTAAGTCGTTTGGCTGAATTTCAACAAGCTGAATAAGTCATATCAGCCAAAGAATGTCCACAGCTAAACAAAGGTTTCCCCATAAGATTTTCACAATGGCCGGTTACATGCCGCCCGCATCCAACGACTCGTAGCGACCGTCACTAGGTTGACTGGCCATCTTTTGTTGGAAGCCATCCCACTCTTCGTTTTCCGGTGCGCGGTCTTCACTCAAGAACCTCTTTGCCCAAACCGGTCGTCAAAATCTACGAGAAAATGGGCTTGCCCACTTCAGCTTACTAATCCTTTCAGCTATGTCGGCAACTTTAGTTCTCTATGGATCTCTCCATAGCTCGCTGATTGGTCTTGAGCTTTCTTATGAGGAACATAGGGACTGATCACGTCTCTGTGGGCATAATGTCATCACTGGTCAAAGACTTAGGACTCAGGTTGAGGTACTGCGGTATTCTTGACGAAAATCGACCTGAATAAGTCCTGATGATTCCACAAAGAATGAGATTCACTTCATGACCAATAAAAGACAAATATTTATTGATTTGTCCATGATCTATAGGGTGAGAAAACCGGCAGTGATCACCAAATGGTGAGAGGCACATTGAATATCAATCTCAAAATTGAGAGGTCTTGTCTCGGCCCTCTAGTGCTCATACCCAAAATCCGAGAGCTTTTAACTGGAACTCTAAAATTGCATGGAGAACCTAAAATATGGCATATCTGTGTCCGACAACGGTTGTGTCTAAGTACTTTAAAACCCCACCGTAAAGGTAGACCAAAACAGTTCTCCCATGACACCGTCAACCTCATGGCAGAAAGACGTTCCATAACGCTCCAGTCCTCTGGTAATGCTGAAAGCATACCGGCTGCTCAATAACCAGATATGGAAGTCCTTGCGGCACGATATTTTACCTTGTAACACCAATGAGCGGAACACGGGCTCCCAAGTGTTATGAAGAGACATGTCAATTGAGTCAAGTCAGAGTATGAAGCTGAAGACCGAGGATGGCAGCGTACCATCGAGAGTAAGCCAGAGGTGTTGCGAGAGCTTGAGCTGTTTTACCGAAAGCTATACCTCCCACCGCTGTCACCATGAAGTAAACAACCAGATAGCTTGATACAGACTGACTTTATTTCCGGACACCCTCAATACCTTTTATTAATTACTTATAAATAATCATGCAACAATGCCTACCACTGGCGCTTACAATGACCCGCGAGCCAGATTAACCCGTCTTTATACTAAATATATCCCGGATGGCCTTGAAACAACTTAAAAATAACAAGGCTGGGTGATGACGAAATTACAACAGAGCTTCTGAAAGCATGTGGAACACCGGTACCTTAAAGTCCTTTTGATTTTTTTCGATTCCGTCATACTTGAGGGAATAATGCATAGGGCACGCCGCAATAGCGGCGGTAAGACCCGTCATGGAGGAATGGCATGGCGCCTTCATCTTGATGACGGATGACGCAGGTACTCTCGAACTATGGGTGTTTCGGAATGTACCTGTATCGAATAGGCCGAGAAGGGACGCTCAGTTGTCATCACTGCAGAGAGTGCCCAGAGGGCACGGTGCAGCACACGTTGGAGGAGTGCCCAGTTTTGGCAACGCAGCGCCGTGATGTCGAAGGGGGTCTTGGCCGCTTCCGGCCGCAGCGCGTGTGTTCTGCGCGCGTCTCTGAGGATATAGGTGTGGCCAGCCATGTCGGATAGTGACGGGCCGTTACCCGCTGGGGGTGCGGTCTAATGGCTGACAAAGCGTGCACCTCACCCCCAGCTAAAGGTAAGAAGTGGAAGGACACCGTGGGGTTTTAAAGTCAGCCCTTCCCAAGGCGGAGGAAGTCCATGAGGATTTCCCCACGACAAAAAAAGGGGACAAAGCATGCAAGGAACATATCTTCAAAATTGGTGATAACACCCTGTTAAAAATTTATAAGCCCATCTTGCTGCTGTGCTATATAACCTGTTTGTATAATGAATAACATTGAATGAACTAAATGGTCATTCATATATTTTAGATTGAAATTCCTGAACTAGCTGAAGAGTGTCAGCTGATAGACTTGGACCCTGAACAGGAGACTCGTAGGCGACGCGCGCATCACGGCAACGCCTACGAAGAAGATGAAGAACATCCTGGAATGAATAGAGTACAATGCGCCACTAGCTAGATGCCACCTTATACTCGCCAAACGAGCGCCAGCGATGAACCTAATCCAACTAAATTACCTCTGATTGAAATATTAATAGCGTTTAGGAGATTGATTGATGATGAACATCAGTTTATGCAACAATTATATTAATATTTTATTATGAAGTAGGTTTGTGACAATTTTTCACAGTCACATAATATTGTGTTTACATAATATGTAACAGCTACATACTTTTAGATGGATTCTGGTTTTGCTGAGACTGTCGGAACTTATGTTTATGGTCCATCAGTTTTAGTGTGCAATTTACATTTACAATATTTACAGCTGTTGTAATCCAAAACTGTGACAGGCTATTTATATTTCATCAGTTGTAAAGCAATATTAGCTTGTTAATTAAATTATTTATGTGACTTGCTATTAGTTTTTCTATGACGTCATTCCCTTTATATAAATACTACTTAACACATTTAGTAGCCACGAAACCATATTCACAATTGGAATATTGTTTTCGTATTACGTTGCACTTTACCTTATATTGAAGTTCAGAGCTGGGGTACTCAGGGTAAGTCCATCCTGCGAAATAGCATCTTATCGAAAATTTCACTGTGATTATTCTACAAGTCTAATGTTGGCATCAAGATAACAGACGGATTTTCCGGGCACCGCATCGCGGCATTTGACATCATGCCAAACTTGAATGTATCATGTCTCACTATCATTTCGAATAATTCGGCGAAAGAACTGACCATGAGTGCCCGGCTTAAAGTGCAATAATGCGAGTAGGTCCATTGTAGTAGGTAATTAGTTATATTGTTGTATCAATGTAATCCTTACTGTGATTTGGTTTTCTATCTTCTTTTAGACAACAATGTATGCCTTCTGGAACTTAATATTTATATCACACATCAAGGCATCTTAGCTTATATTAATTTGTTATAATATGTATGCATTTGTATTTTAAATAATGCATGGACTATTTATATGATCCAAAATAGTGTTTAATTTTATGACACCATCATATTCTATTGTCTGCTAGTTCAATGTTTTGAACGGAATATGCTACATATTATGTAGGTCTGTGATTTATCATAACTTTTGTGGTAGAATGGTTGCGGGATATGGCTTGTGCTCCGATAAAAAAAAATAGCTAAATAAAGTTTATTTTCAATAAACAGTTTGTCTTCAAATGTAGTTTTATTTTAGTATTTGACCAAGCTTGAACAAGATAATAATAATTTACATTCGATTTACGTTACGTATTTATTTGTTTATGAAATAAAACTTGTTCTCTTACAGTATATTTCGTGTGATGCTTTCTAGCACGACCACGCTGCCATCACATTATTCGGAACCACTAAATGACTTATGGTACCCAAAAAAATTACTCTTATTGTACTCTCACACAATATAAACTAGTATTCCTAAATCATTCGATTTCAATGTATGTATATATAAACTTACATATTATGGTTACGACGATCATAATAACTTTTTCATTGTATAATTCAAGCACAAGCATACGTACACTACAGTACACTTTTCTGAAGAGGGTGCCGAGCATATGTCGCCGGTCACAATTAAGTATTTACTGTAACTCGCTAGTTGTGTGAGTCGTCACGCACACATAATCAAGTCCGCTCGGCTCGGCCGGCCGTTCGCCCCGTTTTCTGCACTAAAGTAGGTTACGTCAAGATTTAAAAATATGTGTGCGGTATTGAACATCATGAAAGAACAAATATTATTATTTATTTATTGATTAGGGGCAGAAGATTATATATAATGTACGCATTAAAACAAAACTTAGGACAAATAAATCATTTAAAAAAATGATTCCGACTACGATTTCAATCCATGCATGACTGTATTCTACCTGTACCTAATCCTTTTCAGTTTAGGAGATACATATCTAAACATATATACAAACTAAAAACAGCTAAAATATACCCTCTGTTTGGCTTCGCCATAGTCGAGTAAAATGAAGACGGTAGGTAGTACCTATTCTTGAAATATATCGTACTTAGTTACTTTTTAGAAAACAGACTATACACATGTATTTAATTGTTTTTATTAACTAAGCAGTTAGCGCGGCTTCATCCGCGTGGATATAGGAAAATAGTTTTTAACTTTTTATGCAGGTATCTACCCTATATAGATGACATTACAGTAGGTACATTGTTTTTCTACAACATACCACTACATCAAATCACCACATCTACATCCGACCATACTACCATGGTCAACCATAGCCAACCAACACACCATTCACCATTATCACTACCACACTATCACACACCATCCACCACACCCTTCACCAAAATCGCCACCACACCATTCAACATCACTACTACCACACACCGACCAACACCAGTACTACACAATCTACTACCACCACCCAACAACTCATGATGTCATGATATCATCTAGTTGTATTTTTATTACACTGATTTAACCAAGAACCTCTTAGTTTATATGCGATTACCTTCAATGAAGGGGTCAACGTGTATCACCGGATCTATTCAGCCGATTAAAATGAAACATACCCCACTGTTTAAGTTAGGCTGATACCTGTACCGTGTGGTCTCATTACGATCCCTTCAGCCGTTTTCACGAGACAAACAAACGGACAGACACAGAGAAATTCTAAAAACGATCGATTCGCGTTCTATTGCTCATGTTAGGTTACCTTAGGGGGGAGAGGTACTGTTGGCGGTGTCATTAGATATCGCCAACGCCTTCAACACTTTGCCATTCGGTTGCATCAGGGAGGCGCTCCGTTTTCACGAGGATCCCTTATACTTGAGGCAGCTGGTGGCAGATTATTTGAGGGGGCGGTGCGTCAGCTACCAGGGACGCGATGGCCGGATCTTGAAGAGGCCTACTACGTATGGTGTTCCACAGGGGTCAGTTTCAGGGCCACTCCTGTGGAATGTGGGGTACGACTGGGTTCTGCGCGGTGCTCTTATTCCCGGGCAGAGT
Organism: Diloba caeruleocephala; assembly: GCA_947459985.1. Classification (NCBI taxonomy): domain Eukaryota; kingdom Metazoa; phylum Arthropoda; class Insecta; order Lepidoptera; family Noctuidae; genus Diloba; species Diloba caeruleocephala. The sequence continues at coordinate 11,310,623 of OX381612.1, read as the reverse complement.
GTCATTTGCTACGCCGATGACACCCTCGTTACAGCCCGGGGCGCCAGTTTTGAGGAGGCAGCACGATCGGCCACCATGGGTGCGGCCCTGGTTATTGACCGTATTGGGGCACTAGGACTGCGGGTAACGCTCGAACAGACAGAGGCCCTGGTTTTTCAGGGGCCACGTCGTTGGCCGCCAGCAGGCGCACACATCACCGTCGGTGATGTGAGTATAGTGGTCCGGACGCAGATGCGCTACCTGGGCCTGGTCCTTGACCGAAGGTGGGACTTCGGCGAGCATTTCCGCCAGCTTGCCCCGAAGCTGATCGGCGCTGCGTCCGCCCTGAGCCGGCTACTGCCGAATTTGGGCGGACCCAGTGCGAGCTGTCGACGGCTTTACACGGGGGTGGTCCGCTCGATGGCACTTTACGGCGCTCCAGTGTGGGCTAACTGCCCAGAACAAGGCTTTGCTGCATAGACCTCAAAGACTCATGGCAGTCAGGGTCATACGCGGATACCGCACGGTGTCTGCTGAGGCTGAGTGTGCGCTTGCGGGGACTCCCCCGTGGGACCTGGAGGCACGGGTGCTCGCTACAGTTTACTGGCGGATAGCGGATGTTCGGGCCGAGAGTGGCAGTCACCCTTTGCCTGAAGCGGTCACGAGATGGCGCAGGGAGGCTCATAGTGCCATCATGAGTCAGTGGAAGATGAGGCTGGAGACGCCTAGTGCTGGTCTTAGGACCGTGGGGGCTATTCAACCAATCCTGGATGAGTGGGTGCGGAGGCGGCATGGGACGTTGTCCTTCCGTCTTGTGCAGGTGTTATCAGGGCATGGCTGCTTCGGCAAATACCTGCACACAGTGGCGAGGCGGGAGGCGACTCCCATATGCCATCAATGTGGTTGCAGTGAGGACACGGCGCAGCACAGTCTTGAGGAGTGTCCAGCTTGGGCGTTACAGCGCCGTGACCTCATAGCAGTAACTGGGGAGGACCTCTCGCTGCCGGCTTTGGTAAAAGCCATGGTTGACAGTGAGGGGGCTTGGGAGGCAGTCGCATCCTTCTGTGAGGTGGTAATCTCGCGGAAGGAGGCGGCGGAGCGAATCAGGGAGGAAGACGCCCTTGCTGACCCGATCCGCCGCAGGCGGACAGGTCGGCGCAGGCGTCATAACGCCCGCTTGATGCCGCCCTAACAATAGCCAGCGGGTGGCAGATCGAAGAGTCTGCCGTCCGCATTGCAGGGCTCTTGGAGTTGCGGTGATGTTTTTAATGCATCGCCGTTCGTGCAGGTAGGCGAATACGTGGGCCAACAGCCGACGGGCCGGTAGTATTTACGCAGTACTCGTGGTCCATCAAAAGGCGGACGCAGGTGAAACGGCGGAGTTTTTAGTGGGTGTAAACCCCACATAACCACGCCATGCCCCCGGATGGCGTGGTATGCGCCAGGCATTTTCTAAAAAAAAAAAGGCGGGCCGGGGGCGCGGTCTAATGCAGACAAAGCGTGCACCTCACCCCCGTGGCTAGAGGTAAGTGGAAAGACACCGTGGGGTTTTAGCCGGTAAGAGTCAGGCATGCCCACTGGCACCCTTCCCAAGGTGGAAAATTTCAGTTAGTTACCTTAGCCCTCTAAGGCACTAGCCCTAGCTGGTTTTCGCGAAAATAATCTCAATGTGCAGACATTTCGAACTTTACAATTTTATTACAGTATAGATTTTGCTCACACACAGGAACAGAAAGAAAACAAATATGTTTATAAAAATAGTACAAAGGTACAGCTCATCTCTAAAGAAAGTATATGATGACGTCTTCTGGCGTTTGGCTTTTGTTTTTGTCTATAATGTGGCGTTTATTTTTTCACTGTTCTTTTTTCGATAGCCTGGAGGATATACTTTCCTCTGTCAGATCGATTTTCATGTCCACGTCGGTCCAAACAGCAAATATGCATGTTTTTCTTGATGTGATGTGTAATTGTCCTTGTGCCTGGAAGTACCAATCATGTTTTGCTCTGGCTGAGTAGGGACATTTTATTTCGACAATTTGATCCTCTTCTACAAGTCCATACGGCCTCCTTTGGCTTTACCGTAGTCGGGTTACAAAAATGCAAGCTACAAGAAAACAATTAGGTACGTTCTTCCTTTTAAAAAGATTTTTCAGAATCTAGCGTTACCCTTTTTATTACGTCTTCCCATTTTCACCAAAACAAAATTGAGTAAACAATTGGTTAAAAAGATTGGGTACACTTAATATATCTCAGAAAAATAAAGTATAATAACTAAAACGAGAAAAATATTGCATAACACGATAGGTAAAACTCGATTCTGGGTTCGCGGGTGCGTAGATTGGGGAATCTGCGTGCTCACCAAGCGACCCAAGAGAAGACGGTAGCACGCATGTGGTCACGCGCTGCCGTGGGACGCTTTGGGGGATCCTTTACAATCCCCCTGGGGGGGTGACCGCTTTACAGTCACCCTCTCCGAGATGTGCCAATAGGCGTGGCACCAGTGGGTGGCTCTAGTGTGATCATACGAGGACCTGGAGCCTCCCTTAGGTGCCGAAGATGACCGCTCCAGTGGTTTTAGCCGGTAGGAGTCCGGCATACCCCTTCGTCCTTCCCCGGGGCGAAGGAAGTTCATGATGAATTTCCACTGGGCACCAATAAAAAAAAAAGAAGGTAAAACTCGATGCTTCTCACCAAATCACATTGGAGAACAGTTCAACGACGTCCACCTTACTAAACCTACAATACAATAGTCATGCTCGTTACACACAAAGAACTTCAACTTGGTGGGTCTTAGTTTACTACATTATAAATCCCATTACCAGCTGCCGGCTTCAGCAACTCCTGGGTGCCCATCTACCAGCCAACTGCTCATCCAAAGCAATCTAATGAGCCTACGTTGACTACGGCGTACATTCTTTGAACACCTTTTAGCTCCATCATCAGACTCTGGTAACCATCTCTCAATCAACTACTCATTGAGACAAATCTAACAAGCCCAAGCTCGAGGTGTCTATGTTAACCACAGCGGGGATCTCGTGACCACCTTCTGGCTCCATCATCAGATCCAAATCAAAATCTATCAGCCAACTACTTGTCAAAAGCAATCTAACGAGCCCAAACTTAAAACGTTAAATACAGCGTAGATCCTGTAACCACCTTCCAGCTCCATCAGATCCTGGTCCATGATCCAGGTCTTTATATGTCAGCCAACTACTCATTGAGGCAAATGTAACGAGCCCAAACACTGTGTCTACGTTAACTAAAGTTGATATCCTTTGAAACCTTTTGGCTCCATCATCAGATCTTGGTCTTCATCTGACAGTCAACTACTCACTGTGGCAAATCTAACGAGCCCAAAAACTGTGTATCTACGTTAACTATAGCGGATATCTTTTGAAACCTTTTGGCTCCATCATCAGACCCTGGTCTGCATCTGTCAGCCAACTACTCATTGAGGCAAATCTAACGAGCCGAAACTCAGGGTGTCTACGTTAAATACAGCTTAGATCCTGTAACCACCTTCCAGCTCCATCAGAACCTGGTTGTTATCCGTCAGCTAACTACTCATTGAGGCAAATCTAACAAGCCTAAACTATGTCTACGTTAATTATAGCGGATATCCTTTGAAACCTTTTGGCTCCATCATCAGACCCTGGTCACCATCTATCAGCCAACTACTCGTTGTGACAAATCTAATGAGTCCAAGCTCAGTGTGTCTACGTTAATTACGACGGGAATCCTGTGACCACCTTCCGGCTCCATCATCAGTTCAGCCCTCAAACACCGTAATATTGCTTTATTATCGAAGTCAATTCCGATAACCATTTCAAAATTATCTATGGAACATAGGATTCTATGATTTTGATTGCCGTATGGCTATTCATTGGTGGTTACGCAGACGACGGCCTTTTGCTTATTCAGTCAAGTACAAGAGAGGGCCTTGAAAAATTGGCGGATACTTGTTTACGTTCAATCTCTAGGTGGGGCGAACGGAATCGCTTAATGTTTGCACCGCAAAAAACCTTTCAACTAATTTTAAAAGGCAATCTTAAGGCATCACCAAGCATTCAATTCAATAATATTACCGTTTAAATAAAGGAGTCAGTGTGCTACCTCGGTCTTGTATTAGAGAGAGATTTATTTAGATCTGTAGGTGAAAAAGCTAAGAGAAACTTCTATGCCCTGACAAGGATATCAACAGCTACATGGGGTCTTTTATTTTGTACTTTAAATACTATTTACGGGGCTACTTACTTGGGTTGTATATGCTATGGTTCACCTATGTGGGCCGATAGAGCTACTATCGGCGCGGTACGACGTAAACTGCTGGCAGGTGTTTTGCCAGTCGCGATTTTGAGATACAGCGACGTGCTGCCATGTACTACTCAACGCGAGAAAACATGGACGCGGAATTTCTACTACAACGCGATCGTGTTAGGATCTGCAGATTGTTTAAACCACAGGCTGGTGTTTGGGAAGAACTCTTTGCTGAATGGCAATGTAGGTGGGACACATCTATAAAGGGCCGTCCCTATACCAGTTCTTTCCATCCGTTCGTGAGCGGCTGGCATGTGCATGGTTGGAAGTCGATCATTGCGTGGCTCAATTTCTCACCGGTCATGGTAACTTTTAGAGTAAATTATTTAGCTTCAAGCTTGTTGTCTCACCATTCTGCAAATGTTCAACACCGGACTGTGAATATGTACAGTCTGCACATCATATTCTGTGGGAGTGTGTTCTCTGGCAAGATGAACGCAATATTATGTTCGACAGCTTGCAAGTTAATCCGGAGTTGTTAACTATACAGACCTTGTTGCAACTAGGACGAATTTCCGTGCGTTCAGGCGTTTTTGCCATATCTACTATTGGAATCAGTCACAATAGCTCACAACATAGGACCCGTAATTAATTATTTAATAACATTTTTATATCCGATGCTCAAGATCCAGTGCTTGGCAACTAGGCTTATCCTAGTTGTACGCTCCCAATTATGGTGCCTATGGCCTAAAGTATTTTCTCTGTCTCCTGCTTGCTACGGAGGGAAGTGGAACGTATATTTCGGAAATAAAAGGCATTTGTTGCAGAATTGGTGAATGCGGGCAACCGTCTTCACGGTGCGAGTCATTGCTAGACTGATCTTCGGGCATTGTTTATAAAAACTTCGGGATTACATCACAATATTAATTTATTAAATCAATTATGTATCTAAATTCGTCACACAATTATTACACTGTTACACTGATTATCTAATGATTACACTGATTACAAAATGACTCAGGCGCGATCCGTATCACAATTAGGAGATGTCGACAGAACGAGCGTCGCAATCCATTATCCAAGTGCCCCCACCTGCACGGCGCGCTGCATTATAACATGCCACCGTTCCATCCCCACCTCGCCTGACTCACAGAGTGGTACGATGTCGTCACTTGCACGTGCGCGCGTTCGTAAACAAGTTTGTTAATCAGCGCCGACATATATTCTTTCCTACTCCTCCATTTTCTTTTTAAATTAATTTTGTTGCGGGTTCCAAGACAGTTCTTCATTTCTCTGGGACACACCGAACTTCATTGGTCGGTGTTCTTTTTGGTGCTCGCCATTGTAGATACTGGCTTACAGGATTTGCAGTGGTTGGGAATGTACATACATTCCCAACCACTGCAAATCGGGGTTGTCCCAAATAAAAAAAATATTATAACATAAAAAAACCATTTCAAAAGTAACTTGCAAAATTTATCCCATCCTTAATAAGTCAAATACCTACATTTAATAGAATTAAACACTGGCCGTCTTATTACAAAACATGGTTTATCGATAGTCTCGGACTAAAAGTGCGGTTTATTAAAATTTCTTATTACAAAAAGTGGTTTAACTGTTAGTCTTGGACTATCTATGGTACTAAAGATAAACCTGATGGGGACCTAGTTTAACTCTATAAACCTTTGGTCTAAGTCACAAATATACGTCAAATTCATTGTTTTGAGGTTATGTTTGGTTTCTTTTTGTGTGTTATATTGTAATATTACCTGAAATGGTTTAAATTTGCGTTTTCCTAAAGATAGTAATATGCCGTAATTACAATAATTGTAGGCAAGTACTAACTTTTTCTTCAGAATTCCAGTTTTCACTTCTTCGTTTTTTCTATTGTTCTATTTTATTAATATTATTCCCTAACTTCTTATCAATAATAAGTACGAAGAAACGTCCAAATCTCAGAATAGTTGTACCTATGTATAAAGATTTCCGCGCGATATAGACATTCCGTTACGCGTTAGTGTTGTTTGAAAGTACATATTTCGGACATGAAATAAATGTCATAAAAGTATTCCTCAGAAAGAAAATAAATGGCATTTATTGAAACAAGAACAACCATTCGTTTCTAATAGTTATCGTCATTAAATACCCTATTATATATGTTGAAATATCAATATCATTAATATAAAAAAATTACAGAAATATTTAGCATTTGGGTAAACGGAACGATGTAACCGAATGCTATCTGATTGAATGAATGTTTCCAAGGAATTCCGTGTATAATCTGTGGAAATAATTTAAGCCAGAACTAAAGTCAGGTACTATCTAGCCCTGACTTAATTTGACATTTGTAATACGGACGGGTTTAAACCAAGGTACTAACGTTGGTCGTGTGGTGCCGGCTCAGAATGCCACCACCCCATCTCCTCCCATGGGTGTCGTAAAAGTCGACTAAGGGATTAGCCGGAGGATGGGCAGCAGCGTCCTTCGAGTACATTAACAACTCAACTGCGATCGCCAACCCGCCTGCCAAGCGTGGCGATTATGGCAAAACCCCCCAATGAGCCTGCAACACATCCATATCGGTGGTTGTGGTGATTTTTGGGGGAGGCCTTTGTCCAGCAGTGGACTTCATTTGGCCGAAATGATGACTAACGTTAGTTCCGTACTAAGTCTAGACTTCATAGTTCTGGTTTAAACCTGAGTCTAACAAGATTTTTGTAATAAGACTGTGGGTGTCGTCATCAATAACTTTCATAAAATGTATCTTGTCCTTTTCCGCCCAGTATTAACAGTCCAATCACGGCCATGTATGGTATGGCCACACCGCTCATTTTGTCATTAAAAATAGGGCTTTAAGTCGTGTGTTGTATAATACTTTTATAATATCAAGATACCTTTCGCTCGCAACTGCCATGCTCCCATCTCACATACAGCGTATAGACCAAGCGAGCATACAGCGAGCCGATTGCGAGCGATCTGCTTGCCGACACCACTACTGCCGCCCATTATACAGACACGCGTTTGAGATCACTCACTATAATGTGCGCTGAGTGAACGGCAATAAGTCGAACCCTGACTGTCGGTGCTTATAAGACCAACATGATGGCGAATAAATGTCGTAGACGACTGGGACTGTCGCTGACCTCGAGAGTATCGTCCCATTGTTTATCACCGTCAAGTAGATGGAGCGCTCTGTAGTCTGGATGATATTTGGGAAATTTAACGGCATTAAAAGCATCGTCTGCAGTAAAATGCGCAAACTAATTGAACTTGCCATTATTTGGATGCACAGTGTCGACCTTACCCGATGCAGCGTTTTTCATAACTCCCGAGAAACCATATTCTGTACGCCCACGTTGACGTCGATCAAACACAACTCTTTGATTCTCGTACGTATAATATGACGGCATCTTGCTATTCGTTCGCGATTTGGCGAACGAAAAGGATCCTCTTCGCATAGTTGAAAAAATAAGAAAACCGTAGTTTGACGCGGATATTCCAAGCGCTCTATGACATTTTCAGAATTGAAATAAATTCGCTAGCCATTTTCTAAAGGAACGGTCACGTGCATGACCGTTGGATGTTGATCATGTATACAGACGTCGCAGTGTAGATACTCTGCGAGCTCGATTGCGATTCACACTGGGTGTAAGTCTCTGACGCTCGTGATGCAGCATGGCGCTGCCGATACGTGCTTCATATTCTTCATTACTATTTTGTGATCGAGAAGCACCAATGACAACTCATTGGGTACCGCGACTGGCGCTGCGTGCTGCTTTCTGCAGTTAAAGAGGAATATCTTTCAAAGCTCATGGGTTGATCGTGAGGCTCAGTTAACTACTAAACGTGCACAGAGCATTGCACTGGAGCTTCGAAAGATATACGACTTCTTTCTAGGAGGCATATAAAATTCCCTTTTGAATCCGATATCAATAACAACCAAATCAAACAAAATTAATCAACACTGCTCCGTAAGAATCGGCAGTTGTTCAAATATTTCAGACTAGCTTTTGCCCGCGGCTTCGCACGCGTGGAATTTAGAAATGTATATCATGCTATTGAAAACATGCAATAATGACCTGGAGCTTATATTAGGTACTTGTAATAGGTGTAGAGAGATCATGATATATTTCCGAATGACACGACCCTTAGGCCTACCGCGTATTGCATCCAGCCCAGCCTGCCGAGTGCCAAACCATTTTTGCCACCGCTTTTGTCTTTTGTTTGGAAACGCTTCCCACGTGGCACTGAGTGTCATCATCAGTAACTTTCATAAAATGTAGCTTGCCCTTTTTCGCCCAGTATTAACAGTAAAATCACCCATTATAACCATTTTGTCATTAATATTAGGGCTTTGGGTCGTGTGTTGTACAATACTTTTATAATATCAAGATACATTTCGTGAGTGCTCTCGCAACTGCCATGCTCCCATCCCACATACAGCGTATAGACCGAGTGAGCAAATCGTGCGCTTCAAGCGAGCATACAGCGTGCCGATTGTGAGCGATTTGCTTGCCGACACCACCACTGCCACCCATTATACAGACACGCGTTTGACATCACTCACTATAATGTGCGCTGAGTGAATAGCAATAAGTCGAATTAGAAAACCAACATGATGGCGAATAAATGTCTCAGACGACTGTGACTGTCGCTGACCTCCTCGAGAATATCGTCCCAGTGTTTATCACCGTCAAGTAGATGGAGCGCTCTGTAGTCTGGGTGATATTTGGGAAACTTAACGGCATCAAAAGCACCGAGTAAAGCACGTTTTTTTTTTTTAAAACAAAACATTTTCAGAATTGAAATAAATTCGCTAGCCATTTTCTAGAGACGTCGCAGTGTAGATATTCTGCGAGCTCGATTGCGATTCACACTGGGTGAAAGTCTCTGAGGCTCGTGATGCAGCATGGCGCTTCCAATCGCTTGCGAGACGTGCTTCATGTCCTTCATTTCTATCTTGTAATCGAGAGGCACCAATGACAACTCATTGGGTACCTAACCGCGACTGGCGCTGCGTGCTGCTTTCTGCAGTTAAAGAGGAATATCTTTCAAAGCTCATGGGCTTTTAAGATGCAAAGGCTAGCTCGATCTCTCAAAACTGCAGTTGATCGTGAGGCTCAGTTAGCTACTAAACAAGCACAAAGCACAGAGCATTGCACTAGAGCTTCGAAAGATATTCGTCTTTCTAGGAGGCATGTAAAATTCCCCTTTGAATCCGATATCAATAACAACCAAATCAAACAAAATTAATCAACACTGGTCCCAAGAGTCGGCATTTGTTCAAATATTTCAGATATAAATAAAATATCGTAGGTAACGGCTTTGCGTGGAGATCGCGACAATTAACATAGGTAGCGGTACCCTTTGATGCAGATTAGGAAAAATACTACGTTTAATCTGAGCTGACCCTTAACTTCACGTTTTGCTAAGGCAGCCATTCCGTAACGCCAGTAACAGTACAACAGTACGACAGTAACGCCATCTAGTTGGAAGAAAGAAATAAGTATTAAAACTTTATAAATTTAATAATTATAAAACTATGTAACTCAGAAACACAACAATAAAATTGAAGTGTCTGTTTGTAATTAAAAAATAACAGCTTTTTACTATACGCATATGAAAGTATATACGGTACCTACGACAAAAAAGCTATTTGTAAATTTTTTGTTTGTCTGTCTGTTTGTTCCCGCTTATCTCCGAAACGGCTGGGCCGATTTCTACGGGACTTACACTGGAAGATAGCTGGTGTTATAAGGCATAACTTAGGCTACTCTTAATTTAGAAAAATAAATACGAATCCCCGTGAAAAAAACCCCATGAAATCCAATATATATACATACATTCATATATATACATACTCTATGTCAAGTGTCTATGCCGAAGTACTCTAAATTATATATAAATAATCCACTTTCTTTTAAATTAAACGGCGGGTGAAACCGCGGGTCCCAGCTAAACAAAGGTTTTTTTCCTTTTCAGTGGTTTTAATATTTTTATGTAGGGTTTTTGAAGTCGGTATATTTTTTGTTAAAAACGTTTATTTGTTTCTTTTTAGTGTAAATAAATGTAAGAACCTTTTTCAATTTGGTATCAGTATATAACACTAAAAATAGGAATGACTGAAATCGGTTCTCTGATCTGAGAGGAAACGAAACTATTAAGACATCATCTAGATAAGTGTGCATTCAAATTAACCTGTTTATTGAAGCTGGTTAAAAAACCACTCAATCAAATGTAATGAAATTTATATGGGACCAACTCGAAAGTATTCTACACCAGTTACAAAAGAATTGCTCAAATCGGTCTACAAATGTCGGAGTAACCGGTGTACATACAGAAAAGATGAAAAGGTGAGTTTTTTTTCTTTTTCCTCCTCCTTTTTGACGTCGGTAATAAATAGAATATATTATCCTTTATTTAAGGATAACAACACACATATTTTATCACGCTTTTAGTCTTAGGGGACACAGCAGTTACGCAAATGCACTTTTGGCACCGACATTAATAGTTTTTCACTAGTAAATAGACAAACAAATACTTTATTAAACTAAGTCCATTTCATGATGACAATTTATGCGAAATACAAATGAAAACTTATGAATTAGTCCAAAGGAAAGAACTCCTAGCGACATCTAGAATATTCAATATAGAAATTGCTTTTCAAGAGAATAAAATTAATGCAAAACAAAATCCAAAAAGTAAGATTTTAGAGGTAGATTTGATCCGTGAACAAAGCAATGACAACCCGCGTGTTAGTTTAGCAGGCTACGTAACCAGTTACGAAAAGGTTACGAAATAAGCTTTCTCATTTTTAAAATCTGTCGCTTATCTCCCTTTAGATATAGCATGATTGTAATGTTTTTTTTTACATAATTCTTATTACGTACTGATAAAGAATGTGTTCACTTGTGTGATTGTTTATTAATATTCGCTGTAAAACAAAAATTTGTAGACATATGTTATACTACTCACCTCCCATGTACAAAAGCGTGATTTGTATTCTAGAGCCATCTTTGGACAGTAATGGTCACTTTTGCCAAATTTCAACGAATTCTATAGTGTAGTTTTAGCGGTAACATCCAACATAGAAACAGACAAACAGACAGAAATTCTAAAAATTACAGTTTTGGCATCAGTCGCGTTCCTGAAACACGGGGCAGTGATTTTTTTCAAAAAATATTCATTGTACAGTTTTTGTCTCTCTACGATTTTATTATAGTAATAATAATAATATAGATAGATATAAATAAAATATCATAGGTAAGGTTAGTAAGTTGTTTATAAAAGTTTAATAACAACAAAGTCACGGACACTGAGGGCACGGTTGGTGCAGTGGCTGATACAGTCGGCTGCTGCGCTTCGGGTTGCGGGTTCGATTCCCGCACGGAACAAATATTTGTATGGTCTGCAGGTAGTTGTTCCGGGTCTGGGTGCATATTGTGTGTGAATTTGTGTCTGTAAACGCACCCACGACACAGGAGAAACCCTACTGTGGGGCATCATTTAAAAAAAAATATATATAAGTCAACATATGTTGGTAACGTTTGCGTGGATACCACGACAATCGACATCGGTAGCGGTACCCTTTGTCGCAGATTAGGAAAAAATACTACGTTTAATCTGAGCTGACCCTTAACTTCACGTTTTGCCAATGAAGCCATACCGTGATGTAATTCGACATTAACGCCATCTAGTTGGAATAAAAAATAAATATTTCAACTTTATAAAATCATTATAAAACAGACAGAAATTCGAAAAATTGCAGTTTTGGCATCAGTCTCGTTCCTTGAGCATGCGGCAGTGATTTATTGCCAAAAAATATTCATTGTACAGTTTTTGTCTCTACGATTTTATTTTATTATAGTTTATAGATAAACAAGGAAATTTAAAATTACTTTTATTAATAATTTTTGTAATGCTTCAGTCTATACAAATATGCACATCCTTTATTGTTACCCATAGCCATGTAACCACTGTTTGGCGAAAAATTTACTGTATCCACCTGGTGAAGATTTAATGTTGGGCTAGGAAAATTGGTAAAAACATGGTAAGAGGGAATATGAACAAGCTTAACTGCATTTGGATAGTATGCTGATGATGCAGAAAGTATTTCTGTGGTTGCATTAAACTTGAGATTTGTTATTTTAGTTGTCAAGTTTGAAATGACTTTAAATGGAATTGGTTCAGATGTAGTCAAGTTTTCTGTTTGGTATAAGTTTACAATGCCTTCTCCACTTCCTGTGGCTAATAATTTGCCACAGGGGCTTGTGATCACACAAGATGCTGTGACACAACCATGGTCATAGAATTTCTTTAAAGGTCTGTATGTAGACAGGTCCCATATTGTAATTTCTCCTTCTGTGCCATAACAAAATAACTGTACACAGTCATGGCTAAATGTTACTGATGCCACATTAGAGTTATGTTTTAAAGATTTTAGTAATTCTTTGGATGCAGCACATATCAAGTATACTTCTTCAAAACCATCACATGTTGCAATGTACTTGCCATCACTTGATAATTTAAAAATCACAGGTGATTTTACTACCCGTGGCAGTTGAATCAATTTAGAGGCAGCCTTCACAAGATTATAAACACAATATGTGTGATTGGTTTTTGATGCAATCAATGCCTCGGACCCATCTGGAGTGAACTGTACTGCACTTATACGCCATTTTTTTAATTTAAAGCTATGTAATCTGTTATTTGAATCCCCACCAATAGAAAACAATGATACAACACCAGAATGACCAGCAATTAGAGCGGCGCTGATTTTAGGATGGAACTCAACGCATGATATGATTGAGCCTTCATTTTTAGTTGAAGAATTTATTTGTGGAAATTTCTTTATCTCTAAGAAATCTTTAGAAAGGTGATTTGATTTCTTGTCATGCAAATGTCCAACAGTTCTTAATATTTCATCTTCTTCCTCATCTGACATTTTGCTATGTCTATTTAAATTGGCCCATTTTGGTGTACCCATTAAAGTCTCAAATTTTTGTTTGAGCTTTTCAGTATACAAATGTGTGTTCTTAGAGTTTGCTATAATGTTAACTCCAAAGTTTTCATCATCTTCATCGACCCATGCTGGCTTAAGATCAGATTGCACTTCTTCATTTAGTTCAGGATTCAAATTTTCTACGAATCTTTTGGATTTATTAAATAACAGCTGTGAGACTCTGCAATACAATATAAATAAACTTAACAATGGATTTTAAAAATATATTCAGAGGCCCAAGTTTAAGTTGTGCGTTTTGTTAATGCTACTATTGCATAGGATTTTTTCTATTCATCATCACCATCATCATATTGGCCAAAAGATGTACACTGCTGAACAAAGGCCATACCCAACCGGTCCCCCATAGACAACCGATTACATGCCGTGTATCATCATATTGAGGGGGTTTGCTAGTTCTCACCATGCTTGGGAGGCAGGTAGGTGAGCACAGTATGGCTACTGTTCCATTGAAGATATACTGCTGCCTATCGGTCTGGCTTAAAGTCCCTTAGTCGCCTTATACGACATCCACGTGAGGAGATCGAGAGGTGCTATTTTCTATTCATCAAAATATATTGTACTTACAACACAACGAAAATTTTATGTCTACACAACTTACACAGGGCCTAGGAAATATTTAAATATAACAAATCCAAGCACGCTTGTCACACATAATTTCAGCGGAATACTTTATTCCGCTGAAATTCGTCCGCTGCTGGACACAGGCCTCCTCCAAAGATCCCCATAACGACCGGTATAGGTGTTGGGTGTTCTAGGGGGGGGTTGTGCTATAATCAACATGCTTGGCAGGCGGGCAGGGCGGCAGGCGCTGCTCCCCATCCTCCTGATAATCCCATAGTCGTCTTTTACGACACCCACGGGTGAGATGGGGTAGCGCTATTCGTGGATGGCACCACACGGCATTTTCACACATACCTAGCTTCATCTTGCATTGTATTGAATTTGCGCTTCATTGTTGAATTTAGAAAAACTTTATTTGAGGTTATCTGCTAAACACTTATATTTTATAAATATCCGAATATATAACAGTAATATATGCACAACAGTTTAGACCCAAACAATGGAAATAATACGTAGTTATTTTATTATTACAAAGTACTCTGAGGATATTAAGCTTTGCTCAAACGAACTTTAATTTTATTTTACGTAGACTCAAACCACAGACTAATTAGAGATACTACGTATCAGACGCGCAACTGCCATAGAAATATTATGGACATAGCCCACATAAGCGAAAAAGATGTATGACAACTTATTTTTTTTTTTCAATAACTAAGGCAAAGGTACGACATACTTGCAGCATTTCTAGGAATGGGAGCCTTTTTCAGATTTTTGTTTTTAGTGATAGAGGAAAATGAAATACATTATATTATACTGATCATTTATTTGTTTTTTTTATATTTCTTTTTAAACTTATCTAAAGCTTTCGCTTGCATAACTGGCTTGTTACTCACATTTTCCAATCTTAAAATGTATGTACCTTTTAATATTTTATTATTTGTATTGCACCAATTATGTATAGCTAATTTTATTGTGGTTGATATGAACGCTTCAATAATTTGATTCTTATGCTTTTGGCACGTAATGAAATCAAATGCTAATAATAGTAAATCAAATTTTTACTGAGAGATTGTGGTGGTGTGCATTTGAGTCCAAAAACAAATTTGTTTTGTAAATGTTCAGATGCGTACACTAAACTGGCTTTGCTTTTATTATATTCTTTATTAGTTACCCACATTTAAATTATTTCTACAATGCCGACATTTTATTTTGGTAAGTAATTTTCTTATCACCCAGCCAGCAGTGTACGCTCTTGCATGAATTTTCAAACGTTCACATCTTGCCACTGTGCAAAGGTTTACATAACTGTTATCAAGACTGATAATGTCTGAATCACTGTTTTTGTACTGAATTTCATTTTTATTTTCTGTTTGTCCAAACAGTGATTTCGTTTTAATAAGCTGATAACAAGATTCATCTTCACAATTGAAGGAATTTGAATGAAATTTTATGAATCCTGTTATCAGCAATGATTTAAATGTATTTGCAAAACTGTGGCAATCTGGATTATTATTTCTCAAATTGTATGACCTTACCTGCCCAAAAAAATTTTCGATTCCATTGGAATTAAAATATCTGGGTCTCACTATTTTTTAATTTTTACTCTCGAAGAATTGCCACAGTCTCTGCATACTTTTAAGAGTTACAAGCCAGTTTCTTATACTAGGTACAATAACTTCATTTGATTGTTTATCAATAAATTTCATTTTTTCGAATTGTTTTATAGAATCATTCCAGAATGCATGATGTATCGAGGTTTTCGTCACAGCCGAACGTAACAGTTTCCCTTTGTTTTTCTTGGCGTATATACATGCTCCATTGACGCTGTCGAAGACCTTGTCCAAGAATGAGACAGCTTGCGACGTATTTTTTTATGTTTTGCTAACAGGCTTGCCATCTACATAGTGTGCTGCAAAAAATAAACTTCTATTACTATGATATACATACTTATGGAGCTACGTAAATAATTTCCATACAAAATCAATATATTAAATGCAGGGAGATATCCATTTAATATAATTTTGTACACGATTAAGATAATGAATCAGATTTAGGTAAAAAAAGTTTACATTTTAAGTGATGAAACATCATCGAAATCAGTCATAGCTTTTCGATATACGAATTATCAGATGTAAATTCTAAGAACTTGCTTCTACCCATTTAAATAAACAGATTTATATTAAATTTTGTGAAATAACAACGTGCAAACACAACCCCTTAAACGTTTTATAATGTTGTAGTTATATAGGTAAGATGACTCAGCTCTTTCTTATCTACACTTTCACTTATACACCTACAGTATAGTATGGTAATAAGAAAGTGTGTTTGTTAGTTGGATTATGTATGTATGTAATAAACAATAGGCAAACGCTATTGTTTGTTTCTACATCACATTAAAACTATAGAACCAATTTGGATGAAAATTTATAAATTCGTAGTTTATATTCTGGAATAAACACAGGATTTTGTATCCGGAAAAAATGCAGGTCCTCCCTAATTCACGCGATAAATCAACACTAACGCGGGCGAAGCCGCGAGCAAAGTCTAGTATAACTATATAGGTCTTAAGACGCAAAATACTTACAAAATGATGAAGTATATGCCAAAGCACATGCCATAGTATGACTAAACTTGAACACATTTTTTGACCTGAAAAGAATAAGTTTTATAAATGAGCAAATATATTAGCGTTAGCTAACAGTTTTAGCAGTATTACTCAAAATAACTAAGACCCCCAATCCGATTAGACCAGCCCAGTTGTTTCGATTGAATAAAGGATGCGTATAATCAATACATATCATAAAAGGAAGTCTTCGACTTGCGCCTATCTGTCTGTTTGTCTGCCTGTTTAACCACGCTAATCTCGAGAACCACAGGACGTATTTAGATGCGGTTTTCACTTTTGTAATCTAAATTTCTTAAGAAGTATTATTTGTATTATAAATTGCCATATCACTTTTATCTATCTTAAGTATTTAAGTAATAATAAGCGGGTTTACAAATAAAAATGCATAAAAAAAATCTGTTCAATATGGTTGAAGAAGAGGAAGAAGCTAGTATCATCAAATACTTTTAAATTTTATAGACAAATCAGACAATGTTCAGAAGTGTTACCAAGGCTAATAGACAAATCTGACAATGTTCTGAAGTGTTACCAAGGCTAATAGACAAATTTGACAATATTCTGAAATGTTACTAAGGCTAATAGACAAATTTGTCAATTTTCTGAAATGTTACCAAGGCTAATAGACAAATTTAACAATGTTCTGAAATGTTAACAAGGCTAATAGACAAATCTGACAATGTTCTGAAGTGTCACTAACAGCCGAATACTCAAACGCCATTTAACGTTAAGTCCGCGCTTAAACAATTTGAGGCGCCCGGTTTTGTACCAAAAACCGGTTTCACGAATAGTTAAAGCGGGGACTTAACGTTAAATGGCGTTTGAGTATTCGGCCGTAAGGCTAATAGACAAATGTGACATTGTTCTGAAGTGACACCAAAGCTACCATTCGTTTTTAGGATGTAATATTGAATATATATATATATAAATAATATAGAATCGGTGTTTAAACGTTTTTTCTAGTAGTAAAATATTGAATCAGTGATTGTATGATTAAGTTGTAAAATTTCAGTTAAGTTGAACTGTTGAACAATCAAATATGTTCCCATGTATAGAACTTCTTATTTTACTGGAATCTGGAGGTAAGACCTTCAATTAATAACAAAAACTTCGTAAATTTTACGGTATTTGAACCATTAAATAACATAAATCTTTTATCAAATGAACTATTTTATAAGTAGCTCATTTTAGTGTAGATAAAAATATACCTTAAAACATACAATTTCTGTCAGTAGCTTAGAAAACATAGAAAAAGGTTAGGTTAGGTTAGAGTAAATAAAAATGAGTATTCATTTTTATTTAGGAAATAATGTGAGTCAACAATAGCTAGTAAATTTTATATTATTAATGTAAGTCTGTCTGGTAATAAAGTGTTTAAGAAAAACTTACTTTCATTTTCTTCACCTTTTCTGGTATAACATGCTCATCATTGAGCTTATGAAGCAGCCTAGCTTCAGCATGTTGGCAATCCATTCTGTATACATCAACAATATCTGACCATTTTGCTATCTTGCCATCAAATTTTAAATTTTTTGTAAGGAAATTATTCCTTATGCCCTTTATTAAGTGAGGCGGGTCAAATATAATATGTAATTTGAAATTACCAATTTGAATTGTATCATCTGAAACAAGCCGTTGAACAAATTAAGTAAAATATAATCACAATACATACTACATAAATTGGGGCCAGACTCATTGTCACACCAGTGTAGAACATAAGTGTGCAAAAATGATTCTGCATCTGAGCATATGCCTGGTTCTTTCCCACATTTTCACAAACTTTTTGTAGGAATCCGGGGTTTGCTTATTGAGTAGCGTAGCTTCCAATCTTGGCTTGTTGAACGTCAATTAAAACAGAATAGTATCATAATATTCAAGGATAGTAATATTTTTAATTCTTGCATACTGACCTGATTCTGGGCTTTCAGGAATTCCAGTAGAGAGTTCGGTAAACAAAGTCGGATAAGCTCGAAACAAAAGTCGTGACTTCTGGGTAAGAAACTTTGCCTCAAAATGTTTATGACAAACACATTTTTTGGTCAATTCCTTCAAACTTAAAGAACGCAAGAAAGCACAATTCACAGAATCTATCCATTTAATACGTCTTTTCTCGCAAGTCGGAAACTTGTGTAATATAACGTCCTGTCGTTTACTATTACACAACACTTACTATAGCGCATTTTGAGAAACAAAAAAGTCTCGACGGTAAATACGGAGGAACTATAAGCTCAAGTCGACGTAATTAACGGAGAAATCGCGAAAGAAATTGTAAATGTCTGATTTGATTTCGTCAATTTGACAAACATCGCCAAGATGGCGACTAAGGGGGCTAATGAGGGGCTAATGAGGGGGTGAGGAGGGGGTGAATACTGTCGTACGTCGTTTTCCCGCTGTCATTCTCAAGTCGTTTTTTATTTCCTCTAAGATTAGGGGCCCTGACTCAAACAACACTCCTTTCAGGGGGGGGGATCTTAGTTCAGACCATAGATAATATACTAATATAGGTAGTTCAGACGCTAAATTGCAAAGAAGGTTACGCCATCCCTCAGCGTTGGATTCATATTTTTATGACATTGTCGATAAAACAGGCGCATATTGTCTTATTTTACACACTAGATGCCACTAGGAGAAAGCTAGTATTTTTGACGGTACATTTCATGCATAGCAGAAACTTGGTTTAGCTAATATTTTAATTCTTCAAGTTATTTTTGAGTTTGAATCGTCATATTTTCATACCATTCTATTTAATTGTTAATCATTTTTCTAATATTTCATTTTTCTACGTATATGCCTGATTTAATTTTGCAATATTGAATGTATAGAGGACAGAGTACTTAAAAAGATTGATGACTGGAACGTAGCCTTCTTGTTTATTACCACAGAGTACAACTGTCAACTATTGCGGTTATTTCAAATAATTGTGTAAATTAATTTCGATTCCGTGCATTTCCGAGTTCTTGTGGAGATTTAGTTGCTAAATTTACATTTCCCCATCTTGTTATTATTCATTGTTCATTTAAGTATTGTTGAGTGTTCTGTTATGAGTGACCATTTTCGATGGGGATGACAAGACAAAGCAAGCTGCACAATTTTATTTTCAGAAAAATTGTAAACAGATAAATATATAATTATTAATGACAGAAATTTTGTTTATAATAGTGTTCCCTTGTCATCATTTGGTTGGTTTGATTCCACTTTCAGATTCTGTTAGTATTTTCCTATCATTGCTTTTATTCGTGTATAACAAATAAAAAATATAAATACAATAATATTAATTAGAAATTGTGAAAATACTTGCAGAATTTGAATGTGTTGTCTTATGTTTATTCATTAGTACACTATAAGTATATACCAACCTACATTCATATATAAAGATTAGTTAGAGCCGCCAATGATAGATGGTGGCTTTGCTACAGGGACAACATTTTCACTCGAGAGGGCTCTCTTTTCTTATAAATAGTTATTATACTCTTTGACTTCTGTGAAGGGCAGAATCGATTAGTCGACCACAAAATAATTAACCATAATCGATTATTTAAAAAATGATTCAAACAGTAAACTTATGGACGTACCCAAAAAATTAACACTGTTACAGTGTCACTAATTCACCATAGTGACTGACAGTTGCGTTGAATTTAAATATTTGAGGACAGCAGTGCTATTCTATAAGAACGCACTAGTAAACTCACTTGGGATTCTGCAGCTAAAAGTGGTAAAAACAATACGAAATTATGGATTTCACTGCGGATCAGAAATGAGTTTGCTAGGGAATTCTTACAGAATAGCCACGTCGGGGTGCAGGACCCTTATTACGATCTCTTATTTCTTATTTCTAGGCTGTTTTAGAAGTCAACTGAACTGTCTTGCAAATTCGAGAAAAGAAAATTTCTTCTGAAGACTACTGATTCAGTGTCGTTATAGAAATTATTAGTATATTGAACTGAAATTCTAGATAAACCATATAATTCTGATCACTTTATAAATTTCATCAAATGAAGTAACAAATAGTAACCTCAAAAAGTATATGTTTTATGTCTTCGTTGAATTGTTATACTTAAAAAAGATGAATTTTACTTGTTTTTTTTGTAGTCCATTTGAAACTCTAATCCGAGACCTAGTTTATATGCTCAGAATTATTGTTTAATTTTTATTTTTTTATTAAACTTTAGAATGTTCAATAATCTGTTTCTAATTGATTTCTCATTTTAAGTCATAATCGATTATCTAAAATCAAATTGATACATCACTACTCAATCCCTATAATCATGGTTAAAATATATCGATATTTTACATATAATAATCTATTTTTATCGCAGATATATCGATGATCGATATTTTATTCGAATCTCAATTTGGTTAGTAGCCTTAGGTTTTCGTAATTATTACTCATTATATTAAAAGACTTTTACGGATTGCATCGCGTTTATTATAGATTTATGTTTTTCCTGACGTTTCGAACACTTTGCAGTTTGCAGGGTTCGTGCCTGGTCGTAGGATGACTAAGGTGACAGGCGACGTTACAAATTTTTAAAAATTATTTTATGTTATGATCTCGATCGATTTTTTATTAAAAATATTTCGATGCACGCAGTAATCTCTCACAGTGTCTAGATTTTTTTTTACTTTATTAGTTAGCTATTCGTAGCCGTGTGGTGCCGGCTACGAATAGCACCAACGCATTTCATCCCGTGGGTGTCGTAAAATGCGACTATGGGATTAGCCGGAGGATGGGCAGCAGCTTCCTTCGAGTACATTAACAACTCAACTGGGATTGCCAACCCGCCTGCCAAGCGTGGCAATTATGGCAAAACCCCCCAATTAGCACACAACACGCCCAGACCGTTCGTTATGGCGATCTTTGGGGAGGCTTGTGTCTAGCAGTGGACTTTATTTGGCTGAAACGATGCGACAAAACAGATAGTTAAGGACTAGATCCTATGATAGAAAGTTTTATGAGCATCATATACGCACTGTGGGTGGCAAAAAGTGGTATTCCGCTGGGTAAGTATTTATATTCTGGTTTCACGCTAGCTGTGGAAATTCATACAAATACTCGGCGGAATTCTTAGGTAACGCTCGGATTTTTTTGCTATCCACAGCGGTATCGTCGAAGAACGCTTAAATTTGAAAAGTCCTCTATGCATGTTGCCCAAGCTAGTCATTTATAGCATTTATAAACGTGTCCTCGAAATTACCTGACAGGAAAGAGAATCAGTCAAAGAAAGTCTAAATTGTTTTAACTATCTAAAATAGTTGAATTCGCAAAGCCACGCGCGGACCGCGCTTGCCTCGTAAGTACAGAAAATTGTCTCATTTAACGCTTGAAATGTTAAGATAAAATAACTATTAAAATCTAAACACACCTACATGTTTACTTTAGGAGCCAATCATAATTAAAAATCTAAATCAACATTGAACATAATAAAACACAGTTGAAATGAATGCGAGCATTTAAAAATACAAGTCAGAACATTACCAATTTTAATTTCAGGAAGCCCGGAAATTTTTAAATCCAACTGTTCCTTAAATAAAGCCCAGTTAACATCTGACAGTCTACATTTTCATCGCGGCGGGGGTCTACTATTAATTTTTTTATAATATGGAAATGAAATGACTAATGAGAAATGATCACTGCCATACGTGGAAGACATAACTTCCCAAGTCACAGAGGAAGCCAGTTAGGGAGTACTTATTGACAAATCTGGGGCGCTAACACCTTGACTCGGTGAAGTGCGTGAGTTGGAGAACCAGTGTTAAGAACGCAAAGATTATGAGTGTCTATCAGATCTGGAAGACGAAGCCCTTATTCATTAGATGTTGAATTACCCCAGGATTGATACTGAAAGAATCTGGTTTAAGCCATGTCTCTTGAAGAGGAAAATAAAATGTTTATATTTATTTACAAGAAAAATAATCTCTGACTTTTTAGGTATTATACTTCGGCAATTCCATTGGAATACCTTGGCTAGATACATAGGCTGCACTAAAAGTATCGGGAATGGAATATTTCCACTGTTCCTGTCATATTAAAATCTTTTTAATTGAAAACTCCTTGGTTTTACAAATCGAATACCATTTATTTATTTAAAAAAAGATTCACGGTCTTGTCACAAGGTTTTGTCAAACTTGTTTAGTCGTTGAGAAAATGGAATTGACTCGAGAAAATTCAAGAGCGATGATTTATTATGACTTTCGAAGTGGTTTAACACAAAAATAGTGTGTTGACCGGATGATTTCTGCATTTGGTGATGAAGCCCCATCCAAAATCACAATTTATCGCTGGTTTGCTGAATTTCAACGTGGACGTGTCAAGCTCAGTGATGATCCTCGTCAAGGTCGTCCAAAAACTGCAGTCACCCAAGAAAACGTTGATGCTGTGCGTAAGCTGATTGAGGAAGATCGACATGTGACATACCGCGAAATTCAGGCAACTTTAGACATTGGCATGAGTCAAATACAAATAATCTTGCATGAACAATTAGGTGTAAAAAAGTTGTTTTCCCGATGGATACCGCATTTGCTATGTGAAGAGCAAAAAGCGGCTCGCGTTACTTGGTGCGTCAGAACTCTCGAAAGATTCCACGCAGGATCCTCAAATGCTGTATACAACATCGTATCAGGTGACGAATCCTGGATATATGCGTACGAACCCGAAACAAAAAACCAGTCACGAGTTTGGGTGTTCGAAAATGAGTTAAAGCCAACAAAAATTGTTCGTTCACGGAGTGTTGCAAAAAAAATGGTGGCCACGTTTGTCTCCAAAACCGGCCATGTTACGACTATTCTTCTTGAGGGACAAAGAACGGTTAATGCAGAATGGTATGCTAGCATTTGTTTGCCACAGGTCGTTTCTGAACTCCGTAGAGAGAACTGCAACCGCCGCATCATCCTCCATCACGACAATGCGAGTTCTCACACCGCGCACAGTACAAAAGAGTTTTTAGAGCAAGAAAACATAGAATTATTAGACCATCCGCCGTACAGCCCCGACCTAAGCCCTAATGATTTCTATACTTTCCCTAAAATAAAGAATAAATTGCGTGGACAGAGATTTTCATCACCTAAAGAAGCTGTGGACCTACAAAACGGCCATTTTGGAGACCCCAACTTCCGAATGGAATGGTTGCTTCAATGATTGGTTCCATCATAATAATCATAATACAGAAATATTTGATAAGTCATCCTTAGAAATTAAGCAGTGCCATTATTTGAGGTTGTCATGTTATAGTCCTTAACTAGCTGGGACCCGCTGTTTTACTCGCCGTTTATATGAAAGAAATAGGATTATTATAAATAATTTAGAGTACTTCGGCATATACATTTGACATAGAGTATATAGAGGATTTCATGGGTTTTAATTATTTTGCGTGGAACCCTAATTATTTTTCTAAAATAACAGCAGCCTAAGTTATTCCTTATAACATCAGCTATCTGCCAGTGAAAGTCCCGTAGAAGTCGGTACGGTTAGCCGTTTGGGAGATTAGCGGGAACAAACAGACCGACAGACCGACAGAAAAAAAAATTATAGGTTTTTTTTGTAGGTACCGTATATACTTTCATATGCATTTAGTAATAAGCTTTTATTTTGACATTACAAACAAACACTTCAAATTTATTTATTTGTATAGATCAAATACTCAAATTTAGAGTACGAGTAACTCATTATGAAGACGGAATGTAATTTACATTATCCTCTATTGCTGTCCGCTAATATTTGAACTGTTTATGTGTTTTGGATTAGATTAGTGTAATTACTAAGAAATTTTAGTCATCATCATCTTATAATCCAAAGGACGTCCACCGCTGAACAAAGGCCTCCTCCATATATTTCCACAACGAGCGGTCACATGCCACCCGCATCCAACGACTCCCAGCGACTTTTACCAGGTCATCTGTTCATCATTATTGTAGAAATATTGAATAAAAATCGTAATTTTGTTATTTTACTTTTGTATATAAGTATAGATAAAGTGTAAATAAGTTAAACATGTTTAATTATAGTATTTAGTGATAATAAACATTTAAAATGCCAAAGTACGGGCTATTACAATTAGACAAGCCACACATCATCACATAATTTATTATCATGATGAAAAATAGCAAAACGACTCGATAGCAGGATAACATGATAACTGACAACAGTTTATAATAATGCCGCAGCTACACGATGCTCCTCGCACTGCTCCTCGCTCTGCTCATCGTGTTGCCACGATGTTGCCCTAAGCAGCCACACGCTGCTCTACTCGCGATACTACTCGCCACGCGCCGCATTTGGCGTTTGCCTCTCGGCAGTGGAAGTCAACATGCGTGATTTGCATTTATAGCATAGCAAATTATGTTAAATAATATAAACGAAACAATATCATTAATCGCCATAACCTCAACCGTTAATTAGGAGATTCCAATATACAAGTAAATAATAATAAATTAATAGTAAAAATGATTTTTAAAACATTACAAGCATGTATATTAGTTTGTTAACGTCAAATCTTCCAAGCCAAATTTGAACCTTTTCCTCTAAAACTTAGGACTTTGAAATGTTGCATACTTCTTCAGTTACGACAATACACTAAAATGATTCAAATAACTTGATGCTGCAGCCAGGATTGTCTCCTCATGAGGACACTCCTCAACGGTTAGTAGCACAGATATTAAATTTTGCAAGTTCGTTCGGTTCTGATGAAAATACTTGTCAAGCGGTAGGTATATAAAGACAATGAAATTTAACAAGTGTTTTTTTGCGTTAGAAGGACACTAGGATTTCCGCCGTGTCGTGGGTGCATTTACAGATACGAATTCCACACACAATACACCTAGACTCGGAACAACTACCTGCAGATCATATAAATATTTGTTCCATGCGGGAATCAAACCTATGACCCGGAGCCTTCTTTTATAGACATTATGCGTGACAAGCTTTTTAAAATCAAACAATTCAACATAAACTGTTAGTATGATTTATTACAAAGTTTATTTTCTTCTTTTCTGAGCATATAAATAAAAGCTTGTTTTTCTAAAACGCATTTTACTATTAATTTATTAGTTATTTCTATAATTTTAGTGTATTGTCATCAGAACTGCACAAACTTGCAAAGTTTCATATCCATGCCACTAACCGTTGAGGAGTGTCATGAAGAAACAATCTTGGCTGCAGCATCAGTTTATGGCAGAGAGCATGTTTAGCTATCAAAATTAAACGTATATGCAAAAGTTGATGTCCATGCCACTAACCATTGAGGAGTGCCCTCATGAGGAGACAATCCTAGCTGCAGCATCAGTTTGTGGCGGAGAGCATGTTAAATTATCTCAATTAAACGGATATACAAAAGTTGGCGTCCATGCTACTAACCGTTGAGGAGTGCCTTCATGAGGAGACAATGCTGGCTGCAGCATCAATTCATGGTGAAGATAATGTTTAGCTAACAAAATGAAACGTATAATTATGCAAAGTTTCGTGTCCGTAAGCTTGTAAAATAAATAAATATAATAATCACCAAGCTTGAGTTGTAAATGTACGTGTGTACTGTACACTCACTTAGATTAGTTACAATAAAAACAAAATCAAAACAATAACCAAACGCAACGTAGCAAATTATGTAATTATAAATTATTTAATAATAATCTAATTTAGTATAATCATGAGTCGTGCGTAGATTAATTAACCTCTGTTTTAATTGATGCTTAAATTTTGGGTCCTAAATTGCTGGCTCAGCAGTTAATACTCAATAAACTTTAATACTTTATGATAAGAGCGTTCATCGATCGGCGTATGACTGCTATCCTACAAAAACATATGTCGTCCCAGTACGAGCGTTTGATGAAGACTGAGCTCTCGCGCGAATATGTAGCCGCCAGCCGGTCACTCGTGCTCACACTGCCAGTCCTTTGACTCGCGCACAGAAAACCGACAAAATAGGGAGCGATGGGCATGGCGAGTATGCTGCAGCATGGCGTCTACAGTGTAATTTAGATGGCTCCTGAGAAGATATAAAAAGAAAATTGGCCATGTGTGTGCCGGACAACTCTAGAAGTAAAATCTAGAAATTAAATAACATGCCACAAAGTTATTTGTGCGGTTGCCGGTCGTAACTTTTATTTTAAACGTTGGCCTACACTAGGATTTCTCCTGTGTCGTGGGTTGCGTTTACTGACACAAATTCCACACACAATACACCCAGACCGGGAACAACTACCTGCAGATCATACAAATATTTGTTCCGTGCGGGAATCGAACCCGTGACCCGGAGCGCAGCAGCCGACTGTATCAGCATGCTGTATGACGAGCGGCATGACGAGTAACGTAGCTACACTACTTCCCTGCCTCATCCCCTCGCTACTTCCCACACCACTCGTCGAGTGTGTAGCTGGGGTATAACAGTTGTTGGAAAATAGCACAGCAATGTAATTTATTATTGTAACGTAGCCGAAGAAGTTCTCTGACTACGTTTTTATAAGAATTGTTCTCTGACTACGTTTTTATAAGAATTATTTACCGTGTCGATAAAACAGTTGATACGAGTGTTTATGTATGTTTAGTATAGATGTCACTGCTAGATTGTAATGCGAATGTCATCAGAGAAGAAATCCATCCTTATTGCTCCAATGATAATGTGATACGAGAAAAGAAAGAAAGAAGTGATTTGTGAATTTATATTTATACCAATCATGTCGTATCGTTTGTGTGCACAAGTACCTACTTTTCTTTCGTTCGTAATTTGCAGTGTTTCACTCTCTGTGGTTTCACTTTGTAAGCATCGGATTTTGATTGAGAGATACTAGATACTAAATTTGTATTTGTATCTATTGTGCGTGAAGACATATTGGGACAGTTTGAATATTTTGTGCTTATAATTGCGAAAGACTTGTGTACGTATTGATGATGATGTGACAACTTATTATGCTGTGACCTTTTTGCATCCTCGAAGTGTGTCAATATGTGTAATAAACTACTTAATCAAGTACAAAAACAGAAGTCATAGTAATATCTACCCGTTTTATTGCGAGGTGTCGTAACATTAACAATGGAGCCTAAAAGGGCTCCGCCATAAAGTTATTAGACCGTCGTTAGTGTATCATAAAACAATTAAAATAAGATTGATGACTCTGGCACATAAAACCAACAGTCGATAATGGTACAGGGGCTCCAGGTAACAAGTAGGCCACCGAGCGATGATTCAAGGCTGGTCGCAAGCGATGCCAGGTGGAGTCACGTCAGTAGATCGCGTCACGGCGCGTTCAGCTAGTGAGGGGCCAAGTTACGCGGCGTGTGATGTTTGTGCGCAATGTCAGGCAAGCCCGCGAGTGTGGGCGCGTCGCGAGCGGGCATGCCGGGCACTCCGCGCGTGGTGGTGTACGTGGCGGACCCGCGCCAGCTAGAGCCCGGCGCCGCGGGCCCGGAGCCTCCGCCCGCCGCCACCTCTGCCCCCACGGCCCCGTCTGCGCCCACTAGTGTTCCACCGCCACCACTGGATACCCTCTACATACCTGACAACATACATCACCAAGTGAATTTGCCTAGGAATACAGTCTATAGAGCACAAATCGACAGAAATGATCAGAGGAATTTGCCTGCTACTATTTTCTATAAACAGTTGAGTGATAGTGAAGGCAAAGTGAATGTTTATGGCTCTCCTGATAATTCAACACAAAGAACAGAATACTATCCAGTTTCACAGCAGTGTATCAAAGAAACATGTACTAGGAATGAAGATAGTAGTAGTAACCAATCAGGTAATTCAAGTGTAAAACAAGACTGTTCTGACCATGCAGGCACAGACTTTAACAGTGTAGAAGCTTTTCATACAAGGATACCAGTAGAAACAGTGGATCTGTCAACATATCAGGCAAGATGTTCTGGCCCCATTGGTTCAGATAATATTATGACTTCTTTACACCCAGCTGCATTGCGTCATGGGCAGAATCAATATAGTGAGAATGTGACAATTCAGAGTGGTGGTGAGGGATCAAATTGTAGTGAAAGAGAGTTATCAGTGTGTAAAAGTTTTGTGAACTATCAATTCTTAGAACAGAGTGTATCTCATCAGTCTATAGTGAATCAAAGTATAAGTATACTAAATCAGCAAGTTGGAGTGAGTAGAGGAATAGTTAGTGAAGGTGATAGTGGGAGTGCACCACAGCTTGTGAGAACAGCAGAGGGTGTGGTTCTAGCTGTGCTGCCAGCACCAATTCTGTCCCACCCACATGACAATCTAGAGCCTAGCTCTAGGACAGTGGTGCAAAGTGAATCTCCACAGACTATAACAGTGCCCCTAGGTTGGAAGAGAATTGTTAGTGGGACATCAGTACTCTATGTTAGGTAAGTTATGTTCAAGCTAGTTACTATTATTCATAACAGAGTCAGTCAGCCTTTTAATCCTAGTTCAGCTGAGGGAATAATAACATCCTCATATGCACTATCACTAACATGGTGCAGTTGTCAGTCCATTAACCAAGCATTAATTATGGCAGTATTCCTTATTACTATTTATTGATGATGTTTATATGCAGCACGGAATGTTTATGAGCTGATATAAAACTATTATTTTAATGTATATTATTTATTTAATCTATATGGGGTATGTTTTTATTGTTTTTATTAAAAATGTTGCCCCACTCTGGGATTTCTCCTGTGTCGTAGGTGTGTTTACAGACATAAAGTCCACACACAATACACCCAGACTCGGAAAAAATACCTGCAGATCATACAAATATTTGTTCCGTGCGGGAATCGAACCCGCAGCGCAGCAGCCGGCTGTATCAGCCACTGCACCAAACTTGCCGTCATTAATGGTAAACTGAAGTAAATATGGAAACCTTGTAGATTATAATACAATTTAACTTTGTGACATCAGTGCAAACTTATAAAGCCCTTAATGAAAGTTACTTCACATAACATGGATAATATTTTACTCATAAATACATTTCATAGTAAAATTTGGTTATCTAGCATAAAACTTATAGATTAAGAACTTAAAACTTAAAGAAAAAAATACAGTTAATTTATCTAATGTCTCTATTGAATAGGATTTTAAGTGTTATTAGTATTAATATAAAAATGCTAGAGACCCACCCTTGTATTTGTCCTTTGGCTGACAAGATTATGATTCAAAATACATTTTAGTAATTTTGCATGTATTGTGTTTTAGTTCGATTATCCAATTTTTTTTTACTTCAGGCGATATATATTTGCTACCACTAAGAAAATTAATTGGGATTATAAAAATACCAATTACTTGAAATAATCATGCTTAATTTGAAAAGAAAGTTGTTACTCTAACAATTTTTAAAATACTGCAACCTAGTTTTTCATTGTATAGGGAGTACCTCCTATTTAGTTATCAATTATATCACATAAATGTACAATATGTCACTTTAAAACTTAGTTGACTAGGTGGCCTAGAAGCAGAGAGATCATTTTTTGGCTTTACTTAATACTAATAAAATGTGGAAGTTTATGTTTAAATGTCCTCCTGCCCTCAAATGACTAGATGGATTTTAATGAAATTTGGCTTAAACGTAGATTATGTTGTGGAAAAGTACATAGAAAATATTTTATTGCATTTTCTAGTTCCTTTTAGGGTTTCAATTAGTTCTCTCACCTGTGACACCTATATATAATTAAGGTCTATCTGCTTCTTCTTTTGTGTGGTTAGTGGCCAACCTTGTATCAGAGTTGTTCAAATCGCCCAAAGCCCCTCCAACTTGGCTTAATAATTGCCATCTGATGACACCAACCGGGACTGACTATTTTACATGGCCTCCAAAGCACGGAGACCACTCTGTACAAATACCACTGCATTGACCCGTCCATAGACTGACCACTATGAGCATTTCAAATTATTATCGTTCAGTATGTCTGAATGAAAAAATCAGTTGTGTGTCTGTATGTCCATCTGTCACAGCCAATTTGCCCTGAACAGCCTACTGGACCAATAAATTGAAATAGTTCTTTACTTATAGATTATAGGAAGACCTATAAGAACTCTATGGTCTTAAAATAACATGGTAAATCTTTCAGCATTGTGCATACAAACTTACATTTGCAGTTGGATGTATGGGCGAACATGTTTTTCAACTGTGTTAAGTGTTAAATTATGGTACAATACAGGATTCAACAATAAGACAATATACCGAGCAATTTCTCCCTGTGTAAATGTGTGGATGTAGTACCATACATCCATTTTTAGTTACCACAAGCAAATTTGATTCATTTTCATTAAAAGACATGGTATATAACATGTTTATTGTAGGGAACCCATTCTCTTTTTGTAGTTGTTCAACTTGTACTTGTCTGGTTTATTTTATTTTATTCATGGTCATATGTCACCACTGCTACTGCTCGTACACAATTTAATAATGTAAATTATACAGAATGAAATTTGTTTATCATAAAATTTACAAAATTAAACAATTCTTTTTACAAAATAATATAGTGGAATCCTCAATATATCTATACAAATAAATAAAATTGAAGTGTCTGTTA
Organism: Diloba caeruleocephala; assembly: GCA_947459985.1. Classification (NCBI taxonomy): domain Eukaryota; kingdom Metazoa; phylum Arthropoda; class Insecta; order Lepidoptera; family Noctuidae; genus Diloba; species Diloba caeruleocephala. The sequence continues at coordinate 11,279,699 of OX381612.1, read as the reverse complement.
GTTATGTCAAAATAACAGCTTTGTACTAAATGCATATGAAAGTATATACAGTACCTACAACAAAAAAACAACTTTTTTTGTCTGTCTGTTTGTTCCTGCTCATCTATGAAATGGCTGGACTGATTTCTACGGGACTTTCACTGGCAGATAGCTGATGTTATAAGGAATAACTTAGGCTACTTTTATTTTAGAAAAATAAATAGGATTCCATGCAAAAAATTAAAGCCCATGAAATCCGATATATATACATAGAGTATGTGTCTATGCCGAAGTACTCTAAATTTATTATAAATAATCCAGCTTCTTTTAAATTGAATGTGTGGGTGAAACTGCGGGTCCCAGCTAGTATACTATATATTATACATATATTTTTCTTTTTAATACAAAATATTTATTTTGCTAGTTATGTCTCAAATCATTGTGGCAAATTGTACACCACAAATTATTGTAATACTATGAAAACTGGTCAGCAATGTGTGTTTATACCCTATCTATTTAATTGTTTTCTATTTGACATTTGCACACCAAGTTAATATCAAGTGCATATCAAGTTCCATTTTTTTTAACAGTAATAAGTAATTGTAGTAAGAAATCTTTCCAATACCAAGAAAAAAGTAGTTAATTCAATTACGTTCATAGTAAAATCATGTAAGTTCCAGTTTTATTAATATAATAGATTATTAATATTGTATGTTCATTAATTACTTGTGAACAATATATTCATCAATTGTATAATAACTTTTCAAGTAGCCAATTTTCAACTATGGAGGCATCTTTCGGATTGTATAGTGTCAGTTTCATTTTAATAATGTAGTTCTGAATGTAGGAATAACATTTTTGTATTACAGTATATCTTTGTTACTCTCAATATGTTTATTGATGTTGATTGATTGGGCAAGAGACCCCTTTTCCAAAATGAACTGATACCTCAGAACCCCATAGCCAAATTACTTTAAAATCCTATCTCTGGTTATTTTCCTATTGATACAAAATACCAATTCCTAATAAAATATTGGTCATTCTTATAACAAGTTAGTACATGTAACACAACTTATACAGTATCTTGAAAGTTTCAAATAAGAACTTGTGTTAATTAATAGGGGGCGATTTTTAGACCTTGGCGACCCCCATAATCAGTTTTAGTTTATGTCGACCCCTGGGAAACCGATATGGATATCTGATCATCATCATTATATCAGCCCTAGGACGTCCACTATAGATTTTCACAAATGTGTCACCATTTTGGGGGGAATTTGCCAATACTCACCATGCTTGGCAGGCAGGTTGGTGAGTGCAGTATGGCTACTATTCCACAGAAGAGACGCTACTGCTGGTTTAGAGTCCTTTAGTCGCCTTTTACGACATCCACGAGAGGAGATGGACTAGTGCTATATCCTTAGTCCAGACACCACATGGATGATTATTTATTTATGTATGCTTTTACCAATGAGACCTTAAATTACTTGTAATGGTCTTATGAAAGAGTAAATTTTTAAGTGTTTGTTTACCCATAATAAACACACCATGCCATTGAATAAAAGGTTATTAAGCTTATTTTAACGGCACGTTTGGCGCAGTGGCGAAGTAATAGGCTTTCTGTGCTATGGGGTGGGGTGGGTTTGGTTTTCACAACAAATATTTGTGTGGCCTCGATGACCTTAAGCAGCTCATTGCTTATATTGCCAACATTTCGGTTACGTAAAGAAAGCATTGCGTTAGTAAATCTCTTACCTGCAGTGTGCGGAGGCATATGAAATAATTGATAACCAAGAGCAAACATCGATATTAGTGGCGTGTTCAAACACTTTAAAAATCCAATATTATTATTGCGGATCTGAGGATTATCACACCTATAAGCTCAAGCTGAAAGCTATAAAGGATCCTCCTAAATTCTCGCTGTGGGCTATCTCCTCCGACCACCAGTACACCGCCGTACGCCGGGAGCGCCTGGCCCGGGGCATTGATGCATCGCATATCGACGTCATCGCCTCCCGGAACCAGGCTGCTTCCTCTTCTGGATCGGGCAAGATCCCTTGATCGACCTCTGACCACGCCACGACGTTGGCAGCAGCGACGAGCATCTCTCGATCGAGCTGTGTGAGGGCCCAACGCCGCGACTGCGGGCTAGGACCTAGACGGCTCGGGCCAAGCGGACGGAGGGCCACGTCAAAAACTATGTGGCGGTGGTCGGACAATGTGACCACCTCCTCCGCCACCCGCCAGCCCGACACCATACTGGCCACCGAAGGAGTCGCCCATGTCAGGTCCACGACCGACTCCCCCTGCCACCGAACGCAGGTGCTAACGGACCCCCGATTCAGCAATCGGAGGTCAAGTGAAGCCGCCCAGTCCTGTATTATCCTCCCCCTCGGCCCATCCCGGTGGTTGCCCCAAGCTCTAGAGTGAGCGTTGAAGTCCCCCAGGACAAGCACTGGACGGGGTAAGCATATACAGCGAATGCTGCGCGCCACCCCTTCCAAGTATCCCTCGAAGTCGGCGAAATACACGTTGGGGGAGATATAGCAGCCCACTACTGCCAGAGGTCCCCACTCTACTGCGACAAAGCCTTGCCCCCTATCCAACAGGGAGCAAGGTGGCCCACCTTCTACCTCAGCCCAATAGATGGCGACGGAGTCCCCGGCGCCCCCGAACCAGCGAGGATGTTCTTGGACGCCATAGGGCTCCGCCACAACCGCCAAGGCAACCGACCACTCCGCAACAGTCTGCAGAAGTAGATTCTGCGCGTTGCGGCAGTGGTTCAGGTTGCCCTGAAGGATTCTTAGGGCTGGGAATGTGATGTTTCCATCGCCTCTGGTGGGCCTGCGACCAATGGTGCCGGCGCATTCGTCTCCTGTCTATTGGCAGAGGCAGAGGGAGCTTGCTTCCCCCTCTTACCTTTCTGGGCAGCGCAGGACTTGCTGCCCAGCCTATGCCCTGTAGGCAGTCCGAAATCTGCGCACAGCGGACAATTCTGCGACTGCGCCGTGCATTGCCTCGCCTTGTGGCCCTGGCTGCCACAAGCGAAGCAGAGGTCGCTCCGGTCAACCCCCCCATGGGTGGCGCAACGAAGGCGCACGTGCCCGAGTTCAAGGCATCGGTAACACTGTAAAGGCCGTGCTGCCAATGCCTCAACCCTGGCTGACGCCCAACCCACACAGATACGTGAGGTGGACGCCACCTTCCTTGCAGCCCCCAAAGGGCAGCGCACCCAGACGGTGCCCAAGGATACAGATGAGCGACGAATGTCACCCACCTTCACTTCTTCGGGCTGACAGCCACCCGCCACCGCTATGGCATCAGCCACCTCCTCGGGCGTGACGGCGTCGTCCAGGTCACGTACCCTTAACTCCGCCGTCTTTATTGGCCGCGCGATCCGCACGGCAAAGACGGGGGAGAGCACCTCCCGCATACGGTGCGCCAGGCTGCCAGCCTTGGCGCTGCAGTCCTCGCCAGCAACGGACAAGACCATTCCGCCGCTGGCTGCTCTCTTGATGGTCACCGTGTCGGGACCGATGCCGAGGTCAGCGAGCTTTATTCTCTTCCTGGCCTCAGCCATAACCTCACCCAACCGACTGTCGGGTGAACCTTCCGGCACGGTGACCGTGATTGCGGCCGTTGCGGGAACTTTGGGGAGGTTGACCTTTCCCCTTCCTTTTGGTGCCCTACCTTTTCCACCCTTTTTCCCACTTCCTCCCGTGGGAGAGGAAGTCTGAGCGGCCTGCGCATGAGTGGACTTCTGGGGCTTAGTCGCTTTCTTTCCGACCACAGTGGACCACAACTCAGTAGTCTCTACTGTGGTCAATGTATCAGCTGGCACTGTTGTCACCGGCGCAGCGGGCGCCGCAGTCGCAGCAGGCACTGCGGGCAGGTCGGCCACTCCAGCGACTTTTGCTGCGTTGCGGCCTTTCTTCTTCTTCTTCCCCGGCGTCTCAGTAGCAGGGGAAGAGTTCGGCTCATTCGCCGGTGCACCAGATGACGCTGCGGCGGTGGCCTGGGTGGCATTCTCGGTCCGCAGACGCTGCAAATCAGATGCAAGCGGTGGCCGCAGACGCGGCTCGGGTAAGAGACGCCCCTCCAAGGCGGCAAGCCTGGCGTTCACAATGCCCCCGACCTCGAGGGCGATCGAACGCCGAAGCTCGGCCACCACGTCTGGCGGCATGAACGCCACATTGCCGGGGTGCTTTGATGCGTCCCCCTGACGACGGAGAAGACCTACCTCCGCCGTCAATTTTTCAATCTGTGCCGAGAGGCTGGAGATCTGGGAGCGCAACTCCGCGTTCTCCCTCTCCAGTCTCTCGACGTTTTCATCCATGCGGACCGACCTTTTGGCGTCGGGGGATGACCCCTTTGCCTTAGGGAGGGCCCGCTTGCGTCGCTCTCCCGCCAACATGATGTTCAGTGAGGTTTGTGAACTCCGAGGGTCCAAGGATTCCTCGGAGTCACTAGCCCCACCCGACGGCAGCGGCGTGCCCGGACATGAGTTCCGCAGTGTCACCTTCTCACGCTTCGCACGCGTACTTGCAGCCGCCTTACGCGTGCTGCGGGTTTCTATTCTAAAACCCGACATGGGGTCGACATCCGATCCCATGTCAATTTGGACGCTGTCTGATTCTGACAGCGTACACACCTTCTCGGTCTCCACTTTCTTAACTTCTGGTTTTTTGTTTTTATTTGTGTACATAATAGGTCCCACGAGTATGGGGGAAATAAAAAGTCGACCCGGGCAGTGCCCCCTGTACCCGGGCAAGCATATCCCATGTTCAGGTGCCGCCGTTCCTGGGGATGGCGTGCTCTCGACTGAACTTCCCATCAGCCATGCACCCCTCGCCGCACGCAAAGCTTGGGTTCGGGGAATTTTTATAGAGGCCTTCTTCCTCGCGATCCGGGCGGTTAAGCCAAGATCCTCGGTCCCGGTCGAAGCCGCGAGACGTGACCACGGCACTCCACATAGGTTACGATATCGACGGTGGCAGGGGAGGGGAGTCCTCCCACTACCTGCTCGGGGCAGGGTGAGTGCACACCGAGCCCGCCGCTAGCCCTCCCATGTTCCTCCGAAAATGGAGCAACATACTACGGCCTACCTACAGCCCAAGAGCTGGGCCCGTCCCTGTCAGAATATTAGCCACCGGGCAACAAGGTCCCCCAAAAAGTGGAGTAACTATTGCCCGGTGCCCAGGGTGCACCGGCCCGGAAACTGCTCTTCCCCCCGGACGTATCAAGAGGGACCAGCAGCCACCGAGCGCACGTGGAGGTTTTCTGACCTAGCACCCCAAGCAACATTAAACCTATCTCCCGTGACTCGACGTTTTTAAGTTTTAAAGTATGATGTGTTTAAGCTTTTTCCCCCCTTTGAAAAAACGTTTATGTTCTTCGGTTAAATAGTTACTTTCATCATCATCATCATTTCAGCCGAATAAAGTCCACTGCTGGACACAAGCCTCACCCAAAGATCACTACAACAACCAAAGTATCTGAAATTATTTTAGTACTTTCTTCTGCCGAAAGCCCATTCCGGCTTCTGCCTATCACAGGTGAAGTCTTTGGTACACGACGCAAAAAGTGAGCAAAAGATATCTCAATTCACCTCTTTAGATTTGTATCTGTTCCAATATTTTGAGAACCTTGTATATCTAGGTGTAAATTAATTCCCCCGAGAGCCTGGGCAGGCGCCCTTTTTACAGTCTCCTCCCCTCCGCTGGAAGTGGTGACCTGTATGGGGTTAACACCACCGACATGTACCTATAAGTGTGGGCTCTCGACCATTCGCACTCCAGATCCCCGAGCCCCCTTCGATTCCGAAGATGACACAGGTGGTCATCACGTGGGTTTAGCCGGTAAATATCTGGCATGCTCTCCCCGGGGCGGAGGAATTCCGTGAGGAATTCCACTGCGGTGAAAAATCCACCTATCCAAGTGAATGTGTGCACTAGAGTAGGCGGTCTACACTAGGCGGAGGCTCTTCGCAATATTTTTGTACTTGATGATCTATTGTCATCAACAAATAATATTGTGGGCTGCTGAACCACCAGTATCTCCAACGTCACACTTTCCATCCACTGACGAATTTATAAATGTCAATAACTGCCTCAACAATCCATCGGGCAAGATAAAAATATCAATGATTTAAATGAATAAAATATTAAAGATTAAAGTAGAATGTAGAATATCGGGTGACTATTGACCGTTTTTAATAGCTGTATTGCCGAAGGAATTGCCGCTTATATGCGTTTTTATACGCATAATACCGAAAGTGGCGACAAACCCCCGGTTGAGCCTAAATCATACCGGCACATAACTTTATCATCGTCTTCAGGTAAACCTCTTGAACGCCTTATGGATCCGCGTTTGATGCCAGACGTACGGAAATTTCAGGATAACCAATTCGGTTTCACCGGAATCATCATAAATTCATCGGAACATGTGCTAGGCGTCTTCCTTATTTCTTAATCTTTCGACAACGGGCGGTGGGCGGTGGCCTATGTATAACTACTTAAAATAAAAGCTCGTGGTTGCTGGTTGCATCAAAAACATCCACACTCTCATTTACTTATTCTTTGCTAAAGATCTACAAAACTTAATCTTGGTCATCATGCTGTGTCGAAGCAACTCATGAACGGTCCTCAAGGATCCGTTATTTGTCCTTATCTATGTAACATATATTACGATGATTTTCTGGCAGTTCCACTGCCGTGCGGCTGTTTATTAACTGGATTCGTAGACGACGGCCTTCTGCTTATTCGGTTAAGTATAAGGCAGGACTTGAAAAGCTGGCAGATACTTAAGTATTTAAAAAAAATTAATCTCTGGCTAGGGCGAACGAAGCCGCCTAATATTTGCACCGCAAAAACTTTTCTACTTGTTTTAAAAGGCAACTTAAACTTAGGACACTACCCAACATTAAACTTCAATAATATTACCGTTGAAAGAATGGAGTCGGTATTGATGATACCTTGGCCTTATATTGGAGATGAATTTTTCATTCATAGGGAACTTATGCCCTGACAATGATATTATCAGCTATACATATGCGGTCTTTCTTGTTTCATTTTGTACTATCAAAAATACTTACTTAGAAAGAAAGAAAGAAAGAAAGAAAAGAGTTTTATTAAGGTCTCGCACAGGAAGTTACAAATAACATAAAGTAAAAATAAAAATATTATAATTAAATTAAGGCAACCTGGACGAGGCCAAAAAAGGCGCCTATCTCAGCATAATGCTGTGACATTTAAATAAAAAAATGCCACAGCGCTGGTTTTCAGATAGGACCAAGGTTGTATATGTTACGGTAAACTCGATGCTACTATCAGCCTCTAGTGTGATCATACGAGGAATTGGAGCCCCCCTTCCGGTGCCGAAGAAAACCACTCTAATCAGTTTGTAGGCACAATATTGTAAGATTTGTTATTTTAAGACCATAGAATTCTTATATTATAGGTTTTCCTGTAATCTATAGGTAAATAGCTATTACCTATAGTTTTTTCAGAATTGAAGGCTTAGTAGTTTTGGAGATTATGGGGAATGGTAAATTTTCGTATATTTTCTTAAATAACTTTAAAACTATATATTTTAAAATTATAAAATAAATACATTTGTTGAGACCCTTACAATAAGCCCTTCCATTTCATATGTTACAGGGTACAGTTCGCAAAACTTTATTCTTAAATTTTCTATATTGCCCCTCAAAAACGACTCCTATTTTCAAAATTCATTTATTTACGTTACACGTACGTGTTTGGGTCGCAGAAATCCATATGTGTACCAAATTTCAACTTAATCGGTCCAGTAGATTCGGAACAAATTGGATGTGACAGACAGACAGACACACGAGTGATCCTATAAGGATTCCGCAGTTTTTTCCTTCGGACGTTCGGAACCCTAAAAAGAACTTGGGTATCCCACTTTTTTGTAATATATAATAAATAAAGTAGTTATTCCAGCACAAAAATCCTTTCCTAACAAAACCTAGCGGAACGTGTTGCGGGACATTTGTGCCGTAGCGAATACGAGACTTCTCGATTTTTTATAAATCTTATAATTTTTTATTATTATTCAAATATTTATATTTATTTATTGTTATGTATTTATTTATATCCTTTATTTATATTGTTATTAAATTTTTAATATTCTCACTATATTCGTTACTTCCGTTCAGTTCCGTTCCGTTCACCAAAGCATTCAGTTACCCCTTAGTCGCGCCCAACGGAGTTTCACTTTAATACAATAATTGTTAAAGTTAAATGTCCACCACAGGACAAAGCTAACCTCAAATAATATAATTTTACAATCAACGTTTGAGATGGTTGAGCGCCATTGAGCGGTAATGAAGGACTAGTGGAATACAGAGACGCGGGCACCGCGGTTCGTCTGTTAAAGTTAAATCAATCCGGCGGCACAAGTGGACAAACCAGTCAGGCAGCTGTGCGGACGTTCTCGATGTAAGTGAAGAAAGTTACTTTACACCAATAAAATGCGTTTGGTCCAAACGTCTACATGCCCGTTTATTTGCAGATTGTAATATAACAGCATCTGCTAAATATTTGCATTACAATGCCTTTTATTTCCAACCTTAAAATGCTTCAGACTAGCGTTGCGTAATTTAAAATTCTACCCCTGTTAATTTTAAAACTTATAATTGAATTCAAACTGTATCAATTTTAAATACCTACGGGGGTATTATTTCATTTTATATTTCTATACTGGTACCGTTATTCATACCGGTTTTCGATCCCACCTTAGTCATCCTTAGGTCCTTAGTGTATAAACATGGGCGTAACCTGGTGAAGTGCATAAGTTGTAATGTAGTTTTACATGCAAAGTCTATGCTTCATTAATTTTAAACGCAAAACCAGTATTTTAAACATAGTATTGTGGGTCATATTTATAACAGAAAAAAAAATCTATCTTATATAAAAATCATAGCCCTTTTCCATTTCGTAGAATATTAGCCACTCTCATGTACTGGGTGCCGATTTAGTTACCTTCATCGCTGAAATGCAGTAGAGGACTGATCCCATTAATATCGTCATATCATATTAGCCAAAGGATGTCCACTGCTGAACAAAGGTTTCCCTCATAGATTTCCACAACAAGCGGTCACAGGCCACACACTGGCATCCAACGACTCCAAGCGACCTTCACCAGGTCGTCTGTCCACCTCGTTGGAGGTCGTCCCACTCTGCCTTTCCCGGTGCGCGGTCTCCACTCGAGAACCTTTTTGTCCCAACAACCATCAGTTCTACGAGCAATGTGCACGCCCATAGCCACTTCAGTTTACTAATCTTTTCAGCTATGTCGACAACTTTAGTTCTTCTACCTCATATCTTTTGTCCTCATTTCTGATTCGATTTCGTAGAGAAATACCAAAGTATAGCTCTCTCCATAACTCACTGTGTCACTTTGAACTTTCTTATGAGGCCCATAGTGAGTGACCACGTCTCTGTTCCATATGTCATCACTGGTAACACACTAGTTAAAGATTTTCGTCTTGAGGAATTGCGCTATTGTTGACGAAAAGACGTTGCGAAGTTTCCCGAACGCTGCTCAGCCGAGTTGGATTCGATGATTGACCTCTTTTTCGAAGTTGGACCTACCTAACTGGACAGTTTGTCCCAGGTAGACATACTCGTCAACAACTTCGAGAACAGAGCTGCTAATGGATATTGGGATGGGTACAACATGGGCATTTGACATGACTTTCGTCTTGCCCATGTTTGTTTTTTCATTCCCATTAATAATAATAAATAAATAAAAAAACTGCGATGACGTAATTTGTTTCCATCCATAACACTTGCAGCTTACATATGCACAGAGAAAAGAGAACAAAACAACTACGGTGGCAGCTTATAGTATAACATACTTACTCATATATTAAAATAAATTGGCCAGCACAAACGGCCGATTACCCATGAAACCTTGAACTAGCCCCCTTGATCAACGCAACGCACCAAACATGCTTAAGAAAAAAGCCTTGCCTGCTTTTGTTAAAACATCCAATATATGATCGGCGGACAAATTTTCGAGACTCTTGTTTTTATGTTGAACATCGGATTTCTCGCTAGTAGCTCGGCAGGTCGCGCCTCGGTTGTCTACGAACAGTGCGATTTCTGTGATATGTTATACAAGTTAAAGCTATTTGGATAAACTGCATATCCGGACTGCATCCATCCATTACACACAATACCTCAATCCGCCCCCGCAACGTGGGAGGGGTGGTGAGGCCAGGCAGTGCGTGGCATCGGCGGACGAGAGCAGATAGTAGAGATGGTGGCTGGCCTCTGCCACCACAGCACCTCTACTCTTCAATTTTTGTGCCCTTTTCTTGCTTGTGATTCCGAGGCTTCACAACACTTTCACCGCCTCTTTTAGCGGGCCTCGATGCTTTCCTCTGCAGCAAGTGGTGGCCTAGGGTTATAGCCGGGAGGAGTCTACCCACCGGCGTCGCCTCGATAAGGGCGTTCATCATGCTGCTAAGATGCGCCTTTTCGGTCACCGATGGGTTAGCGCCAGCCTGGTGCGACCTCATCTGCCCGGTGTCCGGGGAGCCCGCGTGGTTATGTGGGGCTTGCACCCACTAAAAACTCCGCCGTGTTACCTGCATCCGCCTTTTGATGGAGCGCGAGTACTGCGTAAATACTACTTTCGCGGCCCCGCCTATCTGTACGTACTACAACAACAACTCCAGAACCGTGCAATGCGGAAGGCAGATTCCTATCTACCGCCCGCTTGATACTGTTAGGGTGGCATCAAATGGGCGTCATGCCGCCTGCGCCGAATTGTCCGCTTGCGGCAGATCGGGTCAGCCATCTTCGGGCGTCATCTTCCCTGACCAGCTCCGCCGCTTCCTTCCGCGAAAACATGCGACTGTCTCCCAAGTCCCCACACTGTCAACGATAGTTTTTAACAAAGCTGGCAGCGAGAGGTCTCCCCCACGAGCTCCAGTGTGCTGCACCGCCCAAGCAGGGCTCAAGCTCCAGTGTGCTGCACCGATAAAAAGGCTCCCTGCGCCTACTCCGCAATGGATAGTTGGATACGTCATCCGAGTCCAACTCTTATTTTGTATTTTTAAGGGTGCAATTTTTGGTCCCGCTAGTAGGTATGGGGGATATAAACGGTTCAGCCGTGCACTGCCCTCTGTACCCAGTGTGAGCCATCAATTTTTTTGGTTTATAATTATTCAAGGCACACAACATTTCTACACTGTCTACGTGCCGTATCACTTACTCGGCTGTCTTGGGGAGGTTTGAGTTACGAAGTTCTGTTGTATCGTTTATGTGCATAACACTTCCTTTATCTGTCATTGCATCAGGGCACAATGCCTGTGAATTCGAACAATACTGTAGCAAACACTTGCGGGCACCCAATGCCATAAAGACTTATTTAATGGCTTTGTGTTCAAGCTTCTCTGTAAGCGCCCTACTTTTTAGGGTTCCGTAGTAATACAAAGATGAAAGAACCGAAAGGGTTCTTTCATCTCACGACTGCTCTACTCTCTGTCCCTCCTGTCTGTCAGATTATTGCTAAAGTATCCTACGTAAAATATCTCGGAATGCAAATAGACGAACGACTTGACTGGCATAAGCAAATTGACTCAGCAACGGCACGAATTCGAAGACTTGTATATGTTTTCAAAAAACTACATAAGTCCGCCGACATTTATACTATGCAGCTTGAAAGAACCGAAAGGGTTCTTTCATCATTCGTACATTTCATTTCGTCATGTTTGTCTGTCTCTGCGTCATTCTGAGAGTAAATGTGTCTCCCCTGCTGGATTTGCCGACAGTGAATGTGGTAAATAAAAAACAATGGATAACCTTAAAAAATATTTTTGTCAAGGCTCCATAAATTTTTATTTATTTCAAATATATGCATACAATTTTACTGTAACTACCAATACGTTGTATCGTTCAGAGCCAACTGACGGCATGCTGTTCGTAGGCAACCGCTTCTTGGTTTCTTATTGAATTTAAACAATAGACAATGGCCAATAGGCAATAATCCATTTTCTAAACTGTATCAGACCTTATTTTACGTATCGAATATTTTTTGAATCCTCTCATTTCCTTTGTTAAAACTGGATTGTTACCATGGAGGTATTAAATATCAAGAATTTGTTTCTATTATGAAACGGTTTCTTTTAATAGTTTAATCTGTTTCTATTATGATCAGTTGTACAGTCCTTTAAGGGACTAAATATTCCCTCTATAGAATTGGAAAACAGTAAAATGAATACTAAACAAGATTTTTGTCTGTTATAAACTAGTTTTATCCGTGCATTTTTGTACGCTTTTGATTTCTGGGTAGTTAATAGTTATACATTACATAGATGCATCATCATATCATATCGACCATTTATACATCCACTGCTGAACAAAGGCCTCCATAGATTCCACAACTGTGTCATAATTTCGGGGGGTATTTGCCAATACTCATCACGCTTAGCAGATAGATGCAGAATCAACCTGAATAAAAGATTTTAAAAAGTTGGATGATTCTAGATGAATTCATCTAAGCATCGGATCAGCTTTTTTTAACGCGGGGAAAGCCTCTTGGACTTCCTCCGCCTTGCGAAGGGTGGAGGAGCATGCCGGGATCAAACCGGTGTCCTTCTTCCTACCTCTAGCCGGGGGTGAGTTGTACGCTTTTCTGCATTAGACCGCTTCCTCGGCAGGGAGCATCGGATCAGATGGATCCAAGGATTGCTTATTTACTCTTATTTAGTGCCTATTTTAGATCAACAATATGGACTAGGTCACATCTTCATATCAACATTAAATATTTGCACAAAAGAAAAATATGAGTTTAAAACACCATATTACAAGAATTTAAACCAAATCGAAAGCGATTTGGTTAAATTTAAATGATCTATTTGAAATTGGGAGACTTCCCGCATATTGCCATAATGGCTCTCCGACTGTGTAAAATGTGCTAATCACAAGCTGGTAAACTGTATGCGGTTACCCATCTTTTACTTTTTTCGCTGGCTTCGTGTAAGTAGGAAATACGCCAATAGCTGCTTTGCATCTCGTTGCTTAATGTGTTGGCTCGTTTATTGGCCGTATCATAAATGCGTCTGACACGAGTCAGACGCATTTATGATACGACTTCTTTTATGTCATCAGTTTTTGTATATATTTGACTCCAGGTAACCAGCCATATCATGTACGAACATCAGTCTACTGGCAACGTTAAATTCGGAAATTCAAAATCGTTTCCTACAACGAGGTTAACAACTCCAACAGATGCTCGACGGTCGTAAATTATGTTACAAGAAACAATAAAAAAAGCGGATTCTTCCACTTTTCTTTGTGTCAATTGTCAGTGTGCTTATTGACGTTGGGACTAACTATTGCTCAACTGATTTATAGCCACCATCATAAGCGACGTAAAGAACGGTCAGGTATTTTTTTTCGAAAGTCGCATTGTATACGCTTGGATTTCTCTGGCCTTCTTTGTGAGATATTATACAATGTTGGAATTGTTCGTCTTCAACTCAACCGGCTCGTCTTGATTGTTTCGATGGTTTAGCTGGGCGTCACCAGGGTTAGACAGGGGCTCTGATCCGATTTAAAATAATTCGTTCCGACTTTCTTTTAGTTAACGCTCACAATTGCACTGCATGTATGCATCGTTATTCTTTCAGATGCTATCTATTGTTAAAATATGTAGGCGAAGGTATCGACACTGGTCAAAGATGTTTTATAATTAAAATAACTTCTTTTTCTCTATAACAATGTAAACTTTAAGCGCTGGAACGAAATTATACTTTACTCTTAATAAAGTATCACAATTTCTGTAAATTTTTCGTTGATTTATAATTTTGCACATTTTTTTTTTGCAAAACTGTATAAGGAGGAAGAAAAGTTTGGTGATATTGTCAAGAAATACAATTTCACGTGTTCGGTTTTCATTTAAGTAACTTTCATCTGACACTAGGAATGTAGGAATCACCTAACACTATAGGTATTTAGGTATGTAATATATTTTTTCTGTTGAAAGGATTAAAGCGAAGGTCGTTTATCTAACTATAAGTCTAAATCCGTTGTCGTAAATTGTACAGGAATGATATAAGACTTTTTCAATAATATCGGATAAAATGAGACTAATTAAAACCTAAGTATTATATATAAGAAAAACTGTTTAAGATAAATTAAACCGATTTCACCTAAACACGATTATTATAAGTCTGTACATAACATTGGCACCTTAAGGTAACCTTACGGTTTAGGTTGGTTATCTCATGTAAAAATAATATATAATTAATCAACTGGTTAACAAGAATAATGTAACTGGTTGATATACTATCCTCCGTTGTTTCAATATGACGTGTAAAAGTGTCTGTTAGGACCTATTTACTGAATAAATGATTCTATTCTATTCTATTCTAAAAAATTAAACGTAATATGTAATTATTTTACTTTTAACATGTTTTTTGAAAATAGATGAATGTCGATTAGACACTCGTTTTTTCCACGAGTTCGATCTTGACTATGAGTTTGTAAAGACGCGTCACTCTTAATACTAAGTATAACTTAAATGAAAAATATATTTTATTGAATAATACCGGACTACGTGTACGCATCCCTTAAAAGCGATTTATTACAGATATGTATTACAGAACCTTCCCATAAGTAGGATTTATGAAGATTAAACAACGTTCAGTTTTTGATAAAATCGCGCACGTTCAAACGTACGTTACGGGAGAAACAGAGAACCTTACATTTATAAATTAGTTAAAAATTCATTAGTCGTGTATAAAACTTATACCGCTGTGATAAGTATAAATGTATCTTCAATATTTTATTAAGGTAATACATTCACTTACTTAGACACACATGACACAGCCCGTATTATTATATATCCACTGCTGACCACTGGCTTCCCAACTATCACTATATTGAGCGGTCATATTGCCATGATTACCACGCTTCGATTAGTTGCGGATTGGTGTTCGATTGTCTCATTATTTTATTGAGTAAGAAAAAGTAGAAAAATAAACATAAACCTCCAGATAAAACATAACAAATATACAAAATTGTTATTCATAAATTACTTGAAAAAAGAATTGTCTTCCAATGTTATAATAAAAATGGCACTAGCTAGTGAAATTACTGGGCATAAGAGGTTAAATAACTTTGTCACGAAACGATGAGCGTAGTGTAGTAGGTACCGCGCAGGACTATATTCCTGGGTAGCATTACAATTGTATAATGGGCAGGTGCTTAACACCAGCCGATTTTTTTCGTATCGTCACCACGTTGTATGAAAAATATGCTTAAAATGTAAGTAATAGAAAATATTTAATAGTAAGTAATTTTTATAATTCAATACTGAAAACAAATATTCTTACTAATTTATCCATAAATGTATAATATTATATAACTCATCATCGTCTCAGCCGCATAAAGTCCACTGCTGGACACAGGCCTCCCCAAGAGATAGACACCACGACCGGTCAGGGCGTGTTGTGTGCTAACATAGGGGGGTTTTTGCCATAATCACCGCGCTTGGCAAGCTGGTTGGCGATCGCGGTTGACTTTTTAATGTACTCGAAGATCGCTGCTGCCCATCCTCCGGCTAATCCCATAGGTGCCTTTTACGACACCCACGGGATGAGATGGGTTGGTGCTATTCGTAGGTGCCACCACACGGCAAATAAGTATGTAAATATATTTCATAATATTTTTATGGAATCAAGATCTGGAGCGCTGCAGCTAGAAGAACATTTGCCAGCAGCCGTCAATGTAACCAACAAAGCAAAAAAATGCCCGCCATTATAGAAATTTTATACTACTATATATACTTACTAACAGAAAATACAAAAGAAAGTAATTTTTTGAAAGACGTGGTGATAATTTACTAGACCATCGATAGGTAAAAACGCGTTTTTTTGTTTGAATAAAAACTAAGTATTAAATATAGCTTGAAGAAGCGTTCGGTGTCTGTGTTCAAATTCATCACCATTACTAAGCACCTTATTAAGAATACCTGGCTAATGGTTCATGACATAACAGTGACAATGAGGCTGAGAGGCGAGATCATACGCGCGTTGACCTCCGCATTGGCTTCGACGCGGAAATAATATGGATTACGTAAGCACAGTCGAACTTTTTTTATTGCTCCATTAAATGAGGCACGCCGCGGGCTCTGGGTGGAGAGCGTCTCAACAACAAATAAACGAATTTAACATCCATGATACGGCCATTAGTCTCACTATTCTTAATTGCTAAAGTTAAATCTGGACTGTTTGAACGTCGTGACATGTAATTATTCAAAACTTGCTGTAACTGACAATTTATAAGTTGCTTTTATCTCCATATCCACTAACTTGTTGACGGAATAAGATAATTATGTAGGAGTGTTGCTATTTACTAAAAAAAACACGTTACTGATATCAAAGGTCCATTATGTCTTTCAATAATAATATATTGGAGTTATAAAGTTGTCGATTAATCGATTATTGTTCTTTCTTTCCTTTATTTTGTAACAAAACGGTACGGGCACGCTAGCGTTTCTCTTGTATCGTGTGTACAGTTTACAGACATACATCTGACATGCACCCAAAACAACCATCTGTAGATCATACAAATATTTGTAACTTTCTTTGTTAATGATATTTTGTTGATGAAGAAATCCTATAAGAGAAACAAACCTTATACGGAATTCAAATAAAATTCACATTTTAGTAGCACACATTGAATAAGACAGCAAATCACAATACATGATTTCCTTATGATATAATTATGAAATATCCCAAATTACACATAATACTTTCCATGTCACAGAATCCCGTAATAAATTTGACATAAATTTTCCAGGTTTTTTAATTATTTCAAATTAACTTTCCAAAACAATGCAGTAGATTCGATTCTAAAATCCTTATTAAATATCATTATGAATTCAATATCCATATAACTCGTAGTATAGTAATTGTCGTCCTTCCTTCAAACACTATAAAATAATCCATAAACACTTAGTTCATTGTATCGTTATTCCTTAATCTCATGGCAATACCTAACGAAGTTTGATAAATAAACATGAACGTCAACGAGTGGCGTACGACCCTTACATGAAGTTCGCCGGATGCGTCAGCTCACATGGGCTCCAGACGGCCGAAGTAAATGAAATGTGTTCTCAATCGTTCCCACAGAAGCGTAGCCGAGGGGATCGACTCAAGGTTGCCATGCGAATCTAAGAAAAACTGTTTGAAATATGCCTCGCAAAAACTAGGCGACGTTACACGGCCTGCAGTATTCAAGTGAATTTATTTGCTTTTCGATGCGGCGCTTGGCTTCGCTTGGCATGTGGCAGGTGTTACCCGTAAACCTGAACTTGACTGGACAACATTTTATTCACCTGTGATATCGTTTTATTTTATGTAATTATTTATCTATGACTGTGAGTGCTGCAGCAACAAGTACTGCAGATGAAACTTGAGATATTTTATACTTGGTGTTTCCGATTCAAAAGCGTTGAACTAGACACAAATAATCCAAAATTAAACTGCTGTGCCCATAGGTAATATGATAATATCGCTAAAATCAAATTGTGTCACATGTTCATGTTGTTTATAATTCATGTTTTTTATTATAATGACTTTATCTTGTAAAAGGAAATCTTCCGCGGATAAAAAAACTTAGGTTTACTTTTGAACATCAAACAACTAAAAACCATACGACGTTGTCGACATTTTTGTAGATTTTATTCATTTATGTGAAATATTTTATGAATAAAGCTGGTTTAATCTGAACACCGAACAACATTGCCTGTTTATTTTATGACATTGGCGAATTTGTGGAAGATTCTCTACAGAAGCCACAATCTAAGGATGAAGTGTTTACTCGCTGTTTTTCTGGTTATTACTACCTTATTGACAATTATTATAGTGGTTGTGACACAGAAAATTGTAAAGTATAACAGTAAAATTTATAGTTAGCCAGTTGCAGTAAAGTATTCCTAATTGGGTGAAGCCTCACGAAGTGTTTAGCTAGATATCATACTTTATATATGGCATATTACATTGTGACACAATTATGGTTTGATACTATCTGTAAAATCCCGTCCATTCTGTAGTCGCAGGTATGTTCAAAACTTGGAGATTTCAGTCTAAATTTGAACTGTTTTAGACATTATTTAAGATATTAATTGAGGCTTTTAAAGTTCATATCATACTTATAAAATCTACTTTATTACCTTTTTTAATCAACAGCAACGATTTCTTTCAAAATAAAATAAAATTGGTACTTATTTGTATTACATTACATCTACATACATCTAGTGTCTAGGGATGAAGTGTTTTTTTGTGAATTACTTCAATTAAAGTATTTATATATATTAAACATTCACTATAGATTACAAATAGAAAAAATCCATAACAAAAAAAACTGTTTAAATATTTTTTGATATAAACATAAAAATCTGCTGTCACCGAATATGTTATCTGTTATCCGGAGTTGACAGGAGATGTAATTGTTCGTTTTAGGACTATATGAGTGCTATTTTGCGTCGAGTTCAGTTATATGGGGAATTAAGCAGCGTCAACATAATTTGCCACGAGAAGAAATTATCATAACTTGGGATATTAGAAGCTGGTTGCCGGCAACGAGCTGTGGCCTACGCTCAGAGGGTCAATTCTCGTAATTAAAGATAATCATAATATAGTACCGGTCTACTCTACTGTTAATGTCGTAAATGTGAGCGTAAATATCAAGCGTGATGCTATATGGTGATGATTGAAAGTTGATCGAAGCCAAAACTGTATTCTGCTAACATTCTGAACCGACACATAAGCTTTTTTAAAACGTTGCCGCACACTAGGATTTCTTCTGTGTCGTGGGTGGGTTTAAAGACATACATTTCACACACAATACACCCTGACCCGGAACAACTACCTGCAGGTCATACAAATATTCGTTACGTGCGGGAATCGAACTCGCGACCCGGAGCGCAGCAGTCGACTGTATCAGCCACTGCTAATACTGCAAGTGGTATTCTCGTACCTACCTGAACGTCAAAGTGAGATTAAAATGACTGTAAGTAGGCTAGATTGACATCATGTCGCAGCCGGACTGAGCTTTAAGACAAGCAGAATAACAATTTTTGGTCAAATCATAATTGAATCTGAATTCGGTCAGCTTTGTAATCATTATCATGTCCGACAAAGAATGTCCACTGCTGAACAAAGGGTTCCCCCTCGACTTCCACAATGGCCCGTCACATGCCGCCCGCATCCATCGATTTTGCCATTGTAATTAATTAAACTGTAAATTAATTACGAAAATTGGTCTTCTGGACATGATGCGACCAAACAGTCAGAAATCGTTTACACAAAGTTTATTATTGTCTCCTTTCTCGAATGCCGAGTGCCACTTATTATGCCCGGCAAGCGTAGGCGGCATTTAGAAGAGTTCGCAAGCGCAGACATTGGTCAGAAAACTGGCGTGGTACGTGTTTTTCTGCGCTTTCTGTGCTTTGGAGGATCTGTTTGGCCATGAATATAGTGGTGACAATCATGACTGCGCATTTAGATCGCTGGAAGAAACGATCTGGTTTGGATCATATACTACATCAAACTTGTTACATTTTGTCGGTGTAATTCTACTGCAGAACTGGTGATAATACACGTCCATATACTGCCAGTCGTAACTAGGATAGGTACTCGCCGAAGCTCAGTATCAACGTCCTGCTACAGCTTGTCTAGTCACCAGATTACAATCCAATTGAGCACGCATGGGAGATGCTTCAGAGAAGAGAGCTCTGCCGAGTATGTATGCTATACACAGCAATACCTGTTTGACTTGTTAGCAAGAACATGGGCGGCCATTCCCCAAAGGGATTGTAATGAATTGATATTAGGTACGGCGAAGTTTTTTTAAGGCATTATAAATGGTTCCTTAACTTTATGTATTAGTTTATTTAATTTTATTATCACTCATAACTTAGGAAGATGTTGTTGTTGGAAGAATAGTTAGTGGTAGTTATAAAAACATACTAATTAATCATATTACATAACCATTTCAGAACGATTTAAATATGATACTGAGTGTCCGGTGGCTGATTTACGTTTTTAAAGTGAATAAACACAATAACTCGGATTCATATTGTTTTATCAACAAATTTGAAATAAACAGAAACTAATAAAACACTTTTAAACGGGTTGAAATCGAAACTAAAATCTATAATATACGCTCCCCCCATGGGTGTCGTAAAAGTCGACTAAGGGTTTAGCCGGAGGATGGGCTGCAGCGTCCTTCGAGTACATTAACAACTCAACTGCGATCGCAAACCCGCCTGTGAAGCGTGGCGATTATGGAAAAACCCCCAATGAACCCACATCATATCCATATCGGTGGTCGTGGTGATCTTTGGGGGAGGCCTGTGTCCAGCAGTGGACTTCATTCGGCCGAAATGATGATGATGATGAATCCGTTTAAAATTGTTTAATTATAATGAGTGATAATTGCGAGAACCTAAGATACGAGGTACAAACAGAAAACTAAAGGATTTAAAAAAAAACATTCGTCCATTTGCCGTCCGTTCAGTCGCACACACTGTTGTATTCGGATAACCGTGTTTCGAGTCACGCGTTGCAGCAGGCTTGTAGTGAATTTCGCGGTGGATAGGTATTATCGTTTAACTCCGTGACAGACATGATTAGTAATTTTTGACATTGCTTTTGAGATATTCCCATAAAAAAGTCCCATCAGGACTCTATGTAAGTTTTTGTGGAAAATGTTGATGGAGCAAATCCAAGGAACGTTCTAGCGGTATGCGAAATCACCGCATCTTGCTGAAGCCAAATGTGTCACGAGTAAGATGGATGTGCTAGTAATTTTGGTAAAAAATAAACTTGTCCATAAATATCCCACAGTCCACATTTAATACACGGGGCCGGGAATTTCCTTTCCTCGATAAAGCGCACCCAACGGTAACTCGTGCGCAATGTAAAGGTCGTTGATGTTACTCGAAATCGCTAACATTCTATCGCAAAAGATTTATCGTGAATTTAAGTAATTTTCTTTTAGTTCTTGAACGAATTGGATCTTAAACGGATGCAACTTAGTCTTTCTTAAAAATTTCAAGTGCCGTGGCAGTCGTGGGTTTTCACGCAAGCTTCGTTAGCAAAACCTTCGCTTGAACCACTAATGAGATTACCACGCTAATATTTTTCATAGATATCTGATTTCACGCTCTGTCATTAGTATATAATGCGTACACAATGCTGTGTCTTTACCTGTTCTTCTCTCGCACTTGAAGGGCAGAACGAGTAATTCAATTAAATACCCAATTTAATGAAGTACGTAGTTTTTCGAAACCCAAATATTACACTTCAAAACTTTTCATTTTGATGTCTAATAATGTTTATTCTAACTAAAACGAAGTTCTGGTTTAGGATCTAACTAAGCAGGGCGAAGGATCGACGAAAATAGGCATTGGTGCAGATATACCCAAACATTGAGGTGAGCTGGCTGGCCTTAGGTACTCGCCGCTTAAGTTATGGAGAGTTTACCTGAAACATGATGGTTCTTGCCGGGAAATCGGGATCGTTTATTGCTATTTGTAACAAAATAAAAACGCGCATAAATCAAAAACTCACCCTTCAAATATATTTTTTACAACAACTACGTGAAATAAGGAATTTCAGATATAAAATACTAACCTCATTGTCAGCATAGTTTATAAAAAATGATATTGTGTAAAATCTACATATTATGAAAAGTTGTTTTTACTGTATTGCTACGGTTGCGGCGTTCCCTATGTAGATTTTAGGCCGCACCCCGGCTGGCATCGGCCTCTCACTTTGGTCTGACGGACCCCGTCCCCGTGGGACCAAGCCAACTGCACATTCCTTCAGAGAGGGCGCGCGCAGAACACATCGCGCCGTCGTTACAGACCTGCTTCTGGTCGGGTGGCGGGATAGCCCCAAGTTCATCGCCCATACGAACGTATGGTAGTAGGTACTTGTATTTAGTTCTAGATTAAGAAATTGTGTTGGTTACGCGAATCATTTCAAATAGACATATTTCAACGTCTTAGATTAAAGAATAACCCCAAGCTACCAATAACAAACTTATCTACTGAGGAAGACTTAACGCATAGACAAACAATGGCTTCGCTTATGAAGTCATGGCATACTTGGTTTATTTAGTCAACTGACATCATTACGAACAATTAAACATTCAGTACTTTGTATAAAGGATTCGATCGAGTCGGGGGGGTTAGTCGCCAATGAGTCATTCAGGGAAACCCTTTCGTGACTCAACTCGTTATCGACTGCAGGCATTGAGTCGACACCCTGTTTATATTGAGAATGTCCTTGTTGTTTGTAGATATTCTAAATGTATGTGATTAGTTCCTTTTGGCAAGCACCACTGGTATTCTGGTATGAAATAATTTATATTCGTAATAATCTAGTTTAAAAAACTTGAAGATAATTAGTTACATATAGTAGAGTTTGCATAAAGTAATTATATGCTCACAGAATTTTACTATAAACTTTAATTGATAAAGTATGTCATCTTGAATAAACAAACAATACTCAGCAAAGCTGATTTCGGAGATAATTATAATCATTAAAATGTGAAACAAAATCACGTCATGTTTTGTGTGGCAGCGCACTTTGGCTTGGAGCCAAAATATTTCACCCATTATACATTGCCTCGGCGGTCACAAAGGAAATGAGATCAATCACAATACTAGGGGCCAATAATACCAATGTCTCTTAGAAACGTTACATGTATCGATGCTTTTTATTTTTGGTATACTACAATAGCAGGAAACGTTAGGCTGTATTGTAGGTGTGCTCGATATTAATTGTTATTTACAGTTTTTCTTATAGACGTGTTGAGCTCTTAAATAAAGATAGCTACAAAAATAAAGCACGAACGAGCTTAAAATTTTTGCTATTGGAGTTTTGTATATAATTTCACATATGCGGTAATCAATATATCCAATTGTTCGTATGTGGTGTCCAGAGTCCGTGTAGTGTCCTAATTTAGAACAGCACCACTGCATCGCCTCCTATGGATGTTGTAAATGACGACCAAACGTCTCAAAACCAGAGCGATAGGCAGTAGCGTCCATTCTGGGGAACAGCAGCCTAGCTACGCAGATTGGGTGGCAACCCCACCGGAAACAAGCAAAAATGTGTAGCTGTCAGAACTAGACCAGGAAAAACTATCTGTTGGCCATACAAATATTTGTTTCGTGTGGGTATTGAACCTGCGACACGTACCTAGAGCAAAAAACCTAGACCTTAGCCACTGCACCGACCGTGGCGTCATGATCGTGCGTGTAAGATTTGTGGGTGTAAACTGTACCAGGGTAACCAGGTCCGTGCTTAGCTTAAATAAAACAGAGTACCTTCAAGCGTAGGTCCTTTAAAGTTTAAGTTAATCATTGTTGTCGTCTCATCCAATTTGGCTTTTAGGTGTGACGCTTTCACATAATGGCAAGTCTAACGAGTGGAGAGATGGAGTGGTGCTATAATCTTAATACCTGGGCACCACACTGAAATCAATATATAGTTTATATTAGACAAGGAAGTGGTTGTCTCTGCCGTAGGACACCTCAAAAAGTCAATAAAGCCTAAGATATATGAGATAAATATTTTATGTAGACTATACAACTAGCTTCATTCATTACAATGGAATTTTTTATCTATGTTAATCTTTATGCGTTGCTATATTTTCGTATGTGTCGGTTACGTGTTTCTGGTCTTATTTCCCTTTAATTATTTTCTATTGGTAGGAAGGTCAGCGCAAGATCAGTTGACGTACCGGAATCAACCTTAATATCGTGTCAATTATTGCCATTGTATTGGAAATCCAATACTTAATTTAAATTTATGAAACATCGTCAAATGAAAGAAAAGAAAGTAAGAAAGAAAAGTATTTATTTGGCACAAACAATTATGCAGCAAACAAAAACATAATATTAAAACAAAAGTGCCAAAAGGGTGAACAGCTCAGCATGATTTTAGGTGGTAGTACCAAGTACCACTACCTAACGCTGATTTTCAGCTGCAACCCACGAGTGCCATACGCACGAAACAAGTAGAATACATTTTAATAATTCTGTATGTATATAATGTAGGTAACAGTATGTGATATAATAATTAGGTAGGTACATAATGTAATGATATTTGTTTAGTATACAGTAATAATAAATAAATGTAACGATGTATTAAATAGGCGTAGAAAAGATAGAAGGAGCAAACAGTCCATTAGTTATTTTCCCCAATAATTACTAATTCACCATCAGCTATTGTGTATGTAGTGACTGAATGTAATTATGTAATCAGTAGGTATGTAATATAATAATAAGTGTATGGTTTATAATTTAGTAATAATAAATCAATGTTGCGATGCATAAAATGTGTGTAGAAAAGAAAAATAAAGCAAGTAATCCATTTTAATATAAATAATAAAATACATTACAAATACATTGTTTAGTTTTATGTAGCTGTTAGCTGTATTTCAATGTGACTTGTGATAGCAACAACCACGTTTAAATAGTCTTTAGATTCAAATGAAATAATTAAGTTCAACGTGTATCTTATTTTTATTATCTGTTTTTGTGTTTGTCAATGAGGATAAATTGTACAGCGACTGCGATTAGTCATAAATAAGTATTTCTCAAGGCTATGAAAGATGACTGTCTGCATAATACCACAGACTTGAGTGGCTTGTTTTCGTGGAACATTCAGTGACACATTGACTATTAATGTTGGATTCGTTTATATTAAAATAAGGACAAACGTTATCAGAGCGTTCCTTCATTCATTACGGTTTTAAGAGCGTCTTTTTATTAAAATATCTGAATGTATCCACTGTGAAATTGTGTTCTCTTAACTCTTTGTAGACCACAACAATACAATTTTGGGCCATAATGTCACGAAACAAATTGATTGGGGTCATGGTAGTATTGACTAGACTCATTCTTTAGTGATGGTTGTTTCTATTGTCAGTGGAATATACTTACTACCTACATTACCTATACTATTTCATATCATTTCATGTGGTATTAGCGATTTAGTATTTAATCATATTGTTGCAGTAACAGTTATGCGACTTTGTGGTAATATGCCGTCGTATTTTGATTTCATTATCATTTAAATTATTAACTGGTTGATTTAATACAAAAGCAAATGGAATAGTAGCGGTAGCAAGGTGCTAAAGGGTTCGCGTGCTGAGTAATTATTATCGGCAGCTGCCTACGTACAAGCTCCCCCAAACATGCACGCGATCGCAAAAACGAATTTTCCCGTTTACTCTCTATCCGACCGCGAACACCCCGTATAGTGGTCAAAACCGCAGACTCCGCGCATGAATAAAAAAGCGGGTAAACAAAAATCTTTTTTTGCGGTTGCGGTTTACCTTTACCAAGTGTACCAGACCGTGAACAATCGGCGTGAATTATCATGTGGAGCATTTATGAAGGAGGCTGTTTGTAAAGCGAATCGAGGTGTAACAATAAAAGCAAGCTATGTTCTGAGCTGTCATCGTAAAAGAATTGTGTTGTTTGTAAATTGTTCTTAATAACCCTAAAGATTATTGCGTGGCCGCTTTCTTGCCTTTGAAGACACTACAACACATTCGCGTCTCAATTGGACTAGGTGTTTTATAGTATTTATATAGGTAATTTTTTCTCTTTGCATGTGATATACATCGCCATAAAATATACATCTTGCTTTATTTTGTAGAATTTTGATAGAAAGGAATAATGTTAGATGCATGATGAAGAGAGCCTCGAAGTGAGTTCAAAGAGGTTTGGAAATGAAATATCGATTGACCACACCGAAGTCAGCAGCGTGATGAACCCGCTCGAGTCGGGGGGCGATCACGCATGACGAGAAGCTTTTGCATCGTGCGCTTTCAACAAATACGCCGTCAATCGTTTACATGAATCACTGCTTCCCCTCTTTCATTAGTTAATACTCGATTTATTATGTTTAATCAGATTAGGCATAGGTACTATGCAATGAAGTATAAATCTATATATTAGTACGTGAAGAGAACAGTTTGTGACTCCTTTTTAAGCATAATTGCGCGCACGTAGGAGCGAGTGATTTGGCATAGTTAAAGTTTATAAAAAAATGATGAATTACGGTCGAATTTGGGCGACTGGGCGACCACTAGTGTATTAAAGGCTTATAATTTTGTTTTGCATACAATTCTTAAATGTACTTAGATTTTAATACTACGATATTTTCGAGCTTCTGTATAATCAAGGCTTCTATGATAAACAGGTGGCAGGCTAACGTTATACTCTGCTCTCCGATCTGTCTTGTTTACTAAAATATTATACTATTAACTATTAATATTATACTATTAATTATATATAAAATATTATACTATTCATTACTATATTATTAACTATTAAAATAGAGTGTATTGCCACCCATTCATTGTCTTTACTGCTTCATTATAAATAATAATTTTAAAACTTTTTGTTCCAGTCCAAGCGGCTCGGCACTGAGTACTCTTCCACAGTTACGAGATTATCTTCAGACTGCCGGCACTTGTAAGTGCGGACTTCCATGTCCATTGAGGCCGGAAACTGCCTTCAGTTTTGATTTTAAGGTAACCGCACATTTTATTCTTTTTATAAGTCCATTTAAATACAATTATTTTCCCAGCATGGTTATTATCAGCAAAGGCAGTGATTTCAGTTTCGATGAGGCTCATCGATACATTTCATAAAGCAATTCATCGGCAACAGGAATGCCTGTTCTTGGGCCTTTCCACTTTTTCTGCTCTGGGAATGTTTCGATCGCAGCCGGTTATCGAGTTGCGTTAAAACTTTTTACGTCTCCTTGCCGATCTTTCCGAGCGAAATATGTCATTTATGAATGTTTATGATTCAACTACAGTAGAAGAAGCATCATTCTAAAGTTAGTACCTACCTACAATATTCGTGTTCTTCAAATTTTATCGGATACATAAGTTATGATATAAAATATAATTTTACGAGATAATGTCGGTGATGTTTTCATCACAGAAATAGTAAATATGACTTTTCGTTTGCAATTCTAGTTTATTATACATACAAAGTCTAATTACTTTCTTATTTGATTTGTATTAATGTGATAAAGATACAAGATTATATGGCGAAGGGTCGACTGCGCACAGAAGGCGAGGCGAGACATTAATAAATTAGAGCAATTATCGTGTCAATGTCACCTTGGCATATAGTGAGGACGATAAAACATGAGTAATAATAATTCCATGTTTAATATGTCGCAGTCTGAGCTTGACTTAAATTATATGAAATATCAGTGCAAACTATTGTGTAAAGAAGTTTAATAAATAAAATATCTGCGTCCCATGCATTAACTAATCCTTATCATATTACCTCAGTGGTTATTGCTACTTGTCTTATTGTTGCTTGTTGACTGACTGTGTTTAAAATGTTTGTGTTTTAACATAACACATGCTTACGTACAAGGTTTATTAATAATCAGATCTTGCTTGGCTATGGCCAGCAGGATAATGGAGCTTCTTTGTAATAAAACCTGAATCTTAGCAAATGGTATGTACAGTGTACGGGTTCATCGGATTTTAGTAGTTATTCAGTATCAGTTTAATATTAAATTGATAATTATTTAATTGGATCATAGCAACGGTTAGGTAGGCTCTGAAGTGTATGTGTCAAAGGCTTTACCAGAAATCCATATATAGCTAAAACCAAGTTGTCAAACAAAGGTCTTTATCTTTGTTGCCATGTGCTTTGCACTTCGCCAGAAACTACGATATGCTGAAGTCGAAATACAGTAGAAATGTATTATTTCACCTGTTGTCGATGTAATTGTTACCGAAACAATTATTATCATAGTTTTTTTTGGTTTTGTGTGAAACCTGTTTAACAAAATCCGGTTTTTGTATAAGCCAAGACTGACTTATGCAACAAAATATAAAATGTTGACTTTGAAACGGCATCGGCACTACGACGATTAATGTCATTGGGTTTGGCTCTTATTACATCAGACTTAATACTTCGATCGGCAAAATGTAGGTGTAGGACGATAACGTAACCTAATTAACAACCTCAGCTTTGTATTAGAAAGTAAAATCGGAGCTTACGTGTATAAATAAATCAATACGATGTGACTTGGTCTTTTAAACTTTTTTATCTTTCTCAATATATGGACAATTGTCGAATTAACTGTTCTGTATTAAATATATAATAATAACTGTGAATTGTTATTCATTACAGTTTGTAGTATGTTTAAAATGCTATATTTGTATGTGTTTGTGTACACTAAATGTGATTACATTAAGTAAAATACATGTAGAGTTCGATCCACGTGTTGTCGATAACAAGAAGACCATTATATGTACATAGTCGAGCGGCCACATTAAGTACATTTATTCAGAGCACACTGCCATTGCCTAACAAGTGAGTGGTTATTTTACTCTAGTTTGTCCTACTTGGTTTACAATGGCTTCATTGTGCAATTTAGGCTATTTGCATTACTTCTCTTCATATTGTTATTTCTTTCTTTCTTTCTAGCCTTGCTGATATTTTCTGTATAACGTTCAAATGCGCAAATGAAATAATATATTATTAGACTAAGCCGTCCGTCCCCGTTGGCAAATAGCGGATCAAGTTGTAATTGGTTATAGCATTAGTTTCCGAATGCACTTTAAATTTCCATGCCTCTAACATTCAGTCTAGTTCATGCTGGCGATCCAATAAAGGTAAGCCTTTGCAGTAACAGTTGTGCGACGGACAAGTTTATTCTGTCAAAGTTTACTGCGACCTCCGCGCATCGCCTTTGTATGCACTTGAAATGTACAAATTGCACCGCGGCCTGGTGGGGGTGGGGGGCGGTCGGTGCACTCGCCTGTTTCCCCACACTCCCGCACTCTCATCGATTCCTTTTTGTTCCATGCATTCGTCTTGAGATACACTCGGCGAGATCTCAATTTCATATTCAGTTGAAGCACCGATCCACTCATATCTGTACGTATCGATCTATCGATTGTGGATGCCGACCTACGTATTAGAGATTTTCAATAATTTCAAAATAAGAAAGAAAAATAATGCTAAGATTTCAATCCATCTATCATTAATCTTGACCCCATTGCAGAATCGTAATAGGTAAATAGTTAGACTAATTATATAAATTCGGCTTCATTGTCATAATATACTGTCATAATATACTGTCATAATAGCTCTTTAGTATCTACGGTTTTAAAATGACTACCACCACTCGGATGATGAAGTATCTTGAAAAGAAAAGAGCATCAGATCTTATTACTACACTATACATGAAATCTGATTACCGATTGCAATATGATATCGGTAAATATTTTGCCCATATGAAGTCCTCGTAGTAAGTAAGTAGTTAAGGCACACCTCTAAAATTTCCTCATTAAAGTTTTTCAAAGCCTCGCAGTGTCTAAATCATTCGAGCTATATGCATGACGATGCTTCCAGTGGTCAATTTATTGTATATAACTTTCGCATTTGATTTCATTGCAGGATAAGTTTGGAGATATTTCCGTTCCCCGCACCCCATTCAGTGTGCGTTATTACTTATTAGTATATATGACTTAAAGTTTTCTTGAGCCGCTACTTATTCGAAGTAATTTCTTAATTGAAGTCGTATCGATTGTCGTCGTGTCGTCGAACCATTTATTATTTGAAATCGTTGCTTATTTTAGCTTTAGTATGTGCTTTATTTTTCTCATTTAGGGAAAATGTATGCTTCGGTCATTTGTGGATTTCCATCTATCCTCCAACTGCATAGTTATTTTTTATTTATTTTTTATAATTTCGCACTACTGTACTACCACCGGTCCAAAGGAACATTTTTTAAAAATTTATTTATTTGATTGATGTCCAGTGGACATTCTACATGGAACTTCCTCCTTGGAGAAGGACGAAGGGGCACAGTGCTGGGGGGATCCTTTTCAATCCTCTCCGAGAAGTGCGGGGGGGGGGGGGGACCTTTTTACAGTCGCCTTCCCTCCGCTAGTTCGGTGCCGAAGATGACCGCTCCAGTGGTTTTAGCCGTACGTTTGTACAGAAAGCCTATTCAATACTATCGGAGTATCAGAATTGCAAGTTGCAAGCGCCTCAATTAGATACTGTGTTCCGGCTTAAAGGGCACTTTAGCCAGTGAAAATACTGGGCATATGACATTATATAACTAACTAGCTGGGACCCGCGGTTTCACCCGCGTTTAATTTAAAATACATTTAGAGCATCTCCTCCCATGGGTGTCGTAAAAGTCGACTAAGGGATTAGCCGGAGGATGGGCAGCAGCGTCCTTCGAGTACATTGGCAACTCAACTGCGATCGCCAACCCGCCTGCCAAGCGTGGCGATTATGGCAAAACCCCCTAATGAGCCCACAACACATCCATATCGGTGGTTGTGGTGATCTTTGGGGGAGGCCTGTGTCCAGCAGTGGACTTCATTCGGCCGAAATGATGACTTGACATAGAATCTATATATTGAATTTCAAGGGTTTTTTTTTTGCGCGTAACCCTAATTATTTTTTCTAAAATAAAAGTAGCCTAAGTTATTTCTTATAACATCAGCTATCTGCCAGTGAAAGTCCCGTCAAAATCGGTCCAGCCGTTTCGGAGATTACCCGGAACAGACAGACAGACAAAAATGTTTAAAATGTATTTTTTGTTATATGTTCCGTATATACTTTCATATGCATTTTGTAAAAAGTTGTTATTTTGACATTACAAACAGACACTTCAATTTTATTTATTTGTATAGATGTATAGATGTCTCGAGTTGACGAGTGTAGTGTGGTGCCACGCAGGACTGGTTGACTTGTTCGTCTCGTCACAGCGTTGTACTAAAAAGAACGACCTAGCATAATTCAATTGCTATTGCTGTGTGGTGTCGGCTAAGATCAGCACCACCCCATCTCATCCGTGGGTGTCGTAAAAGCCGATAGTGAGATTAGCCGAAGAATCTACAGTAGTGTCCTTCGAGTACTGATTACTACTCAATTGCGAGCAACAATTCGCCTGCCAAGTGGCGATTATGGCAAAGCCCTCCAATTAAGCACACAACATAAACCCGGACCGGATGAGTATTATTCATATAAGAAAACTCTTTCAAGTAATGAAAGCTACGTCCTGATTGCTCTCTTCGTGTAGTTAGTAAAAACTTAACCAGTTCTTTTTGGATTTAGTACAAAGCGATTGTGGGGATTATGTCAAGGCTCAAGAGGCAGGATACAGCACCTCCATCGCGATAGTGCAGATAACAACATACTGAAAACACGTATCCGTTTTCGGACCCAGTCGTGAACACCTTATTTTTTGACATGGGGTAATCCTCATGCAGTACTTCCTCCGTCCCTTGCATACTGGGCCCCAACTGGCTAAAACCCCACGGTCTGCCTTCTAATTACTTATGGCTAGAGATGCGGTGTTTGCCCGTTAGACATTGGGCCGCCCCCCGGCAGGTACTGGCCTGTCACTTGGGTCTGACGGGCCCATTTCTGTGCGACCTGGCCAGCCGCACATTCCTCCAGAGGTTATGAAAATATTATTTCCTTATAACCACTTACTGCAGCGATCTCTGAGGACCCATGTTGAGCACTGATAGTTTTCGGCCGGATATTTGTTTTTGTCATTACTTTGGTGCTTGTGGTAGGTCATTTCTCAATTTGTGGTCTTGCAGTTGTGTTTACAAATAATTACGAAAGCATATTCATAACCTTGGTAATCCTCTAAAACGCTTCAATACTTGAAATTACACTCTCATTAAGTCTGTAATAATCAGTGTCGGATTGCTACAGACACAGCATTTTAATTCGTGAAAGTGTTACTGTTCGTTCCCGGTAACGGTTATTCTTGTTTTGTGCTTAATCTAAATCTAATCAATTTTGGTAATATATATATTTAGCTTAACTGTACTATACTTTAAAGTTAACGTAGAAAACGCGTAAGTAACAAGATACTTACAAGCAAGACAGCTACGTACTGTGGTGTACGCTATACATAAAATAAATAAACTTTGTGGTTTGAATTGTCGTCTGGTATCTGGATTAATAATATCCACTCCGTCTCCTGCCATGGATGACGGAAAAGGCGACTAAGGGAAGGCTAAACCAGAGGGATGGGCAGCAGCGTCTCTTCAGTGGAACAGTAACAACCTAAATTATGTGGATGTCCTTTGGCTGGTATGATGATGAATTTAAATTTATATTTATTATATATAACCATACAACCGCCTCTATTAGATAACAGTGTGATGTAATCAATTTTATCAAGGTACGTTTATTTTACTCAGAATTAAGGGATGGTTGCCTGATCAAAGAAGTGTAGTTTCACTTTTGTAGGCTTCTTATTTAAAGTAAGTTTTTGCTGGGACCTAATATTCATAAGACCCGGTACGTTTTTATTTACCACTAGCTGTGCCCCGCGGTTCCACCCGCCGTTTAATTTAAAAGATATCGGATTTATTATAAATAATTTAGAGTACTAGGCATAGACAGTTGCCCTGTGGTGCCGGCTCAGAATGCCACCACCCCATCTCCTCCCGTGGGTGTCGTAAAAGTCGACTAAGGGATTGGCCGGATGAAAGGGCAGCGGTGTCCTTCGAGTACATTAACAACTCAACTGCGATCGCCAACCCGTCTGCCAAGCGTGGCGATTATGGCAAAACCCCCAAACGAACCCACAACACACCCATATCGGTCGTTGTGGTGATCTTTGGGGGAGGCCTGTGTCCAGCAGTGGACTTTATTCGGCCGAAATGTGCATAGACAGTTTACATATAATATATACAGGATTTCATAAGCTTTGTTTTTAAAATATATATAGGATTTCATAGGCTTTGTTTATTGGGCATAAACTTTTTTTTTTTAAATAAACGTAGTTTAAGGTACTTCTTATAAAATCAGCTATCTGCCAGTGAAAGTCCTGTCAACATTTATCCAGCCGTTTCGGAAATTAGCTGGAACAAAGAGACAGACAGATAGACAAAACCAGACAAATATTAAAAAAATATGTTTTTTTTTTGTTATAAGTACGGTATAATACTTTCATGTGCATTTAGTAAAAAGCTGTTATTTTGCCATTACAAACAGCTACTTAAATTTTATTTATTTGTATAGAAGTCGCTTAAGATATAATTTCAATGCAGAATTAATTATAATTGTTTCAGACTGACATGTTCCCGGACTGGGCTCCGTGATATTTAGTTCATGACTGTATTTAAAATAAATGTATATAAGTCTTACTTTAGTATTATCATTTTAGTGGTTGTCATCATTGTCTGATTCACTTTATTTAGTAGGTAAAAGTATTATTTCTAAGTTGTATAAAACTCCGTATCGCTCCTATTTTATCAAAAAAACCTGTAACAGAATCTTGAATCAGTTTTGATTTGCCCTCACCATTTATACTGATGCAAACAATTCACTGATCTTCGTCTTCGTATGTCCAGATAAAGTACTATTTATGATAACTGCCTGCCTAGTAGTCGGTACTCCATCGTGACGCCGCCGTGTCGCCGCGGTCCCCTACAGTCGTGAGGAAAACACTGACCCTCCGGCACTAACAACGATCCTATCGCGACCACACTTTCAGCTGTTGCTAAGACGTTTATAGACCATTATGTTCCTATTTATGTTCAGCCGATTTGTAGCATAAATTCCAAATTATTATTTCTGACTGTTGCATCGAGTCACAAGTTGAGTCTTTTGCTTAAGAAATTGGATAGGTGTCTTGTGTGATTCAATGATTACAGCTTTATTTGTCTCAACTTATTCAGCTTTCTAAATAAATAAGCAACGTGAATAATGTAGAGTCGAAGTGAAGTAGGATGAAAGACCTTGACATTTTGTTATAAAATATGCTTTTACAATAAAACTCATCGTCAACTTGGGTTGGCCGGCAAACAATCTCGATTTATCGGGAAGGCTCGCAGTGTAGCGATATTATCTTATTGTTTTGACTTGTCTTCATCTGAGAACAAAGAACCACGACTCTTCCGCGTGGCAACCACTTCAAGTGACATTTAAACGATCGAGGTCGCGATCCTTATGTTTAATGTTGTTCGATTTAAATCACTACTTTCAATCGGCTATTCGTAGACATGTTTTATGACGGTATTCTGCTCTTATGATAATATAAATATACTTCTTTATATTGAAGTATTTTTCGGTAATACAAGCACATGCTAAGAATTTATACGATATATCCACTGACTAATTGATTATATCCACTTACTTATCGATGACTAGTGTTGGAACAAAAGGTATAGTATTAAACCGGAAGTTTTAATAAACGTTTAGTCGGCCTCTAAACGCTGCCAACTTTCCAACTGTGAGGTGAAAGTGGCGACCGTGCAGGGCACTACGTAACATTCCGATCCGATAGGAACCTCGTTTGGAATAAAACAAGCGGTAGAGCATTAAATAAATTGTATTGGTACTTGGCAAGTAATATGGCTTCATTGTTTTGTTTACACTAATTTCTATTCATACTCTTAGTATCAAGGATTTTTAATTATTAATGACTAATGATGTATTAAGGCTTGTTTAGATGTGGGTATTATTATTCAGTTGTGTGGTGTCGGCTAATAGTACCACTCGCATCTTATCCGTGGGTGTCCTAAAGTTGGCTGCGGAATATCCCGAGGGATGAGAAGCCTCCTTCGATGTTGTTAACATACACTAATTACAACGGAAGTGCGATTGCCAACCCGCCTGTCAAGCGTGCTGCTGATTATGAACACCCCAAACCCCCCAATAAATAGTAGTGGTTTTTGGGGAAGGCGTATGTCCAGCCGCCGAAGTTTTTGGGCTGAAACAATTCATTGATGATATTATTCAAAGTAGTTTTCATCAAAAAATGGTGAATCAGCATCTTATTACATTTTAACCGCATGTGTAGTAATTTTGTTAGATATTGTTTCTAATCTGCAAACATTTGAATACCGTAGCCAGCTTGTCCAGTAATAAGAATAAAACTTGTTCTTCCCGTATCACATGGTTATATAAAAGTATTAATTTCTACGGGGCCTATTTCTACACAGCACGCTGGTTATATGTGAATGTGAGTTAACATGCAGACATATGGGACAATAAAATGTATTCACCGACAGTCGTAAGCGACACGCTTCGCCGCCCTGATCGCGATGGTGAGATACGGCTAGCTAGCCACCGAAGCCGGCATTGTGCGAGTCTACGAGTTTTGTTTATTGACCATTGTAAACCCCGGGGATCAGTTCCCAATGTAGGATGGAGCCATATACTATGACAGTGCACAACGTTGTCCATCTTAACGCCCGTTTTGCTAAGAACCGCGATCTTTTGTCGCTATATTTCTTGCTATTAAGCTAGTTTATTGCCGAATTATCTTCGATTTCGTTGAATGACAGTATGCATTTTGATGTTGTGTCGAGGGGATTGCATCAACCTCTGTTATGAACTCGAGGTCAAGGCTATCGATAAATGATAATCAATACATCAAAAGTTATACCTACTTGCCTCACCCCATTTGTTAATAGATTTGATTGAAGGGATACCATATCTATTATGGTGAGTTAACATAATGACCGGTAATAACAAGTAGTTACAATGCCTTTAACCAGAGCCGGATTCACCGTATAGGCTAAATAGTCTAAAAGTCTGGGAGCTCGGGGTACTGAAGGGGTGACGAATTGGCCAGGAACCATAAAAATCGGGGGAAACGTGCCAGTATCTCCCTGAGACGAACTGCAGATAGCGAATGTGGCATAAAGATTGTGGCTCCAATAAGCACATAACACAAACCTAGGCCAGTCATTATGGTGATCTTTCAGGGAGGCCTATGTCCAGCAGTGAATGTTTTTTGCCTACAGTAAACGATGATGACAAAAGGCTTTTTATGGCAACCCGTCTATAAGCCTAGGGGTGGCTAAAACCCATAATGATGCCCTGCCTTTGTACATTGGATTGTGAACTTGCTTTTAATTCTTAATATAATAAAATATTTTTTACTGTACACCATTTTAAAAACAACTACTAGAAATAATTCTATGAACACAGTTAGTTAGCGGTCTTATCGCTATTAGCGATTTCTTACAGACACCTTATATAATACTATATACAATACAATGTAAATAATCCATATGTAACCATATACTATACTTTATACAATACAATTCTTAATTTTTTACAGTAATGTTAATGTGTTTAATTCTTATTTAAATATGCTTTCATAATATAATACATTTTTATTTTTCAAAGGACTATAAGTTGTTAGGTTTTTCTTTGTCAAGCACTTCCTGCTAATATTCATCGGTTTTCGCAAGAGTTTGACCTAAATTACGGAAGGGTAAATCCTGCAGAATGGGACCATTAATTTACTTTTACGGCCGCTCACCTACCGTTCAACGACAAGATAACGACTCTCAAAGCTCCGTGTAGTGGATTGTCTTCTTATATGCAAATTAGATCCATTATGTTGTATAATTTGTTATTACGTTATTTACGCCTTCATTATACCTATATACCGGTACTATAAATGGTCACGTAATAAAAAAAAAAGGATATAATCATATCAGCCAAAGGACGTCCACTGCTGAACAAAGGCTTCCTGATAAATTTCCGCAACGACCAGTTACATGCCTTGTGTCATCCTTTGGCGGGAATTTGCCAGTTCTCACCACGGCAGGCGAGTTTGTGATCGCAGAATGGCTGATATTCCGCCGAAGGGACCCTTCTACCCTTACCTTTGGGTTTAGAGTCCTTTAGTCACCTTTTACGACATCCAAGGGACATGGAATGAAAGGAAAAGTTATTATTTTTAAGTTTCCATCAATAAAATCTCCGACGCAATACAACCGTCAGTGTTTGAATGTAATTTATCACGGCTGACGCAAACACTAACTTCGCAGAGAATGCACTGCTGCCACCACAGTAGTAGGGTGTGGAAATTGGGGAGGCGTGTTGTATCGATACCGGCAAATTTGGCCGCCGTAAATTTCCGCGTTAATTAGTGGCGAACTCCCGATGATACGTCGACAAATTACTTGACAGACTGCAATATCGCAGAAAATAAGATAATGTGGCTTTCAGCGGTAACTTACATATCAAAGTGTTTACAGTATGCACTGCTACGTCCCGGCTGGCGTCAGCTTAGTCTGTTACGCTGACGACACTCGGGTGTTGGCCAGCGGGGAGTCCTCCGAGGGAACCATCCGGCTTGCGGAGTAAGCGGTGGTAATTGTACCGCCTGCGGCAGGTGCTCACCGGGCATGGTTGTTTCGGTGCGTACCTAAACAGGATAGGTAGTCAGGCCGCGGCACCATGGTGATAGCGACCAGGACACTGCACAGCACACGCTCGAGACGTGCCCTGCGTGGGCCGCCGAGTGGCGGATCCCGCTCGATCGGATCGGGCATGATCTCTGCCAGCCGTAGTGTCGGCTATGTTGGCAGAGCACGAAAACTGGAATGCAGTAGTCTCCTACTGTGAGAGCGTCATGCTCCATAAGGAGACCGCAGAGCGGGCTCGGGAGAGGGCCGATCCTGCTCGAAGGAGGAGACAGCGCTGGGTTAACAATCGCCCTGGCGCCTAATTACTAAACGCCTGAAACCCCCGGCCGTAGCTATAAGGCCTCCGGCGGCCTCTGGGTTCGCGGGTGCGTAGATTGGGGAATCTGCGTACCCACACCGAACGACCCACGAAAAGACGGTGGCGCGCAGGTGGACACTCGCCGCCATAGCGCACAGGGACGCTTCGGGGGATTCTTTACAATCCTCACGGGGGGTGACCACTTTACGGTCACTCTCTCCGATATGTGCCTATAGGCGTGGTACCAGTGGGCGGCTCTAGTGTGATCATACGAGGACCTGGAAATTGACCCATTGGAAATTTGCCTTGAACTTCCTCCACCTCGGGGAAGGGCGAAGGGGCATGCCGGACTCCTACCGGCTAAAACCACTGGAGCGGTCATCTTCGGCACCGAAGGGGGGGCTCCAGGTCCTCGTAAGATCACACTAGAGCCGCCCATTGGTGCCACGCCTTTAGGCACATCTCGGAAGGGATGACTGTAAAGCGTTCACCCCCTCTAGCGGAGGGAAGGCGACTGTAAAAAGGTCGCCCCCCCCAGGCACTTCTCGGGGAGGATTGTAAAGGATCCCCCCAAGCCTCGCATTGCGCTGTGCTGCGCACACGGCGGCACGTGACCACGTGCGCGCCACCGTCTTCCCGGGGGTCGCTCGGTGTGAGCACGCAGATTCCCCAATCTGCGCGCCCGCGACCCCCAAGATAATAAACTACTACCTAGTAACATATTTACACAATGTTATTGTAGTGTAAGCATGTCACGACTACAGCTGCGGCCTATTATTCCCCTGGTTGGGCAATGTTTACCTGCAACGAATAGTCAACCCCGTCATCCTCGGGTGGTTAAGGGTTTATCGAAATGATGGTCAGCAGCATCCTTGTCAGTGCTAAAACCGCGTTTTTGACAACCAATTCGTCTGGATATCGTTCTGTTTTCGCTGAACATATCGGTCAAACTACCAAGACCGTAAAGGTCTGAATGAGGAAAAATGCTCCAGCTTTAAACAACCATGGAAAAGCTTTAAAACATTTCAAACAACCGAAATTCACATTCGTCTACTCTAAAAGTAATTATAATCCTTATTCTATATCTATATATCTATCCGCAGCATATTCAGTCCGACTATTGTAGGTATTGTTACAATCCATCGGTGCAATCTGATATTGAGTCAAATACTGCATTCAGCTGCGATGCGTCGCTATTAATTAGACTCCAGTCATTATTTAGTGCGTCGTATTCAGCCCCGGACGCGTCTGTTACACCAACGTAGGCGCGTCCATCAGGTTGATTGGTTTCACATTGTACAGCAGACCCGCCATTGTATCGTACACGCATGGAGTACGATAAAATGGAGTGCTAATATGCGAGCAAACGTCTAATTCGACTTCGGTATAGTTCGGTGCATAGTTCGCCAGTGGCGGGCGACATATACAGGTTGTCCAGTAAATAGCACGACATACTGCAGGGGGTGAGAGCTTGGGTCAATACCCACCAAAAAAACACAATATATGTTCAGCAAAAGCTTACGTATTTACAGTAGTACAAAATTTTCCGAAATATCGAAAAATCTCTAGCTTGACACAGATTTTTAAGCATCTCGTAATGAAAAATTCCTTTTCTAGTTTTTTTTTACCTCAAATTATTTGTGAATATTTACTTTACTCATTGATAAGTCTTCATTCTATTAAAAACTAAAATGTTTTCAAGAAATACAATTTTTATTTAAATTTTCACAGTACTCTCACCCCTGCAGTATGTCGTGCTATTTACTGGACACCCTGTACTGTCGATGCCACGGTCAGTAGATAGTCTACTACTACATATCGCCTCCGAAGCGTAATCGTTAAATGATATATGGTCGTTCCAATCTTCGTTAGTCTTGTAAAATTCTAAATTTTGTTCTTTGTTTGGTTTGTTTGTATTTGTATATGCGTATATATATATATACCTCAAACTACACTACAAAGCATGTGGAGAGTATATATGCATATCAATTTTATGGGTTATGCCCAAACATGCTTGAAATGTACAGAAACTACTAGTATCATATCTAGTCATCATCTCACTGTTGTAGGAACTTTTGTTAAGGAAAATGTTAAAACTTGTAGCAACTTGAATAAAAAAATCAATTGTTGTTGCACCTGAATATTGGTTCTGATTTTTAACTCATTTTCCGTGTGCCCACCACCAACTCCTCCCGTGGTGTTGTAAAGGACGAGACCATGTTGTGTTTTCCGGTGCTGAGAAACTTTGCCTTAACGGCCTCAGTTCTTCGAGCAGTGTGCCCCGCTAATTGCCACTGTAACTTATTTATAATCCTTTCAGCTATGTCGGCAACTTTAGTTCTTCTATGGATCTCCTTATTTCTGATTCGATCTCGAAGAGTAGTACGAAGCATAGCTCTATGCATAGCTCGCTGAGTAACCTTAAGCTTTCTTATGAGTTATGACTTATGAGGCATACTGACTGACCACGTCTTTGTGTCACAAGTTATCGCTGGTAACACACTGGTTACAGACTTTCGTTTTGAGGCACTACGGTATTGTTGACGAAAAGACCGAAATGGATTCGACGATTGACCTCTTTTACGAAGTTGGAGCTTTTTATTCGACTTCCACAGCCTCGGAAGGACATGCCAGATGCCTACCGACTAAAACCACTGGAGCGGTCATCTTCGTCACCGAACAGGTGCTCTAGGTCCGCGATATAATCACACTAGAGGCGCTTATTCGAACCACGTATTTAGACACATCGGAGGGGATGACGGCAAAGCGGCCGGTGTTGGCCGAAGCCAAAGCGCCATATCACGTCTTTCGGCCATAAGCTGGAGGGTGTGATCTGAGAAAATGTTTGGTCTACCTTTACGGTGGGTTTTTAAGTACTTAGACCCAACTGTTTGGACAGTTTCCACAAACTTACGATTTATATTGTCCACAGACACGTAGACCACTAACCATTCGAAGCGGTTTAGGTGTTTGACTTGAAATCTCTCGTGGTTTTGGATATGAGTGCTTTAGGGCCGGGGAGAGACTTCATCAGACGAGATCTCGAAACTTTGAGAAGTACATAAAAAAATTAATTACTTACCATTAGATGATCTCTGCGCGGATTGCGCCCTATGGATAACAGAGACATCAATAGATGTCATGTTACGTCATGTGAAGTCAATCTCATTCTTTGTGGAACAATTGGGACTTGTCCAGGCAGCTTTTGGAAAAAGGAATCATCACGTTAATATTTATTTTTCTTTTCCAAAAACTCGGCCCGTTACCCATATCCAAATTTAAAACTCACCATCGCATCGTGTGCCTAGCTTTGCGGTGAAGTTCCCAATCACAACCGTGAAGTCCCCCATCACAACCGTGAAGTCCCCCATCACAACGGTGAAGTGTTTTTAGGTATGTATGGCCCTACTTACGCCATTATACATAATCTCTACTTCTTCATTTGGGTGTGTCGAGGTCGGTGCGTAGACCTGTATGACCTTCAAGGAATACTTCTCGGTATTCTAAGCAATAGATACGCTACTCTGTTCGACACGATTTCGATGGTAATTATATTGTTAAGAAGGCGCCTATGGCTGAGGAACCTAGCAACACCTTGGCAGAAGGACAGGTTCCCGGTAGTAGAATAGGTTCCGGATTTCAAGGTTACTATGTCCTGTTCCCCTCTGCGGACTTCTGATAAACTCATGACACCCCAGTGCAACTATCTATTTCTTCTTCCAGCTCAACGACCTTTTCGTCTGACCCTCAGTGTAAGCGTTCTATGTTATTTTTTATTTCAACATAAATATGTATATATAAAGTATATGCCCCTGCCACCTTTGATTTGGCGCTTTGCTTGTTTTGTTCACTGTTCTAACCTGACCTAACTAACCAAAATTGTAGGTACAATTCCAACCTTACTCAGAGAGTGGCCGCCCTAGACAGTAACCAGAGCCACTTTAATCACACACTCCAACTTCATCCCTGAACACAATCAACACATACTTCACAACGATTGGTAGCAATCTGGCTCATGTTACACTACACAAGCTACAGAAAACCGAGTCTGAACTAGCATGTTCCCCACACAGAACCACTCCGATCCACTCTATGTCTCTCCACCCAACAGATCCTCAAGAACTCGACAAAGTAATTATAAACCTTAAAACTGACAGCGCACCGGGTTGTGATGGTGTCACGAGTAGGTTTATTAAATTGGCAAAAAACCATTTAGTTTATC
The DNA here is from genome assembly GCA_947459985.1 of Diloba caeruleocephala. Lineage (NCBI taxonomy): Eukaryota > Metazoa > Arthropoda > Insecta > Lepidoptera > Noctuidae > Diloba > Diloba caeruleocephala. The sequence continues at coordinate 11,237,935 of OX381612.1, read as the reverse complement.
CAATCACACACCTATGCAACCTCAGTCTGGAAAAGGGGATATTTCCAAATATTTTCAAGATGGCTATAGTGTCACCTGTATTTAAATCAAAAGATAAAAGAGATGTCGCTAATTACCGGCCAATATCACTGCTGTCTACCATGGCGAAGATTCTGGAAAAATTGATGAACAACAGGCTCATTAACTACTTGGAGAAAAATAATCTAATATCTATCTCACAATTTGGATTTCGTAAAGGAAGATCAACCGATGATGCTGTGTTAAAGTTAACCACACTTATAAATAAATATCTCGATATGGGAGAAAAAGTAATAGGCGTATTTCTAGACCTAAAAAAGGCCTTTGACACAGTATCAGTTCCAATTCCTTTGTCAAAACTCGATGGCATGGGTCAAATATTTGTAAGCGCCTTAGGAGGCTTATACACATATTCAAGCAACTGAGAGCTGTAGCATCCGTTAATCTACTGATACAAACCTACAAGGCCTTATGCCAGAGTATAATTCATTACTGTATTACGGCATGGGGTGGAGCCGCAAAAACCATCATAATTGAACTCGAACGTGCACAAAGAGCCATTTTGAAGGTTTTAATGTTCTTGCCATATCGGCATCCTACTACTGAGGTATACATGAAGACGAAAGTTCTTTCTGTCCGGAAACTCTTCCTGTTTCAGGCACTAATAAGATTTCATCGTGTAACAGTCACTACACTGGCGCGAACAGCTAAAAGGCGGGTTAGATGCCCTGTTCCCAAAATCAAAACCACATTTGCACAACGGCTTTTGCAAAGCTTGTACTGAAATGGTTATTAAATCTGGACTATGACCTGAATCTGGCTTTACGACATCCACGCTCTCGTTCGTCCAGTGACAATAAAACACGTCTCTGCACCTTAGCTGACAGACGATATAAAAGCAATTATGCACAAAATAGTAGCAGCTAGATCCAAATTTAAATGTCGCCCTACTCTACTCAATCGGGAAAAATATGTTACGATTCGCAATCACTGCAATAAGGTGTGTCGAGATGCTCAACGCCGCTATATCCATAACTCTGTTAATAACGGAGATCCAGCTAAAGTCTGGAAGTTTCTTAAATCAATGGGAGTTGGAAAATCACATCAAGATTCTATCCCCAAACACTTAAACATTGAGTTACTTAGTCAACATTTCTCCTCTTCGTCCAATTGCAACAGGACTCTCAAAGTAAATACAATAAATTACCTTTCATCTCTTCCAACTCCTAGATATTCACCGTTTGTCTTTAATCAATTCTCTGCTTGTGATGTTAAGAAGAGCGTAGTATCAATCTCATCCAACGCAGTTGGATGTGACTGTGTTAGCCGTAAGATGATACTCCCAGTCCTTGACGAAATCCTTCCAGTTATCAGCCACATCCTTAATTACTCCATATCTTATGGCATCTTTCCATCATCATGGAAAGACGCTCAAGTCACTCCCTTACCTAAAAAAACAAATCCAATATCTTTCTCTGAATATCGCCCTATATCCATATTACAATTCCTTTCCAAAGTCCTTGAACGTCTTATCCACAACCAGCTTAGTGCTTTCCTTTCCAAGAATAGTCTCCTCAATCCTTTCCAATCTGGGTTTCGTCCTGGTCATAGCACAGTCACGGCCTTAGTCCATATTACGGATGACATAAGGTCAGGTATGGAGAACGGAAATCTGACGGTACTTTCCTTACTTGACTTCAGCAACGCTTTTAATACCGTCGATATCGATATCCTGCTTAATATACTCTGCTCCCTTAACATATCTCCAACGGTGATTGATTGGTTTCGTAGTTACCTGTGTGGCCGCCGACAGCGAATTTGTATTGAAAACACTTTTTCTTCTTGGTGTTACACTTCTGCCGGCGTACCACAGGGTGGCGTTCTCTCTCCTCTACTTTTCGCAATATTTATTAACTCCATTTCTAACCAACTTCTTTCATCCTACCACCTTTATGCAGATGACTTGCAAATCTACTCACAAGCTCCCCCAGAAGAGCTGCCTTGAGGCTGTTAAAATGGTTAACCATGATTCAGCACGGATTTCCGAGTGGAGTACAGCCCATGGACTGCAAGTGAACCCATCAAAAACCCAAGTAATTGTTGTTGGTAGCCCCAGGCTAAGTACCAAAATTGATTGGTCGCAAGTCCCCAGGATTACATTTGATGGTACTATAATACCCATAAGTGACACGGTGAAGAACCTGGGGATAAATATAGATAAAAACCTTTCTTGGGGTCCACAGCTCCAAGAATTAAGTCGAAAAATATTTTCATCGGCAGGATCCTTGAGGAGGTTACGCAATTTTCTTCCAACTGCCACCAAAACTGCGCTTGTTCAGTCCCTTCTTCTACCCATCCTTGACTATGCTGATGCCAGTTATCTTGATTTGACTGAGGCACAACTGGATAAGCTTGAGCGACTTCAAAACTTAAGTATCAGATTCATATTTCGTTTGCGCAAATATGATCATGTCTCAGATTTTCGCAATAAGCTCAAGTGGCTTCCAATACGACTTCGCCGGAATACTCGTATTCTATTTTTGCTTTACAGCATTTTATTTAATCCCACAACACCCCTTTTTCTTAAAGAACGTTTTAAGTTCCTTCATGACACACACACGAGATACTTAAGATCATCGGAGAACTTGAGACTTCAGATGCCAATTCATTCCACCAAATTCTTCGATAAATCTTTTACAGTCCAGGCTATACGGTTGTGGAATGCATTGCCAGTATCAGTGAGAGCTGCCAAATCATTACCCTCCTTTAAAAAATTAATAAAAGTACATTATCTGTCCTCTTAACGTGTAATTTGTCTATGCTATTTCATTGTTATCGCATTGCGTTTTATTTTACTATATCACTTTTCTGTGTTCATAATTACCTAAAATGTATGTATTTATATATGTATCTATTATATTATTATGAGATTTGTTTTAAATATTTAGTACTATCATCTTTTTCTTTTTTTTTTTTTTTTTCTTTTTTTTTTTTTCTTTTTTTTTTTTTTTCTTTTTTTTTTTAAAAACGTTGCCCCACACTAGGATTTCTCCCGTGTCGTGGGTGCGTTTACAAACACAAATTCCACACACAATACACCCAGACCCGGAACAACTACCTGCAGATCGTACAAATATTTGTTCCGTGCGGGAATCGAACCCACAACCCGGTGCGCAGCAGCCGACTGTATCAGCCACTGCACCAACCGTGCCGTCAAAAATCACAATAACCCATCTACTTATCCGTACACCACGGACTACCCCAATATTATTTTTCGTGACTTTCTTGTGCATCCTAAGGTTGTCTAGAAAAGGTCGCTTTTAGCGATAAGACCGCCCATTGTACATTATATTAATATTTTAAGTTTTATTTTTAAGATCCAAATGGTGTACAATAAAGTATATTCTATTCTGAGTAACTTATTAACAAGGCATCTACACATACCCACGCTTACAACTTCCACACCCCTGCCAAACATACACACACATACATACACATGCATGGTCTGGGTGTATTTTGTGTGAGATTTGTGTCTGTAAACGCACCCACGACACAGGAGAAATCCTAGTGTGGGGCAACGTTTTTAAAAACAGAAAAAATTAATAAATAATAAATACATATATTATACATATTCACAAAAATCCATTGGATAGGGATTTGATGCAACACAAACAGCCTGGCTTTATTTCTTAACATTTAATTAACTACTATAATCCACTTGCTTCGTTTTATTTTATTTATGGCATTTATTGTGATTTTTATGATGTATTTGCTTGTATGTACTTACCGAATATCTAGCTAAATTTATGTACTAGGGAAGGCACTGTCTTCTGAGATACAGGGTCCAACCTAGTCCAGGAGGTAGAGCTCATTTGTTTTGTAACATATTTGGTCGCTAATAAAAACTTATTATTATTACTATTAAAAAATCAGAAATGATTTTGTGAAATAAAACTAATGAACAATTAACAAAACATGAAAAGTTTCTTAAATAAAACTAGTATTGCGTAGTGATACATTTGCCAAACGAATACTTTACGAAACCTGAAATTATAAAATGAATATAAGTCTAAATAATATTTTGATTGATACTTTTCCCAACAAATCGTTGTGAAAAATGTGGTTTGTGAAATGATAAATTTATGAATAGTTGTTTGCCTGATGTGAAATAGGGGCGGGCACCCATACAGGTACCAACCGATATTGTTATATCGAATTATGAATTCAGCAATCAATTCAAAATTAAACTTAGAGACAAGCCAGTTCTATAATGACTGCGTCATGATTGTGTCACTGTAGCTAATGGATGCTACTGAAGCGACAGAAGATCGTCACCAACCAACGGTAGAAGAAGTTCCTGCTATTAAGGAGAATCAGTTGACAGGCATTATATGAGATGGTAACATTGTAAATCTTAGGAAGAAGAAGAATCTGTCTTCAAGTACTACAACTAATGGTAAAGTTATTCTGGATTTGGTCATTGGCTTCTAATTTATAGCCTCTTTAAGCCAGAATAAAGTCGAAATAAGGAACTCCGTAACGAGCGCTTAGAATCCCGTTTCATCATATCAGTCAAAGCACGTTCATTGCTGAATAAAGGCCTCTCCCGTAAATTTCCACAATTGTGTCGTCATTTTGGGGGGAATTTGCCAGTACTCACTCCCGTGTTCTGTAGTGATGCTATATTCTTAATATTGACACCACATGTCACCCTCTTTATTCAATTTTTATTTTGATATCATTGTTTTCGGCGGGTTCCCATTTTGACCAGTAAGTGGCACGGTTATACGTTTATTTTTAGTTTTGTCATAAAATAGAGGTTCTTGAATTCAAACCCAGTATCATTAAATATTCATAACGATAGGCTGGCACGTCGGAGTGGGATAAATTAATTTTAGATTATTGATATTCATTTTATTGTCTTTATTCAAGAACAATATCAAAACGAAAGATTACTTCAAAAAGTACAACTAGATGGCAAAGCATGGGCTGGAATTTATGTTTCACGTTCTACTAACTTTACAGTAACATCTTTACAAGATAGTAATGTCTTAGATTTTCGCGATTATTACACATTATAATAAAATACTTTTAAACGGATTCTATCGCGTATATTTTGATTCTTTACAAGATCTTATGACACCACACTGTGCTGTCGCGGAGGTTTCAACAGCACTCGTATAAAGTTTAGGTTGGGAGCTGCTTTTTTAAATATTCAGACCCTGTACCCCTCACATACATAATATTCGCCACGTTCTACGGTTGCTTGCAGGCCGCAAAATAATCATTGGCGCTGACGTTAATGCGTCATCATTACTCTGGTATGGCGTGGTATCTGGTAAGTACGGTCAACTTATTTTGAACCACGTCGTGCTGTCGAGGATTTCATCGCCGAGATGAACCTATCAATACGGCAGGGTTGGTGCAGTGGCTGATACAGGTGACTGCTGCCCTCCGGGTCGTGGGTTCGATTCCCGCACGGAACAAATATTTGTATAATCTGCAGGTAGTTGTTCAGGGTCTGGGTGTATTGTATGTGGAATTCATGTCTGTAAATGCACCCACGACACAGGAGAAATCGTAGTGTGGGGCAAGGTTTAAAAAAAAAATACACATCCCCTGACGCACCACCTACTTTTTGCAGTCAAATGCGAGTCTTGTATTGACGTCACTCTACCTAGTACAGACGTTCGCTTGGACAGGTGGCGCGTCGTGTTAGTGATCATCGGCTGATCGTGTACGAATTCGTACCTAGATTGACACAAAGTTCTCACAATATTAGATCAAATTTTAGATACAACTCTAAAGGGGCGAACTGGGATTTCTTCAGCTTACTTTTTGCGTCTCATGCCAAAGACTTCACTCGTGATGGGCTGTCAGCGGATGAAAGTGCTGAAATAATGTCGGACACATTTACATACTGTGCTAACGTCGCCGTAGATCGTGGATCAATAACCAATACCTACTCGTAGATGTGATTGGTGGAATAACTACTTAACTGAAAAACGTAAATGTTTTCACAGGGCGCTCAAAACACTTAATATACTTAAAAAACAACAAGTCACGGTAGATTCATTTACTGTAACATTAAAATAATCTACAATGGCGATCACCGAAAAGAACACCGACCAATGAATCTCGGTGTGTCCCAGAGAAATGAATAACTGTCTTGGAACCCGCATCGAAATTAATCAGAAAAGAAAAAGGAAGAGTAAGAAAAAATATACGTTCTACTTCCCTCCGTAGCAAGCAGGAGACAGAGAAAATACTCTAGGCCATAGGCACAATAACTGGGAGTGTACAAGCTTAGTTGCCAAACACCACGGGTACAAAAATGTTAATATTTAATTACGGGTCCTATGTTGTGAGCTATTGTTACTGATTCCTATAGTAGGTATGGCAAAAACGCCTGAACTCACGGAAATTCGTCCTAGTTGTCAAGGTCTGTATAGTTAACAACTCCGGATGTAACTTGTAAGCTGTCATACATAATATTGCGTTCATCTTGCCAAAGAATATACTCCATAGGATATGATGTGCAGACTATTCATATTCAGTCCGGTGTTGAAAATTTGCAGAATGGTGAGGCAACAACAAAGCAAAAGCTTAAAGCGGTCAACGTAACTTTAAGAGTAGGTATATTATTTATTTACTCATAAAGTTACCATGACCGGTGAGAAATTGAGCCACGCAACGATCAACTTCCAACTATGCACTTGCCAGCCGCTCACGAACGGATGGAAAGAACAGTTATAGGTGACGGCCCTTAATAGATGTGTCCCACCACCACCACCATTGCCGTTCGGCCAAGAGTTCTTCCACACCAGCCTGTGGTTTAAACAATCTGCAGATCGTAACACGATCGCGTTGTAGTATAAATTCCGCGTCCATGTTTTCTCGTGTTGAGTAGTATATGGCAGCACGTCGCTGTATCTCAAGGTCGACTGGCAAAACACCTGCTAGCACAGGCAGAGCTCAGTACTTACTGTCCTATATGCCTTACACAAGAATATCAACGCTAAGCGCTGGCTTTGGAGCAGTTGACGTCGTACCGCGCCGATAGTAGCCCTATCGGCCCATACAGGTGAACCATAGCATATACAACCCAAGTAAATAGCACCGTAAATAGTTTTTAAAGTACAAAATGAAAGACCTTGTAGCTGTTGATATCCTCGTCAGGGCATAAAAGTTTCTCTTAGTTTTTTCACCTACTGATCTAATGTGTTCAACGAATAGACGTTGCGGGTTCGCAGTTATTCATATTTCTCTGGGACACACCGAGCTTCATTGGTCGGTGTTCTTTCCGGTGGTCGCCATTGTAGATCCTGGCTTACAGGAGTTGCAGTGGTTGGGAAGGTGTGGTGGGCTTGTTTATCAGTTAAGGCGATTATACAACGTTTTCCCGCTTTCTCAATAATTTCAAAAACTGAAACGTGTTCTCTAAATTATACTATCATTTTGCACAATTTTTTCATTTTGGTAAATGATCAGGCATTGTTTGTATGGCAAATGGGCATTCTCCTTTCTCCCGAGAATCGTATTTACAGAATTAAATATCGATCGTAAAGATCGACTTGAGATGGAAAGCACTGACCTTTGATGATTGACAGACTTTATCTTTCGTGTCTTTACCGGTCAAAACCACCGTTGCTCTGGGGGCACGGGATTAGCTCGAACATTTACCGCAGGTCTTGGCGTTAAACGATGTAATTCCCGTTCGAAACTATCACGGGGATATGCGTAGTGTTTTGATATCCTTAGCGCTGCTCACCTGTGCATTATCACTACGTTAGTGATTTGGAACACATTATTCGGACATCTCTGAAGAATGATTTGGTAATTTATCTGCATCGCGACAAAACAAAGGCTTATAGCAGCTTTGGTCGTGGTGCCTACAAATAAATGGATAACTTAAGAGTCATCATCATTTCAGCCAAAAAACGTCCACTGCTGGACAGAAACCTCCCCCAAAGCTTGCCACAACAACCGGTATGGGTTTGTGTTGTGTGCTCATTAGGGAGTTTTGCCATAATCGCTACGCTTGGCAGACGGGTTGGCAATCGCAGTTGAATTTATAAAGGACGCTGCTGCCCATCCTCCGGCTAATCCCATAGTCGCCTTTTACGACACCCATGGGATGAGATGGCGTAGTGGCATTCTGATACGGCACCACACGGCTTTATGAGTTTAACCGACGGGCTTAAGAGTGTAAACAATTTATTTCGACATCGTGACATTTCCATGGGTATTTGAATTAAATATGTTACCGAACTGTGATTGTGACGTCATGTCTTGAATTAAACAAGTAATTATGGCAATGCCTAAATTAATGAAGTTATTTCAGTACGCAGTATTTATGATTTTTGTTAAATAAGTGTATCTACTGCTGATGAGCTGTACGTACTGCCTCGCCGTTCGTACGCAGGTACTTGAGTAATACCGGTTTCACCATCCACCGTAGATCGTCAGAGACTACAGTAGTTTCGTTATACATATACCCATATTAAAGGTATTTACGCAATGTCACTTGGTCTTTAAAATAGCTTATTAGAATATTGCATATAAGTTGGCCTACAACCATTTATTAAGCTCTTAGCTGTCAATTACTTCACGAATAATACAAGTATAATTTTAATTTCCAACGTAAATGGTTGTCGTACGTGCGCATTTAGCTACGTATTCCATAAGTCATAAATTGACGTTTAGCTGCAAATGTGATTGCACTGTAACTGGTACAAGGACGGCCACGACCTTCTGTTTGCGCCGCATGAAGGTACTGTCTTGTTTATGTTAATTTCAAACTGGACAAGTGCGACTTTTGGCTTGGTTTATCTAGGGGATGTTATTAGAACACGCCAACGTGCTGCCACGGGCTGAAGACTAGATACTTCGAATTACCAATCCGCCTGCAAGTGTGGTGGTAGTGTTTCTGAGACATTGTTTGATTTTAATGTTGCCACATAAACAGAAATATACTAATAGTTTAAAAAATACTTCTATACAATTTGAATTTCCAAATTTAAAATTAAATATACATAATCATTTGATTTTCAAATGAAAACAATCGTTTTATATGTCGACGCCTACGCTGGATTGATGGGCTTAGCAACACCATATCATCAGCATAACTGACGTTATTTATACAAACACCATCAATATGACATCCGACACTGAAAAAGCCTAGCCACTTTACACTGTTTCGTTGTCTACTGTACCAGTACTTAAAGAGGGTAGTAATTAAAAAAAAAAGGGTAAAGTAGTTTCAAGCTCTAATTGTGCCATAATACGTCATAATTTACAAGATCAAATGCCCTTGACGGATCCAAAAAACAGGCAAATACAGGCGTTTTTCTATGTGTATAGTATTGAACAGTCTGCTTGAGGCACAAGATAGCGCTCTCGGTTGACAGCCCAGGCCTAAAGCCGAATTGGGAGTCATGCAGTTCGAATGTGTTTAGCTAATTGTTTATCAAGTAGACTGTCCAATACCTTGGGTATGACAGTTGCCAAAGATATGGGCCTGTAATTGAAAATGTCAGAGGGATCCCCCGTTTTATTTTTCACAATAGGCACTACCATGGTATACATCAGACCGTCAGGTATTTAACAATGACTAATGCATAAGTTAAAAAACATAGCGAGCACTCGTGGTAGGTGTAGCCCAGCGTACTTCAGATGCTCGATGCTGCGGCCATCGTGGCCGGGGGACTTTCCTCTCTTCATCTGCATTATTACGGATGCAACTTCCTTTGCAGTAACACTAACAGTAATGTTCCCGGCAATGAATCCTGCATCGATCATCTGAGTCGAATTAGTAAGAGGCGGCTCGACCTTGAAATGGTGCAGAAATACATTAGCTATATCTGTTAGGATCATGCATGCCCGCCACGCTCACTGGGGGAATCGACTTGGGAATTAATTTATTCGTAGATTTCCAAAAATCACCAAATTGCTTATCAGCGTGATTCTTAGCTATCATGCCCATTTTTATTTGCTGTTGATTATCTTCACAATATATGTATTTACTGTTAAAGATAAAGTTATATATATATTTACAATATGCTTTAATTCATAATCATTCAAAGCTGTTTAAGTTCATATTTCTTTTGTAAAAAATTAAGCACGTAGAGTCCACCCGCCATAAGAATCGTCAAGACACTGATGTATTGCGTTCCGAGCATGCGCCACGGGCGTTGTTTGTGACATTTCAGGTTATGCTTTATTATTCAATAAATATTAAAATAAAGGAGAAAATAAAGAATACGAATTGTTGCAGACGTTATTCCGCTTATTATGTTGTAAAATTCATGCCTAACTATTGAGCCGTTATAGAGAGGAAATTTAATTTAGCTTAAAAACTGCCCATTTGCTTTTTTTTCAACATTTGGGCTAATTTATTCATAATTTTAAAGAATACAAATTTTCTGTGAAGACTTTAGATACCTATAACATATGTGCCGTGTGGTGCCGGCTCAGAATGCCACCACCCCATTTCATTCCGTGGGTGTCGTAAAAGTCGACTAAGGGATTAACCGGAGGATGGGCAGCAGCGTCCTTCAAGTACATTAACAACTCAACTGCGATCGCCAACCCGTCTGCCAAGCGTGGCGATTATGGCAAGACCCCCCCAATGAGCACACAACACACCCATGTCGGTCCTTGTGGTTATCTTTGGGGGAGGCCTGTGTCCAGCAGTGGATTTAATTCGGCCGAAATGATGATGAAATAATATATGTACGAGTACAATTCAATCTTATCACCACATATTTTTTATTGATATGAATTCATAATATGTATTATGTGAAGCAATATTTATTAATGGTAAACAAAGATTTGAAATAACTTGATAAACACCTATTTAGTGTTGTATTAAAATTAAACATCAAATAAAATAACCAATCTCGGTTAGTAAGATACAACTCGCAATAAACAAGAAAAATGTTTTTGTGTTGTAATTCTGTAAATATTATTTATTGTAGGTACTGCAAATACGAGTACAATTAATATTTATGCCAATTGATAATCCATTTGATGATCTTCCTAGTATCTAGAACGCGTATGTGTTATGTAACTAACCCTGCTAAGTTTAGTTATACATTGATTTTGAACTAATTTTCGAAATTTTCGCAGCTTTTTAAGCCTTTCATTACCGTAGTAGTGCTAACGAACCGGTCACTTAGAACGGCGCGGTGGGAACGACAATTTCCTCGATTTGTACAAACATCGGATATAAGTCGTATGCAGCTGTGTCAGCGGGCGAGCGTAGAGCAATTTGCGTGTGCAGCCGTGCACAGTGGGCGTCCGTCCATAATGAATGGCAGACGTGTTCGCAAAGCGAGCACAATATTATGGCAGCCTAACTGTACTCAAATGCATACCCATAAATATTAATCAAACTTGTACACATTCTGAATTAGATAAATACAAGATGGATTTTTTATTTCTTTTATATTCTAAAAGCAAAGCATTTAAGCGATGATGTGCTCTCTTCTCAGATTCCGTGTTATGGTTGGTGATCCATTTCCAGTAACGAGAACCAAGATACTTCCCGAAGTTTTAGAAGCTGCACTTAAGCAACAGTATTTCCTTTCGATTCCATAATGGTAAAACTTGTAGTTTACAAATAATTATGTATCTAATTAATAAATAGACATATTCATATTAAGCAATGAGGTGTTATCTTAGATCTGCTATCTAGATCGTAACTAGCGGTTTGTTGGTGGGAAATCAGGAAATGCAACGCCCTATGATTGGTTACTCTCGTCAGTAATGTTGGAAGTTCTCTAGTTTCAAGCGATTATGGTTATTAACGCGTTATGAGAACAAAATAATGTATAGCTTCTTTTTGAATATGTGAATATTTAATAATCAATGCCTTTCGTGAGGGGTTTAAGAATATAGCACCACTCCATCTCTTACTGTGGAGGTCGTAAAATGCGACTAAGGGACTCTGAACCAGAGGGATGGCCAGCAGCTCCCCTTCTGTGGAACAGTAGCTGCGCTGCCCGCCTGCCAAGTATTGACAAATTCCCCCCATAATGATGACACAATTGTGGTAATATATGGGGGAGGCCTTTGTTAATTAGTGGACGTCCTTTGACTGATATGATGAATCAATGTCTAATTTCGGTTGCATAACATAAGCCATAATGTATTGAAACCGACGTCATACATGTGACTGTCGCAGCTACATTGTAAAAATAGTTTTCAATAATAACTCTGGCGATATTGTTATAATACAATTTATTGCCGACCATTGTCATTTCTTATAAGACGACCTGTTCAGAATTACTAGTCAATAGTTGATTAGTTTTTTGTAAATACGTCTACGGCATTGATAGGTTGGTGGAATTCTTCGTATGCAGGTTATCAGCTTGCCCTGCTACCGCTTATGCATCACTGTAATTTATGTCTAGAGATGGACATTGGCCTGTTCTAAGTTGCACCGCAAGATTCGGTCTTTGTACTTCCATCCCCCGTATTAATTGTCAATGAATTTATGAAATGCGTGACACGAATGAATGTTAAAAGAAATATTTATGGCCGTTCAGTGTTTTGTGTTGTAAATCGAATGCTTATTTAACAATAAGTTGTGATACCGCACCTAATATTCGGAATAACTCCACAGTTATCAAAAATCCAATCATTAACGTGTAGAAAAATATGTAGTGATAAATTGTAATTTCAGAGGGATGCACACGTTCATGCGAGTCACCTGACCTGTGGTCATCCCCTCTAGTGGAGGGAAGGCGACTGTAAAGAGGCCACCCCCCAGGCATCTCTCGAGGGGATTGTAAAAGATTCCCCCGAGGCCTCACTATGCGCTGTGCTGCGCACACAGCGGTACGTGACCACATGCGCACCGCTGTCTTCCCGGGGGTCGCTCGGTATGAGCACGCAAATTTCCCAATAAGCGCGCTCGCGACCCCCAAGGCCCCCCGCCATATAAAGACGACAGGGGGCTCAGGCGTGTTGGACACGGGCCCCGCGGCGGTTGTTACCCCGGCCCCGTGTCCTCCTCCTCCGAGCGGGATCGGCCCTCTCCCGATCCCGCTCTGCGACCTCCTTCTGGAGCATTACGCTCTCACAGAAGGAGACCACAGCACTCCAATTTTCATGCTCTGCCAGCATAGCCGACACTACTGCTGGCAAAGAGGATCCGCCGCTCGGCAGTCCACGCAGGGCACTCTCCGAGCGTGTGCTGTGCGGTATCCTGATCGTCTCCACAGTGGTGGCACTGTGCCGTGACCTCGCGTCCTATCCTGTGCAAGTACGCACCGAAACAACCGTGTCCGGTGAATACCTGCGTCAGGCGGAATGTGACGCGCTCGCTCCTTTGGAGCCAGGCTCCGAAGAGCGGCAAGACAGCCTCGACGACGCGCTTTTGCGCGTACTGTGGCAGCATAAGCCGCTCGCGCCATAGCTCGAGGGCACGCCGCCGAGCCTGCCGCCTCAATATTTCGAGCGCCCCTGAAGGCACGCCTTCACCGCTCTGGCGGAGGGAGCGTGTTTGGTGATACACCCACGCATCCATCTCCGCCAAGATATCAAAGTGTTGCCGCCTCAAAGGACACCGTTCGGTATCCTCGTGCGATCCGTATAGCCGCTCTACGCTGCAGACCGTGAATCTTGGTTCTGCAGCGCTGGACGCCCGAGAGTCGAGATGACCAAACAGGCGCCCCATAGAGGGCCACGGACCGCACGACTCCCCCGTAGAGGCGGCGAACTTCTTCCCTCGGTCCCCCGAGATTGGGCAGCAGGCGGTGTAAGGCACCCACTATCCTTTCGACCCGGGGGAGAGTCACCTGACCTACCTTACCCAAAAAACATCCGCAACACTAGAGGAGTCGCTAATGCTTTACCCACCTTTTAGGGGCGTGGGGCAGTGAGGGGAGAAGGAGGAGAATTGGGCTTCCGGGGGTCATTATTTAAGGACACATCGTTGCTATTTTACTCTGGGATCCTGTGAGAGCGTTATACTTCCCCGGACGGCAGACAGTTTTCGAGCAGTTGTCACCCACTGGACTTAATTTCATTTGCAGTGTATGAAACCTACGTCATTATTGACAACTAATACGGGGCGAGTTGATGACCTGATAACTAGCACACATGAAAATTTACCAATGTACGCGCCGAGCGTATTGTCAAAAATCATTGGCCCATCCAGTGATATTTTACAAATAGATGCGCCACACACGAACATTATGCCACTATAGAACGGCGTAAATTTTACTTTACCTACTACCAGTACTACTCATAAACATGCGTGAAGGAACGGAGAGAAAATGCAAGCCACCATGCGGCATACCGATTGTTAGAAAGAGACGAGTTTACACCTTTACTTACGTCAGGTAACAGCTATGCGCATGCTCGATGTCGTCCTGGCGCAGGCCGCCATTAAACCGCGTAACAAAACAAAATACTGTAATTTTATTTACAGTATATATTCTACGCATGGAGTGACTTGTTCTCACAGTATTATAATTCGTCCATAAACCTTATATAAACACAGGAATGCATTTTTTCCGCAATATGTTGCAAGAATTATTTATAAGAATGACGTCTAGTTGCGACCATCTGCGACACTGGTCGGTGCGCGATTAAGTGAACTCTGGGCCATTACCTTGCTTTCATGTGACTATCATAGAGCGCGGGCAACGCATCTTCACAAGAACATCTCAGGGCCTATCAGGTTTCCTTTCATATTTTTGAAATACGTATGAGTAGTATCTATTTACTATAATAAAATCGTAGAGGCACAAAAACTGTACAATGAATATTTTTTGAAAAAAGTCACTGCCGCGTGCTCCAGGAGCGAGACTGATGCCAAAACTGCAATTAAGGAATTTGTCTGTTTGTCTGTTTCTATGTTGGATGTTACCGCTAAAACTACACTATAGAATTCGTTGAAATTTGGCAAGTGTCCGTTACTGTCCAAAGATGGCTCTAGAATACAAATCATCACGCTTTTGTACATGGTAGGTGAGTTGTATAACAATATGTCTACAAAGTGTTGTTTTAAAGTGAATGTTATGAAACAATCACACATTTATTATCAGTACGTAATAAGAATTATAACAATTAAAACCATTACCATCACGCTTAAGCTAAGCGACAGATTTTAGGAATGAGAAAGCTTATTTCGTAACTTACGCATCTGGTTACGTAGCCTGCTAAACTAACACGCGGGTTGTCATTGCTTTATTCTCGGGAGCGAACCTACCTCTTGAATCTTACTTTTTGGATTTTGTTTTGAATTAATTTTATTCTCTTAAAAAGCAATTTCTTTATTAAATATGCTTTCTGGTCTGTAGTTGATATTTTATTATATCATCATTTCGGCCGAATAAAGTCCACTGCTGGACACAGGCCCTGCCTGTGCCTGCCTCCCTCAAAGATCACCACCACGACCGACATCGGTGTTGTGTGCTCACTGGGAGGTTTTGCCATAATCGCCACGCTTGGCAGGCGGGTTGGCGATCGCAGTTGAGTTGTAAATGTATTCGACGGACACTGCTGCCCATCCTTATCGCCTTTTACGACACCCACGGGATGATATGGGTTGGTGCTATTCGTAGCCGGCACCACACGGGCATTTTATTATATATTGTATATTATGAGACGGGTGTAAACAATAAGTCACGGGTTCAAGGCAACATATGTCTTAAGTTTTCATTTATATTTGTATCTGCCCTCCAGGATTACCTTATCCCATGGCGAGATAACGTTTGCCCAGAGGGGTTTTATTAAATATTGTTATTATTATACATAGTACAGGTCAAGCTAATATAAAGAGTGTAATATAAATATAATAGACATCATAATATGTAGCGTATGAACAAAAGGCAATAATGAAAACTATGTAATACTAGCTGCCCGCCCTAGCTTCGCACAGGCAGTTACATGCAAAACTGATTGCATCGCCACCTGCCGGGTCCAATTGTGAATCTAAACTATCCAGGGACCTACTCAAACATACACAGAAAGCTTCATCAAAATCGGTCCAGCCATTTAGGAGGAGTTCAGTGGCATACACACGTACAGAAGAATTATATATATAAGATATTATGGAAATATATAAAATTAAATTTAAATTACGCGATGCTTTACTTGTATCTTGCTGAAGCTTCTAGACAAATAAAACAAGACAAATATTATCTACACGATAATAAATATTGTAATCCTATGATTATAATAGTTTAACAATAAAATTTCGCGATTATTATCTACTCATTGTTATAAAACATAAGTCGATGGATCGTAATCCTCCGCCCTGGGATTTGAAAGCGAGAGCCCTCGCATTGGTGCGGGGTGGCGCTAAGTCAGGCAAACGGCTAATGCCTTGTGAGATCGAGGTGCAACGGTCCGAACCGGCGGAATGGAAGAGGAGACTTATGCAGCCCAGTACAGGGCACGCCATGACAGCGGTGGGAAGATCTGTCATGGAGGAATAGCTGGAGAGGCGGTATGGTGCCCTCACCTTCCGGCTGACTCAGATACTGTCGGGCCATGGGTATTTCGGGAAGTATCTGTGTCATATAGGCCGAGAAGAGACGCCCGGTTGTCATCACTGCGGAGACAACCCGGAAGACACGGAGTAGCACACGCAGCAGGAGTGCCCAGTTTGGACATCGCAGCGCCGTGATCTGATCGCGTCGTTTGAAGATGGTGACCTCTCGCTTCAGGCGCTTTGTGTCGCCTTTTGTGAGGACGTGATGCGCGCAAAGGAAGCGGCAGGGCGGGGAGGGGAGGAAACCACCTCTGATCCCCGTTGCAGAAAATGCACCAGGCGTGGGCGCCGGTGGAGTGCGCTGACCAATCTTCGGCCTCCACGAGTTACGGCCTGTGGGTGACGAACTAGGGGCCGTCCGGCGCAAGCAGGTCCGAGACAGCGGCGCGTTGTGCTCCTGTCTCTCTGAAGGAATGTGCGGCCGGACAAATCGTACACAGACGGGGCCATTTGACCAAGTGACGGGCCGATACCTGCCAGAGGTGCAGCCCAATGCCTAATTGGCGAGCACCGCACCCTCAGCCTTAGGTATTTACCTAGTACAGGTAAAGCTAATATAAAGAGGTACGGTCCAACCCTTACGGTATTCCTTACAAATGTAAGGGTTAGACTATGAGTCCGGCATGCCTTCTACCCCTCCTAAGGCGGAGGAAGTCCATGACGATTTCCAAACGACAATAAAATGATCTTTATCCTGCGACTACGAACGCTGCAGTGTGCGAAACCCTAGGAGAAACATAAATCAATAATATACGCGATGAAAAAAAATGTTTTATCATAATAATATTTGTAATAAATAATCATATTTGAAATGCATTTTCATTTTTCCGATTTGTCATTTTCTCGTGCTGCAACCATGAACAAATTGTCTATCGTGGTCATGTTTGTATGTAAAATAAAATAGTAATACCGTTTTATCTAAATGGTAGTTTTACCCGACGCATATACTTCGTGTACTTTCTCCGCCCAAGGAAAATATGAGGAGGAGCTGGGGCATGCCGGACTCCTACGGGCTAAGGGCTAAGACCACCGGATCATCTCCGAAGGGAGGCTCCAGGTCCTCGAAACAATCACACTAGAGCCGGCCATTGCTGCCACGCCTTTAGGCACGTCTCGGGCGGGTTTGTAAAGCATCCCCTCGAAGCCATGCCGTGCGCTGTGCTGCGCACACGGCAGCACGTGACCACATGCGCGCCGCCGTCTTCGCGGGGGTCACTCGGTATGAGCACGCAGACTCTCTTATCTGCACACCGGAAATGGCGGTATACCTGCTGAGAATTAAACTTTTACAAAATTTCATATATTGCTTGCATAAAAAATATGTTAAGTAATTTCATAGGTACAAAGTAACTGTCAACAAGACTGACTGGCATTCCTCCGAACCCAAGTTTATATAGATTAATGCATATAAATGTTATAAAATAATGTCCCCTTTTTATTAATTAAGTAGGGGAGGGCGGGGGGTATTTGACATGCCAGTTAGAAATAAATAAAACTGCATTCATGATAATTATGTTAGATTCATCAACATCAACGTCAACGTGTTTTCGTAACAATGTAAACAACGTAAAAATATGCCATATGATTTTTCAGACTAATACGAGATTCATAAAAAACTAAAAGAAGTAAAGGATTAGTAATTTTAAGTATCTATTAATAACTTATTGATTTAATTTAGCTGTCTGATTGTAATAAACAGAAAAAGAAAAAAATATGCAGCATTATACGTTTATAATCAATAGAAACTACGTAAATACCATGTTGTCCATTACTTGTCAAAAAATTGCCTGCACTCACCATATCTCACTGTGACCGCCGGCGGGACGCTGCTGGCGCGTTACGTGGTCTTCTATAAAAAGTAAAATAGGGCAAAAATTCCTAGTAAAAGGTCGTTGTAACTACTTACCCCTTAACTTTTAGCCCCGTCCTCCCCTATAATGTCATCTACTAATACTATGTTTAATAAAGGATAATAGAATTCGTTTACTTATTCTTCAGGTGGCGAGTAAGCCGTACCAAGCGGCGTCGGGCGCCGAGTTAACGAAACTGTGCAATCACAAGCGGAAACTGCTGACGACGCTGCAAGCGCGCGCGCAGTCTCCTGCCACGCCACCCCCACAGAACATGGAACAGAAGAAAGGTACACCACTAGTTAATCTTATAATTTTCATTTATCTCCTTTTAATTGATTTACGTTCCCACGTTACGGCGCAGGCCAGCTGACCCTATAGCTATAGCCCTCTCGCGCCGCTTATGTTACTATTAGGTACCGGCTTTGAATTCTTATGGGGGGATAATCATCTAATTAGCGAGCCTTGATAGTAAGAGGACTTTTCAGGGCAAAAGTTCTTTCTCAGAATCTGATCAATCGGAGGCATGGTGTCGGTTCACTTGAATGCGGAACGGTTTCCACGTTCAAGCGAGCTTGACTTTTGATAACCTTGACCATATGCGCCTGTCTGACATACCTAATTTTAGAATTTCTTTTTAAATTATCACGAGTAAAATGACCGAAGTAAATGTAAAGTAAAACCTTCGATTTATTTATATTCACTTCAAGGAAATTGTATATCTAAATTATGAAGCCTTTTTCGAACTTTCAGTCACTATGTTCTAATGATGGGCTCAATTATCCAAAATAAAAATAAAATATAATGACAGGTATCTCTACAATTTGGGATAAAAATAAATATTGTGGTCCATGAGCGGCGCCTAATTAGAACCTATAGTCTCTGAAAGGTTAAAAAGCGCCGTAAATGTCTTAAATCTACTATCTTTGTGTTTTTATCGTGATTCAGATGAAGCTGCGATACTTATTTTATATTTGTTAAGTTATATACCTACTTGAACTTATATTTAAATACAATTTTTTCTTTCAATATAATTAATAAATTTTACGATTATGTTAGGTGAAGTAAGGCCTATCTTTACCCACCTCTTTTATTAGGCCTATTCAATACCGACTGACGTTGTTTCTGCAAGTAGTGCATTCAATGTTTAAACTGCTAGTAGCATGTACCCTAATCAGTGTTGTTTTTTTAATATCCG